>CM045988.1:97670434-98870434 GCA_025175895.1 Wurfbainia villosa | reverse complement strand
GAGTCAGGTTAGCTGGTTGGTTGATCTGGCTGGGTTGGGTGGGTTAGTCAGCCTAGGTGGGTTAAGTTGGTAGGATAGGCTGGTTGTGCCAGTCAATTTGGTCAGTTAAGTGGGTTGCACAGGTAAGTCAGTCCACTCAGGGCGGTCAGACTGGTTGGTTCAGTTAGGTTGGGCAAGGCCGGTTGGTTAGATTTGGAAGTATGGAACCTTGCCTGTAAGAGATTGTTTTCATGATTCTCTTGTTGTCTTTGGCAAGAGAGGCATCATGCTGTGATGTCATGTTGCATTTTCAAAATCCAAAAGGTATTATTCAAAACATAAGCAAAATAATCTTCTCTATTATCATCTGTTAAAGCTCAAGCTTCTGATGCAAAATTGTTTTTTCAGACATAATGCTTTATGGTAAATCATTTAGTTAGTGTCAGACTCCCTGGAAGTATGGAACCTTTCCTGTAAGATAAGAGATTGTTTCCCTGATTCCCTTGTTGCCTATGTCACACAGCAAACAATCATATAGTGATGTCATGATGCATTGTGAAAATACAAACGTTAGTATAATTCCAAGCATTTGCTGACAAAAAATTTTAGGAGAAAGAAGTATTTTGAGAATATTGACAAATTAACTATGACGTGATAACATGTGTCAACCCATTTGAGATAATCGTCCTCCTTTCTTAGTCTCTGTGAATCATGGGTTTGACAAATCAAGTTAATTATATTTGAGAGCTTATATTTTCTTTTTAGTTTTGAGGTTCTGGAAATGATTTTCATGTTGATGTCTAATTTGTTTATTTATTTATTTTCTCTTGCTAGGTAGAGAATGTTGGTAATGAAATTGCATCAGAAGTTTTGCTGGCATTTCCTAATATGCAAGCAAAAAACTTGGCAGCTATTAAAATATTATATAATGAAGGAAAAGGAAAAGAAAGGGGTTCTAGTGTTAGTCTTCCTACTACACTAGTTGAATCAAAAGGAATGCCCCAAGAGTTGACTTTTTATTCTGTGTCCTTACCTAAAGGTTTAGGAAAGGGAGGAGCTATTACTTTGGATGTGCTTACTGTTTTCACTCATTCTCTGCAACCATTTCCTGAAGAAATTACTCAAGCTGATGTGCAACTTGTACTCTACCAGGATAGTGCCTACTATATGTCTCCTTACAAAGTGAAAATGCAGACTCTTGGTATTAGATTGCCTGGTGGAAGAGTTGAATCTTACACAAAACTTCCAAATTCAAAGCTTGTTGATTCAGAAATTAGATATGGCCCATTTGAAAAGCTTCCTGCCTTCTCCTACTCTCCTATAGTTCTTCATTTTGAAAATAATAATCCCTTTGCAGTTGCACATGAATTGTTGCGTGAAATTGAGATATCTCATTGGGGTAATGTTCAAGTTACTGAACACTATACTCTTGTCCATGGAGGTGCTCGAACAAAGGGAGAGTTTTCTAGGTAGAGTTTCTGCTGCATTGCTATGTATGTTTATACTTGATCCATTTAGATTTTGTTAGCGAAACTTATTTTATCCTTTTTCTGCAGGCTTGACTATCAAGCCAGACCATCAATAAGAGGGGTTTCATCGTTTAATCATTTAATTTTTAGATTGCCACCAAGGGCACATTCTATATATTACAGAGATGAAATTGGAAACATTTCAACCTCACATTTGTGGGGTGATTCTAGAAAGGTGATCTCTCATTCAGAAGAGTCGCTATGTATGCGGGTCATTGTAAGATTAGATTAACTTTATGGCATCCATATGCTCTTAATTGAGATTGTGTTATCTCTGCAGACACAACTAGAAATAGAGCCAAGATTTCCAATATTTGGTGGTTGGCAAACATCATTCACTGTTGGCTATGGTTTGCCATTGCAAGATTTTCTATTCAAGTTGGATGGAAAGTATATGCTTAATATTACATTTGGCAGTCCTATGGATGAGGTTGCCATTGACAATCTCATCGTAAAGGTAAATTAATTTTCTATTATATGTTCTCATGTGGCATTAGATTTTTTAACATATTGCAGATTGCTGGATGTTCTGTCTTTATTTTTAGTGTCAAAAACTGAAAATACCAGATGATTAGTGTTTTTTTATCTCTTTAACTTAAAATACTAGATGATTATTTTACAACTTCATGGAGCTTCTATGTTTTATTTAAAATACATGAAAAAGAGCAGATCTTGGTGCTTTTGATGAGACAGTTAAGGGTTCATGGAATTCCATATGCTAGTAAACATCATACCATTTATTTTCAAGCATTAAAGCTTATATAGCTTCTGATTTGTTGAACGAGTTCAAGAAAATGAGCAACTGAGGGGGAAAAACATTCTGTTTTTATAAGCTAGATTTGAAACCTTGTGCCAAGCTGGGGTTTCGCTTCCCGTTTGGCTCGAGATGGTTCTGTGTGCCAATGGCATGCCAGTGATGTGTCAAACACCAGAAGAGGAGGACAAGGGGAAGAAGAGGAGGAAGAACTTGCCTTGTATTTTGATCTAAGAGGAAGAAGAAAGGGAAAAGAGAGGAGGGAGCAGAAGAAAAGGGAAGGAGATGAATTTGCTTTGTTTTGCACTTCTCTTGTTTCATCACACCTTGCTGCTCTGGTTTCGTCATGCCATACAGCTCGGGTTTCATTGTGTCACTCGGGTTGCATTGGCGTGTTGACGTTAAAAAGAAGGAAGAAGGGGGAAGCAGATTATGCAACAGCAGAAGGGGAGGCCAGGTGGAAGGTTTAGCGCTGTGGTGCAGGGCCGTTCCATGTGCCCCGAATTGGCAGGCATAACAAAATGTTTCACCTGTGCTGACTGACACGGAACAAACTTTAATTACTGATTCTAAGTCATCCAGTCCATAGTTGAGTTGAGAGTTTGAATTAATTTTAGAGATGGGTTCAATTTTAGCATCTAATTTTGTGACATTTTGGTCATATATTATATTGTAAGACAGGCGGAAATACATCAATCAGAATCCTAGTATTCCTAGACAGGCTGGGTTATGCTGGTCTTTATTGTAATCAAAGAAAACCTAAATTACTTTATTGATTATCGATGTGAAAAATAGGCAATGGTTTAGACGAGATATTGTTGAAACAATAGTTGCTAAACTTGGTCGATCCCATTAGGGCTCAGTCAAGATCAGCAATAGCCAATCCAAGTCTTACTGATATCTCAGACATCTGTCCAATCTGGAATAATAAAGAATCACTGAGAATGATTGGGATCCCATTAGAAACAATGGAATCATGTAGGAATTGAAAGAAGTCTGGCAATATTTTATTTAAAAATTGATCAATTTTAGTATTGGAGAATCTGGTCAGGTGAAGATGCTTTCACTGCTGGATTTTCAGCAGCAATGTGGTTCAGCATGGGAGAAATATGATCCGCTAACCTGAATTTTAGTATTGGAGAATCTGGTCAGGTGAAGATGCTTTCACTGCTGGATTTTCAGCAGCAATGTGGTTCAGCATGGGAGAAATATGATCCGCTAACCTGAATTGCCATCCATAGAAATGAGTGTGTGTTTGGTATGCAAGAATAGAATGGAATGAAATGAGAGTAAAACTAGGAACACAATGGAAGAAATAAAAATGATCCATTCTGCACATTTATTTTGTTTTAATTATGGAATGTTGCAATAAATATCATGTGAAGATTCTATGTTTGACTTTTGTTTTCTTTTAATTCATTCACCCAATTTGATTTAATTGGTGTGTTTGGTATGTTTTTGAGTGCCCAATATGCCTTGTACTTTTGAGATACCCACCTCGGTCTTTCTGTCATACTTGCTCAGCCTAATCGATCCATCCAACACATTTATCCTGTTCAATGGCCTTCCTTATCTAACTCAATCAGTGTGAGTGGCATGGCTGACCTCATCCATTCGCTCGACATGACCTTCTTGATGGGTCAATGTTGCTTGATTGGCCTTGTTGGGTCACGCGATGCTCGATTGATTCGAGTGGTTCATCTTGAATAATCAGATTAATAATCCCTATTGATTGCCAATCTACTTAGCTTGAGTGGTCGATTGGCCTGCCCCTCTCAACCGATCCCCCTAGTATTTTCAGCTTAATGAACCAGATAAATCTGTAGGACCCATCCAAATTGGTTGACCTCTTGTTTCACTCATTTTATTTATCTTTATTTCTGTTATGAAATGATAATTTGTTAAGTTGTATTATATTTGATAGAAGTGGAATGAAGGTTTTCATATTTTAAATTATGGAATGGAATGAGTCATTCACTGAAATGAATGATTTTACTTCAAATTGTTCATCCAAACAATTTAATTAAATCCTGGAGTAAGCAATTCCCACTTCATTCCATACCCCATACAAATCAGCAAGGCATCCTTTCTCTGTCCTTACGATTTTGCCAATTTTTTTAGCTGAAAAGATGATGTGGATTTTGAGAATGTTTACTCCAACTTTAGCGAAATCTTTACTAGTTGAAGTACACTATTGATATTTGAGATCATACATCTCAGAGTTGGATTTGAGTCTTAATAAATATTTTTAGTTGATCTTGGTGTTTTGCTTGGATTGGAAATCTTAAATTAAAATCGCTGGATGCAGATTGTCCTTCCAGAAGGTTCAAACGGAATTATTGCAGCTGTTCCCTTTCCTGCAAAACAAGCAGAAGAGGTAAACGATTCTACCTTGAATTTTAATGAAATATGTTCATCCCTTGGCCAGAATATTATGAAATGATTTTTCCTTTTACAGATTAAATATTCCCACCTTGACATTGTTGGAAGGCCTGTTTTAGTCTTGGAAAAGGATAATGTTGTTCCAGAAGATAACATCTATTTTCAGGTATGCTTTGACATTAGTAATCCGGTATTAACATAGCCTAATTTAGTAATTTATTCGTCAATTTGTAGAAACTAATCTTCTGGTTTGTGGTAAACTCGTAGATTGTTTTACAAGTTTGATTTGATTGATTTAGATATCATTATCGATATATTCTTGTATAGATGCATATAGTTGTTGCATAGTTTTAACACAACCATGTTCATTTGTTGTTTCTAGAAAAAAAAATCTGGCTTGAACAATACGTTGCCATTGATCTTAAAAGTAATTCCTTTGCTTTGATAAGAATCTTATCTAAATTTTATGTTGATGCTGATTTGAGATGCAACTCCTTTTCCTTTGCATGTTCAGTTTCACAAATTGTCATCAGTAGATCTGTGTCTAATGAGACTCTTTCCTGTATGATGTTTATTTTTTTGCCAAAGACTCCTTACGTTTGATCATATATCAGCAAAATGTGGTATATAGATTAAATGAGATGCAAATCAGTTTTGAAGACAATATTCACCAAAAATAAGCTCTGATAACTCATATAAATTCTGCTCTAACGTGATTAAAGATCAATTTTCTCTAGACTTGGTCCAATCATATGGTTGCTTCCTGATTTCCTAAATCTCTCTACTAATTCGGGAATTCTAGTGGTTACAAATTTATGATGTTTAATTTGTGTGGAAATATCCCTGTTGATTAAGTGCCATTAAGTGGATTAATGGATCTCATTTGGCTTTTAGGTGTACTACCAATTCAGCAAGCTCTCACTGCTAAGGGAGCCAATGATGCTAATTTCTGGCTTCTTCCTCCTTTTTGTTGCTTGCATTGTTTACATCCACACTGATATGTCAATCTCGAAGTCTTCTGCTTCATACATTGCAAAAATTCAATCCGAGGAGGTATTAAACTTTTTTATTTCTGCATCTTGTCCTCATAGAGTTAAATTTATAGAAGCAATTTCTCTTTTATTGGGGTAGCAACAACATGGTTTACATTATGGATATTTTTATTCATATTGCAGAACAAAGATTCTTAAGTTCTGTGTTTATATAATAAGCAGCAACTTTTAAAGCATGAATGTGAGATATAAGACGATGATATAACAATAATTTAAGAAGATTCTTTGACTTTGGAGTTAAAAGAAATCTTATATTATTGAAATTTAAATGCTATGACATGGAAAATATATTTTCCATACTAAATATCCCTCTTTAAAATGTCTAATTGAATGTCCTTATTATCTATCTAGCTATGCTTGTTGGGATCTACATTTTACATAGGAACAGTAAGTAAACATATCATAGGTTTGATCCTATCGTAATTCAGATCCGACATAGGATCTGGATCATCATGTAGGTAGTTTGGACTGTAAGATTGTATGATCGGGATTGCAATCTTGATTGCTATGGTTACATTACTAGGATCATCGTACATGGCTCACACCAGCAGGGAAGCCTACACAAAATGCAGCATAGCTGTTCCCAAATTGTAGGGTCAGGAATTCTCTAAAGAAATTGCATCTAACAATGTGATTTTATGATCGATGTTATTGTTTATATTATTGTTATACTTGACCTTCTGGTTGAGAGTTTAAGCATGATATCTTGAATCGCTTTTTCTTGTTCTTTTCTTCTTGATGATGCTGTTATGTTATGAGAGGAAGGTCTTAAACTTGCTAGGATGACTGAGCTAAAAAATATCTGGGTAACCTGAATAAATTGGAAAACTTGTCTTTGTTGTTTATTCTTATCGAGTATCAAGAGTCAAGGGAGTAAGATATTTTTTTCAAGTGTAGACTTCAATAAACAATTGAATTTTGGTTTGAGTGACACCGTGATGGATATGACTATCTCTTAACTTCCTGACCTATTACTCTTCTTGATAGGTATTGTTTGTTTCTAAATGTTTAAAATGGATGCATATTCTTATTTTGTGCAACTACTTAGATCAATTAGAGAAATAAAAAAAGATGATTGTAATGTTAGAACATTCATAACTTGACATCAGATACCTAAAATCCCACATGCCTTCATGTCCTGGAGGAAGCAATGCATGACTATGAGTAAAAAGGCAAGGGACTGATATAAAGAAGAAAAGATGCGCAGCATTTTCTATCTAGTATGTAGAGGGTTTTTATTCCAAATAGATGACTCCACAAATTATTCTCACAACCCAAGATTAGTACTTAACCAGAACTATCCTTGGATTGTACTTGCAAATGAGATTTAGATTGTTTTCATGTGGGGTTGAATCATTAACCCAATAATTTTGTCTTTGCCAGCATGTATTGACATTCGGTTTGCATCATTGTCAGAGAGTTTGTCTTTGATATAGTTTTCGACCACTCTTACTGTTATCATTTTAATCCTTTAGACCAGTTATTACGTTTCCTCTTGAGTTTCTTTTGTGGTCAATTGCCATTTTTAAATGTTTGAAAAAATTTCTCCGTTCCATTATGTCGTTTGATTAGGCAGTTCCACACATTAAACACATTTCCTTTCTCCTTTTTCATATTTTTTGAGTATCACAGTTTACATTATCTTCTCCAATGGATTCCCAAATTGAAGTTTGCTGAAATTCGACATGCGACCATATTGATTTTGTTACAGGTGCAAGCAACAGTTCAACAGGTTCTTAATATCATCAACCAATGTTTAGCAGTGCACGAGAAGCTGGAGGCCTCACTGAGAGATCTCTCTAGGACAGGAGATGTCCAGTCTTGTAAAACACTTCGTAGGACAGCAGATGCACAACTGAAGGAATTGGTCAAGGAGTTGAAGCCATCGACAGCATTTTTACACCATTCTCCTCAGGCTTCCCATATATTGCCAAAGGTAATTACTTTTTTTATTCATAAACATGCAATGCGAACTCTTTCTTCTCGTATAATAAAACTGTGATGGTGTAACTTTCTCATAATGAAGTGTTCTTGGGAAGATTAGAGTCGACATTTGACGCTATTAAAATATTACACATGGTACAGCCAAGCATTGGTTTAACGGTGGCAAAACTTTTCATACAGTATGAGATTTTTTTTTTTCATTTGAACTGAAGGATTCAAGCCCATTACTTGCGTTTGATATTATTTGATCACGAGAGGATGACGGAATGTTGTCTATTAACCATTCCATGCATTAAAACGGAGGGCATTGGACTTAACAGTTGGCGAAGTGACTGGGAAAAAAAAGTTGTGCAAATTGTTTGTTTGATGCTTGAAGATTTGGACTTAAAAATAGGACTGTAAACGAGTCAAGCTAAGCTTTACAGTGTTTAGGCTTGTTTGATAAAATAGTCAAGTCAAACTTAGCCTAAAATTAACTAAGCTATTGAAAAACCTGTTAAGTTTGGCTTGATTTTTTTTTTTTTTTTTGTTGAGATTGAGCTTGGCTTGAGTTTGAATTGAGCTTGATTTATTTAATGAGTATTAAGCTTTTAATCAAGCTCAATTCAAGCTTCTAATCAAGCTCGATTCAAGTTTGAATCAATCTTGATTCAAATTTGTTTAAGTTTGGTTTATTTAAATATTATTAAGTTCTTAACTAAGTTTGTTTGTTTATTTAAATTTTTAATATTGTAATCCTTATTTATAAATGAGTATAAATAAATTCATAAATAATTTTTAGATGAGTTTGTTCAGAAACATTGTTCACGAATATTAAAAGTCGAACACATGTATTCAAGCTTATTTATTTAATGTATCAAACTGTTCAAGCTTGTTTATTAATTGACTTTGATGAATATTGAACGAATATAAACGAATTTCTATCGAATCGAACACCAAGCTTATTCATGAATGCTTGATTTGTTCACTGCCCTACTTAAAAACACTCTCGTTCTGGTTTGTTTGAACTGTCAATCAACATTAAAACAGATTACATGCTTTTACGAAGGGTTCATTTTCCAAAGGCCAACAGAAATTATTCTAGCTTCTTGCTTTTACCTTTTTTTTTTTCTTTTCTTTTCTTTTCTTTCTTCCCAATAATTTTACTGATTTATTTGCCTAAAATATTATTTTGTCCAGGTGGAGGAGCTGATTGCGAAGGAGAAAGACATGCAAGACAAGATGATACTGAAACACTCCACGGTGGTCGATTGTTTTGAAAAGAAACTCGGTGGAAAAGATATAGAGAATCGCATTGCTTCTCAGCAGCAGAAAATAACTGTCCTGAGGCAAGAGATTGATGACCTTCTCGAGTTCCTCGATGAGATCTAAGATGCTTACAATTCTCATCGTAAACCTTAACATTATGAGATGTTTTGAGAGTTTTGTGGTACTATGAGATGTCTTGATTATTAACAGTAGTACGAGATGTCTTAATTTTTTTTTTTATTTTTTTATCAGTAGGTGGTCGAGAAACAATCTGTTTTATAGGCACTCAGCATTCTCTATCGTAGAACCTGACAGCCCTCAATTCAATAGAGGAATAACCTCTTTTTTTTTTTTTTTGTTAAAGCACAATCCACATCTAATTAATATAAAGTTAATTAGGCATCAATTCAACCTCATTTGATTGCTCTACCATTGATAAATGATAATCTAGGTGTCCGTGCTTGTCTCGAACTGGATGGTGTTAATGGCATATATTTTATCATTCACTTGGTAGGTCGGGCGTGGCTTGTGCTTGGAAGGTTGGATGTGTATGTAATTTTGAGAAATCGATCCTTCATGCATTCCGCGAGATCGAATTTCTCCATCGATTAGATTTTAGAATAAAAAAATAGATTTTTTTTTTTTTTTTTTTTGAGATTATTTGATCCTTTGCTCTTCTTTTTATTCTTTTTACATAGAGAAAAGGAGTGTTTTGTTACGAAGATACAAATGAAGATCATATTTCATGGAATCGAAAATTATATCTTTATAGAAATAAAATCGAAAATTATATCCACGTGAAGATAAAATTGAAGATTGTATTTTGTTTAAGAGCAAAGTGAAGATTATGTCTTTTGTCATAAGGAATGACTTGGATGAGAGAGCTCGATCGTGTGATTTGGATGGGTGAATTCAATTGTGATTTGAATGGGTGAGCTAGATAGTGACTTGGATGAGTGGATTTGAATTTGATTTCTCTCGTATTGACTTAAGGTATATTTCTCTCATATCATCGTGAATTTGTAACATATAAGCCTCCATTTGTGTAAGGTTGGAATCGTCAACCTAGCAGTCTCTATTAGCTCGCTCTCGGATCATCGTAAGAGAGATAAATCACGGTGGATTTTTGATCCTTGAGACTAATAACTAACGCATGGAGGGACGGAACTCGCATTTGCGAAACATATAAGTCTCCACGAACAAAGTTAGATGGCTAATGCGGTACAAATATTGTATAATAGAGCACGGATCAATTTCCAGACTCGGGTAAGATTCCATTCCTCCATTAAATTAGATGCCAATGATGCCAAAAATCTATCGTGATTTATATATTTTTTTCCATTATGGGATCGACAAGAAAGGTGGAAGAGATGTTTTTCTTTTGTCTTTCGTAATGAATCCGTAAAAGGGCGTTTGTTAGGTAGAAATTTTCTCGAAAAATAAAAAAAAACAAATTTGATTGATATTTTTTTATATTCGTTTTTTAGAAAATAAAAGAGTATTTTCTGAAAAACTGAAAAAAAAAATATTTTTTATTTTCTGAAAACAAAAAGAAAATGAAAAAAAAAAAATTACGAACACGCTCCCGGAAAAAAGACGCTGCATTGGACCAAACAATGCAAATGAAATGAACTTATCACATGCCGCTCATCCGATCCGATCCGATCCGATCCGATGCTCTCCGACGAGCAATGCAAATGGAAGACAGACAGATACCTAAAATCCGAGTTTCCTAGACCCAGGCCATATCTCCTCGTCTTCTTCGTCTCGGTTCGAAAAATCCGACTCCAAAATCTCCCTCCCAGATCTCGGTGGGTCCCATTATAAAAACATGGGGCCCACATGAGTAGTAAGGGGCCCATCAGACTTATCCACGGAGCCAGGAGACACAGTTAAAAAGCGTCGACCGATACGTCGCCACTGGTGGGATTAAAAGCAAAAAAAAAAAAATAATAAATAAATAAATAAATAAATAAAAAGATAAAAAAAGAGAGGACATGACCATTCGGGTATATAAAATAAAAGAGAGGCCTGACAAGTGAGTTGGAGGAGAATCTTCTTCGATGGTAAAAATAAAAGGAGAGAATTCGACTCCAATGATATGGTTCCTTAATCGATATCATTTTGTCTTCACAGGAATAATATAATAGCTAAGGTACGATGATATTTATGAATAAAATCTAAATTTTTTTTTTTAAATTCAGATGATTTTCACGTATCTTGATCATCTCATTAAAACTCATAAGATCCCTCCTCTCGCGTGATTTACTTCCCTTACAATGACCGTGAGACAGATCGGTAGGAATTATTAGGTTGACGGTTTCAACTTTTGCGAGTTAATCGATATCACCTTAGTTCCCTCGAAATTACCCATTGATTAAAGCATTACAAATATTATTATAGATGAACATAAATCGATTCTCGATGTAAAATTTAAAATTCTCATTCGAGCTCAGAAATCCTCCATTATTTCTGACCAACAGATCAAGAGGCATAATTTCCCGTGATTTATCTCCTTTCACCATCATTGAGAGATCGACAATGAAGGACGTTGGAAGCGAGCGTAATCATCTTGTGCTACAAGTTAATCGATATCATTTTTCACCAGAAGATCATCTACGATTTACATCCCTCACAATGGTCCTGGAAAGAGTCGGTAGAGTCCGCTAGATTTGCGGTTGCAATCTTTTGTACAAAGTTAATCAATATCATCTTGCCTTTGCGGGCTAGCTCAAATAGTAAACGCATGTAAAATTTATCCAAAGAAGCAAGAGTCAATCTCCGCTTTTACGAGGGTGCCAACTCTCCATACGATTCATCAACGAGCTTTGGATTAAAGACTCACCATGATTTACCTCTCTTACAATGACCTGAGGGTGAACTGGTAGGGTCTTTAGATTGACAAATTCTAATCTTTTGTGCAAATTAATCGATATCATCTTAAAATTTGGCCACCGCGGGCAAAACACTAAGTGAGCAAGGATCAATCCTCACGTTCGCGAGGATGTCTGTCCTCCACAGTGTTAGACATCGATACGACTAAAAGTCGACCGTGATTTACCTCCCTTCATTTAGCTATGGAATCGACGATGAGAATCACTTAATGGGAGTGCATCACTTTTTACACCAAGTTAATCGATATCATCTAATTCTATAACTAAATTAATTGGCAAGTATAAAAATGACTATCTATGCCCTTGGAGCTATGATGAAGCGGTAAAAAAGACTTTGCGATCATTCAGACATCTAAGATTTGATCCCAAGCTACTGTGCACTATAGGAATTTTCTTTCAATGGAATAACAAATCTTAAAACGTTGAACTTTTTGTCGCGTGCACTTTTCGATTTACTCTGATGGCCGATGAAAACTTGCATAGGACCGAATTGTCCACCTCTAAAATTTATCAGATCGAATATCTAATTACCTAGATTATAAAAAAAAAATAACTATAATGAGCGAAGATTGAATCCCGAAGAATTTATTATCCTAGACTTTCAAGTACCTTCATTGTCCCACTTATCAATTGGGACCGCTAATATAAAGATTCCATTTTTTTTTTATCAACACAAGGATATCCTAAATTTTGGTCTGCCTAATCTTTGAGAGTGATCGACCATGTCCCATAGATTTTTGAGACGTCTTATCAACAAGTGAATCAGATAAGATCGGAGATCAAGTAGTCTCTATCGGCCATCAAAGATAAATCAGAAAAGCACTTTTAATTTTTTTACGATTCAGTTCAGACTCTGTAATTATATTATCCCTAAACGACGGTTCAACGTCAAAGTCGTACTCCGTCCACCAAATAAACTCCTAGACTCTAAAACAATCCGAATAAATTTTTTTTAAATTTTTCGTCGAATAATATCACAGTAGAGGATCGAACTCTAAATTCTTCGTCGGCAGATATCTTCATTTTTATCACTGCACCACCGTGCTTATGGGAACTTCTTTTTTATTAATTGATATCATCTACTTTAATTTAATTGAAAACTTTTTTACTTTACTTAGGCCCTGATCAATGCGCCTACACAATCCGACTGTCCCTCCCACTCGGGCGTGCATGCTTTCCTCGTCGTTTAGGGTTTACAGTTTTCTCTTCTTCTTTTTTTTTTTTCATTCGACAACAAATCCATACACTTGTGTGAGAGATGGTCCTTAAAATATCAAAAGTTCACAGATAGAATCGTAAAGTTTGTGTTTGTTTATTTATAGTTTCTAATTAACGTCGAATTAACATTGATAAAATTGCTGCAGGGCCATCAATCGTCGAGTAAACTAGGTATACGAAAGCGAGAGGAAGAAGAAGAAGAAGAATAATTAATAATGCATGCTTTAAGAGCTCTTTATTACTGCGGCAGCGGCGGCAGAAACCCAACCTTCTTTCTAGAATTGTACCTGGATAAAGACGAAAGCAGAGAGGGGAGGAGAGAGACGAGAGAGAGAGAGAGAGAGAGAGAGAGAGAGAATCTTTCAGCGTGCTGTTCAGTATCTTATGCTCGATTTCATTTTCGCATTTAAAATGACGACACGGTTGCCGACGGCGGCGCCGATCTTTTCCTTTGACTGACGCTTCTTCTTAATTACATTTCTTAAACTCCAAAGGCAACGACCACCCTTCTCCAGTTCGCCCTTCCCCTTCCCTCATGTTCCAGGAGATTAATTTAATCGAACGAGTAAACCAGAAGCTAGAACTCCGATCCTACAAAATGTCCAGTCGAGAAGGATTTTGATCGATCGATCGTATACGCGGTGCAAATGTTGGAAGAGAAAACCCTGATTTCGAATAACAAACAGTACATGAATTGCACCGAGCTAATTAAGCTATGATCTGCTGGCTCGTCGTCTTCCATTTTGATCTTCGGAGGAGAAGTCGATCGTCGGAATCATTCCTCTTCGAAGGTCTTGTTATCGGCGGTTAGAAAGAGATGATCGGAGAAGAGATTGCCGCTTCGGGTATTCTTTAGGTGGAAGTGGAAGAGATTGGTCAGAAGGGAGGACGGAGATGATCGGCAGCGGTTGCACCCCAACCGAAAGCGTCGGTCGGTAGCTGGTAGCTTCGAATGTTGCCGGCCAAATTGCGGAAAGGAACGCCTCCGGTGATAGAAGAGGACTGCGAGACGCCCGGAGGCTGCCCATCGGCGGTAGCAATAGGGGTCTCCTCTTCCTCCTGCTCCTGCTCCTCCTCTTCGCCCTCCAGCGGCAGCCGCTCGTACACGGCGTTTGCGAACCATGAGGCCATCAGCACCACGGGCCCCGCCGCCACGAGTGGGCCCACCACGTTGCCGCCGACCACTTGTCCCTGGCCGCCAGACAGGAACACCGTCAGGCCGGCGGCGCCTGGGGGCGCCGGCGGCGGGAGTACGGTCCCTGTCAGGGAGAGGATCTCGAACCGCCCCCTCAGCGTCGCCGCCATGCTCCCCGAGCCGGGCTGGCGAAGGGAGACGTTGTCCACGGCGCCACAGCCACTGAGAACAGAGACGCCGCGGCCGCGGCGGCGGGTGTACTCGCCGATGCACTCGACGACGTCCGCGCCGGCTGCGACTTCCAGCATGTGCGAGTGGAACGCGTTGGGGCTGTCGCGCGTCACCACGATCGGCGGCTTCGGCTTGTTCTTGGATCCAGGCGGCCGACCGCGAGGGCGGCGGATTGGGCCGCCGCTGCCAGCGGCGGCAGAGCTAGAAGGCTGCTCTCCCTGATCGCCGCCGCGCTCCGCCGAAAGAATCGGGCTCTCTTCCGGGGAAGCCTTAGATTCCTCCGGCAGCACCTGCGGGCCGAGAAGGTGCTTAAGGTACCCGGAAGATCCTCCGCCTGCTTCAGAACCCATTCCGGCCATCGCCGCCCCATCCCCTCTCTCCCACCACCTGTTCGCCAGCTTCTCTAATCCCTCGCGCTCTCTCACACACAACCTCCAAATACAAACCGCTAAATCGAAACCCAAAAGCAGTTCCTTTTCCAAATCCACAACAAATCTCAAATTAGATGCTTAACAGCACCTCAAAAAGCAGCTTCAATTTCCCTTCTTTCTTTTACCTGATCAACGACGAAGCCGGAAGCCGTCGCGAGAACAGAAACATTAAAAATCACTTTCGAAGAGGAAGCCGAAAAAGAACCATTTGCCTGCCTCACCACTCTCTCTCTCTCTCTCACTGGTTACTCCATCAGAAACAGCAAGGAGGAGGAGCTGAAGACGAAGAAACACAGGAAAAACCGAGGGACAAAGAAGACTCTCCGCCTCCTCTTTTTATCATATCTTTGGGAAATCTTGGCAGCAGGGCAAGCGATAGGATTCTTTTTTATTATCCTTTGACCACGTAGAGTGAGAGAAAGAGAGAGAGAGAGAGAGAGAGAGAGAGAGAGGGAAGGAACGTGATCAGAGAAGAGAAGCAGATGACGACGAGATCGGTGCACACTGACTGGTTTATTTATTTTAAAAGAAAATGCCTTGCATAAGAGAGAGAGAGACTCTGAGCTCATTACTCGTTCCTGACTTCCTGTTAGGGCGGTAAAAGATTAAATAAAAGATTAAAACTAGACATATTGATTGATTTCTCGATTCAGATTCGATTTTGATGGGTTCTGTATTCATCGATCTGAATGGTTTGAAAATCGATTTCGAATCAATTTCGATTTTAAAATTTTAATTTTAGAATCAATTCAATCCGGATCGATTTCAAATCAATTTTGAAATGATTTCGGATCAATTCTAAAATAATTTCGGATTATTTTTTTCGAACTTAAACTTTTAAATTCATTTAATGTGGTAGTGATCGTAATATTTTTGTCTATCGTAAAATAGTCTTGTAGATATATTAACATGTTAAGAATTTTCACCTTTAAATTAGCAATCGGAATCAGATCTAAATCGGTATAAAAACGATTCCGAAACGATTTTGAATCGATTCCGAAATTGATCGATTAAAATCAAATCGGTTCCGATTTTGAATTTAATGGACTGATTCTGACTTAGTTTCGGATCGAACTAATCCGTTAAGCAGGTCTAATTAAATCTATTGATTGATTTTTTTTTAATAAGATATATAATTACGTGTAAAATTAGTCAAGTAATTAAAATAATTATTAAGACCTATAAATTATATTTATAAATATTATTATTTAAAAATATAAGTCATTAATATAATAAATCGAATTGATTTTAATATTTATTGAATGAATATAAATAAACTTTTATTAAATTGAATATCAAATTTGTTTATAAATATTAACGTGCTTGGGAAAAATATGTCCTTTATTTAAAAAAAAATGGGTTAAAGGATTTGTAGTCTGAGGTTTCAATTATTGTATAGATAAGTTCCATTTTATAAGGACTTAAGGATTAAAGATTTTGGAGTTCAAGAGTTCAAGTTCAAGAATATATTTGTTTATATAGAAATATTATTATACATAATTCATTCGTAAGTATCTATGAATATTTTTATTATTCATCGTTTAATCTCTTAAAATTTAAAGATTGAAATATAGTGCACATAAATAAATTATATTTATTTGTTAATTTATCATAAGGTACACTTATGTTTTATTAAGCTTCTCTTTTTAATTTTTATATTTTTTATTAAACCTCTAAATTTGAAAATAAGAATATTGATAGATTAATTATGATACAAATTTAAGCTCTTTAAAATCATCAATATTTTTAATAAAATATATTTTTTTTTCAAAATATATTGACGAGTCTTAATATAAACGGTAAAAATATTGTCTTATAATTTAGAGGTTACAAATTTAAAATTTAAAAATAATTTTTTGTAAAATAAAATAAATCACGTACAATTGATCATTTTCTTATGACAGGAGCTTAGTACTTTTTAAATTTATTTTTATAACCCATGAAAATTATATATGATATTGAATCGTTCATTTCTAAAATTTAATTGGATTGTAAAATCTAAATAAAAAAAAAAATCCCCAAGTATACCTTAGATCCTCCTTCTAATATTAGTTGAATCGAAATTAAAAATACGAATTAGTTCCTAAGTTGCTTGAACCTTAGAATTAAAAATAGTCATAAACGTTTTGGTCATAATTAATTGTTAATTATAAATTATAGGCGGGCCCACTGCGACAACCAATGAACGCGATCTGCGGGTCAAAAGGGCCGTTTCTCTTGACTACTTTGTTGCTCGGTAAACAAATTATTAATTTGTTAGGTAGTTTCGTTCTGGATTTGTGTATCTAAAGCAAAAAATATATATATTAATTAATATAGAATAAAATAGTATTTTCTAATTATATATATATAGCGTTGTTATGCTGCGTAACTTCTGTTGGGCGACGGTGTGCGATGCACGAAAATGCATAATAATCACGCTCAATGCCCGCTCAAAGTCATCGGCGGGAGACCGGATTCCGGGCACGATCCGATCAGAGTCCGATCGAAACCCGACTACAATCTAGTCGGCATCGGAGTTCGGTCGGATCGCGGTCGAATTCCGACCGAATCACGGCAGGAAACGATCGCGATTGCGACCGCTAGTGGCGTGACCTGATCGCGGTCGAGTTTCGATCGGAATATGACCGACCGTCGATAAATTGCGACTGTTGGTCGGCGAGATGCATTTCCCATTTACTGTGCAATCACGATCGATCGGATGGCGGAGAAATCATCGTGCATCGATATATGATATCTAGAGCGTTGTCCGTTGCGCGACTCATGCGCAATGATTTCTCCACCATCCGAGAAAATGCATGATGTTTCCTCCGCTACGCATATCGCCACCAACAACCAATTCATCTACGGCGGTCGATTTCGATCACGATCCGACCGACACCGAGAGTCTGGCCGGATCGCGGTCGAAATCCGATCGGATCACGACCGAAAACGATCGCGATTGCAGCCGCTAGCGGTCGCGGCGCTGGCGGCCGCAATCATAGTCGTTTTCGCTCGCGATTCGGTCGGAATCCTGCCACGATCCTATCGGACTTCGGTGTTGGTCGGATTATGACTGGATTTCGACTCTGCTTGCAACCGCAAGTGGCACATGCGCCACTGGCGACTGCAATTGGCGATCGTTTCCGATCGTAATCCGGTCAAAATCCAACCGACACTAGAGTCTGATCGGATCGCGGGCGGATTCCGACGGGATCGTGGTTGAAATCCCGCCTCCCGTCGACGAGTTCAAATGGGCATCGAGTGTGATCGCTATGCATTTCTCTTCCTCATGCACATATGATGCAAAAGGTTAGAATTCGTCAACCTAGCGGTCCCTACTAGTCCGCCCCCGGACCATCGTAAGGGAGGTAGGTCTTTGACTCTTGAGACTAGCAACTAGCGTATGGAGGGACGACATCCTCGCATTTGTGAGGGATTGATCCGTTATCCTATGATGCAATGTCTGTATGCACTAGTCACTAAATCCTTCCCGTGGAGGCTCTTCCTCATGCACATAGCACATAGTAACAGACGCCAAGGATATATATATAGAGAGAGCTGTGGTTTGAGCTAACATGGCACAATAAAAACTATATCAATCCATTTTACCATCTTTATCTGAGAGCACTACTTAACTACGATATACATCGTATTTAAGATAAAAATTTTAAGATAACTGGTGAAAATTTTCTCGCCGAAGTAAATTTTAAGATAATTTTATCAAATAAAATATTTGGCCTGATAAATTTTAGTTACTAATTATAATTATTTACCAATCAAAATAATTAATTATCAGTGAAAGGAAAAATAGATCACCGACCATTTTTGTTTTGGTAATTCTTTCATTCCTCGTAATAGTATTTATTGGTATTTTTTAGAATTTCTATAATTTAGGGATTATTATTAATTTTATATAAAAAAAATACCCTTAAAATTAAGGTTTTTTTTTTTTTTTTCAATTTTAAGGATTTAACTGCATTTTTAGCATTAGTAACCGTTGAAAATGACATAAAAACCAAGTTATGATATGCGTGTAATAAAAAATTATTGAAAGTGAAAAAAATGATTTGATGCAGATTAAAAAAATCCTAAATCAAAATATTATATTGATTTATGTTTAATTAGAAAATTCTAATTAAAATGCTGCAATCAAAATTAAATTAAAATCTAATTTATTTTAAATAAAACAATTCGGAAAATTATTTTAAAAAGAATAACTTTTCTCGGTTCGAAAATAATTCAATCATGGTCATGAGATTTTTTTTTTGAATTATTAATTTGGAAAACCAATTCAGATTTGTTTTTTTTTAAGTGGTCGAGTTTTAAAATATCAATTTGTTATAGAAAGATAAAGACAAAATTTGGTTGCTAAATATTCAAATTTAAAATGGATGATTAATAATTATATATTTCACGTTTAGGTTTTATTATTTGCTCAATTTCATAGTTTTTTTTCTTTTGGAAATTTAATTTCAAAATTTTAACTCGTGATACACGTAAATTGCTAGACTAATTCTTACGTTAGACTAAATAAAAATTTCGCATAATTTTTCTCTAAACTTTATATTTAAATTATTTTCATAATTATTAGATTAATTCTCTAACGTAAACTAAATAATTTTTTTCCTAATTTAATTTCTATTCTCCCGGATATGACCCACGTGAACAATTTGCTGACCGGAGTTTGGCCACAGTGGAGTCGGCGACTGATAGTGTTCGTCGGCGACGAGCGAGCATGAAGAGCAAGGCCGAGTGTGGTGATCGACGTCGGCCTATGACATCGAGACGGACACATGGATGTCACTACTGGACAATGGACATGGAGCGTCTTTGGTGGAAGTGAAGAGGGATCTTTGTCGACAGTTTATTATGCATTTCCGGTGCCCATCGAAGGTCTGAAGTGTTGGACGCTTTGGTTAGGATGGTAAATAAATCAAGTCAAATTAAATTTTATAATGTTAAAATTTATTTGATAAGATAATCAAACTGAGTCTAAGTCAAATCTAAAATTGATGCGGTGAACGAGAAAGAAAGTCTTCGGACTTCCTCTCGATGAAAGGGAGCGCGAAGGAAGTTTAGGGGGTTCTCTCCGACCGCAACAGTAAGAATGAAAATGTCAAGCAAAGACACGCAAGTCAACACAGACAACAAACCAAGACACAAGATGTAATGTGGTTCGGAATAAGGATTCCTACTTCATGGAGGTGAGCTCTCTCACCGGATGTAGTGTCAAAGCACTTTCACTATGAACGTCCTCCTTCGTGGAAAAGAACTTCCGGAGATAGAGGAGAAAACCTCTTACAAGCAAGTCAGGATACAAGAAAAAAGTACACAAAAGGTGAAGATCATCACTCTCCTTCTCCGACGAAATGGTAGCTCTTCTTCTCCCAATGCGTCTTTGTTTCTTGCTGATTGGAATAATACGAATCCTCCCTCCTTCTGTCCTGTCTCTCCCTTTTATTCCCCCTCTAATCTTGTTTGTCGCAAAACTTTCCCATCGTACACGTACACCACATCCACCGGATACGGCGAGCGAAGCGCTCTTCTAATATTGGGCGCCTGACACAGGGACCCCCTTCTGTTGTATAACACATTTTCATCTACATTTTGGGCACTAGGCTAGCTTGTCCCTCTCAACCATTTGCCTTCGATAAAACTAATCTAGACCTATAGCTCACATGTGGCATAACTCTTGGGCTCTTCATCAGTCCGAACCGACTCTCCTTCTTTCCACACCAAACTACTTCCGAACTGACTAAGCCGAGTTGATTATCATCCGTCTCATCTACTTCTAGGCCTACTAAGCCGAACCGATTATTGTTCATCTCCTAGCGAAGTGATTTCCACCTTGGCTTCGCCGTGCCAATTACCTCAACTGGTCCTCCCGTTCCAATTATCCCAGACAACCACGCCCGAACCATTCTCCTTTATCTTCTTCACCGAACCAATTATTTGGTTCGGATAGTGTCTTACACGTGAACTCTTTTACCCGATTCATAGAGAAAAAGATAATAGCAACACCAAAAATTAACTGAACTATTAAAACAGTTGTTAAATTTGAACTTGATTTTTTTTTAATTTGAATTAAATTTGACTTATTTAATTGTTATTAAAATTCTAAGTTGAAGTTCAAATCAAACTTGATATAAATTTATTTAAATGTTATCCGATTCTTAAATTAAATTTATTTATTTATTTGAAATTTTAATATTTATTTAATAGATCAGTATATATAAATAAATTTGATCACAAACAATTTATTAAACAGTATTATGAACTTTAACAAATTATATATATATATATATAAATATTCAAACTTCTTTATTTAATTTATCGAACTCCTTCATTTAATTAATTTTGATATCTATTGAACGAGTGGTAAACCCTGGCTATGGCTGGCCGATGGAAGATGAGGCGTATAGTAAAATTCATAACAAATTGTAAAAAAAGACAGAATCTACCTCCAATATAGTTCAAGAAATTCATAAAAAATAAAAGAAAAAGAAAAAGAAGCCAGTTAAGAACAAGCTCCTCCATCGAAGCCGAATATTATTCACGATAGCTTTCCTGCTCTAGTTTTACGGTAGGGTTATTACGACCAAGCATCAGTACCAACTTATCGTATCTAAACACATCAGACCATGTCGTCCTGTTCCCCTTCACAAGCAGTCTCATGACGAGTAGACAGCGCGGACCAGAGGCATGCATCCTACAGAATTCTGAGTTGAAGATCGAGGTAACCAGTTCTGCTCTTGTACTTGTCGAAGAGCTCCTGGAGAGCACGAACGAACCGAGCATGTGCCTCGTTTATCTGGGAAATCAAGAAACACAAGAATGTGTGAGCTCTGAATCATGGCGGACTCGACGAGCGAAGTGTGCCCGCCAATCGCCATCTTTGTTTTACCTCTTCCGCAGTGGGCTTTGGATTCTTCGACAGCTCGATGGGTCGTCCGACCACGACGTGCAACGGATGCCGGAATGGAACTGGAGTTCTGCATAACAGAGATGAGATCGAGCTAAGAAAAACCAGTGCTGAAGCTTAAATTTGGAGGGAGGGCGATCGAGCGAGCGTACCCAAATCTTCCCCAGAAGACCAAAGGAGTAAATTTCAGTGCTCGAGCAATCTGAAAAAACATCTTCCCGCTGGGCTTCCACCACCGGTAAACATAGCTCTGTCCGGCGATAATTAATAAAAATATCATTTTCACAATTCTTTGTTTAAAAAACCTGATCGTATCATCATGATTCTAGCAATGCAAAATCCTCGTATCATCATGATGACTGATAAAAAATCAAACCTGGCCAAAGCAGAAGACGGGAACTAGAGGGCATCCTGTTTCAATGGCAATTCGCACGAATCCTTTTCTTGTTTTAAGGAAAGCGACCTATTAACCACATGGATTTGACATGTTAGTATTCAGATGATCCTTTTTTTTATCCGAAATCCAAATTTAAAAAAAAAAATAGACAACTGAAATATCAGGAGACTGAACTTCACTCTCAGAAGAAATCACAAAGTGATTGATGGAAATAAAATAAAACCATGTTAAATACCAGTTCAACCCTTATTAACCTGAAAAAATAGTGAATTTAGAATAAATGTATAGCATGGAGAACGAGATTAATACATTAGTCTGCAGATTAATACCTCAGTGTCATGGGTCATGTGAAGTGTCTCCTGAACGCCACCAGGCACAATGATGCAGCTGTAACCGGCTGCTAAATATGCATAGAAGTTCTTCCTTGATGCAGGGATTAGCCCGAGCCATGTCCAAATCTGCCTCAGAAAAGGAGTGTAGAAAACCTGAAAAAAGATTCACACGCAGAGAATTAGAAATCACAGATGTGTCAAAAGAAAAGAAAGGAAAATGTTCAAATAAAATTAATTATATCTACTTGTGGACACAATTACTAGGAATGAGGGAACCTTACTGCACTGCTTGCGAGAACCTTCATCTTATGCAGTGGCATGAACCTCGCGTCTTCCGCAAGAGCACAAAGAGCTATTGGCAGGACTGAGTGTGGCTCATAACCAAACACTGCAATATTATTTGAGTAAGTGTACCTCAAAATCCAAACAGTTGTGGCTATTGGTGATTTGTTTTTCTTTAGCAGAGGAAATTTTTTGATTCACAAAGGCAAAATTGCAAGTAGGTGGCCCAGAAAGACATCAAAATAATGCAAAAGGTCAGGAAAACGGTAGCAGAAGTTGGAAACACTGTGCAACAGCTCACTTAAGTTTCTGGGATTCTCGGAGAAGCAACCCCAGGGGAGGAAAAGGGAAAATTCAGGGTGCAATCATCCACCTCGGGAGGTTTTTTTTTGGGTTGAACTCTCTCTCATGTACTCTCAATCATATGCCATGTTATATTTATATTTCCACTAGTTGTATGTAGATTGTGATAAATATTATGCACTCATACTTAGTGATTAGTAGACATCCTCTTCACATGGTTTTTTACCCTTGCATTTTACAAGGGGTTTTTCCAATGGTAATTTGGGTGTTCTTGGTGTGTCATTTTCTCCATTGATGCATGCTTGAATTTCTGGATTGATCCTATGTGTTCTTGGGGGTTTTCAGAAATATATGAAGTTAATTATTGATATTCTTTTAACTGGTCTTTGATGTTGTATTTATTTAATATTCGAAATGACATATCTTGGAATGACATTAGAACATGAGAAAATAATTAAGATGATCTAAAATACAAATGAAACATGAGACTAAATGATAAATAAAAGTACGACAAGGAAGCCTTGGGTCGTATATAACTTCAATCAAACATCATTAGCACTAGTTTATTTCAAATTAGTTATATTCATGAGAGACTTGCAAATTTGCAAAGATATATATATGCAAGATTAAGTTTCATAATGACAAATGGATCAATAGCTCCCCGTCCAGCAAAAACAGATGTTGATATAGGCCTAATTTATGTTGTCGGTATCAGTCTGAAATTGTCACCTATAACAGAAATGTAGATTAAGAAACAAGGCTGACGAACAATAATCCTAAGAATTTAGAGGTGGATTAGAGCTTACCATAGGCCTGGTCCGGGTCGAAAGCCGTGATATCCTCCAAATGAAGGGTGATGGGAAAATACCCACACGCATACTTACAAATATACCTGATATTTTTTATACGAATGGGGAAAAAAAAAGAAGACAAATTGCAAAGAACATTAACCAAAGCACAAACTAAACTAGGGTTCCGCGAAAATGGTGAAGAAATTTGATACCTTGACAATTTCCGACCCAGAAAATTGCCATCGTTGAGAGGAATCACCATGAAGATAATCAGAATCGCAAAAACCCTGTATCAATTAAAAGAAATCAAATTTGATAATAAGAATCAAGCACGAGCAGAGACATGCACCAAGGAGCGCGGGGAGGATACGAACACGACGGCGATGTGGATGGGAAAAAGGAGGAGGGCGGAGAGGACGAGAGCGACGTTGAAGTGGATGGCGCCGAGCCAGAGGACGAGGGCGACAATGGTTCTGATGAGGGAGTAGTCCGTGCCTTTGAACACCGCCGGTTTCCCGGCCACCTTCCCGTCGTCCTCATTCATCACTTCGATTGACATGTCAGAGAGAGAGAGAGAGAGAGAGCGAGAGAGAGAGAGAGAGAGGACGGTGGAAGAAGAAGAAGCTGATGCAGCTCAGGCAGATCGCCATGTGTGGTGGTTGTAGTATTTATACAGCGAACCCGAAGGGCGGTGGACACACACGAACAAGGTCGGGGCGTCTCGATCGACCGTCGATTTGTGATCCAACGACAACCATCCATTCCACAAAGCGACACCGTTGATCGTCGGGAAGGGCGAATGCTGATGACACGTCAGCAACAGGCCGCGGACGCTGATCTCTCCTGCAAAATATAAGGCAAAAAAAAAACAAAAGGAGTGTTTGGTACGGAAACAAAACACGAAGGAATTAAAAACAATTTGAAATTTAAGTGCATAAATATGAAAACAATTAAATGAGCCCCTCCTTTCTTTAGTTTGTCACATTCTTAACAGTTATTCAATTTTTAAATATTCACAATTTATTTCCTGATAGATTTATAAAAAATTTCTTTAAATAAAATAACAAATTAAAACTGTTCAAATATAAAATAATGATAAAAGACCATTAGTCTAAGTGGATACGATGTAACGATAAAAATGAAAAAATATTTCATAGACATATAGAATTTGATAATTTACTACAATATCATTCGACAATGAATTAAAAAAAAAAAATCTATTCGGACGATTTGAAGCCTAAGAGTTTGCCTTATGAATAGAATACTACTTTCGATATTGGATCGTCGTTTAGGTAGACATGTTTAACGGACCGATTCGATCCGGAACCGAATCAGAACCAATCCGTTAAATTCGAAATCGAAATCAAACCGAAATCGTTCCTGTTCTAGTTCGATTCCAATCGATTTTGAAACTAATTCGAAATCGATTCTAGTTCCGATTTAGATATATTGCTAATTTAAATATGGAAACTCTTAACATGTTAACATGTCTACAAAATTATTTGCGACAGAAAAAAAGAATAGAATCACCGACGTGATAGATAAATTTGGAAGCTCAAGTTCAAAGAAGATGGTCTGGAACCGTTTCGGAATAAATCCAGAACCGTTTCGAAATCGATATTGAATTGGTTTTAAAATTAAAACTTTAAAATTGGAACTAATTCGGAATCGATTTTTGAATCGATTTCAATCGGTTCTAACGTCGACGAATCCGAAATCGATTAGAATCAAATCGGAATCGGAACCGGAACCGATAAAAAGCCTACGTTTAGGGATGACGCGACTGCGAAATCCGAACTGAACCGTAGAAAAAATTAAGAACACTTCTCTGATTTATCTTTAGTGGCCGATAAAAATCCCTTTGACTCCAATCTAATCAATTATTAACGAAGCATCCTGAAAATTCATGAAATAGATTCGATCATTCTCATATATCAATAGAATCGACAATTCAAATATACGATATCAATAAAAATATATAAAAAACCGTTAGCGCGGAGATTCCATATTTTTTTAACGGTTCA
The DNA here is from genome assembly GCA_025175895.1 of Wurfbainia villosa. Taxonomy (NCBI): domain Eukaryota; kingdom Viridiplantae; phylum Streptophyta; class Magnoliopsida; order Zingiberales; family Zingiberaceae; genus Wurfbainia; species Wurfbainia villosa. The sequence goes on along the minus strand of CM045988.1, from coordinate 98,844,604 downwards.
CACCAAAGTCGATTTAAGTACGAGCCGAAGGAAAATTCTACGAACTGAAATGGGGAGAAAAAAATTGCGGCTGTCACAATCAAAAGAGAGGAGGAAGCCTCGACGACCGAGAACCACCAGCCAAAACAGAGACGAAGGTACAAAGAAAAGGAAACAGAGGAGAAATGCAAACTGCATTTCGCCGGCATTTTTGGCTGTGCAGTTGCACTGCGAACAAATAGGAGCCAGCCAAACTCATAACAGGAACAGCAAAGTACGCATCGAACTGCATAAATACATCGCACAAGTTGCAAAAGAAATTAACGGAGCCGTTTCTCTTCGTTGCGGTGATGTAGCAACGACACAATTGTGCTTCAGGATGGCAGTTCTAATTCGAGGAAGTTTGTTGTTCAGACCTTTTTTGATGGGAGAAAAGACAAACGCTGAGGCATTCGAATGGAGTGACCCGTCCTGAATATCCTAAACCACGTCAAATACTCGCTTTAATCTTTGGCAATTCTATAAGTTTTTTTAATCTTTTGCCGGTTAGCTCTAGTGACTAATTGATAAGGGATAATTCTTAAGTGAATAGAGATTAATTTTCAGAGATATCATAACTCTGAGTTATCGATCGACCATCTCCTTTGTATTTGTCATATGTATCCTAATTTACCTCATACACCAATAGAGACAATCGAAGAGAGTCACTGAGATGACAGTTCCATATTTTTTAATCTTTTACAATTGCTCCTGGAGCTACGATGCAATGACAAGACATCTAATTTGGCTCTCAGATATCCACGATTCGATCTCTAACAATGATGAATTTCTAAGATTTTTTTTACCAAATAGAATGACAAACTAAGAAAATTAAGATTGTCCACACAAGCACTTTCTGATTCATCTCTCTTCTTCATACATAGGGTAGTCACAGAGGGACTCTAATAAGACGGTTCCACATTTAATTTTTGTACAACTATCCCTAGAGCTACGGTGCAATGACAGGATATTCAGTTTGACTCATAGGTATCCATAGTTCAATCTCCAATTATAATGAATCTATAAGATTTTTTTTTCAAATAAAATGACAAATTAAAAAAGCTAGAGTTACTGAGACTATCCACGTAAATACTTATTTATCTTCCTAGGCAGTTGTTGTGTAGAGCTTGTACCTTTTAAATGCCTTTTGCTAGATCCCATCCATATCCCTGAAACCAGGGAATGAAGATCAAAACAGCATATTAAGAATTAAAAAACCATAGCACAAAGCTTGGCGACGACTAAAACATTGCAAAAAACTTGAAAAAGGATCTTTCTGATTGAGAAAGATTCTTTGTTCTTATCTATCTGATGATTTGACCTGAATATGTTTGAGTAAAAAATAATCTACCCCTTTGCTAGTCTATCTATTAAGCCAGACTGTCTGATCACCTGGGTTACGGATAACCTCCAAAAGAAAATTATCTAGGTAATTCACCTTCCTGAAAATTGCAAATCAACAAGTTACTGAGGATACTTATTAAAATAAAAAAAAAGAAGAGAAAAGGCAATCAATCCAACTCATCAGTAATAATTTGAAAATGGAAAATGGTGGCAATGACACAGTTCAAGGCAAAAGCAAATTTTTTTTTTGCAGTTCTCGTGTTAAACCACAATTATATTTGATCAAAATTACCAACAATTACCTGAGAATTGATTAATTAGATTGATCACCACAATATTAATGACATGAATTTGATTCCAACAATCAATATCATAATTGAATTACCAGCTAATGCACTCAATTAGTTCTACATCAAAAATTAATAAGAATGTACATCATAATTAAAATATTGATATATGTATAAACACATGCAAGGAATAGACATTTTTACCAATTACATGGCAGAAATAATCGGATTCCATCATTAATTTAATAAGAAAAATAATCAATCGACTTAAATGAACACAATTTGATTTAGGTTGAATTGTCCTACAGCATCCAACAATCAAAGAAGCACATAAGTCAATGAAGCATATGAGACGAAAGAGATGTGAACAACTTATAAAATAAGCTAGAAATAAATTGATTAACTAATACACCGCCAAAAGATTAAAAAAAAAACTATTTAAAAATTTTGGACTCCTCTTCAATGGTGATGAAACACTAGTCATCATGGAGAAGGCAATGCTGTTTATATTAAGATAGCAATTAGACATATTAGGTAGACTTTTCATAGGGAAAGCTTCTAGTAATAGCCATGTAGTAGGATTAATTTAAAATTCAAGATTAGATAAACATGCAAATATTTCGTATAATTAATGACATTTAATTGCTCCTGCTTGAGATATTTAGTTGCCGCTGATTTCTTTAATCTCTAAAACTTGTTTAATTACTGCCTTGATATTGACTTGTTGGAAACCCAGCTCAATTGTGAAGTTTACCCCTGTTACTATAATAATATTTTACAATTCAAGTGATTGGCTTAACTGCAAAGGAAAGCAAGTTTTTTTAGAGATGAATGCTCGCTTTTATTAGCATTTACTTCATGGAATAAATGTCATGATAACATAATTTTAGGAATTTAAGTTTTCTGTTTAAATGATAATTTCTTTTGGTTATGCTCTAAATATCTATATTATTTGATGTGCGGATAGAGTTGTAAACGAATCAAGCATTCATGAACAAGTTTGGTGTTCGACTTGATAAAAGTTCGTTTATGTGCGTTCAATATGCATTAAAGTCAATTAATAAACAAGCTTGAACAAATACTCGTGAACAGTATTCATGAACAAACTCCTTTAAAAATTATTTATGAACTTATTTATACTAATTTATAAATAAAGATTAAAATATTAAAAATTTAAATAAACAAACAAGCTTAACTTAAGAGTTTGATAATGTTTAAATAAACCAAGCTTAAACAAGCTTGATTCAAGCTTGAATCGAACTTGATTAGAAGCTTGATACTCATTAAACAAGCCAAGTTCAATTCAAGCTTAAGTCAAGCTCAATCTCAAAAAAAAAAGAAACCAAGTCAAGCTTAAACAGATTTTTCAATAGCTTGGTTAATTTTAGACTTGACTCGACTCGACTTGATTATCTTATAAAACAAGTTTGAACACGGTAAAACTTGACTTGGTTTGGTTCGTTTACAACCCTATCATGCGGATGACAATATTTATTATAACAACCTAATTCACGCTTCATGAATTGGATTGTCGAACTATATTGATTTTTGACTTGTGTATTGTGGATCTAACAACCATCGCAGAACATTCACGAATTTGGAGTGAGATTAGCGAATTGCTTATGAAAAATTTACATGATCCAATGCACTAACAAGACTCCAACACCAGAAAACAACTTGTCTAAGATTTAAATATAGCAAACATGCTGATTTAAATACAATTTGTTTACCAGTCAGAAATTCACTATTCATCAGAAAAACCAATGAAAATCTACATAACTAATTGACAAGCTGATAAAACTTGACGCGATAAAAGATGAACAACGAGAAAATGACCTGGTCGTATGCACCCGACTCTTTGCCACCACGAGGACCTTGGGGAGAGAAGAGAAGGCAGCTCCTTGAGGTCATGACGCGTCGCTGATCAAGCCAGACGCGCCGGGGCACAGCAGTATAAGAAGAATAAGAAGCAAAAACGGTAGCGCTCCGGTGGCGGAAATGCGGAGAGATCGGTGGAGAAGGGACAGCCACGGAGCGACGCCACGATGCTCCGCGCAGGGTTTCTAGATGTGCCCGGCCCGCGAGTCCGGATCGGCCTGGAATAAATCGGACCGGGCTAGGTCAGCCTGGATCAAATTGGACCGTGTGATTGGGCTTCCTGATGAAGTCCGATATTATTTTCAACGATCACTCCGCTTACCGAGGAGGTCTAAAATCCTTTTCTAAATTCAGATGATTCCTACGTATCTTGGTCACCACATCAAGGTTCATAGGACCCTCCGTGATTTACCTCCCTCATAATGATCGCGAGATAGATCGGTGAGGGATGCTAAGTTAGCGGTTCCGACTTTTTACAGATGCAGATTAACAATGCACGGTGGAGCTTTTATCCCCACAGGGATGACATGATGGCTAAGGCACGATGGAGCTTGCGAATAAGAGGTCTAAAGTTCTTTTTTGAATTCAGATAACTCTCACGTGTTTTTGTCATCATATCAAAGCTCATAGGCCCCTCTGTGATTTACCTCCCTCACAATTGTCGTGGGACAGACCGGTGGGGGCCACTAGGTTGGCGGATTCCAACCTTTTGTGAATTAACAATGTTGTTCGATCCTCTGCTGCGATATTGTTCGACGACGAATTTAAAAAAATATATTCGGATGATCCTGGGATCTAAGAGTTTGTCCAGTGGACGGAGTATGACTTCGGCGTTAGATTATCGTTCATGGATGATGCAACTACGGAATCTGGACTAAACCCTAAAAAAGTTGCAAGCACTTCTTTGATTTTCCTTGGTCGCCGGTGAACACCATTTGAGCTTTGACCTTATCCAGTTCAACTATTGATGAGACATCCTAAAGGTCCGTGGGGCGGGACTGATCACTTATAGGGATTAATCGAACTGAAGATTTGAATACCAATAATAATAATAATAGTGATTAACAAATAAAAAGTTTTGATATCATGCACGATGGATTTGTGCACGCCTATGCACGATACAGATACAGTCATCTATTTCGCTATGTGTACAATCCGTCATTCGATCGTGCGGATTGCTTTGTGCTTTTGTCGAGCGTATTATAATACATCCTGAATTCGTCGGATCGCCTATGCCATCCTCACCACAACATTGTCGTGGCCAACAAGCTCACAGTTGGACCGACAACTGACCCTCGGACAAACCAGTCGTGCTTTAGCACCGCGCCTGAGCTCCCTACTACTGGGAGCTCGATATCGCTGTTGAGCGATTGGATTCCAACCGTAGCACATCCCGATGTTGTAACCGCAATTGAGCCAGATTCCAATCACAATCCAACTCTATTATGATCACAACGACGAGATGCACTGCGCTCGCAATCTGACTACTCAATGACAATGATGAACTCCCAGCTTACGACAGTGAGCTCGAGGCACGTGCGGGGGTCGGGCTCAAAAGAATTATTGTGCATTCCCATCCGTGCACGATCGGACGATTGATCATGCATCGAACAAACAATTGATCTACATCGTGCACGAGCACATATATCCCCATCGCACGGAATATCAGATTCGAACAAATAAAGGTCTAAGTATTTGGATTAATAAAATAAATAAATATGTAATAATTTCTTTTATAATTCAAAAAATCACAATGGTATTTTTATTAAAGTGATGAGAAAATAGAGAAAAATAAATAAAGAAGAGCAAAAAATACTTGATAAATTGGTTTAAAATGGGCATGAACCAGCGCGAGAGATCTTATAAAAAGCACGTTCCTTGATAAGTCGAGCCAAAAAGCTGAAACTTCCGCCTGGCTTTCGACCGTTTTACTATAAATAAACGTGTCGTTGGCAAACTACGAGCTGGCGATAAATAGCAAGCCCAAACAATCGCCTCTCGCTCGCCGGCCTTCTCCCACCTCCGTCGACTTTTAGCCATCGGAGTGTTCTTCAGGGGCAGTGATACACGTCCCCATGAGGAAGCAGCATAAGGTCGCATTTAGTTAATTTTAAATCGTTCTGTTAATTTGCATCTTGGATTAATGGAGAAAAGATACAGTTTGTCCTTAATTTTCCGTCGTCGTTCTCATAGGCAATGCCGTCGCCGGCCATGGATCCGACCAAGGACCATTCTCCGAACGCGAGCAAGAATATTGATCAGGTAAAGCTGAAACTCCCCGATCAGAGTTCGTTTCGTCCCTATCAATCGATGTGTGATATTGCAGAACGAAGCGTCTGTTCGCATGCTTGCGAAAGAAAAGAATAAAATGAACTCTGGAATTACTGAAGACGGCTCGGTGGACAGGAAGGGACGAGCTGCTGTCAGAGCAAAAACCGGAGGATGGAAGTCGGCTACACTCTTGCTAGGCAATATTAATAATAATCCACCGATCGATCGATTAATTTACATAATTTTTCCAAATGATCGAGCGTGTCGTTGATTGTGTGCAGTGAATTTTGGGCTGGTGACGCTTGCATTCTTCGGAGTGGGTGTCAATCTCGTTCTGTTCTTGACGAGAGTGATGCAGCAAGAGAATGCCGAAGCAGCAAATAATGTGAGCAAATGGACCGGAACTGTCTACATATTTTCCCTCATCGGCGCCTTCATGAGCGATTCCTATTGGGGCAGATACTTAACTTGTTCAGTCTTCCAGTCGATCTACGTGCTGGTACAGTCGTTGTCATCTTATATTCGGAATCGAGCAATGGAGTTTATGATCCTCTGTTCGGATCCTTGACAGGGCTTAATGCTCTTGTCGCTGGCGTCATGGCTGTTGCTGGTGAAGCCATCAGGTTGCGGAGATGGCAAGCTGCAGTGCCATCCTCCATCAGCTTTCGGGACTTCAATCTTCTACATATCCATCTACTTCATCGCCTTCGGAAATGGCGGATACCAGCCCAGCATTGCCACGTTCGGTTCCGACCAGTTCGACGAGACCGACCCCCTCGAAAGGCATTCGAAGGCGGCGTTCTTCAGCTTCTTTTACTTGGCGCTCAACGTTGGCTCCCTCTTCTCCAACAGCATCTTGGTGTTCTACGAAGATACGGGCAGCTGGATCGTCGGTTTCTGGGTGTCGGCTGGTTCGGCCGCCGCCGCCCTTCTTCTCTTCTTGCTGGGGACTCCGAGGTACCGCCATTTCAATCCCTCTGGGAATCCGTTGACAAGGATCGTCCAGGTGTTTGTTGCGGCTCTTCGCAAAACGAAAGCTGCCTTCCCGGCCAACTCCAGCATGCTCTATGAAGTGGAGGGAAGGGATTCTGCCATCGCCGGGAGTAGGAAGATCCTTCACAGCGAAGAGTTCAGGTACTTTTTCTGAATTGGTTGACTATATAGAACTACGTCTGTGAAGATTATTAGTTTACGAAGAATTTTGCTGTGAAATAAAATGCAGGTTGCTGGATAAGGCAGCAGTTGTGACCGCCGAAGACACCGGGAGAAGTGATCCATGGAAGTTGTGCACCGTGACGCAGGTGGAAGAGGTGAAGTGTGTATTGAAGATGTTCCCCATATGGCTCTGCACCATCATCTACTCCGTCGTCTTCACGCAAATGGCCTCAATTTTCGTGGAGCAAGGAGCCGCCATGAACACAGAAATCGGCGGCTTCCGAGTCCCGGCGGCGAGCATGTCGGTGTTCGACATATTCAGCGTCATCATCTTCATCTTCGTGTACCGGTACGTGCTGATCCCGGTGGTGTCGCGGGTGTCGCGCAACCCCAAGGGGATGAGCGAGCTGCAGCGGATGGGGGTCGGGCTGGTGATCGGGATGCTGGCCATGGTGGTGGCCGGGGCGGTGGAGGTGGAGAGGCTGAAGAGGGTATCGGTGCCGGACGAGCCGAGCTCGCTGACGGTGCTGTGGCAGATTCCGCAGTACACGTTGATCGGGGCGTCGGAGGTGTTCATGTACGTGGGGCAGCTGGAGTTCTTCAACGGGCAGGCGCCGGACGGGATCAAAAGCTTCGGGAGCTCCCTGTGCATGGCCTCCATCTCGCTGGGGAACTACGTCAGCATCATGCTGGTGAACATCGTGACGAGCATGACGGCGAAGGGGGACAGCCCAGGTTGGATACCCGGGAACTTGAACTCCGGCCATCTCGATAGGTTCTACTTCCTCCTCGCAGGGCTCACTCTGATCGACTTCATAGTTTACTTAGCGTGTGCCAACTGGTTCAAGTACATCAAGCTCGAAGAAGATGAACTGAATCACAATTTGAGTCACACAATATAAAATTACGTAGGGATGTTTGAGGCTCTGTGCATTCGTTAAAATTTTTCAATCTTGTTACAATTTGAGTCTCAAAGTACACGAGCGAAATTAGTCGGGTTTCAATCTTGTCTAAAAAGAACTCCAACGAAAGACTCTGGAAAGACTTGACTCATTGCGTGTCGTGTACTTATGAGATGGGCACGCTTAACTGACCATTTCGATTCGAATTTAGTCTTAATCAATCCGTTAAATTTGAAATCAAAATTGATTCCAGAACCGAATCGAATCGGAATCGATTCTGATTTGATTCAATTCGGTTCCAATCGATTTCGGAATTAGTTTTGATTTCGATAACTAATTTAAGAGTGAAAACTCTTAGTATGTTAACATGTTTGTAAGATTATTTTATGACAAAAAAAAAATAGGATCACCGATGCGATAAATTCGAGAAAAATGATCCGGAATCGTTTCAGAACCGATTTAGAACTGATTCGGAATCGATCTGGATTAAATTGATTTCAAAGTTAAAACTTTAGAATCGGAATCGATTTTGTCGGCGGATCCGGAGCTAATTAAAATCGAATCGAAATCGAAATCGAAACCGAGGAACCGATAAGCATGCCTACTCTGTGGGAAACAAAAATTCAACTAAATCGAATAAATCAATTAAACTGAATTTTCGTTTCGGTTTATTCGAAAATTTATTTTTTTTTAATATCAGTTTAATCGATTTATTCTATTCGATTTCAATTTCGAAATAAAAATAATTGATTAAATTGAATTGAAATTCAACAGTCAACTAATTTATCATATTAATCGACTGATTAATAAAAATCAATCGATTGATTATCTCGAACTTAATGATCTCTCTGTCATCACGAGTCAATGATAAAAAAATCGTTTTTTTATTTTTAATTTACTTAATCTATTTTTATGAATTCAATTTTTCATTTTTATTAAAAGATTCTGTCATTCGATTTATTAAATTTTAATTTAATCGATTCAATCAATTCGATTAGGAATAGATGAATTGTCTATGAACATTGATGAGAGAGAGGATAAATCACGAGGAAATAAAATCCCTTGATACGAAGATAAAATAAAAAAAAAATCATGTGAAATCAATTTTTTTTTAAATTTCTCATTCAATATTAAATTCTATTAATTCTATAATATTTTATTTTACCATCGGACAGGAATGGATGAATTGTCGCTATATGCCATTAACGCCGGAAGGGACGCTTCAAAGAAAGAAGAATCGCGGAAATCGCACTTGATTTGACATCGCAGCTACGTGCCAGATGGGGTGGACAGTAAGACCTAAAAAGTCAAACGGAGAATCGGTCTGGTAGTGTATCTGTTACAACGGAAATTTTTTAAAGGCCCATTCAAAATTTAAGAATTTCTAAAAGACGTTTCGAGATTTGAAAATTTTCAAAATATTTTTTTTTTCATTTTACCTCTATTCTAAAATTGAGTTTTTTTTTTCCTTTTTTTTTCTCTCCGGATAAATTTTTCTTTTCCTTTTAAAATTAAAATCATTAATTTTTTTTCTTTACTTTTTACAAACATACAATAATTATGGTACTGCTTTTTCAAAAATAATTTTACAATTTAATTATACCAATACTACAACAATATTGATATTAAAAATTAATATTACGGTGATATTTATGATATCCATATCTTAATATTGGTATTCCTATAATAAGTTATATATATATATCAATTATGTTAAAGTCATAAATTTTGAATATCTTCTAATTATTATTACTAATAATTTTGAGCTGATTTTTTTGATATATATAAATTTTGAGTCACTCCAGCAATTTTTGTAATACTTGAAATGAATTCAATCAAAATTCTCTAGAGTCATCAATGAATTTTGATCGAAATTCATTAATGGGTTTAAGAGATTTGAATTTTTGAAAAGTTGATATATAATAGAGAAGGATAGTGTAATGAAATTGTGATGTTTATTCTTGATTCTGACATCTTTATGATAAGTTATATGTATAAATGTGTCAATTGCCTACTTGCGGAGACTATAATTTTTTACTCAGATATTAGAACCAGACATATATATTTTTTAAATCGAACCTTATTCAAAAAATTACATTTGTTACTAGGTGAAACTGGTAACAATCCAATTTAAAGTCTAAAAAACAGTGTTTAAAATCTTTTCAGATCCATCAATGAGTTCCAATCAAAATTTATTGATGGATTTAGAAAGCTCCGATCGGACACAGTTCAAGTGCTACAGATCTCTGAAATATCCCAAAATCTATATTGGTCTAAAAATATCAACTCAAAGCCAATAGTTATTAGAAGATTTTCAAAATTTATGATTTTAAAATAATTGACACATACACATAACTTATTGTAGGAATGTCAAAACTAGACGTCGACACAATAAATACTTTCATTGTACTACATTCTTCTACTATATTTCAACTTTTCAAAAATTCAAATTCTTTAGGCTCATCAATAGTTTTGGTCAATATCTATTGATAGATCTAGAGAACTCCGATCGGACTCATTCTAAATACTATAAGTTTCTGAAGTGCTCCAAAGTATCTGCCCATAAATATTAGCTCAAAGTCATTAACAGTAGTTATCAGAAGGTTTTTAAAATTTATAATTCTAAGACAATTGACATATACGTATAATTTATCATAAGAATGTTAAAATTGAATATGAACACTATAAATACTTTTACTGCACTACCTTCTTTCATTATATGTCACTACAAGAAAAAAGCTAATAGACAACGCTTTTTATCCGTTGTCTATGTGGCTGCAAAAGCGTTGTTAAAGACACTGTTGTTAAAAGTCCGACTAATGACAACGGATAAAAAAGCGTTGTCTTTTCTAGCAAAGACAACGCTTTTGCAACGGGGAAAAAGCATTGTCGTTTTTTACAATGACAACGCTTTTGCAACGGAAAAAAAGCGTTGTTGTTTTAGCAAAAACAATGCTTTTGCAACGGGAAAAAAGTATTGTCGTTTTTTACAATGACAACGCTTTTGCAACGGAAAAAAAACGTTATCGTTTTTTACATGGACAACGCTTTTGCAACGAGAAAAAAATATTGTCGTTTTTTGTAATGACAACGCTTTTACAACAGGGAAAAAGCATTGTCGTTTTTTTCAAGGACAACGCTTTTGCAATAGATCAAAAGTATTGTCATTTTAGCACAAATAAAAACCATTGTCTTTTATATCTACAAAAACGTTGTCTATTATATTACATTAATAATCTATTTAATTAAACACTTATAATAACACCAATTAAAATATCATTAACGACTAATCAATCTCCTTACAATTGAAACATAAATATTGTATAATCAACAAATACTGAAAAAGGAAAGTATAAAGTCATAATCAACAAACTTGGGATCCAAGTTAAGTTTACAAAATTAAACAAAAAACCTACATACTCCAAGTTTGTAACAAAATTAAACAAAATCAATCTCCAAGTTAAGTTGAACTGGTATCAAACCCTCGGGAATGCCTAAAGCTGTCGTCAGAAAGATGGAAGCACCTTCACCCATGTTTGAAGAGATCATGTATCTGCCAATAGAAATGAGATTGATCACGGATAATATCATAAACAAAAAATAATTATTAGAAATTAAACTAATTAAAATGAGAAGCATGTATATTTTGATAACTTAAGAATAAGCCAACTATATTTTGATAATATTACATAACAGAAATGATAATAATATGCTCAGTACATAGCTGCAAGCTTAGAAATTAATTGATGTTACCATAGAGGAAATTGTTGCCATATTCTCCAATCGGGAATCATCAAAAACCTCAGATCGTCTCCCTAAAAGTAACAGAAGATCAAAAAAGGGTAGATTGAGTGGAGACAATACTCAAAAAAGGGTTGGCTCAAGGTAACCAAACAAGTGCTTTTATTTTCAAGATTTCCAAGTGATGACTGCATAATCTGATCTAAACAAATATGGGTTGGAATTTAAGTTGTAGAAGCATGCACTGGTGAGCAAGTAAGATATTGCTGCAAGAATGTTATCAATGTGATACATCTTAAGCCTAATAGTTATGCACTGTTCTAACACCTTATCATGTACAACTGAGTTTCATAAATCTTAATGAAAAATAAGCTAAAGCATTGCAAAAGTTGATAGATGATACACCAATTTTCGGACATCTGTAGAAGGATCTCAAGCAAGGTGAAATAGGCCTTGAAGGTACCCGTCCATGGACATAAACAAAGCCTGAAAAAATTATTCAAATTAGGTTAGGGAGACTTCAACTACATCCGACATTGCAGAACAAGTATGATATTGTATTTCACTTACTAAAGGCATTGCTACGATAAACTAATTAATAGAACCCAATGATAGCTTCCTCAATATAGCATGTGGAGATTGAAAAAACTATGCCAAAGAAAAGAAATGAACAAATTTTCAATTGTTGTCCTAGTTATTATTACTCGAAGACACCTACAAACCACTTCAAGAGAGCAGCTAAAATTACCAGAAGCAATCTGGGCATAAAAATATTAATTGGACGCTCAGATAATCTAGAAATATCTAGATCAAGCTCTTCAGGAATGTCCTCACATATTTACCATGATAATGCAATAATAATTTTCCTTAATCAAGTCTACAACTCGTTATGAGATGAAAATTGAAATTTGATAAAACCAACAAAGTTTTCCTTTGACCACCGCAGTTTTTTTTTTTCACTTTTTTCACTTTATCCTTAAACTTGCCAAGTTATTGATATCTCAATTCCAGCATGCTTTTTGTTTGGCACAGATGAAGTTGCATAAGAAGCGTTACGAAACAAGACCATTCAATTCATCAAAATAAGCAAGAGAAAAAAATAGGAGTTAGAGAATAATTGCTAGCTAAGAATGTTATTGTAACACAGATGGGGTTTTAAGCAATATCTCTATCAATATAGTATTGTCAAAGCATATTAAACAGTCAAAACAAGTGCTCTCAATAAAGCTTGTCAAAGAATACACATTACACAAGAAAAAAAAAGTATGAGAATAGTCTAAAAAAGAAACGTTTAGAAGATCAAGGTACAATTTGAATCCAAGTATTCAGTGATGGCGACCTTAGCTCCATCTTAATTTGGGAGATGAATGTAGCAAAAGTGTCAAGTAAGAATTGCAAACCTGGCTTCATTTGCTGCTCGCTATGCCTTCGCCCGCTATCAGCCTTTACTTGAGCACCGACAAAAGCCCTTCTTCGTTAGGGTTTCGCCCCAGTAAAAAATAACAACAAAAAAGACAACGCTGCAACTCTACAAACACCGTGGTTTCCAAATAATAAATATAACGTGGTATGGCTTTGGTTCACATCAGATCTAGACATTCTGAAATAAAACAGAGAAAGTGCAGAGCAAGGAGAGCGGAATACTTTTTAAAGAGAAGGATTCACCATTACTTGGATTTCTTACCAGCATATATAGGGATCCTACATATGGGTGACAATACTAGTAGAATGGCTTCACTTCCATCTGATGGATATCAGCACCAGATAAACAAGCCAAGCAAGGGCGTTTAGCTGATTTCAATGGGGCATTCCTGTTCGTATTCGAGATAACAATCCAATACTAAAAACAATTTGGTTTCCTGAACAAAAATAATACACGAGTAGTAAGCTTATTAACTGGACAATAAAGCACAGGAAAAGTAGTTCCACACAATGGAAGCAGCGTTAGGGTTTCGCTCGCTATGCCTTCGCCCGCTATCAGTACTGGAGCGAAACCCTAACGAAGCAAATCGCGGGATACGGAGAAGAGAAGTCGAATGATCGCGGGTTTAATTAGGAGAGATTTTAGGAAAAAAAAAAAAGAAAATAAATAAAATAAAGATAATTTTTAAATGAAAATCCATGGAAAAAAATCAACGATAAGGAAAAATGAGAAAAAAAATAATATTAATAAAATAAAATTTATTTTTTATGTCATTCATATTTTTAATGAAATAAAATTATATTTTCATAGTTTATTTTAAAATTATTTTTTTATATTTAAAAAAAATGACCCATTAAAAAACTAAATCGTCCTCAAAATTTATATTTTAAAAAAAAATTGACCCATTAAAATACTAAATCATACCTTAAAATTTCTAAATGGTAGAAACTAAAAAAATCCTTATAGACAACGCTTCTTATAAAGTATTGTCTTTTACTAATAAAAGTAGGTCAAAGACAACGCTTTTTAAAAACCGTTGTCTTTAACCCAAATAAAAAATATTAATACACAACGGTTTTGTAAAAACCGTTGTCTATGCTAATTTTTTTTTAAAAAAGACAACGCTTTACATTAAAAGCGTTGTTAAACTACAAACAACAACGCTTTTTATAAAAAGCGATGTCTTTTAAGTGTTGTGTATTGCATTTTTTGTTGTAGTGTGTAAACTTTTAAAAAAATCTGAATCCCTTGTGCTCATCAATAAGTTTCGATTAAAATTCATTTATGGACATAGAGAACTCCGATTGGAGTCATTTCAAGTGTTATAAATTTCTAAAGTGTCTCAGTGTTTACATGTGTCCAAAAATATCAGTTTAAAATTATTAACAACAATGATAAAAAGATTTTCAAAGTTTATGATTTTAAGGTAATTGACATTATACATAATTTATCGTAGAGATGTCGGAACTAGATATGAACACCATAAATACCTTTTGTGCATTACCTTCTTTCATTATATATCAACTTTTCAAACAAATTTAGCTCATCAATAGGTTTCAATCAAAATCTATTGATGGACTTAGTGAATTGATCGGACCAATTTTAAGTGTTACAAGTTTTTGAAGTGTCCCAAAGACTATATGTGCTCAAAAATATCAATTTAAAGTCGTTAACAATAAATATTAGAAGATTTTCAAAATTTATTATTTTAAGATAAGTGACACATATGCATTATAGAGATGTTTGAACTATGCATGAACACTATAAATACCTTCTATGTACTATCTTCCCTCATTATATATCAATTTTTCAAAAATCTAAACCTCTTAAGTCTATCAATGGATTTCGATCAAGGGTCATTAATAGATTTGAAGAACTCCGATTGGATCATTTCAACTTTTGTAGATGTCTGTAGTGCTCCAAAGTCCAAATATACTCTTATTTACTATTTTAAAAAAAAATCAACACAACAATTTAACACACAAGCATTGTCATGGTATTAATTTTTAGAAATCAACATCGTGATACTGATTTTTAAAAATCAATATTGTCGTAGCATTGGTGTAATTAAATTATAATGTTAATTTTTAAAAATTAGTACAGTGATTATTTTATGTATATAAAGTAGAGGAAAAAATTTAACGATTTTAATTTAAAAAGAAAAAGAAGAATTGCGTCCAAAAAAGAAAGAAAAGAAAAGAAAAATTCATTTTTAACATTGGGAATAAAATAAAATAAAAAAAGTATTTTTTAGGCATTTTCAAATCTTAGAGTGCCTTTTGGATAATTCCAAATTTTGTAGGCGCCATTTAAGAAATTACCACTGTTATAATCTAAGGAAGCTCCTGCATCAACACCTTGGACAATTTCATTCATGGCTTCTTCAGCTTTTGCTTGCTTACAGTTCCCTTGTGACCTTCTGTTGCCGCTACTGCTGCTGCTTCTTTGTCCTTGCTATGCTCAACGGCACAGCAACATAAGCTTGGGCTCCTCCCTTGCTCCTCTTGGGCGGAACATCTCTTGGTTATCCTCCTCCGGCGAGTTCGCCTTCGGCTTCCGGCCCCTTCCTTCGGACAGCCGCAAGTTCCTGCTCGCTATCTGGTTTGAGAAGATAGCGAGCAGAACAATTGTCTGGTACGTCAACGGCAACGACCCGGTGCAGGACGGCGCCAAGGTGGAGCTGACTTCGGACGGGCGGCTCTCGCTGGAGGACCACACTGGAAATGAGGTGTGGAGCGCCAGCGTCTCCAACGCCTCTCACGCTGCTATGCTCAACACCGGCAACTTTGTGCTTGTCGATGCCGAAGGGAACAGTCTTTGGGAGAGCTTTCAGTTTCCTTCCGACACCATCCTGCCGTCACAAGTGCTGAGCCTTGGCAAACAACTTTCAGCCCGTTTGATGGAAGACGATTACTCCACCGGAAGGTTCAGCCTCCGAGTCCAAACCGACGGCAATCTCGTGCTCTACCCACTTTCTGTCCCATTTAGTAATCAATATGCAGCTTACTGGGCGAGTAACACTGTTGGGAATGGAACAGAACTCACCTTCAATGAGTCAGGCGTCATTTACTTTCTCCAGACGGACAATTCCACGGTCATCTTTACTTCCGGCCGTCAAAACTCGATGCAAGATTACTACCAAAGGGGAACACTTGATGCGGATGGGGTGTTCAGGCAGTACATCCACCCGAGGAACAACTTGAGCACGAGGGCTTGGAACGACGGATGGACGTCGGTTGCGTTTCAGCCTTCAAATATCTGCGACAGAACCAACTCGGCGGCGGGGAGCGGCGCCTGTGGATTCAATAGCTACTGCAGGTTCGATGAGAATCAACAGGTCGACTGTGAGTGTCCACCACACTTCTCTTTCCATGATCCGGCCAGAAAGTATGAAGGGTGCAAGCCTGACTTTGCTCTTCAGAGTTGTGAAATCGATGCGTCGATGGCGCCGGAGATGTACGAATTGAAAGTTCTGACGAACGTCGACTGGCCTACTGGAGATTACGAGGAGTATAACTTCACAGCCGAGGATCAGTGCAGGCAGGACTGCTTAGCGGACTGTTTCTGTGCGGTAGCTACTTTCGGTGATGGAGGTTGCAGAAAGAAGAGATTCCCCCTCTCGAACGGGAGGGTTAGCAATGGAAACATAAGAGCTTTCTTCAAGGTACCAAAAGGTAATAGTTCTTCAGCACTGCTTCCTCCATATACTAACAATAAAGAGAGCAATAGAATTTGGATATTGTTAGGACCATTGCTTCTAGGAGGCTCTGTGTTCATCCTCCTCGCTGCAGTCCTTTTCGTGCTGCGTTGTTCTTCTTCTAAGAGGCCGCGCGAGCTCAGCAATGCCTCGAGCTTGTCGTCATTGAGCCTTCAGTGCTTCACTTTCGGCGAGCTCAAAGAAGCTACCAACAACTTCAGAGAGGAGATCGGCAAAGGCAGCTCTGGTACAGTTTACAAGGGATTCTTGCAGGATGAAGCGACGACTTGCGTTGCAATCAAGAAGCTGGAGAAAGTCTTCCACGAGACCGAGAAGGAATTCAAGAATGAAGTGAAAGCCATTGCCCAGACGCACCATAAGAATCTGGTGCGATTGTTCGGATTTTGCTGTGAAGGAACTGAACGGCTTCTCGTTTTTGAGTACATGCGCCATGGCTCGTTGATGAGCTTCCTCCTGCAAAACGAGCGACCAGACTGGAACACGAGGGTCCAGATTGCACTGGGAATCGCGAGGGGTCTCCAATACCTGCACGACGAGTGCTTCAGTCAAGTCATCCACTGCGACATAAAGCCTCAGAACATATTGCTGGACGAGAACTTCGCCGCGAGGATATCAGATTTCGGATTGGCCAAGCTTCTCAAGACAGACCAGACGCGAACGAACACGAACATCAGGGGAACCAAAGGCTACGTCGCGCCGGAGTGGTTCAAGAACACGAGCGTATCGGCGAAGGTCGACGTGTACAGCTTCGGGGTGGTGCTGTTGGAAATCGTATGCTGCAGGAAGAATGTCGACGTGCAAGCTGAGAAAGGCTCCGTGCTGGTGTTCCGGGCAAACGACTGCTTCAGAGATGGGAGATTGGACATGCTCGTCGAGGGCGATGATCAAGCAATGCGGGACATGAAGAAGGTGGAGAGGTTTGTGAGGGTGTCCCTTTGGTGCATCCAAGAAGATCCATCACTGAGGCCGACGATGCAGAAGGTAACACAGATGTTAGACGGTGCCTCGCCAATCCCTGTGCCACCGGATCCTTCATCCTACATCAGTTCGCTTTAGGAAGACAGATCATGCAAACAGATCATTTGTTACATCCACCAATTTGCATGATTTTTTGTGAAAATTCACACCGAACATTATTAATTTGAGAAAAATTACTTCGAATTCATATTAAAAAAGAAGAAGAAGAAAGATGGATTGTGTCTCAGAGCATGATGTCGATGCGCGAAGGGAGCCTCTTGAAGAAATTGCTTGGCACCGACGGTTGCTTGCTCCGGAACTTGGGGTGGCGCAGCACGTACAGGCCCACCAACAGCGCCACCACCTGGAACGGCGTCACGTAAAACACCACCGCCGCAGCCAGGCAGAACACCAGGAACAGGCCGGTGGCCCTCGGATCCCTCCAGCTCAGCAGCGACCGAAACCTCTCCCCCTGCGAAGCCAAGTCCCCCACCACCGTCTGTATCCTCGCCGCCACGCTCCGCAGGCGGTCGTAGCGAAACCGCACTAGATCGTGCGGCTTCGTTGTTGGGAACGTGTCGAATTCCTCGTCCAGCTCGTCGGGGTGGATCGTCTCTGCCCCCGACATCTTCGCGTCCATCTCCGGCGGCTGCCTCGGCCTCCGTCTGTAGTTCCACAATCCTAGGAGGAACACGTAGAGGAACGCGGTCGGCAGGATCAGCTCCGGGAAGCAGAGCAGTATTAGAAACAGGGCGTGTACGAGCAGAGTGGTGATGGGACTTTTCCAGCGGCACACGTCGCCCAGCCACCGGAAAGCGCGTATGGCGCCGGAGAGAAGCGACACGATCCGGGAAAAGTTGGCCTTGCTCCTCCTCATGCTCCACATGTGGGACTCCACGTCCAGCATGTACTCCACCGTCTCCTTTCTCAGCGGTGGTTCCGCCCGCCCGAGCCGCGCCGCCACGATGATCATCGCCTGGTGCCGGAGGCTGTCGACTTGGACGACGGTGAAGGGGTGCACGTAGTGCATCTTTGGGAGCAGCGGCTGTCCGTAGAGGTAGATGACGCTGGAGAGGGACAAACACGTGAAGCGCACCGCCAGGTGCAGCTCGCCCATCTTCTTCAACCCGGACGGCTGGAGAACCACGAGGGAATACGCGTGCTTGTAGATGCGGTCCATCTCTAGCGTCGACAGCCGGATCCGTACCTTGCCGATTCGCATGTCTCTCGCCGGCGGTCCGCCCCAGAGATGGCCGTTGTCGAAGACTCCGAGGGTGATGACGGTGCAGGGGTCGTACACCTCCCAAGTGTACTGCTCGTTCCATCTGGGGCTGAAGCTGTCGACGATGGTCGTCGTTCGGACCCATTTCTGGCCGTACTTGGCGATGCAGTAGGCGTCGGTGGTGCCTCTGTCGTCCTTGACCTTCATGGGAATCAGTCCCTGGGCGCCGAGTATGCCCACTTCGAGAACTCCGATGGGTTGCTTCCATAGCTGTCGCGCCGTCGGACGGGTGTCGCTAATGTACATGGTGGACTCGTCCATTACATGGTAAGCTCCTTCGAGGCAAACGCGGAGATGAATCCTGCTCGAGAATCTCGACTCCTCCGGCGCCCCAAATCCAAACCGTTCCATGTTCAACCACCGGGAATTCACCGGTCGATGGTCGAGCCTTTTCTCGAACAGCGTCAACGGCAGAGCGATTCGCGCCAGCAAGTCATCCTTCCCCTGATGCACGCGGTCCTCGACGGTGAGCACCAGGTGCTCTTCGAAAGGCTCCGCCGCCACGAAGACGAGGTCCTCGTTCCACATCTGATTATTGTTCACCGACCGCACTGGGCAAGCTTTGGTTCTTAGTACCTGGTTGCCCACCTGCGCCTTGACGAACAGCTCAGGGAAGCGGTTCTTGTCGCGGGGAACCACGTCCTGGGCTTCGATGACGTTGACTCGGAGGTACCACAGCTTGGGCGAGACGTAGACCTTCGAGCGGATGTTGGAGACCCCCTCGCCGTGGGACACGGCGGCCGCATCAGCGTGCCACGCATCGGCGAAGGCCTCGTCGGCCTGTGTCCCCATCCAAACCGCCAGCATCACCTCACCCCGCACTTTTCCGTCGCCCCTGCGGTCCTCCAGCCGGTACCACTGAGGAGCCAAAGGGCTGTCCGGCGGCACTTTCGTCGGCACCTCATTGAGGTCGAACACCACTCTGCCGACGCACTCGTCCCCTGCCATCATCTCCCTGTCCTTGACATAGACTTCGAGATAAGTCGACTGAATCCGCTCTTTGGAAAAGGAAAACACCTGGTTCCATTCGGGGCTGCTCCTCTTGTCCAAGTGCTTCGTGGTTCCCCTGTAGTTTCCCAGCTTCACCTCGACGTAAGGGTTGCAGCTGCCGGTGATGGGATTATTAGAAAGATCTTTGGCCTTGACAACTCGAACATAGAGGTACTGCATTTGTTCGACGAGATCGTAAGCGCTCGTGAGCTTGTCCCGGCCACCCCCGCGGAGGCCTTTCCATCCTTCACTCCTGTCGTGCGGCCGCCTCTCGCCGAGGAGGGAGCTAGAGTCCTTGAGGATGTACTCTTTGGAGTGGCTTGGCTGGCCCTGCCCGTAGTGCACTTGTTGGTATGCCATGGTCGGTACCAGAGGAACAGGGGAAGGACTCTGCTTCTCGACGACGGATTTCGAAGGTCGCGATGAGGCCTGATGCTTGTTTATGTGATGCCTGGTCTCTACCTTCACCTCGATCGCTTCTTTGATCAACTCCTCTTCTTCCGCAGCATCTGGTTTCACCTCGTGCTCAGCTATTGTCTTGCTGTGAGAAAATGGCAGTCGGGGAGGAGATTTTGGCTCAAGAGAGACGTATAGTTTCAGAGCCAGATCTCCCTTAATCGCAGAGAGAAGCCACTTCCTCTCCAACTGGAACCTCTGAAGGATCTCCTCGCCCTGACGAACAATATTTGCGCCGTGAACTCTCACTCTGCCGAGGAAATTGCGGCCGAGGAATGGCTTACGCTCGTTGTACACGCAAACCTCGACGATCTGACCACGCAGGCTCGCGGGGTCGTCGAGGTCGAAGCAGAGCTTCTGGTTCCACACGGGGTTGAGGTCCTTGTGCACCGTCCGAGTGCGGCTGCGCTGGTTGCCGAAGTCCACCTCGACGAAAGCGTTCGCAGAGCCTTCGCCGTCCTTGGGCATAAGATCGCAGGCGTTCACCACCTCCACCACCAGCTTCATGATCACAACCCACAGCCTCTGCCACCTTATCGTGCCGACAATCACCAGCTTTTCAGTAAGACAGTAACCCAACCTTAATTCCCAAGCAAAGTGCCTGCTTTCATGGAATTGTCCCGCGAAGCCGAGAGTGGCGTGCCGACGAAGGGAGGCCGAGGCCGGGCGACATTTAAAAGATTCATGGACGGAATAAAGATTAAAGGAGCTTCATGATGATGGAAGCTAATGATGCTGGTGAGTTGGCTACTGATTGATTCTGCAAATCGTATTCAATTGGCTCCTCAACTGAATCATCGACTGAATAAAAGGGTGCAATTTGATTTTAGAAACATTGTTGTCTGCCTCGATAGAAAGGGAAGAATACATTATATCTGAGATGTCAGTGGCCAAAAGCTTCATTTGTTCTTCTTAGTTGTTGCGCATTGTCCCTGAGAAGAAGCCGCAGGTCAAGTGGAACAGCAAACGGAAGAATGCAATGGCTTTTATAAACTTATATGTGCTTTACATAAAGAAGCTGTCCTTGAAGCTTTTTTCCTATGAGCTTCAATTAAATACAGTTATATGTATATGTAGTTAGAGAGAGAGAGAGAGAGTGTTACGGGTCTTAAGAGTCAAAGATCTATCGTGATTTATCTCCTTTACGATGATCCAAAAACGAGCTGATAGAGGCCGCTAGTTGGAGATGAAAGAATCCGAAAATGTATCAGACTATTTTACAAGGGTATTGGTTATTGTCAACCAATTGAAAAGAAATGACGATGACATTGAAGATAGTCACGTCGTAGAGAAAAATCTATGCTCGTTGGAGCCAAAGTATGATTATGTAGTTGCGGTCATAGAAGAAGATGTGAAAGAAATGAAGGTGCAAGACCTATTAAGCTACAAGCTCATGAAGCAAGAATGCAAAGAAGACGGAGAGAGCCTTTGGAGCAGGCTCTACAAAGCAAGCTCACGATTGTTGACCAAAAAGAATAGTCAAATATCGAAGGTTTGCAAAAAAACGGCAGTGGCCAAGGTAGAGGTCGTGGCAAGGGCTTTGCTCGAGGTCGAGAAAGAAGTAATGACAATAATCAAGATAGAGGCCAAAGGTATGACAAAAGAAATGTAAGATGTTATACTTGCAATAAATTTGAACATCATGCAACGGAATGCCGCTCTAACAATGTGCAAGGAAATGCTAATTACGCATCAAAAGAAGGCAATGACAATGATGTGGTTTTGCTAGCAAGAAAGGATGGAGACTCCACAAATAAAAACTTGTGGTATTTAAACTCCGGAGCAAGCAATCATATGTGCAGGTGCAAAGATATGTTTGTCGAGTTAAATGAAACAGTGAATGGACAAGTCTCATTTGGAGACGCTTCTAAAATCCAAGTAAAAGACATTGGTAAAATTCTTATCAAACTTAAAGATGAAGCTCACACATACATCACCAATGTTTATTATGTGCCCAACATAAAAACAAATATTATTAGCCTTGGACAATTGCTTGAGAAAGGTTTTGATATGCAACTAAAAGATGGTAGTATTCGTTTGAGAAAACAAAATAAACTTATTTCTCATATCTCTATGTCTAAAAATAAGATGTTTTCTCTTGATATTAATCATGTTGCTGCAAAGTATTTAAGTGCATGTATAAAGAATAGTACATTGCTATGACATATGAGGTACGAGCATGTGAACTTCAAAGCTCTAAAACTTCTTTCGAGCAAAGGAATTATGAATGGTCTTCCTCATATTAATGCTCAAGATGATATTTGTGAAGGGTGTGTTCTTGGCAAACACCCTAAAGCAAACTTTCCGAATGAATCGCACAACAAAGCAAAGAAGCCTCTTGAACTCATTCATACAGACATGTGGCCCAATCACTTCGGCCTCCTTTAGAGATCGTCGATATTTTCTAATCTTTATTGATGATTTCAGTAGAAAAACTTGGGTCTATCTTTTGATGAATAAAGACGATGCTTTTGAGAAGTTTAAGGAATTCAAAGGATTGGTAGAAAATCAATCTGGCTATACTATCAAGGTGATGCGGTTAGATCGTGATGGTGAATTCACATCAATTCTGCAAAAATCATGGCATCTGGAGGCATTTAATCGCACCTTACTCCCCTCAACAAAATGGAGTTGCTAAAAGGAAGAACCGAACTATTCTTGACATGGTTCAAAACATGCTAAAAACGAAAGAAATGCCTAAAGAATTTTGGACTGAAGCGGTAAACTGTGCGATGTATTTGCTAAATAGATGTCCTACAAGAAATCTAGAAGGAGTTACACCTCAAGAAGCATGGACGACATACAAGCCTTAGATATCTCATTTGAAGATTTTTGGGTGTATTGCCTATGCTCACATTCCGAATCAAAGAAGAACGAAGCTTGATGACAAAAGCTTACCTTGCATTTTCATTGGCTACGATGCAAGATCGAAGGCTTACAATCTCTATAATCCAGTGAACAAAATAGTTATGATAAATAGAGATGTTGAATTTCAAGAAAATGATGCTTGGAATTGGAGCACTAATATGATAATGATTCGAGAAGAAGAGCAAGTGAAGGAGAAAGAATCAACTCCACCACTGTTGTCTGCCTCTTCATCATCCTCAGATGAAGAAGATCCTCCACCACAAAAGACAAGGAGTCTTCAAGAACTATATGAGGTGACAACTCCACTTAATCTCATTTGTCTTTATGCTAATGAAGAGACTGTATCTTTTGAAGAAGCTATTAAAGATAATAAATGGAAGAAAGTCATAGATAAAGAGATGAAGACAATTGAAAAGAATAAAACTTGGCATCTTACTACTTTGCCCGATGGCCACAAATCCATTGGTGTGAAGTGGATTTATAAAGTGAAGAAAAATGCTCAAGGAGAAATAGAAAAACATAAAGCATGACTTGTGGCAAAAGACTACAAACAAAAGACCGACATTGACTACGAAGAAGTGTTTGCTCCTATTGCCCGAATAGAGACTATAAGATTGATAATCTCTTTAGTCGCTCAACTAAAGTGGAAAATATTTCAGCTTGATAACAAATCGGTAATTGCATTGGGGAAGAATCCAGTATACCATCAAAGAAGTAAGTATATTGATGTTCGCTTTCATTCTATTCACGAACATGTGAAGAACAAAGACGTGGAGCTGGTCTATGTGAAGACTAAAAATCAAATTATTGATATCTTTACCAGCCACTGAAGTTTGAAGATTTTATAAAGATGCGGAATTTACTTGGAGTCACAAAATTAAGTTTAAGAGGGGTGTTAAAAAGTAAATTTAATTATGGATAGAAATGATGTAGTGACGATATGGATAAAATAAGAATTAATAGAGATAAAATAGATAAGATGGGAAGTTGATGTAGTGGCGATATTGATAAGATAAGAATTAGTGAAGATAAAATAGATGAGATGGAAAGTTGATAAGAATAAAATAAAATGGTCTAGATTCAATGTATTTGAGGATAGTGTTTATCGTTTAGCAAATAAATTTATAAATATGTAATGTTTCTAAGAGATTGAAATACGAGAAAAAATTGAATAGTTCTTCTATATCTTATTTGTCTTCTTCCACGAAGTTTTCTTTTCCCTTATTTCTCCAACAGAGAATACAATAGAAAAATGAAATGTGTGCCTCCCTAAATTTATATTCTTCCTATCTAATACAATGACAATTCGTATTAACAACTTGATTATTGATCGTTTGTTCCACAAGCATGTCCCCACAGGGATGACGCGATGGTAAGACAGGGGATTGCTTGCCGAATGAACAGGGGTCGATTCCGGATGAGGGGTCTAAAATCCCTCTGGCTTTAGATGACCTCCCCCTCTGCCTTGCCACTGTGTCAAGGGACCTCACCCCCCCGTGATTTACCTATCTCTCGCCGCAGCCCTGAGACGGGTGACAAGGGATTGCTAGTTAGACAGATTTTCAATTTTTTGGGTTTGTTCCACAAGCATAAACCATTAGGAAGCTTAATCTACGTAAATGAGTTATTATATTTTCTCCCAGAGCAATTCATGCAGATACAGAAGTGGAAGAAGAAGAAGAAAGACATGATCTCAGATCAGTGAAGTCAATGTATGCATGCATTCATGGGTCATAACCAGCGGTCTGAAGAAGCAAGCTCGTTAAATCTGAAGGATACATCACCCACGCTGTCCCCGTCTTGTCCGATTCCCGGTGCATCAGCTGTAGACGGAGGTAGAGGAAGGGAGAACGGCGCCGGCGCTGGACTGTTGTTGCCTGATGATAGTTGATCCCACATCAGGACGTGGATCAGGATCGGCTTCATGGCGTGCCTGTGGAGGGAGAGCTTCTGGCTGAGGGAGATGGTGTCGAAACAGCGAATGGCTCCTGCAGAGGACACCATCCACGGGAGGACCTTCTCGTTGGACACCCTCGAGATCACCAGCAGCTTGGAATCGCTCTTCGCTTGCCGGAACAGATCCCTGAGGCCTGAGCGCGTCGAAGCTGCTTCGATGTCTGTTTCATCTACCGAAGAGATGTAGATGAAGCCCTGCAAATCAAGGAATGGATGAACTCGACGCCTCAGTGAAAATCGACAGAGAAACAGAGTGAATTCAAGAGCAAACCTCTTCAGTGCGACTAATAGCAAAGCCCAGCTTGGTGTCGCCTTCTTGGAGCTTGATGTCCACTGCAACTTCCCCCGCAGCTGCTGTGTACCAAAGCCGAACTGCCTTGACCACGCCAATGTCGACGCCGTGGTAGTCCTCGAACCCGTAGAGGCTAGCGTTTGCAAGGTTCGAGAGGTCCGAAAGCGATCCAGTGTTCACGGTCGCAGAGGCCGTCTCGCCCGATATCTACAGAGCAATGAGTGAAGAAGACTCGATCATCACCATTTCGATCAGTAGATGCGTATCATCGCTCTTATCGAATACTGAAAATGGGCGAGATCACCTTGGTTAAGAGAGCCTCAGTCTGCACGCTCATGAACTCGATGGGGACGCCGGAATTCTGAGAGCAGAACAACCAGGAATTGGCACGGGCCAAGGTGTCCTCGAGCGAATTGTACCGCGATGCAACTGCGTCTAAGGCCTTCGGAAGAATCAGCATGGAGAGGAAGCAGCTTGAGTTGGCCACTGGAAGAAACTCCTTCATCTTCTTTTCCCAGTTGTATGGAACATATCCATCTTGAAGCTTGGCAGTGCTCAGAGCACAGACCACCCTGGAGCTCCTCGAGCCTTTGGAGAAGAAGTAAACAAGGAATTTGTGAGCTTATTCTCCATGAACAACACCTTAAATTCTCAGAAACTACGGATGCTCAAATGTCAAAGTCAACCACCACGAGTAAGCAAGCACAAAAGACAGCCACTTGTTCAGATAACTGGAACAGACGAAATTTCATGCTTGATGTCGACATGCTTCGTTTAATATATCAAATTTCTTGCTCGGCAATAATTTTCAAGCAAGTTGATGGAAGAATGCTGATTATAATGCAATTATTTACTAGAAAAGAATATGATCTTATTTTCACCGTGGCGTGCAGAGCATCGCTATCCTAATCACTCGATCGAGAAAGCAAATTAATTACAAGTTTGAGATAATTGAAGGATAGCAAGAAACTTGATCAGACAGAAGATTTGCAGAGATTTTTGTTGGTAGTTGAAGCGATTTAATTTCTATGTAGAAGTAGCAGATAGAACAGAAAAGGCGTACCTTGCAAGGCGATGCACTCGCTCTCAAGGCGGTCGACGAAGCCGACGGCGTAGTTGGGGTCGTGGATGGAGCGGAGCACGTACTGGCGGCGGCCGGAGGAGCCGTGGGGAACGATGCAGGCCTGCAGCTCGACCTCCTGTCCGCCGCAGCGACGAACTCGGACCTCGATGGAGGTGTCGTTGCGCCTGTAGGCGGAGTGGAGCAGCTTCTGGATGCCGCTCTTCCCGCCCTTGAAGGGGGAGCGGATCGCGGCCGACCCCCCTATCTTGATCTCCTCGACCACGTCCCCTGTCTGCAGCATGTCGCCGCCCCACTCCTCCGCCCTCGAGCTCCCCGCGACGCACTCGATCGCCACCACCGCCGCCCGCTCCGCCTGCTGTTGCTGCTGCTGCGGTCGCTCCATTCGCATCCCCCGCCGCTGCTACCTCTCGTGCTTCGCCAAGCGGGGGAGTCGGAATCTAAGATTCACAAGGAATTGTCTCACGGAACTCGGGGCAAAGATGCGATCTTTACGGACTTCTCGATCGCTGGAAAGGTTTAAAAAGGCGAAAAATTGCAGCTTTCCGCGATCGGAGATCGTACGACGCGGAATCCCCCGTATGTTTCGATTTTTAATCCAAAAAAACAAAGAGGGCGAGGGAAGAACAGGAAGTTTCCGCAGTAAGTCGCGGGAGCAAAAGGCCAATCGATCACAGAGACACGGAAATTCTTCCTGGAATCGAATTTATGGGAGATTCCTCTGCTACAGCAGGAACAGAGAGAGAGAGAGAGAGAGAGACAGAGCGCGAGAGATCGGGGCTAGAAGGTGATGCGATCAACCTTTTAATAATCGGACGCTGCTGAGCTCGCCGGTGTCATTGTCAAGGCAGCGGTCAGGAGCGTTAGGGCGTTGAACTTTTTCCTGTTCGCTTTCAGCCACGAGGCACCGGATCCTCAAGTCGTGGCAGCCGTACGATAGGCGTGTTTCGCCCCGTCGGGAAGGCCGCAACTCTCTTCCCTGTCTCTACCGATGCTGGGGATTCGGATCCCGGTCGACCTCCCAATCTCGGCCGTCGATTTCGGTCAATCGAAACGGGCCGGTGGAAGCGACGTGACCCGCTGCATTCCTACCGGAAAAGAGTAATGAAAGCGCGGTTCGTGGAAATAAAATGAACCAATAAGAAGCCGTAACGAGTGACCCTCTCGCGCCCCACCCAACGCACAAGCGAATTTGGCGTGCGATTCTCGATTTCCCATCCATTTTAGCCACTCTGCTAATCAGAAGCGGAAACGAGCGACCCTCTCGCGGACGGACGGTGAGTTTTATGTCAACGGAAATGAGAAATCCTCTTCTATGCGGACGGATAATAAATTTGATATCAGTGGAAATAAATATCCTTCTTGCATATGGACGGACGATGGATTTGGTATCGACAGAAACGAATATTCCTCTTGTTGCGGACGGACAGTCGATTTGGCGTCGACCGAAATAAGTAACCCTCTCGCATGCGAATGGACAATGAATTTGGTATCAACGGAAATGAGTAACTCTCTCACCAAAAAAAAAAACCGTTATATTAGTGACAACCTCTGACTGTCCCTATCGATGAAAGAGATAAATCAGGACCCAGATGATAAGTATAAATTAAGGAGGGAGTCGATCGATAGTCTAGAGTCATGATCTCTTCGAAAATTGACTCCTATCTATTTAAGAATTACTCTTTTATACTTACCAACTAGGTTAGCTCTGGGGGCTATAAGTAACCCTCTCGCATACAGACGGACGATGGATTTGGCATCAGCAGAAACGAGTAACTCTCTCGTATGCGAACGGACGACGGTGGATTTGACGTAAGTGGAAATGAGTAACATGCAGACAGATAGTGGATTTGGCGTCAGCGGAAACCAGTAACCCTGTCGCATGCGGAAGAATAATGGATTTGGCGTCAACGGAAACGAGTAACCCTCTCGCATGCGAACGGATGGTGGATTTGGTGTCGACGGAAACAAATAACCCTCTCCCATACAGACGACAGATGGATTTGGCATCAGCGGAAATGAGTAACTCTCTTGTATGCGGATTGACAGTGAATTTAGCGTCAGTGGAAACGAGTAACTCTCTCGTCAAAAACAAATGGAACCGTCACATTATTGGCCCCCTTCGGCTGCCCCTACCGATGGAGGAGGTAAATCAAGAACCAAGCGACAAGTGCAAAGGAGGGAGACGATCGATAGGCCAGAGTCATGACCTCCTCGAAAATTGATCCATATTCATTTAAGAGTTACTCCTTTGCACTTATCAACTAGGTTAGCCCTGAGGTTATGAGTAATCCTCTTGCATGCAGAGAAACGGTGGATTTGGTGTCAATGGAAACGACTAACCCTCTCGCTTGTGGACGGACAGTGGATTTGGCGTCAGCGGAAATGACTAACCCTCTTGCATGCTGACGGACAGTGAATTTGGCATCAGCGGAAATGACTTACCCTCTTTGCATGCAACGGACAGTGGATTTGGCATCGGCGGAAACGACTAACCCTCTCGCATGGGGACGGATAGTGAATTTGGCGTCAACGGAAACGAGTAACCTTCTCGCATCAAGATGGACGGTGGATTTGGCATCAACGGAAACGAGTAACCCTCTCGCATGCGGACGGACGATGGATTTGGCATCAACGGAAACGAGTGACCCTCTCGTATGCGGACGAACAGTGAATTTAGCTTCAGTGGAAACAAGTAACCCTCTCGCATGCAGACGAACGGTGAATATGGCGCAAGTGGAAACGAGTAACCCTCTCGCATGCGGACGGACAATGGATTTGGCGTCGACAGAAACAAGTAACCCTCTCGCATGCGGACGGACAGTGAATTTAGCATCAGCGGAAATGAATAACCCTCTCGTATGCGGATGGACAGTAAATTTAACATCAACGGAGACGAATAACCCTCTCATATGCGGACTAACAGCGGATTTAATGTCAACGGAAACAAGTAATCCTCTTGCATGCGGACGGATGGTGGAAGTAACGTACGGCACTTGATCTCCAACTTCCCACGAAACAGAGAACATCGCAACACCCTAAACCCCATCGAGATAATTACAGGAAACTAGACAAGAACAATTTAACGAGTCAATGGAGACGCGCGGCGGCTAATTCTCCGAGTCTTTGGAAATTTGAGGCCCTACACGAGAATGTCTTTGAAATGCCTGAACTACCGAAATACAAAGTCAAAATAATTGATGTACCAGTACCTTTCGACTAATTCTGAAACCTCTGTTTTCATGAGAATCTTCCTAAATAATTCAAAAAGGGCTGCTGCGACTGTGCATTAAATTCCATGTATTCTTTCCCCATTCAACAATTCATTTGACTGAAACGCCGTTAAACAGCAAGGAAGGGGCCGTTGGAGTCGACTCGATGCAATAGTAGATGCGATCGGACCGTGTGGCTTGCACCCATCGCCTATGAGTCGGTGTGAGCCAGCCAACAGTCGACTGGGGTGGGGCAGTGTTAAGAACACAAGGAGATTGCAAAATGAATGGTTTAGGGTTGCTCTAGCCCTAAAACATTTCGATAATTTATCAAAGAGTATATCTCAAATTTAGAATTGTCCAAATACAATCTTATAATTTTATATTTACAAAAAAAATGCACTCATTCTTTTTTTACCTCTCTCGTCAAACGTAGATATTAAGCTGGTTGAAAAAAAAATAATGGTACTGAAAATTTAAATTTCAAGCCCATTGTATTCCTATGAATATAATTTTCAATACCGTTCTTTTTTTTCGACCAATTGATATTGTATGCGGTGTTGAAAATTTAAATCTCAGTATCACTGTATTCCTGAGAATATAATTTTCAGCACCATCTTTTGTCTAGGGCAGTTTGATATTGTATATGATGCTGGAAATTTAAATCTCATTACCACTGTGTTCCTGGGAATTTAAATTTTATGACCGCTGTTCCTGGGAATATAATTCTTCGCACCATTTTTTTTTCTAGACGAGTTTGATATTATATGTGGTGTTAAGAATTTAAATCTCAGGATCACTGTGTTCCTGGAAATATAATTTTCAGTACCATATTTTTTTCGACTAGCTTGATATCCACGTTAATTTGGTGAGAGGAGTAAAAAAAGAATGAAGTACACTCTTTGATAAATATAAAACTATAAAATTGTATTTGGATAATTTTAAATTTGAAATGCGTCATTTGATAAATTATCAAAAACATTTCTTTTTAGCCATCTTAGCTTTGCATGAATTAGTTAATTGAGATCGATGATCATATCGTTTTATAATTAATCAAAAATAGAACTCAAACTCGTAATTTTCTTGAAAGTCAAAACAAATTTAGGCGTTGTTTGGTTTCTCAACCCCTTTTCTATTTTTTGAAAAATAAAAAATAATTTTTCTTTGTTTTTCAGTTTTTCAAAAAATATTCTTTAAAATATGAACTAAATACATTTTCTCATTTTCTTAGAAAATAAAAATGAAATATTTTTCGCATACCAAACAATATCTTATATTTTCATAATTTTTTTTTATTGGTTTGGACCACCATTTCCTAGCCTATTCCTATGGCAAGGTGGGAGTAGCAAGTTATTTTTTAATTTTTAATTTTTGTTTATTTTTTTTTAATTTTTTTATTTTTTGTATTGTGTGGACCATTTGTAGCATGTTCTGTAGCAAAATAATTAAGATCACTGTTCAATCCATTTATGATTTGTTCATGGACTCATCCGATATGAAACAGATCGGTTCAGGTTCATGGATTTTTGTAGAAGCGAAGGGGAAGAGAAATGAGGCAGTTTAGGGTGAATTTACTCGTGCACGTGCAATAACTCCACATACGCATAGTATTGTCTCTACGGAGATGACGTGATTGTTAAGGTACGATGTAATTTACGGATAAAATAAAAGTTGATTTCGGAGAAAGTCTAAAGTATTTTTTTCGAATTCAGATGATCCTCACGTATCTTGATCACCACGTCAAGGTTCATAGAACTAGGATTGTAAACGAGTAAAGTCAAGCCAAATTTTATAGTGTTCAAGCTTGTTTGATAAAATAACAAAGTCGAGTCAAGCCAAATCTAAAATTAATCAAGTTATTAAAAAACCTGTTCAAGTTTGACTTGATTTCTTTTTTTTTTTTGAGAATTGAGCTTGCCTTTAACTTGAATTGAATTTAGCTTGTTTAATGAGTATCAAATCTCTAATCAAGCTTGAATCAAACTTGTTTAAGTTTGATTTATTTAAACGTTATCAAACTCTTAAGTCAAACTTGTTTGTTTATTTAAATTTTTAATTTTTTAATCTTTATTTATAAATTAGTATAAATAAACTCATAAATAATTTTTAAATAAGTTTGTTCGCTAATACTGTTCACGAACATTAACAAGCCGAATATATATGTGTTTAAGTTTGTTTATTTAATTTATCAAGCTGTTCAAATTTGTTTATTAATTGACTTTGATGCATATTGAATGAACGTAAACGAGTTCTCATCGAGTCGAATACCAAATTTGTTCGTGAACGCTTGGTTAGTTTACAATCCTATATAGGACCCTCCGTGATTTACTTCTCTTATAATGACTGTGAGACAAATCGATGGGAGCTACTAAATTGACGGATTTCAATCTTTTACGTAGAGAAATTTCTTCCTCGACAAAAATTGGAGAAAAACTAAAAAGACATTTTTTTTATTTCTTTTTTACAAAATGGTGAAATATTTTTCACGGTCTATTTATGACGGATATTTTTCATACATTATATTAATCAAATAATTTTGCCTATGAAGATTTCCTTCTGGAGGTATCAGCGAACATACTTAAGTTTCCTTAATTTTTTTAAGGATAATTTTTTTTTTTTTTGTATTTTTCAAAGAATATATTTCTTGTTCAAAATACATTTTCATTAACAAAAAATTATCATCATAGCGATTGTCACCTAACCGCTGCACAATCAGACGACTATGATCGAACCGCAACGAGACTTGGAGCACGGTCAAACAGTCACGACTTAACCATCGTTGACTTGGCGAGTGGCACGACCTAATCACGCAATCATGAACCGCTTGATCGAGCGGTCGAGCTCGATTAGGGCAATTGCGATTATCGCCTGTGATGGCCAAGTTGCAGTTATTACATGTGATTTTTTTTTTTAATGAAAAAATATTTTGAAGGGAAAAAAAATAGCTCTTTGAAAAATATAAAAATACAATTCACCATTTAAAAAAATATAAAAACTTAAGTACACTGTTTTGTATACTTTACTCTAAATTTTTTTTTTTAGGGCAAAAGATCTCAGTTATTCGTTCATTTTAGATATTTTTCATCATCGATCTCACAATTAAAATAAAAATAAATAAATTACAAACGATATTTTTATCTAATCAAGAATTAATACGGTCGAAGAGTAGATATTCTGAAAAATTTTACGGTTCTCAAAAATTGACTTTTGTTTTTTTTAAATAATTCTATCGTCCATGCTAATCACTTAGTCCTCTCATGGGACAATTCTACCGTCCTGTGTATAAAATATAAAATAAGGCCTCAATAATCTTCTTCTCCAAAGATTGAAATCGTAAATTTAACAATCTCCACCGATCCATTACAAGATTATTGTGAAAGAGATAAATTGCAGATGGTCTTTAACCTCAATGTGATTGGTAAGTCAATAGAAGATTGTTCTGAATCAGATAAAAAGTTTTAGATCTTTCATGAAAAATCAATCCGTACTCATTTTATAATTATCACACTACCTTATCAACGCGCCATTTTCGGAGGACTCCCAACAACCTTCTTAATACAGATAATTGGAATAAATTTTTTATAGTGATGGATCAATTTTCAATTATATTTATTGAATTTCTTTTAATAAATAGTAACAAATTCTAATAAGACCGAATGGATAAACCTCAAATTTAATTGGATCGAAAATCTAAATATTTAAATGGACGGAGTACGATTTCAATGTTGAATCGTTGTTCAAGAATGATACGTCAAAAAACTACGAGTATTTTTCTGATTTACTTTTAGTGATCGATATGGTTCACTTGGATTCCGATCTTATCCGACTCAGTTATTAGTGAGATGTCCCAAAGATCTGTGAGATAGAGTCGATCACTCGTACATATTAGTCGGATCGAAAATTCAGATATTCTGATGCCAATAAAAAAAAAAAGAAATCTAAATATTTAAATTATTAAATAAAAAAAGCGCCCTTTGCATTTTTTTTTTTTTTTTTTTTTTTTTGCAGCTTCCTCTTGCAATAAACAAAATGGATGAAAAAGAGGAGAGAAATAAATTCTATAAACTAATTTCCGTTCAATTCGTTTTTGGTTACAAGATTCAAATCAGTGGAATTATATTCGTGATCCGCAGCAGCACATCGTTGTCGGCAACGTAAACCACAGTTGTGCAAACAAATCTCATGTGACACTTCACGCCTCGATCGATCCATCTACAGTCTACACGCTGTCGCCGCAGTGCCCATTCACTTCTGCCGTCGGCCGAAGGAAACCTGCTACTGCCCACCAGACTCCGTGCATCCCGTTTCTGACGCCGACGGCGCACGAGGACAAAGTGACCGGCCGCCGTCAGGCTGACTGACTGACTGACGACGACGACGACGACGACGTTAACGGTGGCTCTGCATCCACTATCAGTGGAGTTTAAAAAAGGCAGATCTCACGCCGATCGCTTCGTCTTCTTCGTTGGATACAGCTGCTCCGCATACCTTTTTCTCCCATCCAAAAGCTCGCATTCAATTCCTCAACACACGCCTTGCGTTTGCCAATTGGCCATGGCGTGAGAAGCAAACACAGTGCCGGTTTCCTTATTGAGAACTAATCGAAACTTAAAAGTAAAAGGAACTAGCTACACTGCATACTGCACATATATTGGTTGCCCGTGAGATCGATCATGAGTTCAGGTAAGGCTTCTGCTTGGTGGACGAGCAGGTGCAGTTCGCTTGGCCTTCCCTTAAGACCTTGAACAGGAACAAAAACATGCATCGAGTGAAGGTTCGAGGAGACGACCAGAGCATGAGCTCAGTCATTAGAAATGAATACCTTGACTTGTCTCTGGAGATCCTTGATGTAGTCGACGGCCAAGTCCAGCATGTCTGCTGTGTTGGTTTGCTGCAGATCACTAGGGAAAGTTAGACGAAGGTCTCGGCACGGTTACTGTTCCATTGGAAGGAACGGAGATGCTCACCTTGTCCATGTTCGGAACCAGTTCCTGCAATTTCCGCATCCTTTCGCTGATTTTGGTCCTCCTCACCTGGTAATCAAGACCGATTAGGGTTTTCGGATGGAGAAGGGAGGAGGAGGAGACTGACTGACCCTCTCTGCGATGCTTCGGGGGTGCGTTGCGCAGCCCCGTTTGGCTCTGATCCGGCAGGGGACTGCGTCCTGGAACTGGATGAGTTTTTCCATGGCGGCCATTTCTGCGGTGGTCTTCGGCAAGCTGAGCTGGTGTGTGAGACCGGCAACATGGTTCCTCAGCTCCATCACCTTACCTTCCTCCTCTCTGCTTCCTGTTCCTGACAGCTTGTTGCCGGCGAGCAAAGAGGTGTCGGTCCAAGATGTCATCGGAACTCCGGCCACGTAACACTGGCTGCTCTCGTCGGGACTGCTTCCGCCCAGTTCCTCCTCCCCCATCTCCGATATCTGCGACATCAGCGAGCTTTGCCTCGAGGAGAAGCTCATCTGGTTCTTTAGCCTGCTCCCTGAATCCCCCACGGACGGAGAAAGTTCCCCGTTTCTGAAACCTTCACTCAGATCTCTCATCAGAGCGTAACCTAAAGCATTCGATCGGAAAAATAAATCAGGATCCGATCCAAAAATCATAACTTTGCACCGTAAAAACTATAAAGAGAAGAGTTTTGATGAATTTCCTCTCTGTTTTGTTGTCTCTTTGATTTTTTTTTTCTTGGGGCAAGATAAAACAGGTTTTTCATTCCTACAGATAAAAAGTAAGAGATGGTACCGTTGTCGGAATTCAAGTGAGAGAAAAAACCGGCAGGAGTGCTGCTCTGCCGCGCGAGATTGCTCAGATTGGAAGATTTCCTCCCGGCGCCGATTTCAAGCTGCTGCTGCATCTCCTTGTGGTTGGATCTCTCCGCCAGGGCCAATCCATGGTTCAGTAAGTGAGTCTGCACGGGGTGATGGTAAACCATGGCTGGAGAAGAAGAGAAAGGGCCGGCCGGCTGAGAGCTGACAAACTCCGGCGGCTGGGACTGGGAGCTCCTCTGGGCGGTGGCGCCGGTCAGCTCTCCGAAAAGAGAGCTCGGAGCCGAACGGAAACGGAGCAGCCCGGAGTTCAATTGCAAGTTCTGATCTTGCTGGTAAAGGTGGAGCTCGGAATCAGATTCCTCTTTTTCCACCGGCCGAGGAGATCCGTAGATCATCTTCCTCCTCTGCTCTCCTGAATCCACTATAAATTAATCTCAAATGATAAAAAAAAAAGAAAGAAAAAAAAAGCCCCTCCTAAATCTACTGCATCTCGAACTAAAAAAATCAACAAAAAGAAAAAAAGATCAAGAAATCGATCTCCCACTCGTTCCACTCACACAAATCTCTCTCCACCGGAGCACCACCAGCTCCAAACTAATCCGAGCCGCTCCGCCTCCGCCTCAGCCCGCTATTTATAAAGCAAAGTGACAAAAACACCCTCGAATCTAACCCTCCGATTCCGGCGCCGTATTTTCGTATTTACCGACCTACCCTCGACGTATTTTACCAAATTTGTCGCCTTTTCGCGGCCAAGAAATCTGATTCAGATTACTTTTCATAGATAGCACGGGGAGCAGATTTGACGTTATCTTATCTGCCAAGGCTGGGTACCCTCGTCGTACCCCATGTCGGCGCGTTGCTTGCTCGATGGATCGGAGGTCGCCGCCGTCCGGTTGCCGACGGACGGAGGGGGATGCTTGATGCTTCGGCAGTTTGGGGACGGAAATAGTTCGATAATTTGAAAACGACCGTGCGATCCTTCGTTTGATTTACTTCGAACGGCTGCAGATCCAGATGAACGAGTGCTTCCCCTCTTGCTGCTGAGTCAGTCAACGTCGACGAGCAAAAGGCCAAGGTGGCGGCGATGCGTGTTCGAACGGCCATTGCAATAGCAGCCATCGTTGACCTGCGACGAGTGAGCTCAGCGGGCCTTTGACCCTGAGCCCGTTGACCCGTCTGGGCTGGTAAAAAGAAGTCAGCGACATGAGGCTCAAGCTGTGACATGTTTTAACTGTCGAGATGGAGGAGGAGGAGTCGACTTCATGCGATTCCCGAGGGCGGTGAGAGTGGAGCATTGCAGAATCAGATGCTCGTTCAGCGAGCAGCCGACGAGGATGACGCTGACGATGCCGCCTGGAATCATGTTCTGCTTATTCATGTCGTAAGAGATGATGATGTTCCTTAAACACTCTCTGGACAAAAGAAGGTCCTTGGGCCCTTAGTTAGCAATAAAAAATTTATATCCATCATCAAAATAAATTTGAAAAATACACTCTCAAATCTTGATCATTTGAAAAAATAACTTATCTATATTTTTATACAATTTTTTTTATTGACAGATATTCAATTTTTCAAACAAATTAATCTTAAGAGTTATCAATTTGATCCCATTGATTATCAAAATAAATACGAAAATATTCACGGTGAATAACTTAACGATTTATTTTTTAAAAAAATATTTTACATTGTGTCGTAGATGAGAATCGAATTATGAATTGTAATCCGAGAATAATAGTTGTGTACATTTACAATATAAACAATTAATGATAGTGTAACGCTCCCGGGGGTTGATGCGATGGATGGTTAGGATGGAAGAATGATACTTGAAATTTCTAATTGAGCGTGTTCATTGGGCTTGCAAGTGTGAGCCTCCATTGGAGATATTTGAATCAAAATATAGGTGGAACCCATTACACTTATCTGATTTATCATTTTGCAAGAAGGTTTGAATCGATAATTTATCAAACATCGCACGTGAAATTTAGAATTGTCCAAACAATGTCTTATACTTTCATATTTACGAAATACCGTATTTAATTTTCTTTTTATCCCTCCCATCAAATAGACATACAACACAAGTTATTTCGCAATGTAATCAAAATTCAAATTCCAAAGACCACAGATTGTATTGCATCCAACACATCAGGTCTTTGGAATTTACAATCCCAGACCTGTGGTCTGAAAATTCAAATCTCGGTCAAGTGGTGTTGGAATTGTAACTTCCAAAGACCATCGTGGTGTTGGAATTACAACTTCCAGCATCACGCGGTGGTGTTGGGATTACTACCACCGTGATCTTTGAAAATTCAAATCCCAAAGACCATGGTCTTTGAAATTGCAACTTCCCAAAGATCACGGTGATGATCGAAATTGCAAATTCTAGCATCACAAATGGTGGTCGAATGACCACCACCGCGATATCGAATTTAAATTTCAAGACTACATTCAAATCCCAGCACACCACAGTGCATCTTTGGTGGGTGGGGTAAAAAGGAAATTAAGTGCGTTATTTGATAAATATGAAAGTATGGAGCGCTGTTTGAACATTTCTAAACTTCACGTATGCTGTTTGATAAATTGTCGGATTTGAATCGTCAATCCCCCATTGATTTGTTCCAGGGTCATTATGAGATAGATAAATCGAATAGGGCCTTTAATCTTGACACGATTGGTCAAGACATAGGAGAGTCATCTGAGCTCATAAAAGAGTTTTAAATCCTTCTTCGAAATCGACTCGTGTCTATTTCACAAATATTACTCTGTCACAACTAACGCGTCATTTCCAAAATAGAGCTGATTTATCACGATGGATGATATATACGGGGCATAAACGATACATTTTCAAAAATAATCGGGTCAAAAGATTTGGACTCATGAGTTATCGGGAAAAAAAAAAATGGTAGTGCAACAGTAGAAAATAGGGTCTGAACAGTTATAATCCAAGAACAGATCAGATTTAATCCCGTACAATTTGAGAATTCTAGAATTGATTCCAAAGATTGAAGTCTCGTGTTCTATCTTGTTCACGGATATTATTGCGTTCGCCCTCCTCGGCCCATAATCGGCTAAATGCCACCTCCTTTTCCGGCCATCTCGCCTCGCCGACATCCTCTCTCCTCCGGTCGTCCGGTACATTCGCCGTTATAAATTTAACCGTTCCTTTGAGTGGCCACACCTCGTCTCATTTGGCGGTCCCACCGGATCATTCGAATCACATGGCGAGGCGGCGAGCGGGGGAACCGAGTCAGGGAAAGAGTGCGGGGTGAGAATCAGAAACGCGAGAGTCCGCTCACCGCCGGTGCGAAGCGCCGTCAGCCGTAACTACCTTCGCGCCAGCACAGACGCGGACATCGTTCCGTCGACGGAGAGATCGGCGTTCGGTAATCTCACCGCCGGCGTTCGGTAAAAGCTCATGGAAGGGGCAGAGAGAGGGGGGAGTTGCTGCGTGCGATCGTGCCTGCGCACGGATCTCAAATTCGCCATCAAGTCGAGTTCATAGATCGCCGGTGGAGTTCGGCATTCGTGCTCAGTTAGCTGTGCTGATGAACTGCTGCCCCCCTTTGCGGAGATCGAGAGGCGGAGGCGCCATTAGCGGGCAAGGAGGTGCATCTGGAACTTTTTTCTCCATTTTTTTTTTCCCCCTTCTTCGCTGTCCTTTCATTTGTCTCGTGGGCCTTGTGTGCTTTTCTGGAACCTAGCCATTTCACTTCGGACATTTGCGTTTTTGCTGGCTTCTTGTTGGCGCTGGGGTTTGGACTGGATCTCTTTTGCGGGCAATCTGTAGGAGCCTACGTTTTGTCGAGATCTACACACTATCTTTTACCTTTGATGCAGTCATTGCTCTAAAGGTCAGCATCCGAGTTAAAATGATTGTTTTTTTTTTTTTGGCATAGTTCTGGAGCATTTGATTGTGCTCGATTGCTTTGGTTGTTTTTCGTCACTCATCGATCACTGCTTTTGTATGGTCTGATGGCTGGTGCTCTCGAACTGAATTCATTCGCCTATTAATTTTTCTATTTACTTGGATCTGTAGCTAGCCGAGTGATACTGGAATTTG
Source organism: Wurfbainia villosa (assembly GCA_025175895.1). NCBI lineage: Eukaryota > Viridiplantae > Streptophyta > Magnoliopsida > Zingiberales > Zingiberaceae > Wurfbainia > Wurfbainia villosa. The sequence goes on along the minus strand of CM045988.1, from coordinate 98,804,949 downwards.
AAGATTGGCGTTATGCCAAGACGCATCAGGAGTGTTGGTAGTTGTCTAGATGGCACTAGTAATAAAATTCCTACTAGGCTATTACTGAGAATCGTCTCATTGGACCTCTTTGGGTGTTGTTTTTTTTGGCACGAGTAATAAACTTCTATGACATACTCCTCTTGTGAGTAGGTAACAAATTTACAGTATCGAGTTCACAAGGTGATGCATTCTGGTAGGCTTCTTCGCATATGGAATGTGTTTCACTTTCAAAGATAGATTTAAGGTAAAATGATTTTAGCAAACAAGCCATGGATGCATTCTTAGCTGATTATAGGGTTCATGACTTTATATACAACCATCAAAGTGTACATTTTTCTAAAAGGATCAATTTTGTTATTTGTGTTTGAGAATTTTGGATGTCGATGGGTCAAAAATGATGGACTTGTAGCAATTGATGATCCTTGTTAGCCTAGTCATTTTTTCTAAAGGCTCCATTTGTCCGCACCATTGGTGTGCAACTGAGGTCCAGCAAATTTCTTCAAGCATATGAAGAAATTTTGCCTCTTCTATATCTTGCATTGTCGAAGAAGAGTTGTGAGGGAGACTTCTTATGTAGCAATAAATTATGTAACTTAATGATGCCTATGCATACGCTAGCAGTGTTACATTGAATCACATGTGTGCCATGCACATAAGTCTCATTTGCTAAGTCTGCTTGTTTGCACCACACGGATGCCATGGCATGCTACCCATGACACACTACTCATGCTACGTGCGTGTCCGTGTACGCCATGCTACTCATGTATGTTGCACTTGACTTGGATTGTCATATGCTTTGTGTTTGAGTATGCTTTACACATTACTCTACTGTGAAAAAACATGGTGCACCCTCCAACTCCACCTTTTAATCAAGACATGATTTTATGAAAGCTAAAAGTTGGGAATTTGCCCAACTAGCAGCCCCCTACCATCCGTCCTAGGGCTGCGGCGAGAGGGAGGTAAATCACGGGGGAGACTATGTCCCTTGACACGGTGGCAAGGCCGTGGGGGGGTCATCTGAACCCAGAGGGGATTTTAGACCCCACTCCGGAATCGACCCCAACCCATATGCTAAGCGACCACACTGCCTTACCATCGCGCCATTCCCGTGGGGACGACATGATTTTATGAAAGGATTTATATTTAATTGTCTCAATTTTCTTCCAAATTTTAGGTATGATACTAATGTTCCCCCATGAATTCTAATAACTTTCTTCTTCTTCTCTCACCATGTTTTGAAAACTATTCTGGAGGCCCTTTTTCTTTTGAAAAATTCTAACAATTTGCAGTTTATGATAATAAGTAATTTGATTTACTTGATCACTTCTTAGTGATGTTTTCAGCTAAGATATTATATTGCTCGTTGCAAGTTTATCTCATTTTAGTTATTTTTATTTGCCAACTATCATCACGAAATCAATCATGTGGGATGTACTTTGTGAACAATGCTAGTGCAAAGGATTACAATTTTGCTTAGAGTAATTGGTGGAAAATTGATTATCGTAACTAATAAATTGAATATGGATATGGACGGTTATTTCGCGAATAGACCGTATCAAACCAATTTCTTGAGTGAATGAGAAATTAATATCTAAGATTATTGGAGTAATGAAGGGGTAGTCTGATATGATTGGCTGAAAGTACTGACTTGCATACGAGCTGAGTTCATAGATGTGGATACACGAACACTAACTCATGTTTATGTGAGCCTTGATTCATGTGAGACGATTAAGGGGTGAGAAATAGATTGAGAAATCGGAATTAATTTTCGAAGTGTGGCTACAAATTAATCAAATAATTAAATTAACAATGTATTAAGTAAAAGACACACCCATGTCTTTTCACCCTTTTAAAAGTGTCTCTTCATCCTCTTGGAAAAACTCTTCATCCCTATAAAAAAAACCTTACTCTTTCTCAACTCAATACTCAAGTTGTGTTTTCTCCTTTTAAGTTTTCTCTCCCTCTCCTCTTTATAGAGTTCTAAAGCTAGTTTGCTAGGACTTGAAATTTGGGGTGTTCCTATTTCGAGTTGTGGATTATTGTTTCTTTGGGGTGATTGTCAATCATCTGCTAAGCATGTGGGCGGGCAATATTGTCTTAAGGGAAGAAGATTTAGCCTTTATCTAGGCCTTAAAATTCTTATCCGTAGGAATAAGCTTACTCAAGTGGGTGTATCGATATCCGCAAGGATAACTTGACCGGCAATGAGATTAAGTCGGTGATTCTGATATTAAGAAGGGTACTTCGATAATTGAAAGGGTGCATCAAGAGTATAAACAAGACAAGATCCACATCATCGTGCCGGGCTCAAGCTCTACCGGTTCGAGCTGTTGACTCATCTTCGAGTTGACTAACTGGACTCAGGTTGTTGGACTGACACCAACAATCTCCAACAACGGTAACCTGCAGAAAAATAATATTTTACTGTTTGTGATAATTTCTGCTATTTCTTTGATGAAAAATTACGAACAAGTTAGAAGAATTAAGAAGACCTCACAATCCATGCATCTTAATATGTTAGGCACTTTCAGGATTTGCTGATCAGTTCTGTGATTATTGCACAGACACTTCAAAAGAAGGTTACTTCAGGGAGAACATCAGTGTTGATGGCATAGATTGAATATTCATCAAGTAGTCTAAATAAAATTGATTGCTGCTGCCATTCTTCTAAGCTCACCGGGGAACAGGTACATCAGGTGCAAGTAAAGATAATATCAAGGAATCTGCTGGGTGGAAGACTTGCTATTGTTTCAAGCTTAACAAATGGTTGCTATAGAGTGCGGTGAAGAAATAGATGATCGTTTAAGTGATTTGGAAAAGGATATTAAACATGGTAAAGAAGGAAAGTCTGATTATGAACCAGCAAGGGATTCACTTTCATCACAAGGAGAAACTTCAACTAATGATGACAAAGTAAAGAAAGCGTCAAGGGTTCCAAAGAAGGTTTCAAAAAGAGAACCATCTGAGAATAGTACTCGTACCTTGAGAGGAAGTGCTAATTGTCAAGAACATGGTAGACTAATGTTCAAAACATCAAGTATGAGTCAAAAGAAGTCTCATAAGCCTGTCAGAGAACCAATATCAATTACAACTCCTAATAAAAAGGAGAATACAATTGTTTCTTCCATAGCTGCATCAGAAGTGTCTGAAGAAATTGTTGACAAAACAATTGAAGAGGTTAAGGAAATAGTGTTATATTTGCGAGGTGTCCTTCACCTTATGGTTTGTACTATTTATTCGATAAATAGTAGATTCATTATTTAAGTGTACATTCATTATGTATTTGATTGGATCTTAAACTCATTTACTGAATGTCCGTAATACAATTCATAACATGAGAGAACTTGTAATGAGATCACAACTAGTGAGCATTTCTACATGTGTAATTATGAATGTATTAAAATATTTCCTAATCGATGAACTGATTGATTCAGATATCATCGGTTCTGAGAGACTAGCACATATTATACTCTTTGGTTTATCCAAGCAGTTATTTCTCATTGGCTAGAGATATTGGAATGTCGAGAGTTATACGTGGATGCTAGTTATGGTAACTAGTTTATTGGAGTGACCTGCTATAAGACTTCATATGGTTCCCTACGTATATGGATATGTCTATGAAGTTTTTATTGCAGCTTAAGTGCGAATTTCCTTCGACTTAAGGTATTCAAGTCATCTTGGTCATGGAGACTTATAGTTTGACATCTTAAGTAAACATCTCTTCGAGGTGTGGACCCGGGATGATTGGTATAAGTTGCAATGTCTGAAGGTGTTTGAATAGCCAACAGAGGATTCACCGCTCCTTATAAAGGAGATGTATACCCTATAGTCACTCGTCAGAATTGTTACTCAAAGTCGTTGGCCAAAACATTTACATGTTAAAAGTATGGTACTCTTAGACACATGTGTGAGTAATTTGAATCCGCAGGACGAGGGAGTATAATTTGGACTAGGTGTGATTTAGTTAGCTTAGTGGGGACAGACACATAGACTATGTCCTGAACCAGACGAGTATAAGACGAGTGAAAGAAACGAGACACAACTCATTGTAGCTGCTGAAAGGTTCAGAAATGGTTCTGAGATCAATCGTTAATTTTCTGATTAATTAGGGATCATGATGTACTATTAGGTGTCACTCATGATCGTTCCATAATTAATAGTCAATTATAGACGACCAATATAAATCAGGAATCTATAAGGTCATACGCACTATGAGTTATTTTCCGAAGAATTTAAAATAAGTTTGAGAATTGAATTCTTAGATTGAGAGAGATTGAATTTGGTTTGACTAGACGAAGGGTAAGGATGAAAAGAGTTTCATCGGAATGGAAACGGGGATAGGGCCATGTCTTATGAAGATGGATTAAACTCATGATGATTTAATAATGAACTAAATCGGTTTGGTTTAATTAAGGATGGTTTAGTTCAATGAACCAAATGATTTGGTTTTGAACCAAAGGCTATTGGACTAATGGATCCGGGTTTGAAACTTGATCCATTAACCTAATAGGAGACACATATATATAGGATATGTGCGGAGAAATTCCGAAGAGAACTCATCTCCTCTCCTCTAGCAGCCAATCACGACCCAAAAATCTGCTCCACTGCCCAAGCTGTCCATTGTCCAAACTTGCTGCTGCTGGCCATCTGAGGCTTCGGCAGCCCTCCTCCGGCATCATCACTTGTGGAGGAACCTTCCCTGGTGATTTTTCCACTGGCAGCAACCGTTGCCGCCGCCAAGAGCCGTCGGAAAATGGATTTGTGTCGGGTGGACAGATTCTGTCCAAGCAGTTTTCTCTCATCGTTTGTATCATTTGATTGCGTATGCCGCCGGACACAAACATTGTCCTTGCACACAAGGCTAGTACCTTTTGCAAGTATGAAACTTGAACTTTGGAAGCCGTCTGGAGGGAGCTCAGCGTGGACTCAATAGAGGCAAACTCCGACGAGTTTGCAGCTGATGTCATTCTCGCTCCGTATCGTCCGATAGGTATAACTAGAACATATATTATTCTCAGTTTTAATTCATTCATAAAAATTTTGTTTGCGGTTATGTTCACACGAATTGTATCTTGTATGTGTGGATGTGTATTGTAATAAATTAGAAATTTATTATGTATTTTTTCCATTGTACGCATTTGTGAAACACAACCGGGCACGTATCCGCAGGCTAGATATCCCAACAAATAGATGTGATGGATGAGGCTCCTGTGTGCAATCAAGAGTAATGGTACACATGATGAAACAGTTGAAGAGAATGTCATCAATGATGACTAGGTGAATGTATACCAGACGATTATGAATTCCAGAATCGAAAATTTTGAAGAACTCAGAGAAGTTGCTGCCCTCGAGATGTCTCTCTATTCTGTTGTACCAGGGCATGAAGTTCAGCACACAATGTTCGTACTCCAGCTTGGTGTCTTTCTAGGCTATATATCCATGCTTGCAAATATTGGACTCAGGGCAAGAAGGCTACAATTGCAAAAATACAGTGTCAGGACTTGTACTTATTGCAAAATCCTGCGGTAATGATGTTTCAAGGTACTGAAATTCTGTATCAAAGAACTAAGGATGTATGCATTTGTTGATCAACTAATAATTTGCTTACTTATCTTAAGTTGACATTCTGGTTGTCGAATATGGTTGTTCTTAGGAAAAAGCCTTGGGCTGTTACCCTTGATATATGACTGGAAAGACACAAACACATTTACACAAGCGCTGGAAAAGATTGAATCTTGGATATTCACACGAATTGTTGAATCAGTCTGGTGGCAAGTAAGTTCCATTTCTTTTTTTCTATAGGACCGTTAGAAAATTTGTAGGCCATTCTTCCTGTAAAAGATTTTGATTGCTTCATAACTAATTCAGCATAAACTGCCAATGGATCCATGCCTGGTTATCAATTTCAATTGTATTCGGGATTTGCAAATCAGCTGTTATTTTCTGGAAGTGCAAACTTTTTGCACATTGTCTTGCATGTACATATGGCAGTCGAAGATACTCTTTCTTTAGACATGAATGACTGTTAGCAAGTCTTCTAGATGAGACTATCATTTAGTCATTAAGTTAAACTAAAAGAAGTCTTCTTGACTTAGGATAGGATAATTCTTCCAGATTGCGTCTGAACTCTAAACATCTTTATTTATTCTGATTTAGCAGAATGATTTCAATGATGTGATAAGTTGAATTGAACATTTTGTTTATTTTTTTTTGGTTATTTCTGTGTCTAGATAATATTTTGAAATCCAGAAAAAACTGGTGCCTGGAGGTGAACTTATGAACCTCCTTGGCTATGGGTTTTTAGGTTAGACTGATCAACAATCCAGTTCAGAATAAAATTTTCTAATGTTCCAAAATTCCAATTGGCTACAGTAGCCCTGGGTTTCCTGGTTATCTGGTTGAACCAACCAGTCTGGTTATCTGGGTTTCATTTGGTCGATTGCATCAGACCAAATTTCAATAGATTCTATTAATCTTTTGATGCACTATAACTGATTTGTAGTTAATTTTTGAATTCTCAATGTTTGGTTGGAGATTTTTATATTTTTCATATTTTAGAAAGTAGAAGTTGAAAGTTGAAAGAGAAAGTAGAATAAATATCTGGAATTGATTATTGTGACATATTCAGATTTATTAGAGGGGAGGGGAACGATAGTGACAAACTTCTCAATGGTCTTATTTTAATTTTTGAAAACTACAAAACTGAAAATAGAAATTTTCATGAGCCAAACAATGATGAGATGCCGCTTTCTCAGAAAAAAAATATCACGAGTCATTGCCTCCATATCAGTTTATCAGTTGATTAGTCCTCCATCATGCTTTATGTGAGGCTATATCATTAGTAATATTTCTATCAATTTTCTTATATTAAGTAAAGTTTTATTTGGCTTCTCTTTACACTTTCCAGCACTACCACAATGCATTCAGATTTTCAATTATTGAATTGATTGATTACCTTTGGACATATTCATATAATCTCTTGGAGCTATATCTAATTGCTCTTGGGTATTTATTTAGTTTTATTTATTTTATCATTTTTAGTAACATGAGACATTTGTTGGGACCAGTTGTTAGAGGAGAGGTTGAATAGCATGATACAAGCACAAATCTAATAATACAAATGATACTTCTGAATATTAGCATTTTGCTTCTGCCTACTTAAATTTGCTAATTATGAAACTCAATGATGTCTTGATAAATGTCTGAATATTAGCATTTTGCTTCTGCCTACTTAATCTAGTTGACCAAGTGATTTTCTTCTCGTAATCTTCTTTGTCTGGATAAATTATACTTCTTTTGTTAGCTTGACCTTTCAACGAATTCGAGCTAATAATACCTTCTCCTTTGTTCTTACATGGTTGACTACAGTGTTTTAGTGTCCCTTGTAATCTATAAACCCGGTTCATATATGCAGCCATTTAGCTGTGAATTTTTGTGCAGATAGGAAATTGTTCTAGATGGTTAACAGAGGTACTCGGTATGGATGATGACGATGTTAGAACAATAGAGAAGGACGTCTTAATTTGAAAAACAATCCAAATTAGAGTTATCTATTGAGTGACTTAAGTTGATTATTTTAAACTGTCTTGAAGGACCGAGCTAAGCTGCTAAGGTTGAGTGATCGAGCGCCTAGTCATCGAGTGGTTGAATCATCGAGGGTCGAGTCGGTGAGTTCGAGTGCCGAATGATCGAGTCGTCGAGTGGCCTAGTCATCGAGTCGCTTGAATACTGAGAAGTCGAGATATGCACTCAACGAAGATTCCTTAAAATAGATTCATTCCACCTCTGAGATGCTTCGAGGTTACAGTGGGTCGTCTATTTTTTAGGATACAACGACGAAACCATGGACTCTACCAATCATTGGTGGTCGTGGTGAACTAAAATGCATCTGAGTACTATCATAGGAGTTCTGTCGAGGGAAAGAAATATTTGAGAGAAAGAAAGAGAGGGGGAACATAGGTGGATGAATTATCAGTCACCTTCTTTTGCTCAAGATTTAGGCTTCTTTCAACAACAACGACAATAACAACCAAGCTTTATCCCACTAGGTATGGTCGACTATATGAATCCTTTAATTTCATTGGACTTTATCTCTTACTATATCATCATCTATACTTAAATAAATTTTATCTTATTTTATTGTTGCTAACCAAACCTTTTTTGGTCTTGCTCTTCCTCATTTGATATGTATATTTGTCATTATTTCACATCGCCTAACTAGAGCATTTATTGGTCGTATAAGTACATATTCGTACTTCTTGAAATGTGTCTCTTAGAGTTTTCCTTTATTAGATGCAACTCCGACTTTCTCTTTAACACTTTCATTTCTTTTTCTGTCCATTCTCGTATGTTTACACATCTACCTTAACATTCTCATCTTTGCAACTCTCCTCTTTTCCTCATGATGTTGAGTCGTAGCTCAACATTCAACATTATATAACATAGCAGGTTTAACCGCCGTTTTGTAAAACTTTCATTTCAGTTTTAGAGGTACATTACGATCACATAAAACATCCAATACTTTACTAAATTTCAACCATTCTGCTTGTATTCTATATAAGACATCTCTCTTAATCCCTCCATCACCTTACAAAAATGATCCTAAATATTTAAAACTCTCAGTTCTAGACAACTCGTCATCTCCTATCTTAATACTTATCTTATTACGTCTAATATTGCTAAATTTAAATTTCATATATTCTGTCTTTACTTTACTAAGTCTAAATTTTTTCACTTTTAGTGTTTCTTGCCAAGATTCTAATTTAGCATTTACTCATTCATGTGTCTCATCTACCAAAACAATATCATCCGTAAATAACATGCACCGCGGTACTGTGTCTTGAATATGTCCAGTGAGTTCACCCATGATTAGTGTAAAAAGATAGATACTTAGAGCTGATCCTTGATGTAACTCTATCTTTATTGAAAATACTTCAGTTAATTCGTCTAAAGTCTTCACTTTGGTCGTTAGTTCCTCATACATATCCTTAATTAGTTCAATATATGTTACACTAACACCTCTCTTTTTTAGAATTCTCCGTATAATTTTTCTTGAGACTTTATAATAAGTTTCTTCTAAGTCAATGAATATCATATCTAGATTTTGTTTTTTCTCTCGATACTTTTCAATTAATTGTTTGAGAAGATGTATAGCTTTTATTGTCGACCTTCTTGGCATGAACCCAAATTTATTTTCAAGAATCAGGATCTCCTTCTTTAATCTTTTTTCTATAACTCTTTCCCAAAGTTTCATTGTATGACTCATTAGTTTAATACTCTTATAGTTTGAACAAGTTTATATGTCTCCCTTATTCTTATAAAAGAGAATTATAGTACTTATCCTCCATTGATCAGCCATTTTTTTTTTGTTTTCAATATATTGTTAAATAATTTTATAAGTATTCGATACCTTGTCTCCCTAGACACTACCATACTTTTATCGGAATATTATCTGGTCCAATGATTTTTTTTTCATTTTGCATTTTATTTAAAGCTTGTTCTACTTATGAAATTTGAATTCTATGATAAAAATTTAAATTTATATATTCATTTGACCTATTTAAATTATCTAAATTAAGTTAGTTATTTAAACCTTCATTAAAAAGTTGATAAAAATATTTATTTCACTCCTATTTTATTTCTTCATCATTTACTAGTACCCTATTACATTTATCTTTACTATATTTTATTTGATTAAGATCTTTTGACTTTCTCTTTCTCATTTTAGCTATTTTATAAATATTTTTTTCACCTTATTTTGTATCTAATTTTCAATATAATTATTCAAAAGTTTCATTCTTAGCTTTATTCATTGCTTTCTTAGTCTCTTTCTTGACTAGTATATATTTTTTAAAGTTTTTTTCATTCTTAAAAATATATAATTCCTTATAGAGTGTTCGTTTTTTTCTTCGCTTTCTTTGTATTTTCTCACTCCATTACCAAGATCCTTTATTTGATGGTGCATGTCCCTTTGACTCACCGAGTACATTCTTGTTATTATTTTCAATTTTGATACCGTCTTATCCCATGTATCATCGTATATTCATCTAATACTTGTACTACTACCTTCTCTTTAAATATAATTTGTTTCTCCTCCTTTAACTTCCACCACATAATTCTAGGAGTCGTGTATATATTTTTTTTAATATTATATTTGAGACGTATATTTAATACTACTAACCTATATTTGGTAGTTAAGTTTTCTCCTGGGATGATCTTACAATCTTTACAAATCTTTCTACCTCTCTTCCTAACTAGAAGAAAGTAAATTTGTGATTTATTATTTTCACTTTTAAATGTGACCAAATGCTCTCCTATTTTCTTAAAAAACGTATTAGCTAGTATAAGTATGCTATTGTAAAATCTAATATAGTTTACCTTTTTTTTTTGTTTCAAACTCATAACCCTCATGTACCCTCTCATATTCCTCAATTTTCACTTCGACATGCTCATTTAAATAATCTCTTATTAAAATCATTTAATTTGATATAATATTTTATAATACTTCATATAAGTCATCTCAAAATCTTAATTTAGTATCTTCGTCTAATTTTGCTCGAGGTGCATATACATTAATTATGTTCATAGTTTCTTTCTCCATTATTATTTTGAGAGATATAATGCTATCTCCCTTTCTAATTACTATTACAACTTCATCCTTTAACGAACCATCTATAATAATACTCACGCCATTTATTGTTTTATTTTTTCTTGTATATCATAACTTAAAATTCGAGTTCTCTATCATCTTTTCATTCTCGCCTATCTATTTTGTCTCTTGTACACACAAAATAGCAATTCTTCTAATCATTATATTTACTACCTCCATTGTTTTACCAGTGAGGGTTCATATGTTTCATGTATCAAATCTTAGACTATTAGTTTTTCTATAATATTTATTCTTACCCAATCTATGGTGTGAGAACTCTTATTTATTTAATACTATACTTAAGTTCTGATGGAGATGTAGCAGTCTTTGTCGATACATTACAGTCGGACCCTCCAATGTGGACTTCTGTATATTTATCACTACACTCGAGTTCTGGAGATGTAATGGTTCTTACTGAGACATGTTCCTTCATGGGAATAATTTAGCATTAGCATAATAGTTAGATGAATTCATTCATTGAACATCTGTCTTAGTTTAACGTTGACTGATAGCCTAACGCAACTCTCCTTCTTTATCTGAGCTTGAAACCGACCACGATAAAAATAATTTGGATGATAAAATATTAGTTCATTCGATTAGGCAAATTTAATCCTGATCAATCTGACATTCGACGTGCATAGATCATGCTTGTATACGAGTCAATTGGATTCAGTGTAATTCAAATCCATGAATTTGCACTCCCTATCCACACACACACACGCAATAGAGAGAGTTTTTTTTTTCATGTATTATAAAAATTAATTATTAAATCTTAAAACTTTTAATGTGAAATTAAATTCTCATATACAATGAAATTAAATCTTCTTCGTCCATTTCCCCTTCCTTTTCCATTCACATCTCCAAACGATGATTGTCAGAGAGATGACCGGGACACCAATGAGAGTGATCACATAGAGGAAGTATCCGAATAAAAAAAACCTTCGCCTTCTTAATCAATTAAGTGATTTCTTTGTAAAAAGATTAGAATCGCTACATCCCAAGATCAATTAAGTGATTTTTAATCTTGACGCAAATAATCTTTTAATCTAGATACAATTGACAAAGCGAGGTGCTACTCGAAAAGGCAGTCAGGAAAGAGGTTACCCCCGATGAGTTCTGTCTCGATCCTGTTTCTGGAATAGCACTCGAGGAATTGATCGAACACTTAAGGTATGCGGTTTCTGTATTACTTTTAACACCTTCATTTCCTTTCCTTTTTTTTTTTTTTTTGAAATATTCAAATAAGATAGGGATTTTGCTGTGTCCTTTTCATTCTGCTTCATGGAACCAATCGCAGTGTGTCTGAAAAGGAGCTACTAAAGTCTTCCATGGCGTTTCATTTGTTTCGATGGCAACTGCAGGTAATAACACATGAGTTGTTTGTTTGATTCGCATCAGACGCCTCGTTTAATTCTCTTCTTTTCGATCGTATTAAGTTGATCTCGATCCTCATCTATAATATCATATTAAATTAAATATAATTTCAATAAACAAATCGAGATGGAATCACACAGGGAAGGAGATTTGTTTCGTTTCGTTTTCGTTTTGTTTTACAGATTTTGGATGGCACAGAACACGAGGGATTTATTTTTGTCTCGTTCTTCGTTTCGCCACCGATTAATGGCGGTTTTCCCCTTCCTCCTCGTCTTCTTTCACACAGAATTATGCAAGCACTAGCCGGCACGCTATCTCAGGCATGGCGATCGCCTCAAACCCTGACGATCTTGGCCGCTCGGACGACGGGATTCTCGCGGGCGATGGCGGCGCGGCCAGCCGTCTTGTAGTCGAAGCTGCACTCGTGGCGGTCCGAGTAGCGGTGCTGGCCGCAGAACAGCTCGCCGCACCGGCACCGGAACCCCGTCAGCCCCAGCCGCTTCCGGCACGAGAAGCACCGGTTCGCCGGCCTCTCCGGCTCATGCACCGCCGCGGCCACGGCCACGGCGGCGACTTCCCCCTTCAGATCTCCTCCCTTCTGGGGAAGCTTCGCCGGGGCCGGCGCGCGGGCAGGAGGGGCGGATCTGGGGGAGCAGGACCGGGGAGGCGAAGCGGAGGCCGCCGCTGCCGCCGCCTGCAGCTGGAAGCAGGACTGACACATGTTGTCGGTGGCGGAGTTGCCAGGGAAGCCGCAGTTGTTGACGCAGAGCCGCCGGAGCTTCGCCTCCTCCTCCTCTCGCTGCGCCATCGATGAATCGAGAGATCGAGATCGGAAGAAATTGGGGGGTTTGGGGGGGATCGAGCCAGCGGTGGGGGTTTTTTTTATTAGGGAGAGCCGGAAACGCCGACGATGACGCGGCACGCGACAGAAAAAAAAGAAAAGGACAAATGGAAAAGGGTGGCAGAACGCGTGGTGGGCGTCTCCTGGACGGGCTCGCATTTTCCGGGGGGCGTTTTGGTAAAATCCTCCTTCGCCCGCGGAGCCGCCCAGTTTGACCACCACGTGGGGATTTCGCTCATCCGACGGTCGCGGGTGGCTCGCTCCAGCCGTCGGCGTCGCCTCCTGCTCCTGCTGCCGCGGGGCAGACGCCTCGCCCACGCACCCGAGTCGGTAACGAATTTCGTCACGAACGGATTGCGTTGGAAATTTGAATGCCGCAAAAAATTAAAAAATAGATATATATATTTAAAGATGAACATGTGAGTAGATAATAAGCCACGTAGATAGTGAAGATGGAAAATGACTCTCATCTTTTCTTTAATTTGCACACTTTCCCGTGCCCAAACCGCCAAAATAATTATAAAAAAAAGTTTTCCCACTATTTTATATTATATTATTATTATTATTATTATTTTTAATAAAGAAACATAGAAAGAGATTCACATGTATTCAATTTATTGTCTACGTTGGTTGGTAAGATCATGTGACAATTTATGAATGAAATACGAATCGAATTTCGAAGAGAAGTTTAAAATCTTTCTCTGGGTTTAGAATGATCCTCCACGACCTTGTCAATCATGTCGAGATTTATAAAATTTTTCATGATTTATTTCTCTCACGATGATTTTAGAATGGACTGGTGAAGATTGTTAGATTGATGGTTTTAATTTTTTACGGATTGTATTCGATTTGCCGACGGAAAATGAATTAAAATATTAAAATTGTTATTCAAATTTAGTTTGATTTTTTTTTATGAATTTAAATTTGATTTAAATTTAGTTCCGATCTAATTTGATTTTTTGTCAAATTTATATTTTTAAGATTCTTTAGTTAGTTAATGAATAGGATATTAAAAATGTATTTATTTATTTTAGAAGTTTTTTTTAATCTATTTATAATTTTAATAATAATTGTATGGATGAATATAATTTATAAACTTGGTTAGTAGTCCGGTTTATAATTTTTATTCATAAATATTAATAAATCATATACATGTGTTCTTTTAATTAATTTTGTATATATTGTACGGATATAAATGAATTTTTATCATATTAAAAGACGATATAATTTTAATATTTGTTGAATACTAAATTTTGTACAAGTATATTCATGAATTATTTATGATTTTTATTCGCAAACATTCGAGCATATTTATTGAATATACTTAGTCAACATGATCCTAACATTAACAATATGTTTTTTTTTTGGATAAATTAAAAGAATATTTTTCTCCAGACGAAAACATTCAACATTGTAGGCGATACCGTTAGCCTTCCAATGCTTTCATTGTCTCCGACCTCCAAAACTTGGCCTTCTCGAATCCATTCGCGCAATATTGGAAGTCATTGATCGTCTGATCGATCTCTTCCTCAGTGTTCATCACAAAAGGGCCCAATTGTGCCACCGGTTCTCCCAATGGTTCGCCACCGATAAGCACGAACCGCAAAGGCTTTACCGACTTATTCCACACCTCGAGCCCGTCGCCATGTCCCAAAAGGAGAAGATGGTGTGGACCGATTGAGCCAGACTTCTCCACACCGAACACACCCTCACCTTCGAGGACATAGAGAAATGCATTCCAAGTAGGCAGGATGGGTTGGCAAAGATGTGCCAAAGGCTTGAGCGTGAAGTCCAAATACATGGTCGGAGTCCTCGTGTAGATCGGTGAACTTATTCCCATCGACTCGCCCGCGATAACGCGAACCTCGACGTCGTTTTTGCTAGCGCAAGCTACGTCCTTGCTCTGAAGCTCCTGGTATTTCGGTTCGATCCTGCAACGATAAGTCACACAACACAAGCATAAGCTTTGTCAATGCATATCAATTGAAGGAGTTACAAACTGCTTTGAATGCAAATGTCTTGAGAGGCAAGATTTTCCAAGAGGAAAAGGAGAGGTAGGCCATAAAAATAAATAAATATAGCCTAATAAGTTTATTAGTAAAGCTGCTGGAATAATAATGTTAAAATAAAATATATATATATTTTATATATTTTTTATTTTTATTTTGGCCTAAAAAAAAATGTGAAGTGGCTCCCCAACCATAGGACACTGCCAATGCCAGAAATCATTAGATTGGTTCTTCCAACCTACTAAAGTGGCTCCACATTGCTGTGTACTAAAGCATCTTTTCATCCTCTGCTCTAAGAGGTCATTGTTTGAGAATAAAATTCTTAGTCCTTATGCGAGGGCGCGATGATAAAAGACAGAGTATTATTTATAGAATAGATTAAATTTGATGTTGGATGAGAAATTTAAAATCTTTTGATTTCAAATGGACCTCTTTCTATTTTGTTACCGTATCAAGAGACTACTAATTGGATAGATTTTTAATTTTTGTAGAGAAAAAAATTCTTCATATTTTATTATTTTTTATTAAATAAATATGTGACGTGAATATTATTATATTTTATCACATGAAAGAATGATCTTTTACAGACTCACATTTTGTTGCTGGAGGAGAGATTGACCCAAAGCTGCAAGCCCTTAGCCACCCCTTGCCCGGCAGGCATCTCAGAGTGCACAATCCCCCTGCCGGCGGTCATCCACTGCAGGTCGCCGGCCTTTATGGTGCCCTTGTGGCCCTCGAAGTCTTCGTGTGTCATTGCCCCCTGAGATTTTTACATGGTCAAATTAATCATTAGTTTTCTTCGTCTACCTACTGCATCACTAAATCAGGACTGTGAAAGATCAACAAACTGATCTTTGGAGTAAAAGATTTACCTCTAGCATGTAAGTGACGGTCTCAAAACCTGAAATATCGGAAAAAATTTCAGTTCTGAGTTTAGAATGGATGTAAATTTCAGGAGCAATCAGCGCTGGATACCTCGATGAGGATGGTCGGGGAATCCAGCGGGAGCAGAAACTGCAGCGTGCAGGAGAATTAAGCTTCAGTTCTTATGATATTTCCTCAGGTAATGCCGATCGATCGAAGAATTCACTCACCTGAGAACTCATCCAGGACGAGGAAAGGGTCGAAGTGCCTCAACTCGAACCTGAACCAAATCACTAAGATTGTGAATTGCAGTGCTGATCAAAGGAGAATATATATACGATTAAGATCGACGATCACCTTCCAATGCTTCTCCGGACGACGGCGCCGTCGCCTTCGCGCTGCGGCCGCGCAAGGAACTTCCTGGCCACGTGCCGCGGCTTCCTCAGAGCGCAGGCGGTGTCTGTACTGTCCGCCATGGCAGCGCTGGAAGAGAAAGGCAGAGGTTTAATTGGGGAATTGAACACGCCGGGCGATGGGGCTCTTATAGGAAGCGGCTGCGGCTTCGCTGTTCCGTCGGTTTCCTTCCTTTCGATCGCTGCGTGGGACTTTTGTTGCGTACTGAAACGGGGTCAAACCCAACCCTGCATCGGCTGGTCGCTTTTGCCGTGGAGTTGTCGGCTTCGTCCCTCCTCGTCATGCTGCGTTCATGCTGATCCATGCAGCAGCGGCTCCTCCCTGGCCGAGAGATTATTCTCTTAAATTTGTTGATGTTGACTTTGGTGGTGGCTTTTGAGTTGTTTGCGTTTTCCGGTGGGCGATGCCTTTAAACACGGTGGAAAATTTATTAACGATGACGCCCTGGTGACGCAGGAGTGATCGATGAATGTGTTTAATGGATCGGAGGACCCAAATCATGCACCTTCTCCATGTGCTGCTTGATAGGAGAAAGGGGAATTCTTATCTGTTGTCTTCGCCGCTTAGTCAGATCTGCAAGTTGACTCGATATATTCCACGATGATGCAGGAGAAATCTAGCACGGCACAGGGTTCGTCGGAACGGACGCGAAATGGTTGAAATGCTGTCTTATGTAGTGTTAGATTTCCGGCCAAAAATATTTCATAGAAAAGACAACGACTGATGGAGACGACGAGTCGACGATGACTACGAAAGAAAAAAAAAATGGCTATGGAGCGGTGTTACGGTGGTTCCGGAATGGAAACGGAGACATCCGTGATAGTTGTCGTGACTGTTTCAATGAACCTTGGTCATGGATGCCTCTGTTTTTATTTCGGAACGCCTCTGTTTCGTTCCGAAATAGTCGTGACGTCGCTCCGTAGCCATCTCTTCCTTTCTTTCATAGTCATCGTCAAATTGTTATCTCTATCTCTCTGATGGTACATTCATGGTTGAAAATCTAGTACGACATAAGACGTTCTGACCGTTTCGCGTCCCTTCTAACGAACCCTGTTCGTGACCATCCTTACGAACCTTGGTACGACATAAGGCGTTTCGGTGTTAGAATGTCGTTCCGACCATTTCGCATTCGTCCCGACTTCCGATGAACCTGATGATCGATTGGATCTTTCATTTTGGAAGTCAATTATTGTGATCAAACACTTCGTTCTTCGTTCTCCATCGACTGAATCGTCGAGATAATCGACGTACATGACCATGCCGAGCGAGCACGGCGAGGCCACCCCTCGGTTGTGCCAGAGTGGAACGTTTTTCGTTCCGAATTGACGGTTCATTGTGTGGCTATGTAGTCATTTTTTTCTTTCTTCCGTAGTCAACGTATCGTCTCCATCAATCGCTCTTTTTTCCATGGAACGTTTTTGGCCGGAAATATAGCATAGTAGCATGGCACAAGGTTCATCGGAATGGATGCGAAATGGTCGAAATGCCTTATGTAGTGCTACATTTCTGGCCAAGAACATTCACGACTGATGGAGACGACGAGTCGATGATGACTACGAAAGAAAAAAAAAGATGGCTATGGAGCGGCATTACGGTTGTTCTAGAATGGAAACGAAGGCGTCCGCAACGATTGTTGTGACTGTTCTGACGAACCTTGGTCGTCGACGCCTCTGTTTTCGTTTCGGAATGCCTTGTTTCATTCCGAAATGGCCGTGACATCACTCCGTAGCCATCTCTTCCTTTCTTTCGTAATCATCGTCGAATCGTTGTGTCCATCAATCGCTATCTTTTCCATGGAATATTCATGGTTGGAAATCTAGTATGACATAAGGCATTTCGACCGTTTCACGTCCGTTCTGACGAACCTTCTTCGTGACTGTTCTTACGAATCTTGGTACGACATAAGGCATTTCACTGTCAAAAACGTCCGTTCCAATCATTTTGTGTTCGTTTCGACTTCCGACGAACCCTATTGATCGATCAAATCTTTCATTTTGGAAGTTTATTAATGTGATCAAACGCTTCATTCTTCATTCTCCATCGACTGAATTGTTGGGTTAATCGATGCACGTGACCATGCTGAGCGAGCACAATGAGGCCACCCTTGACCATGTCAGAGTGAGTTGCAATCATGGTTCGTCGGAACGGTCACGATAATCAGATTATCGTGAACTCCTCCGTTCCTATTTGGGAACGGCTCTGGTTCCGTTCCGGAACAGCCGTGACACGTACCGTCTCTTCCTTTCTTCCACAATCTTCGTCAATTTATTCTCTCTCTCAGTCATGAGTCAGTGTCTTCGCCGTGATGAACGTTCTTGGCCGGAAATCTACAATGGCATAAGACGTTCCTCTTTCGAAACACCCGTTCCGGACGTTCCGCGTCTGTTTCGACGAACCGTGGTTGCGGCCGAGCCGACAATTTTTTCAGCGGCAACAGTCCGGCCTCGTCGTGCAGCAGAACCGCCTCTACCTCCTCGCCGACTTCGTGGCGGCCAATCCCGTCAGGCATCTTTCCCCAGCAGGGAGCGTACGTACCGTACCGACGACATCGGCGACGGCACCGTGTTCAAGGGCGACGAGCTCTAGCTCTTCTGCTCGGGGAGTGCTCCGGAGAGGTGTGACGTCACGATCTGAATGGGCCTTACTACGTCGTGATGGGCTCGTGGGGGTTCTCGTGTAATTTTCATGAATGGACCCCAGCATGCCTGATAAACGTGTGTAGATCAAACTAATCAAGTATTTATTAGTAAATTTAATGTTCGATTTAATAAAAATTTATATATATATATATATATATATTATGATTAAAATATTTAGATTTGGTCCGATTAGTTTTTAAATGAATAATCTTTACTTATCCATCTGATAATTGATTACTTACCTCCGAAGTTAGATGCTTACCATTCAGTATTTTATTTTTCTATATGGCTCGATTAGTTATGGGACGACGGTCCTACTCCTGCGGGAAGAGATTAGTGGCTAGCACATGTAGAAAAATATATAAATAGACAACGGATTAATCCCTAGTGAGTTCCATCGTCCTCCACGCATTAATTACCTCAGTCTGAAATTGGCGCGTGATTTACCTCCTTTACGATGGATCGAGGCCAGGTGATTTCAATCTTTTGTATAAAATTATCGCATATTGAATAAATCAGGAGATCAATGCAATGGAGTCAATGAATGACTTCCATTGTTCAACCCAAGCACATTAGCAGGGGCTCAAACTTGATTCGCCTATGGAGAATTCGACATATAATTCTCAAGGAGCAATGTTCATGGGAGAAAACAAATTGTGACAAAATGAGAGCATCCTTCCGCCCTTTACCATTGAGTATTTTTATCGATGCACTGTGCCCATGAGAGACAAGCTATATTTATTTTTATTTATTTAATATATACAAGATTAATTAAATAAATAACTCATCCAATGAAATGAATAAGTTTGACGTTTCCATTGGGAATCGAACCTTAGATCTTTATGATCCACTCTCATACACTTATCAATTGAGTCAAGCCTTGAGACTTAAAAGAATACTTTTAAGAATTATTTGTTTATGAACCATGTTCACAATAAAACTCTTATCAAATTCATAAATAAATTATAAAACGAATAAATAAAATTGTAATATCAAACTTAATTACTAATCAATCAACTCAATTATAAAAATTAAAAATTTATTATCCATGTAAACAAACTTGTAAATAATTATATAATTGATCGAATTTGAAAGAGGACTAAGAGCATCGAGAGAAGCCATCCAACCTAAGAGTTAGAGTTATATCGACACCCTCCCTTCTATTAGAGCATGGTCGAGAAATGCTTCTTGAACGATAGTAGATTAGTCGAGTATAACTCTATATATATACATGTAGTGTGGTGGGATGGCGACCCATATGTCGACTAACGAAAAATGTTCTTCTTGGTGGGTCAATCCATGTGTTGCAAACTAAAAGAAGACACAATGGGTCCCATCAAAGTCAACATCGATGGAAATAAATAGGCTAAATGAGCTAGAGACACCGACCAAACTAGAAAAGTCGGAAAGGGCTAAGTGAGCTAGATGGATCGACAAGTCAAATAGGGCAAGTAGGCTAATCAAGGTGCATGCACAAGTTAATTTGACTGACCAAGACAAATATATTGGTTTGCCCAATCACGCTAAGAGGGTTAATCGAGCCGAATAAGCCAAGTGTACTTATTGGGTCAAACAAGTAAGTAATCAAATGGAACTAGACGAATTGTGAATGGACCGATTGGGGCGTAACGTTCTAATTGGATCGGTATGTCACACATGAACCTTTGCGGGCCTTATCATGGATTGCGATCTCTTATGCATACTCAAGTTTATGTTCGAGTTCACATCCTCATCGAATTGACAAAATACACTCGTATTGAACCATTGACATTCATATTCGATCTCGTTGGCTATCGAAGTTCATTTCTACGTTATTTTCTCCACATGTGTCGTTCTCGAAACCTATTCGTCGTTCTCAAAGATTCCGAGGAGATTAGTCGAGTATAGCATCGGCTTATTACGCGAAGTTATACCATCAATAATTGGGAGGCTTTGGTCAAGTGGCTGATGTTCTCTTCTAGGCGAGTGATTCCATGTGTTGAGAGTTAAAGGGGAAGGCAAAGGTGGAAGTGGAGACTAAGTTCCAAATGTGTCCCACCGAAGGTGCCACACTGCACTGCATTTTCTTCGGCTTTACTTGTCTTCCTTTAGCCCTACATACACAAAGCTGGAAGGCACAAGAGGGTTCCACTAAAGTCATAATTATATAATAAATTATCGATAAATGAATTAAGAAAGAAAACTGTTTACCTTTCAGCGTCAACTCCACTGATGCGGAAAGTCATTAGCACTCTTTGTTCACGGTGAACTTTTATATATATAGACACGCTGTGCGCTCATGCGCGTAGCGATCTCAGTCGTTCGATAAAATTCGCAATTGAGGAATACACAGTGCACTCGACCCCCTCCGCATCCGACCCCTCGCCGCTGTCGTCGCACTGTCCGACCATCTCCGACCGCTGGACCAGATGCGTTGGAAGCGCACCTCGTTGGCGGTCCAGCCGGGCTCGACTTCCGGCCGGAAGCCGACGCAAGTCAACCGCGATTCGGTCGGATCGCAGTCGAATCACGACCGCACACCGATCGGGAAAGGACCGCCCAACACCAACGGTCCTTTCCAAACCAGTTTGCGGCCGCGATTCAGTCGAATCGCAGCAGATTTACGCCGACTTCCGGTCGTAATCCAGCTGGAAGCCGAGCCCGGTCGGACCGCCGGCGAGATGCGCTTCCAATGCACCCGGTTCGATGGCCCGAGGTGGTTGAACGGCGCAGCGGCGACGCCGACAACAGGCGTGGGTCGAGTGGGAGCGCACTGTGCGTTTCTCAATCGCGGCGCGCGATGGACGACCGAGATCGCTGCGCGCACGAGCGCACAGTATAACGTCGCGCAGCAGATCAAATCTCTCTCTCTATATATATATATATGATTATCGTAACACATTCGAGCGTATTATATTAGTTTGAACTTGATTAAAGTGGTTTAATTTAACTATTATAGTTTTGATTAACGGATTTGTGTTATTGGATGTGAGTTAATAGATTTTAGATCTATATGTGTAGAACCCTTTAATCCGTATCGTTAGCATTGATGGGCTGCTAATAGGTTTTAGATTAACACTGTATATAAGGTGTGATCCTTGTAAGAGAGATGATTTTGACCGACTCTTTTTCTCCATCGGACAAAACATCCTGAGCCGTCTCTCTCGACCTGTGGAAGATCAAACTATAGAAAGCTAGCTGTATAATCTAATTATAGAAGTTGTATATTCTAATTTAGGTAATCTGGAATATACTATAATATTATTTCTTGCAAGACAAGAAACCTTTTGTATATATGTACTCCTTTACGGGATGAATAATAGCGACAATCGAATTATTATTTTCTATATTGTCTACATGGTATCAGAGCAAGGCGGCTTCCTGTGAAGACGTTGAAAACATCCATACACCTTGCATTTGGAGGTATTAATTACTTGCGTAGGCCGTTGAATTCATTTTTTTTTCACCGCTGAATTTATCGATCTCAATGGACGGATCTGTGATTGATGATAAACAATCACAAGTCATTCATCACCACTATGACAACTCTGTGTTTCCTAAAACAATTCTGTTGAATGAATTCAACTACACGATATGGGCTCCCCTCATGCGGATGCGTATTGGAGCACGAGGAAAGATAGGTTATTTAACAGGTGCAAAATCTGAACCCCTTATGAATGCTCCAGAATATGAAGTTTGGGCCACAGATAATGAAAGGGTAAAAAGCTGGCTTATTGATTCCATGGAGACCTCTCTTATGAACCGATATATTCGTCTTTCTCGCAAAAATATTTGGGAAAGTGAAGAAAACTTTTATGATGACTCACGTGAAACTCGAATCTTTGAATTAAACAAGAAGTGTTTTGAAGCAAAGCGGGATGGTCGACCTATTCCGACTTACTACAAGAATTGGTGGCTGTTCTAAGAGATTGATCAAAGGATGACTTCTCGAGAATGATGATGCATTTGTTGTCCATGAAACTTCAATGATGTCGCGATTGCGTGTTCATATGTTTTTAGCGGACTAGATTGAGAATATGATCAAAAGTCGTGGAGAGATCCTACGCAAGGAACCTAAATTCTCCTTGGAGCGAGTTATGCTTACATCCGCAAGGTGCAATCGAGAAACAAGCTATGGGACATTATGTACCTCGAATCTTCTTTTGGCCATTCATAGTAGAAAAGTTACTCCTCCAAGTTTTTCTAGTCCTCCTCGTCGTCCTACAGGTAAATCAAATCCATATGCAAATAAGAAGTGTAATTTTTGTGGAGAACTAGGCCATAGCAAGGAGAGATGTTATGAAGTGATTGGTTATCCTGATTGGTGGGACTTCACCAAGAAGCCACGAAGAATATAAGCAAGGCCATTGCTACTACTGAGAATGAACATTGTGATAGTGCTTCGGCTAATATAGCACAATCAGGTATGAATGATACAATTATTTTGAATAGTACATGGATAATTGATTCAGGTGCATCTGATCATATGACAAATGACCCTAACCTTGTGAAAAATCTTAGAGTCTCCCCACAAAATTCTGTCTCTACTGCTGATGGTACTCCAACTCTAGTTAGCGGAGAAGGTTCAATTGTGTTATCTGATACCCTAACTCTTGAGTCCGTCTTAGTAGTTCCATCACTATCTTATAACCTATTGTCTGTTTATCAAATCATTCGAACACTTGCATGTCTTGTGACATTCTATCCATGTTTTTGTGTGTTTCAGACATTCTAACTCGTGATTCTTGGTTATGGTGTTAGAAGGGGAAATTGTACTACTTAAATCTCACAGAGAAGGAGAGAATTGCAAGCATTTTTTGGGACAAGCAAATCAAGTCATAAGGGTCGAGAATGCAAAGGAAGTGGTGTGGTTATGGCATCGTCGTTTAGGACATTTGTCTTTTAGTTATCTGAAGAAGTTACAACCTCATTTGTTTTCAGTCGTTAATGCTTCAGAATTCCATTGCGACATTTGCGAACTGGCCAAAAGTCATCGTATTTCTTATGCACCAAGTATTAATAGATGTCCTACTCCTTTTATGAAAATTCACTCCGATGTTTGGGGTCCTGCAAAAATTCCTTCATTTTCTGGAGCTCGGTATTTTGTAACTTATATTGATGATTGCACTCGCATGACACAGGTGTCCTTATTGAAACGTAAGAGTGATGTATTTGGAATATTTTCTGATTTTTGCAAAATGGTGGCGACACAGTACCAACAATCCATCAGAGTTTTCCAAACCGACAATGGTGGCGAGTTTGTAAATAGCCTTATGTGTGAGTTCTGTCGGTCAAATGGAATTCGTCATCAAACCTCCAATTCTAATACTCCTCAACAGAATGGTTTAGCGGAACGGAAGAACAGACAGTTGTTAGAAGTTGTTCGTGCTTCTTTGTTTGGTATGAATGTACCTCGATTCTATTGGGGTGAAGCAGTGAAATCGGCGGCATATGTTATTAACCGTACTCCCTCGCGAGTAATTGAGTTCAAGAATCCTCATCAGAAGCTTCATACTTTTTTGTCCATCTCGTCTATGCCGAATTTAGAGCCTCGTGTGTTTGGGTGTACTGCTTATGTCCACATACCAACACCACAACGAAGCAAGCTTGATCCTCGTGCGACGAAATGTATTTTTGTTGGTTATGCAGAATTCCAAAAAGGGTATAGATGTTATGACCCACTCACTAACAGAATGCATATCTCTCTTGATGTCTCATTCCATGAATCTGAGCCATATTACTCAAAGGGAGTTTCCCAGTCTTCCCTTCAGGGGGAGAGTGGTAGTGAAGGGAATCCTCACCCTATTACTAATATTGAAATCTTTGAAGAATTGGAAAACTTGGAAGAACAATTTGGGGTTCCCGTAGCAGCGGAAAATGGACAGACAATCAACCACTTGGTTCCTGATGAGCAATTTCCTCATGAGACAGAAACAAATAATCAAGATGACATTTCCCCTTCTACATCAATAACTGAAGATCTCACTCAGAATGATCCACCTCAGGTACCTTTAACCTCTAATGAGTCTTCTAGGTTAGAAAGTGTAGAACCGAGGAAATCACAAAGGGTTACTAAGGGAGTTCCTAAAAGGCAATATGAACCAGACATCAAAGCCCAAGCCAAATACCCTATAGCGAACTTCATATCTCACCATAGGCTTTCTGAGTCACATGCACTTGTTATTAATCAATTATCTACTGTATCTATTCCTAGTAATGTGCAGGACGCATTGAAGGATCCCAAATGGGCAACAGCAATGAATGAAGAATTGGAGGCTCTTCAGAAAAATGTTACATGGGAGGTAGTAGACAAGCCGGTTGGAAAAAAGACTGTAGGATGTCGTTGGGTGTTTAATGTGAAGCTTAATGCGGATGGAACTATTGATAGATACAAGGCAAGATTGGTTGCCAAAGGATATACACAGCCATGGAATTGATTATGAGGAGACTTTACCGTAGCAAAAATCAATCGTCAATTTTAATTTCACTTGCAGCAAATAGAGATTGGCCTTTACACCAGCTTGATGTGAAGAATGCATTTCTCAATGGAAACTTGGAGGAAGAGGTGTACATGGATATACCCCCTGGCATGAAGAATAACCCAAGAGATGTTGGTAAAGTGTGTAAATTGAAGAAGTCTTTGTATGGCCTAAAACAGTCGCCCAGAGCTTGGTTTGGAAGATTTTCAAGTCCATGAGAGTTTTTGGATACAAACAAAGTAATTCCATACCTTGTTTATCAAACATAAGGATGGTAAGGTTACAATTCTAATTGTGTATGTTGATGACATGATCATTACAGGAGATGATCCAAAAGAAATAAATGATTTGAAAATATCATCGAAGGAATTTGAAATGAGCCAGATCTAGGACAATTGAAGTATTTTGGCATTGAAGTGGCAAGGTCAAATGAAGGGATTTCACTTTCACAAAGGAAGTATGTTCTTGATTTGCTCAAATCGGGATGTTGGATCGCAAACCAATAGAGACGCCCATTGAGATGAATCATGGACTTGCTATTTTTCTGATCAAGTCCCTCGATAAAGGGAGGTACCAACGCGTCTTGTAGGAAGGTCAATTTATCTTTCTCATACTAGACGGATATTGCTTACATTTGTAAGTGTTGTTAGTCGATTTATGCATTGTCCTAGTGAAGAGCATATGGATCGATCTTCGCATCTTAAAATATCTGAAGATGACACCTGGTAAAGGATTATTATTTGGAAAAAAAGATACACTAGAAGTGGTTGGATACACAGATCTGATTGGGCGGTGATAAAGCCCGATAGCGCTCTACATCGAGGTACTTCATCTTTATGGGCGGGAATCTGGTAACTTGGCGTAGTAAAAAACAAAAAGTTGTTGCAAGATCAAGTGCAGAAGCTGAATTTCGAGGTATGGCTCATGGAGTATGTGAAATGTTATGGATCCGTAATGTCCTAAGGGAATTGGGGTTTAAGCTTCAAAGGCCTATGGATCTACATTGTGATAATACAGCTGCTATTCAAATTGCACATAATCCAGTTCAACATGATCGAACAAAGCATGTGGAGGTTGATCGTCACTTTATTAAAGAAAAACTTGATGGGAAAATTATTCAGTTTCCATTCATAACTTCAAAGGAACAATTAGCTGATATCCTCACTAAGGGGGTATCTCGAAAATTGTTCGATAGCTCAGTTGACAAGTTGAGCATGATAGACATCTATGCACCAACTTGAGGGGGAGTATAGAAAGCTAGCTGTATAATCTAATTATAGAAGTTGTATATTCTAATTTAGGTAATCTGGAATATACTATAATATTATTTCTTGCAAGACAAGAAACCTTTTGTATATATGTACTCCTTTACGGGATGAATAATAGCGACAATCGAATTATTATTTTCTATATTGTCTACACAAACCCTTCGGCTTCTTTGATTTCTTCTGACTTTAGATTCATCCGACGATATTGTTTCCGGATTCAGGTGCATGTTTATGCTTTCGATTACGCTTCCGTTTTTATTTCGCATACTTGTTGTAGATCGTTCGACAAGATTCCTGTGTACGGATTATTGTTTTCGTTTCTTCGATTGCATATGCAGATGCACGATCCATTGAGGGATCCGAAGGATCCATCACTCTTAGATTTTTTTCGCGTGTTTAATTTGTAGCCTCTTGGGACGATCTGGTGGTTAGAACGGTATAAATTTACCACAAGTGAAGTACGATTCTATTATGGAGGAAGTTAAAATCGTCCTTGACTCAACAGAACTTTCATCGTTTTTAGCTATCAGGCCAAAGGCTTTGCCTATCCATGATTTACCTTCTCTCACTATAACCGAAGGATCGACGATGAGGGGCTCTAGAGGTGGAGGTTATCGCTTTTTGCCACAAGTGTGTTTAATTTGTAGTAATATTTTATCAAATATAATATGAATAAGAGGGTTCGTAACTATCATTGGAGAGATCGTTAAGGGATCAGATGTGATAATTGTTGAGAGGAATCTCTTTGGCGGTCTCCGAGTGTCCGACTCCTTCAACTTTCACCTTCTTAAGTTCTCGAGGTTCTACTCGTATGACTTCCAACACACCTCATACATCCAACTCCGTCGTTCGACTCTTCAAATCCTCACTTCCTCGTGCGCTCAACTCCTTTTGCTTTTGACTCTTCGAATCCTCATCTCTCCGTGCGCTCGACACGTTCTGTTCATGACTCTTTGAATCCTCACCTTATCATGCGCTCGACTCTTCAAATCCTTGCTTTCTCGTGCGCTCAACTCCTTTTGCTTTTGACTCTTCGAATCCTCGTCTCTCCGTGCGCTCGACTCCTTCTGTTCCTGACTCTTCGAATCCTCCTTTTTCTCATTCGCTCGACTCCTCCTGCTCATAACTCTTTGAATCTCCTTTTTCTCATTCGCTCGACTCCTTTTTTTTATTAGCACTAGATATCTAGACCTTCAACCCGACTAATCCTAGGGATGACTGATCCTTCTATACGGATCTCTAACGAGCAATTAAATAACTTCTAGATGAGATAAGTGAGATATGTTCTATTGACCATCAAAGTAAATCAGTGCTCGAGTAGACAGTCTCAACAACTGCAACGTTCTTGATTTATCATCCTATTTGAAGGAGAATCCTACGAATATGTCATGATTGAGGATCAAACTGTGGATATCTAATATCTAAGAACAAATTAAATTAAAAGTATTACTATTGTACCGTATTCTCAATAGCTGAATTACAGAAGACGTCTCTCGCTCATTTTGTTTATACAACAAAATTTATGACCTAATTAAATCGCATAGGATTGTAAATAAATCAAGTAAGTTAAATTTTATAGATAATGTTTAAGATTATTTTATAAGATAATCAACCAAATTGAACCAAATCAAATTTAAGATTAATCAAGCTATTAAACAATTATTTAAATTTGGATTGAGTTTTTGTTTTATGGTTTAAATTTAAATTGAATTTGACTTGCTTAATTGGGATGGAGCTTCTAGTATCAAATTTGATTAAACTTAATTTGTTTCCATGAAATCAAATTTGTTGGTTGGAAATTTTAATATTTTAATTTTTGTTCGATTGATTAATATAAACAAAAAAATTATAAATAAATCTAATTATAAATATAAGTCACTATTTATGAATAATATTTGTAATTAATATTAACAAATTGAATATATATATATATATATATATATATATATATATATATAACTCATGACTTAACTTTAATGTATATTGAATCAATATAAATAAATTCTTAATAAATCAAATATTAAATTTGTCCACAAACAATTAATTTATTTATCACCATAAAATCAAATATATATATATATATATATATATATATATATATATGAATGATCCGTGATATAATTTATTCATAAGTATTTTTATTATTCATTTCAATCGGGTGAATAATATAGTCCAATCATTGAATCTTAAAAGGTCAAACAATGAATAATAGAAATGTTTCCGGGTGTTTATATATATATATATATATATATATATATATATATATATTCATCCGTGAGTATCCATGAAAACTTTGATTATCCATCATCCGATCGGGTAAGCACTATAGCTTAATCCCTAAATGTTAAGGGATCAGATGATGAATAATAGAGATGTTCACAAATGAATTGTATCATGATTTAGTCTGAATTCGACGACGGTCCAGCCGAAATCTGGCCGTGATCCGGTCGACATCGAAGTCCGATCAGATCGTGGTTGGATTCTGACCAAATCGCAGTCGGATTCCGACTGAATCGCGTCCTGATTCCGACTGAATCATGGTCGAATTTTGGTCGAATCGCGATTGGAAACTACCATGAATGCGGTTGCCAGTGAGTGCACCACTGGCGGTCGAAATCCGATCAGATTACGGTCGAACTCCGGTGTCGATCGGATCGCGATCGGATTCCGGTCAAAGTGCGATCGATCGATGGCGAATCGACACCCACAACCGATGAAATTTCGCACAGAAGAAACATTGTGTCATTTCTCATTACTGTGCCATCGCGATTGATCGGACGACAGAGACGCTGTCGCGCAGGAGTCGAGCAGCGTAAGGCATGCAATAGATGGCGTTGAGGCGAGGGGAGATTTGTGGATCACGATATTGAGCGAGAGAGTCATCGCAGATCACGATGGCAAAGCAAAAAACACAACGGCAAATTAGATACTTGATGAAATTGGGAAGCCGAAAGAAATAAAGAAATGCGATGTTGGACGACGTGGTGGTGCGCACAAGTGCTCACAAAATATCACCCTGGCTAACAAAACCCAGAGAGTTTTCTTCTCCTGCGCAACGTTCCTGTGCGCTCCCATGCGCTCCACGCGTGAGCCACACTCGTTGTTGCCGTCGCCGCTGCATTGTTCGACCCCCGTCGACCAACTTGCCGACGGTCCAACGGGACTTGGATTCAGACCGGTTAGTACCCGGAATCGGTATGAATCGATCAGCGATCGAAACACGCTGCGTCTGTCGTCACCGCAATTGATCGAATTCGGCCCGATCGCGAGCGCGATGGCGCGCCACTATCATATATTTGGTCATTTCGATTTGGTTTGCACCGGATTCCTGGCGCAAATCGGCCGGAATTCAAGCCCCGTTGGACCGTCGGCAAGTTGCGCATCGATTGCGCCCGATTCGGCAACTTGCGGTGGTTGGACGGCGATGACGACAACGACCGTTGGTCGGCGTGGAGCGGACGGGCACGGATAAATTCGTTTTGTAGGCGAAGAAATATTAATTCGTCGCGTAGGCAAAGAAATAGTGAGAGAGAGAGAGAGAGAGAGAGAGAGAGAGTGTGTGTGTGTGTTTTGATCGCTTGTGTGACTCATTTCTGTGTGCCCGTGCACGATGTGCTCCCAGTCGTCCGATCAATCGCGATTGAGAAATGCACAGTGCATTTTTTTCCCGCGCACGCTGAGCTAAAAGTCCCAAATCGACGACGGACGATCGAATTCCCGCCACCGTCCGATCGAAATCCGACCGCCATCCGATCGACACCGAATCCCAGTCGGATAGCAGTCGGAATCCGATCGATTCGCGACCGGAAATGACCGAAATCACGGCCCCAATGGCCGCAACACTGGTGGCCTCGATGCGACCGAATTCCGATCAGAATCCGACCGGCATCATATTTCGGCCCGATCGACGATTGAATTCCGCCTGATTCTTGGTCGGAATGCGGCGCGATCGCGACCGCCAATGCCTCATGCTAATTAATTCTATTTATCTTCTAACTAATTCTTGCCATCACGCTAATTAATTCTTGCCATCACGTGGAATATAGATGGCCATGGAAGTGGTCCATTATAACAATTACTATTTTGTATTGACAATCAAATCATTTGACAAAAAATAAAAAAATAAAAAAAGACTATTTAGATTTTAGACTATTGTCAAAAAATAATAATAATCGAATTAAATTAGAGACAAGCGACTGAACTCAAACGACCCGTCCCCACTTTTGAACCACACAAAGCCCGGTTGCCGGAGGGCCGCAGGCCACATGAAGCGGGCCCCTGCTGGGTAAGGGTTGGTGCACGCGGCAGCTCAAAGGCACCGGCAAATCCTACGCGCCGAGCTGTACGGGCACTCTACGCATCGAGATGGGGTGGGGTCGGCAGGCTGGCGTCCGCAAAAGGAAGGAACCGCGTAGGTTTTGGCCGTCGAGGTTCGGAAGAAGGGGGAGACAACGCAACGCCGTGCACAGTTATTACGAACCACGCGGCGGCTTTCCTCCTCCTCCTCCTCGTTTGTCTCCTTCTTCGTTAAAGAGAAGAGAAGAGGAGAATCGCCACAGCCTCTTCTCCTCCTCCTCCTCCCGTATCGATTCGATCAATCCTGTCTGTTCTTATCGGCGATTTTAATCTTTGTGGTGTTTTGTGCGCATTGATGGACGTTTAGCTTGAGGGGTGAAGCTGGGAATCTTTGCCCTTTGCCCGTAGATTGTGAATCCGTGCAGAGAGAGCACTTTTCTCTTTATTCTTGGTGTTTATTGTCCTAACACTTCGATTCGGGGCCTGATTCTCTCGGTCTGGAGGTCGCAATTCTAGTTTTGATTGGTTGAATTTGGTAAAGACTGGTTTTTGGGAGGAAGAATGGAGAATAACTGGCGGAAGCGCTCCAATTTGCAGTCTTTCCTCAATCACACAACGCCGGTGGTTCCTGTTTACACCCTCCCGAAGGTGAATGCTCTACCTCTCTTCTTCCATCTCCTTAATCCGATACCTTCTACTGTAAACATTTATCGTTGGGTTTTGGGGCTTCACAATGTTACTTTTTTTAACCAAAAAAAAAAAGAAGGTATTTTCTTTTTGTTCTTGCTGAATGTTATACCTATTTTCATTGATCTCATTGCTAGAACTATCTCAACGATATCTTTTATAACTTCTATGAAAAGGTTTGCTTTACCTCTTTCTATTGACCGCATTGGTACCTTGACTCAACTGATATGTTGTTGAATGTCTTGCGAAGTGGGTTTTGGAACGAATGATTAGAGAATAAAAATTAAGTTGTTGTATGAAGTTTTTTTTTTGTTCAGTTGGGAATTTATTTTCGCGTTCTGAAGATTATATTTGATTTATAATTTTGATATAATTTTCCCCTGAATTCTGAAGGAAACCTTATTTAAAGGCATTTATAGTCTTCCATTTGGAGGATCAAAAAAGACAAGTTTGGATGTCAATCTTTTGTTCAGTTGCGCATTTATTTTCCCCATTCTTGAAGCCATATATTTGATTTATTATATGATTTTTCACCGAATTGTTTATGGCACCTTGTTTCAGTTTATTGTTGTTTTTATTCCTCGATTTGGAGGATCAAAAGATGCATAGACGTGTGGATGTCTATTTCATGCAATGGACAAAATGTTATGCTTACTTTTTCTTGTCAACCGATTCAACCAACAAGTGTATTAATGTATCGTGCCTCAGCTGTTGTGCTGATGATATCTTTTTCGTCATGGCACATTACATGCCTAGGAAGTTAGCACACCCTACTTTTGTTCATAAATATCCAAAAGTGTCCAAAATAGATAACTCTAGTATGAGTTGAATGTGCACTCACAATAATCTCTTTGGCACAGTGTTTCTGAAAC
Organism: Wurfbainia villosa; assembly: GCA_025175895.1. Classification (NCBI taxonomy): domain Eukaryota; kingdom Viridiplantae; phylum Streptophyta; class Magnoliopsida; order Zingiberales; family Zingiberaceae; genus Wurfbainia; species Wurfbainia villosa. The sequence goes on along the minus strand of CM045988.1, from coordinate 98,772,558 downwards.
TTATTGATCAGGTTGATGAATCTTTCCTGAGCTTGAATTGGGTTTACCAAGTTTTTGCTTAAATCTAGTCTAATATTTAGCATCTATTTTCCTTAATATATTCAATATAAAACCTTTCTAGCTTTTGTTGCCTTAGTAGCTAATTTGTATCCATCAGAGTGACTTCTTTTAGGTTTCTAACATCAAGCTCTAATAGTTACAGATGAGTTCGCGGGATTTATACTGGCAGCCAATCCAGCAAAGTAAGGTTGAGTATTTCAATCTTGTAAACCTCTGGGATCAGTATAGTGAGTGGAGCGCATATGGCCTTGGAGTACCGATCATTCTTGATAATTGTGATAGTGTAGTCCAGTACTATGTTCCTTACCTCTCTGCCATCCAAATTTACACCAGCAAATCACATTCTCTTGCAAGGTGGCTGTGCCCCCCCTAATGTTTGTCGATGCTACTTCAAGTGATTTCTTTTTAGGAAATAATAAAGAAAGCTTCAATTTTTGCCATGTACAGGAGCATGTTGGATGATAGTGAAAGGGAATTATTCAGCGATGACAGTGAGAGTGAGAAATTGTCTAGATCATCCGATGCTGTGTCAGATGATTCTCTCTTTGACCAGGAGGTTTCATGGTCAACAAGACAATTCTTGGGCCAATTGTACTTGCAGTATATAGAATTTGGTTCTCCTTATGGGAGGATACCCTTCATCAACAAGGTACAAATGTTTTATTGGCTTTCACGACTGATTCCACACAGTCAGAAAATATGCAAACTAGGTTATTTTGTGCCTTATTATAATTTCTATATTGATAATAATTATCATTCAATTATTGTTGTTAGGTAAACGAACTAGCACAGATTTATCCTGGCTTGACATCACTCAGAAGTGTGGACATCTCACCAGCTAGCTGGATGTCTGTTGCTTGGTATTGCCACACCTCTATTTCATATGGTGGTTGTGAAAATGTTTCTTGTGAATCCATGAAAGATGGAACGATATGGAATCCAAGTTTGTGTAAAATAACAAAGACCTTTGAATTTTGGATTTATTATTTCTGACCAATTTTTCCTTATCAGGTACCCAATCTACCACATTCCATCTTGTAGGAATGTAAAGGACCTGTCTGCGTGCTTCTTAACTTATCATACTATCTCTGCATCATTCCAAGGTATGCACTTCATTATCTTCATGACATGACTCTCTCCTGTTGGCCATATTGAAGTTGTTTGAATGTCAATGTCTAAGCATTATCCTAAACCTCGACTCGCGAAATTTAGTATTTTCTAAAACATGCTCCTATAATGGCACTGTGATCAATTGTTTTCCTTCCATGTGACTTTCTGCAGAGAATAGTGTACCCGAGAAGATGACCGAGGACTCTTGCTCGACAAATGTAAGCAATGTGGTGGAGAAAAAGGGAGGGAGCAACTGCATCTCACTCTCTCCCTTCGGTCTTGCCACATACAAGTTGCAGGGTGGCCTGTGGATGAACCCTGAAACCACTGACATTGATCGGATGAGCTCCCTGTACAGTGCTGCATATTCTTGGCTGAAGCAGCTTGGAGTTGAACATCATGACTTCGACTTCTTCACCACTCACTAAATGAAAGCCATGTTCTTCCTTCCAACATTGCTCCACATGCAACTGCAAACCTGCTAAAACGAGAGTTTTCAATGACATTTCTAACTGGTTTCGATAGGCGTAAGGTGAGTAGCTGGTTTCCATCAACTTCAACTTCAACTTCAACTTCGCGCAGTTCTTGATATTCTAACTATTAGCCTGAATCTAATTATGTCGTGATGGTGGTTATGATGTTTCCATTTGCTCATGGGAAAGCTACTATGTGTAGTAGCATGTCTGTTTCATATTTCTATCTTTGAGCACTTGTGAGTTTTAAGTTTTCCTGATATATATATACATACTGATGTATAATGAGTTGTCAGTTTTTAGTGTATCTTTACTCAAGCTTTGTATAATGCCTCTCATATCACTTATTCTATCATTCGATAGGGTTGCGATCTGACCGACCGAATGAACCAACTCCAAGAGTCGAACCTGGTCAAGTTAGATGGAGGTATTTCTTGTTTGATTGCTATGCTACCATGGTTGTACATCAGTAATAGGGTCGATAGAGCTAACCTTATGTTTTGAGTCGATCTACTACCTAAACTCAACAATGATCCCGATTCCATCTCGTCTATATATCGCAATCCATTTGGCCCTAGTAATAAGTTGAAGAGGTGAATGTATGACAAGTTCCTGTACAAATCTCTACACATTTCATGAATCCAACCTTCTTTATTTCTATCAAGTTTTAGGGTTTGTTGATTGACTCTTAAACAATAATTCAGAGTCATTGACCATTAGAGCTAGACCATAATCCTTGTATCCATCGAGTATTGATACCCTCTAAAATACCCTAGGGTGTCAATTGTAGTCTTTAGTCTCTTGAAGGCCCTCCACTCCTAGTCTAACTTTAATCTTGGGCATTTGAGTTTAACCATGTTGGGAGTTTTTCTCGAGGGCTTAAGAGGTCAACCCTGAGTCCCAATGGTCAACCTTGTGCTCCAACGGTCAACCATGTGCTCTGGCTGCTAACTTCATTCTCCATAAAACTTAGGAAAAGTATTAAATTCATAAAAAAAAAAATACTTTGGATGAATTAACTTTTCATGTATTTAATTATAAGAGTGGTAATTTTCTTATCGATAGCTAATTAGGTTTGTAGTCCTCTAATGCGTAGAGATTCATGAATTTCATCGTCGGTCTCACAGTTAATTAAAGAGAGATAAATTATAAAAAATATTTTTGTCTAACTAAGAACTAATACGGTGGGAGAATAGATATTTCGAAAAATTCCAATCTTTGGAGATTGACCTTTGATCTTTGGAATAATTTTATCATCGATGCTAGTCACTCGATCCTCTCGTAAAGACAATTAGATGATTTCATCTTGAAGTCTACGTATCTCATGTGTCAGTCTGATTTATCTTCCCATCAGATGAGTTCCATCATTGCTATGTGGATTTCTATCGTCTCCATCATATCAAAATATTGTTTTAATAATTTTGAACAAAATTATTATAATATAAAATAGAACTATTCTTATTTAATTAAAAGGCCCGTGTGTATATGTAACATTGTTATATTAAAATATTCTTTTTTAACATAGTATTTAAAAAAAAAAATATTTAAATTTGATTTTACTACAATACTATTTTAGCAGCTTCGTCGAGATTGCTACGATTATTCTCTATATAATAGTTTTAAAATGTTCAAAGTAATAATAAAGGATGTTGTTTTAATTTTTGCCCTAAAATAATAAATATGAAATTTTATCATATACCGTAATTGAAGGTATTTTCAAGTTTATGTTATAAAGAATAAAAAATGAAATATGTTAAATTATAGGGCTAAAAAAAAGTAGTTAAAATATGTGGTAAAATAAAATTTTCTCAAATTCAATCTTCTAAATCAGCCACGTGGCTGTCTTCAACCGACTCCAAGTTATTCCGGTGGCGTCGATCGCCCGCCGCCTCCCTTCCACACGCCTATTTATTCGATTTGTCCTTCCTTCTCCCAATCTCCTGCTCGATCTACATCGCCATGGCTTCCTCCGCCGCCACCGTTGCCTCCTCCTCCTCCTCCTCCTCCTCCCTTTTCACCCCTGTCTCCTCTCTCCGAAGTCCTTCCCTTTCCAATCTCTCTCCCCCATCGCATATTCGCCTGGGCTGCCGCCGGATCCGCCTCTTCCCCAATTTAAGAACCCTAATCCCAGGTCGCAACGTTCGTTTCCATCCCATCCGCGCCGTGCAGACCGATCCCATGCCCACTCGCACCTCCAAAGACGGCGGCGACAAGGAGGATGACGACGCCATCCAGCGCTTCCTCAATCGGGACTACTCCCAGTGGGGCTTCGTCACCGACATAGAGTCGGTGTCCATCCCCAAGGGGCTCGACGAGAACACCGTCCGCCTCATCTCCGCCAAAAAGGGCGAGCCCGATTGGATGCTCCAGTTCCGCCTCCGCGCCTTCCGCCGCTTCCAGTCCATGCGCGAGCCGCAGTGGTCCGACAACCTGTATCCCCCCATCGACTTCCAGTCGATCTGCTACTATTCTGAGCCTAAGCAGAAGCCCAAGCTCGATAGCCTTGATGAGGTCGATCCCAAGCTCATCGAGACCTTCGACCGCCTCGGTATCCCGCTCAACGAGCAGAAACGCCTTGCCAACGTCGCTGTTGATGCCGTAATTGATTCCGTTTCTATTGCAACCACTCACCGGGAGAAACTAGCTGAGAAAGGCGTTATCTTTTGCTCCATCTCCGAGGCCATCCGGGAGTATCCGGATCTTGTTCGGCGGTACCTGGGAGAAGTCGTCCCTCCTGGTGATAACTACTATGCTGCCCTCAACTCCGCTGTCTTCAGCGACGGTTCATTCTGCTATATTCCCAAGGATACCGTGTGCCCCATGGAAATCTCGACCTACTTCCGTATCAACGACCGGGAGACCGGACAGTTTGAGAGGACACTGATCGTTGCTGATGAACGGAGCACTGTGTCCTACCTGGAAGGCTGTACAGCTCCTATGTTTGATAAGAATCAACTCCATGCTGCAGTGGTGGAACTCTATTGCCATGAGGGTGCTGAGATTAAGTATTCTACAGTGCAGAACTGGTATGCTGGGGATGAGAAAGGCAAAGGAGGAATCTACAATTTTGTCACAAAGAGAGGGCTTTGTCAAGGTAAAGGGTCTAACATTTCGTGGACGCAAGTGGAAACTGGTTCTGCAATAACATGGAAGTACCCAAGTGTAATTCTGAGGGGGGATGATTCAGTGGGAGAATTTTACTCTGTAGCACTGACAAAAAATCTTCAGCAAGCTGACACTGGAACAAAGATGATTCATCAGGGAAAGAATACGAGGAGCAGGATTGTCTCCAAAGGCATATCCGCTGGAAAGTCGAGGAATTGTTACCGAGGGCTTGTTAAGGTTCAGCCTGATGCTGATAATGCACGGAACTTCTCACAATGTGATTCTATGCTTATTGGTGACACTGCCGGTGCAAATACATATCCATACATTGAGGTAAGCTGCTCGTTATGCCTACATGACATTATTATACTACTCTTGTAGAACTTATCAATGATAAGTTTTCTGCTCTGTTCCAACTTTCTTGGGTTGATACGTCTGACTTAGCAATTTATCCTTTGATATCTAAATGTCTAGAAATGAGCTATGTTACTCGGGCTTGTATAGGATATCTAACATGAGTATGGATTCAGACGTGTGATGTAATTTTTTTAAAACAAGGACACAGGGGAGTTGTCAAACAGAGTTTAAATAAATAACTTAGGGAGGGGTGTTGGAATGTTCAATAACCCAATTGGCTTACTATTATTATGTTCAAATATTCCATGATTTCACAAATCTCACGAGTCCTCTCCTCTATGAGTTCAGTCCCTAACACCTACTCACTTTCCTCTGTGCACTAATCTTGTGATGGCTTCCCCTGCTTGCTTGCCATCCACTCCCAACTCAAGATTGCTTTCATGCCCAGGGTTAGGGCTTAGATCCAAGTAGGTAGTTTTGTTACCCTTCTGCTTCTTCTATCTCCTATGCTCTTCTCCTTCCTTTTTTTTCTTTCTCCACAACTTTCTTAATTTCCTTCTAAGGAGATGATATTTGATGATCCGACTTGTATATCGTACTTGTGTTCATGTCGTGTCATGTCAAAATGGGAGGGAAGCGACAATGTCCAAGTGACAAGGAGGACCCCTAAACATAAAGCATATCATTCTCATATTGTGTCTGTTGTATAAATAACCCAAGTGATCAATAGTTGAATATTATTGATACATGAATCACTTGTTTTCTATCAGGCAACCCAAATATATGTTTATGAAATAGTAGAACAAGGTGGTATCCATACTAACTAGTTACTTTACCAAATAGCTCAATAGAACTAGGTATTTCATAACATTATAGGTTTTACTATAAAATTTGAATTTATGTTACTATTTTAACAAAATCACTGTGTTACTCATTAATCAGAAGTTAGCTCTGTGTTTTCTTGCAATTTGGATTAATGATTACGAATTAAAATATGTTATATTTTATTGTGATTTTCTATTTGTCTGGTTACAATGTGAAATATGATATATTGTTTTTATATATGCAATGCTTACTTATCAATTTCAGCTTATTAATTTGTAATCATAGACCTATTTTGATTGACTAAAGATATAGTTATGATATATATGTATGTATGTGTGCTCATTCTTTTTTCTTCTTTCCTTTTTTTAATATTATTTTAATGTCAATCATCTATGCCCCTGCTTAAGTGCCCGTCTATAGCCCAAGTGCTAGGCAATGGACTGATTGCCTACTGTTGAACTGTCTTTTAGACTTTGATCCAATAGTATAATTATCTTGAGCATATTATGCTAGTTTTCTGATCATGGGTCAAACATATGGTTTGTTCATGACGATATATAACTTGTTTCGATTTGATGATATATATAGCTTGTTTTCTGTTCTCGCACTCACCCTTACTGTTGCCCAACATGTCCCTATTCACAGATATCAAATTCTAGTAGTGGTTTATCTTCAATGACATTTGCTATCATTAAATTTTATCTGAAATAGTATGGATTGTACCAATCATGTACCCTTTGGCTGCAGAATTTTTTGGGATAGATAATACTACAAACCAAAATTTAAAGTTCTAGTAGATATCGCTACAAAACCAAAAGATATTAGTTCATTTTGCCTGACTCCTGTTAGAAGTTAGAACATTCCATCCATGAGGTTATTGTGCGTAATGCTTTAATGTGCTTTATCATTGAAGTTTGGAGATTCTCAAGATGTAGCATCGTATACCTTGTCAGTTCGGATTAGTTATTCCACTCAAGGTGTTCTTGCTGAGACTTCTTTCTACTATCTATTGTTCTCATTCTTCTTGGCAATTAGCTGCTTCATGAAGTTGCTAAACCTCCACTACCCTAATTGGTATTTAAGCATGATGCTGGTTATTGTTCCACTTTCAGCTTCTACACATTTATTTGTCAGTAAAGACAATATAATTGGCTGAAAATGCTGAATTGTTGTGATTCTATAATCAGTTTGACATGATTTTTTTTTTTTGAATATTTTGCCAAAATTGAAACTAATTAGATTATTGAAAATCCAATATATATATATAAAGCCAATTTCAGTGTCAGCGGCATTAGTCTGGTATTTCTTGATTGTGTGACAGCCAACACATGCAACAAGAACAACTTAAATTATCATCAATTTTCGAATTAATTGCCATACGGCTATGTGAATGTTCATGAACCAGGTAAAGAATCCTTCGGCGAGAGTCGAGCATGAAGCAAGCACTTCTAAGATCGGCGAAGACCAGCTCTTCTACTTCCAGCAGAGGGGGATCGATCACGAAAGGGCTGTTGCTGCTATGATTAGTGGATTCTGCAGGGATGTATTTGATAAGCTGCCACTGGAGTTCGCCTCCGAAGTCGATGCCCTGATGAACTTGACACTAGAAGGTTCTGTTGGCTAAATACCCTTTCTGTTCGTCCTACAGAAATGGAACTCACACATGCTCTTCATAACTTTAAAAAGCCAACTTCCTTTGCGTTTGTGCAACAAATGCAGATCGTATGCCATCTATGTTTTATATCAGTGATGCTTCTGATAGGGTAGTAAGTTTACAGGTGAATCATATTGTCGATTAGGAAGAGTTTATCGGCTGTCAGTAATAAAAGTTACTATGTTCTTGTTTTGTTCTCCATCTTTTGTGCTATTGACGATTAGGGAGCCTTGTTTCAAGGAGCTCCATGTTCATGTAATATTGTAGATTCGTGTGAGTTTTGCTGGATGTAGATTTATGTGATTCATGAAATATTACAACAGAATAAAGATGTAAATGCTTAAATTATTTGTCCTAGAAAAAAAATATCATTCCATTTGTTAAATTTAGAAGGCGATGCGTCTTCTATGAACATAACAATTCAATGGAATGAGAAATCTGAAATGTTGGATTGCTAGATGTTCATGAGATCGGATCGATCATCATTAGTTGATTCGAAGAATTGAATACTCGATGCCTTTTAGTTTGATTCTCATTGGTCGCTTCTGTGGATGTGCATAAGTCGTGTTTTGAATTTATTCAATAAATGAATCAAGAAGAAGAAGAAGGTTGAATTAGTTCGGCGAAATTTAGATATTTGATTATTAAAAAAATAACCTTCATAATAGTTTTGTAAAAACCTCAAAATTAAAAGGTTGAATAATTAGCCTTTCAAATTAATTGTGCCCTTTAAGATTCCTATTTTATTTATTTATTAAACATAACAATAATTATGCTATTTAATCACTCCTATAATTAGCCATTGTAACCATATTGATTCTAACAATAACATGGAAAATTTAGTGGGCATTTTAGGATTAATAAGTTTAGGAGGCATTTTAAAAATATTGGAAAATTCTAGGTCCGTATTGAAAATTATCACCTTCGTGCCGTGAACAAGCCGATTTTGGGTACGAGAAGACGACTAGAGATGTTATTTAGAATTTTGAATTAGGACCGGAGCGGGGAAGGGGAAGGAGAAGGGAGTTAGGGCACGATCCCCCTCACGAATTGTTTGGGCGATCGGTTATTGAAATTTCGGCGATTTATCAAACAGCACAGTTGAAATTTAGAATTGTCCAAAAAATATTTCATATTTTCATATTTATCAAATATCGTACTTAATTCCCATTTTATCCTTCCTGTCAAACATATCTACACCACTGTAGTGCTGAGATTTAAATTTTCAGCACCACGTTCGGCAATTTCACTGTGCTGCAGGTCTGTTTGACGGGAGGGATAAAATGAGAATTAAGTGCGCTATTTGGTAAATATAAAAGTATGGGGTGCTTTTTGGACAATTCCAAACTTCAGCTGCACTGTTTGGTAAATTATCGTTGAAATTTACAAAAGATTAGCATTGTCAATTTAGTGATTTTTATCGATCTATTTCACGGACATTGTGAGAGAAATAAATTATAAGGATCTTATGAATTTTGACGTTGTGACCAAAATACGTGGAGATCATCTGAATCCAAAATAAGATTTTAAATCTCCTTCGAAATCGATTCACGTCATATCTTAACCACCTTGTCATTTCTATAGAAACAAGGCTTGTATTTGTCGTCTGTCAAATTTATGTCTAATATGCAGCTAAAAAGATTCATAAAAATTATAAAATAAAAAAAATATTTTAAAATCACATATAAAAAATATAGAAATATAAATACTATAATAAATTTAAAATTATTATAGCAAAATATATTAAGTATCTTGTTTTATGAAACTAAAAAACAAATTGTTTTTTAAGCAAAAAGAAAACTGAAAAGAAATATAATGCTTTTAAAATGATCAACTTCTTTAATTTATAGTTTTTTTTACCATTTATATCGTTTTAACCTTTATTATTTTTCTAAACAAAATTAAATTTATAATAATTTATTAAAACTTATATAAATTTTTCTAGAAGTTTATGTTTTTAAGTATATTTTTTTTAAAAAATATATATTTCATATACCATTCTTAAAAATTTATTAAATAACTTTTCTCTTTATTTTTTTTAAATATAAATAAATCAAAATAATTTAACTCGACTATTTGCGAGTATCATTTTCCCAATAAATAGAATAATAAAAGGACCATTAAACTTTTGGACATACGTCACAAAAGGAACGAGTGTCGTTCAAAGTTATCGGGGCTAATTTTAATTATCAATTTAAGATTATCCATACTAATCTTATTTGATTTAAAAATTAATGATTCTTAGATATGCACACTACATCGACAAATGAGATATGAATCCAAAATCACATTATCTCGAAGAGAATAGATTTTTTTTATTCTGCAATTAACAAATATTTTTTCTCAAAACTATCCTCCAAAATTTATCCATTCAAACTAAAATACCATTGAAATTTTATCAAATTTTAATTTCATCCAAATATAATCAAAATTCTAGTCGATCGCTTATGGCCATCGGCCATCACCATCGATCACTGTCGCTAGCTGCTAATTGTCAATCGCAATCGACCGTCGTTGACTGTCCTAGTCATCGATCGCCACCACTGTCGTCGTTGCCGATCACCATCCACTGTCATTGATCATCGATCACCGTCGTTGTCGTCATCGATTGTCAATGCAGCTGTCGTAATTATCGGTAGCCGCCCATCATCATCTCATCGAGCAATAGCGGCGATTGTCCCGATCGACACAATCATAAACAAATATATATCCAAATAAATGAAAATATTAGAGTTGAATCAAAAGTAATATAGTAAAATATAAAACTAAATTATACATTAAAATCTTTAAATAAATAAATTTTTATTGTATCATTTATCAAATAATATAAGTTATATTTTATTCCTTATAATCTTAGTTATGTGATTAATTGTAATCATGTAACTAAAATTTTACATGGTAACTCGAATCAAACTCACTCGAAAAGCCATTTAGTAGAGCATTTGCCTTCTCGTCTTCAATGTCGATCGAAGTTTAGACGGACCCTAGGCCCTCTCATTCAAAATAGATGTCTTCTTTGCCAATGTCAGCCACAACAAGAAGGTAGATGTATAGTGTTAGGACAATGCATGCCGACTCAGTCCGCGCAAGAAGCTTTGCCGAGCATATGCGACCATCACCTTTAGATTTCTTTCTAGTCGATCGACCAAGGTGTAACCCGAAGCTGCACAGACTTTCCTTCCATGGTAAGGTTGTAGCTACAAATCCTCATCTTAGAGTATAAATTTGATGTAAATTGAACTTCTCCATGGCACAGCCATTCATATTCAAAGAATGAAATCCTCAACAGAAGTACACTCAAAGAGTTCCATATGGCATGCTAAACAATCCAAAATTGTCACTATCTCAGTAAATTGATTATCTGAACCATCTGTTTTAAACTTATAGACCTTGCCACCAATTTCAATCCATGCATATGCAGTGCTTCCTCTCAGCCCTCTCTCCTTCATCGACTTTCGAACTTTTGCAGCATGATTCCAATATCCTACACTTGCATAAAGATTTGCCAACTGAAGATAAGTTGCGGCACATCGTGGTTCTAGCAAAAGTCTACTTTCAGCAGCATGAATGCCTATCCAGACATTTCTATGAACCCTACATGATGACAACAATGAACCCCATATAGCACCGTTCGGACGCATAGGCATTTTCTTGATGACATCCAATGCTTCTTCCAACAACCCTGCACGGCCAAGAAGATCAACAATGCACGAGTAGTGATCTAATTCCGGACTTACCCCATGTTGAAGCATTAGGTCAAAGCAAAGACGTCCTTTCTCCAAGAGTCCTGCATGCCGACATGAAGAAAGAACGCAAAGATAAGAAATAGCATCAGGTGTTGCATTCTGTGCATACATCTGATTCAGCAAGTCCACAGCTGTATCAGCGAGCGCGTGTAGGGACAATCCTGAAAGCATGGAGTTCCATGAGATTTTATCTCTGAATTCCATATGCTCAAAAACAAAATGAGATTCATTGATACTGCCACATTTAGCATACATCGAGATCAATGCATTAGAAACATGAGTATAAGAACCAAAACCCATTTTAAGTTCTAAAGAGTGAACACTCCTTCCAAACCCAAGACATGCAGTAGAGGTGCATGAACTCAAGATGCATACCAATGTGATGTCATTTGGTTCTATCATTGCTCGTCTCATGGAAGAAAATAGCTGTAAACATGTTTCGACCTCCAAGCACTGTGCATAACCTGCAATTATAGCAGTCCAAGTTACAATATTTCTGACCGGCATCATTTGGAAAATATAATAAGCATCTTGCAATTGCCCGAGCTTGGAATATAGGCTGATCAATGAGCTCCCAGTAGTCAAAGATATGTCACAACCATTTTTAATTGAGAGAGCATGAAGCTGGACTCCTGTGCCAAAAGTCCCAGAGGAAGCACAAAAACTAATGATGAAAGAAATGGTGGGAGAATCCAACTCTATCCCTCTATTCTGCAATTTGAAAAATGGCCAAAGAGCATCTTCCTTTATTTTGTTATTTGTTCTAGTATATAACAAGGATTCTTTGTGATGACTCTTTTCAAATATATCCTTGGCTTTATAGAACAAATTAGCCCTTGCACTCTTCTTAACAGATTTGAAGCAATTCTGTTGATCAACTTTGAGAAGATCATGCATGCAACCGTTTATCAATTGATGAAGGCCTGATTTGCCAGGAACATCACTGGTTCTGGGGATAACCGAATCCAAAGCTTTCAAGGCCTTGTCAAGTCCCTTGTCTTTTACCTTTCTATATCTACTGAGAGATGTAAAGGTACTGAATTGTTCTAGAACTTGATGTGCTATAGAAAAAGGTTTTCTGCAAATGAAAGAATGGCTAGAAGAAATACGCAACGACTGAATCCACATAACTAGTATTATCCATGTGATATTCCCTTTCAAAATGCATGCGACACTCTGTAACCACGAAGCAACTCTACCAGCTCCATTTTGCCAATTAACTTCTGTAGACACACAAAAAGCTTTGGTGAGTAAGAAGAACAACTAGGGTAAATGGGTCGGCAAAAAAGGAGGATTGTTAGAAAAGGCTAAAACTACTGCTGTCAGTTATTTATCAATTCTCCAACTCATTGGTGATTGAACAAACATATGATAAGATTTTGGAAGAGTTATAGTTTGCCGTGTGAGAGAGTAGTGTCCCTAAAAACAATCTTCTAGAGAGTTGCAGAACTCAAAAGCTTCAATAGCAACTAGGATGTTGCATAAAGTGACTAATCTTCCATGCCGTTAATTAAAGATAGTTCCTTTTGGATCACACATGGAGCTCAAACAGTGAGGAAAACAGCTATCTCAATTGTTTATGAATACGCATCATCGGATATGTTACTTGGAATTGGTTACGAGTATAGAAATCATTTGACTCGAATACTATTGGGAAAATTCAATACCTTAGGCCACATCAACACACTGCAACGCTTCAATTGAACTTTCAAGATGGACAAGAATCCACCACAATCACGACAAAATTTTTCTGCCATTCAACATCTCCAAGTTCTCTAAAACTTCTTCAAATTTGCTATCGAATTTTAAAAGAAGCCATTATATTTTGCTACGGTCTCATTGAGGAATTACATCAAGCATGTGATATGCAAGTTCGAACATGGGTGAATTAGAAGACAAATCGGAGGATACCTGAGGAAGAAGAGCAGGAAAACTTCAGGGCTTCGATCGGAGACTGGTACTTGCGTTGTCCTCCACCCTGCTCTCTTCTTCAGCGCCTCGATATAGCAAGTAGGTTTGTCATCCCTTCGCAGCTGCGAAGGCTTTGACGATCTTCTCAAATGGGGGGGAAGAAAAGTCGGATCGGTTTGTTTAGAGAGAGAGAGCACCCGGAATACAATTAGGGTTTAAAATTTCCATTCTTCTCATCCTCGTGGATTCGCGCCCCTGCAAACTGGCCTTGTTGCCTCTTCCTCCGCCGCCGTCTCCTCCTCGGACCTCATCTTCCGCCAACACCTCGCTCCTGCCGCCGCCTCCCTCGCCTCGGTCGACGGGCATCACTCCACCGTCCGGTTTCGCGTCTCACGGCTTTCAAAATTTTCTTTTAACGGCAAAAATTAAAAGGCACGTCCTGGAAATATCTTTAACGGTTATTACTTAATTTATTAAAATAATTTTAAAATGTTATGTTGCAGCAATAATTTAAAAAAAAAAAAACTAAATCAATAACCAAAAAAAAAAAATCAAATTTTATCTCCATTAAATAGAATCGACTATATAGATCATTTTTGTCCCCACGAAGATGACGTGGTGGCTAAGACACGATGGTGTTTGTAGAAGTGGCATGAATTGATTTCGGAGGAAGTCTAAAATCTTTTTCTAGATTCAGATGACCCCCACGTGTTTTGGTCACCAAGTCAAGGCTCATAGGATCCTCCGTGATTTATCTCCCTCACAATAATCGTGGGACAGGTCGGTGGGGCCGCTAGGTTGGCGGTTTCAACCTTTTACAGACTATATAGATCATTTTATATAGGATTGTAAACGAGTCGAGTCGAGTTAACTTCTATAATGTTCAGATTTATTTAATTAATAATCAAGTTGAGCCGAGCCAAATTAAACCTAAAAATTAATCAAGCTATTAAAAAATTTATTCAAACTCGACTTGATTTTTTTTTTTTGAGATTAAGCTTGACTTGAACTTGAATTGAGTTTGACTTATTTAATGAGTATCGAGTTTCTAATGAGCTCAATTCAAGCTGAATTTAAACTTGTTTAAGTTTTACTTATTTAAATGTTACTACGTTCTTAGGTCAAATTTAGTTGTTTATTTAAAATTTTAATAGTTTAATTCTTATTTATAAACGAGTATAAATAAGTTTATAAATAATTTTCAAATAAATATAATCATAAACATTATTTACGAATATTTATTCACGAATATTAATAAGTCAAATACATATGTATTCAAGCTTATTTATTTACTTTACCAAGCTTGTTCATTAATTTACTTTGATGTATATTGAATGAAAGTAAATGAGCTTTTTACCTCCACGGGGATGGCGTGGTGGTTAAGACACGGTGAAGCTTACAGATAAGGCAAGGGTCGATTCCGAAAGAGGTCTAAAATCATTTCCTAAATTCAGATGATTCACACGTGTCTTAGCCACCACATCAAGGTTCATAGAAACCTTCGTGATTTATCTCCCTCACAATGGCCGTGAAATAGATCGATGGAGATCGTTAGATTGACGGATTCCAATCTTTTATATAAAATAAATGAACTTTTTTCAAATCGAATATTAAATTTATTCATAAATACTTGATTGATTTATCAATAAATTTATCTTCTTTTATTAAACCTTCAATATAATATTGTTACGTGGTATTGGATTTCTCAATTGAAAGACGTTCGATGTAATATCACTTGAATTGATAATCTAAGTTTTTTTTTTCGACTTTTACTTTTATATACGACCCATATGTGACAGAGAGAAATACACAATCACTATGTTTGACGTTGCTTGCACTCATCGACGGGAGATTGAATTTCGATCATGATTCAGTCTGATCGGTCAACACTAGAGTCCGATTAGATTGTGATCGGATTCTAACCGAGTCACGACTAGTTTTCGATCATAATTTGGTCGGAACCGATCGACTTTTCGGTGAATCGAAGTTGTGCATGAGTAAAATCATAGCGGAAGAAACACTGTGCATTTCTTATTTACTGTTGCTAATATTGTTGCAGATTTACAACGAAAATAATTCGTTGCCAAAATTCGTCGTCAAAAAACCGTTTTTTTTGTAGTGAATAAGATGCTACGCGTCGAATTGTCGCAATTCGATCGTTAAATAACGAGAGAAAAAGTCATGGCCGGTGAAGAGGGCTCATTATAATAATCTATAATAAGTAGAACATTCACGAAGACTTATGTAATCGTTTTCGGAGACTTTGAGGATCATGTCGTCGTCCTTAGTCAATCACCTCCAGAACAACAAGCACTCTCTTCGTAATCTCTGTATTTCCACTCCTCCATTAATTTGCATATGACTCCATTATTTCTCCTCGTGTACGTAGAAGATAGACTGAGCTGTCCAAATTTTTTCTTCTCTATTTCTTCTCATCATCTCTCTGTTTTGACTTGAGCATCGGAAGAAATTAATGGAGTTGAACATCGGAAGAAATTAACGGAGGCATGCATTGACCCCCCCCCCCCCCCTTTGTTTCCTGTATTACACTAGTAGATGACGATGGAAACTTTTCGACGGTAGAATTTTCGATCCTAAATCTTTGATTCTCATGGAACACTCGTGTTGTCGACATCGGGATCGAAAAAATCATGGCATGCCCAGTACATGTAGAACCGTCACATTAGCAATTTCTCTATGATTATTCCACGTTTGAAAGAGAAATAAATCGAAGAATATTCGCGTAGATAATCTAAATTAACTTTCTTGATTTATCACTTATGTGAAAGAAAATATTATAAATCCATTGTAATTGAAGATCGAGATGCTCTATGGTTGTACCATAGTTCCGAGGGCGAATCATTGATGTCTTTATTCGTTCTTTAGATTTTTTTTTCTTTTGATTTTTAATTTCATGGTACGATTATAAATGTCAACCTAATAGCTCATATTGGTCTGTCCCACAGTCGTTGTAAAGGAGTTAAATCACAGAGAATCCTATGAATCTTGACATGGTAGTTAAGACATATGGGAGGCATCTGAATATAGAAAAAAAAAATTTAGACCTCCTCTAAAATCAATCCATGTCACTTTTATAAACACCGTCGTATCTTAACCACATCTTCGTAGAAACGTGATGGGTATGTGTCGCCTTAGATAATTTAATTCTATAAAAAAGTACACAAACAAAAAAACAAGTACAAGGGAAAGAAAATACTAAGAAATTCCAACAAAGCCAAAAAAAAAAAGAAACAATTTAGGAAATAAATTTGTTTGTTATGTATAATTTACTTATTTACGCTTAAGAGCACCACATAAGTTAAACCGTCTAACCTTCGATGAATTTTTTATGAAATTGATGAAGAAAATAAAAAAAAAAGAATCTGAAATATTGGATTGATCTTAATAGAATTATAAAAAAAAATTCTATTTATTTTCAAAATTGAATATGTTAATTATCAAATAACAAAAAATCAAATATTAGTTATCACGGACAATACTTCATTTCGTGTGGAGCACGATGAACAAACAATTGATACATGATAAATAACTAGAATTGAGTGTGTGGGGTCGGCAATGAATGATTGACATTGATTGGGTGAATGAGTCACAACGAAATAAGACAACTGACGACGACTACTTTGCCCTCGGATTAGTCAGACATTTAAGATTCAAATTTCAATTGCGATGAGAATTTCTTTCAAAGGGATGGATCTAAGAAAATTGGATTATTGAGTCGTCCCCACGATGAACGCTTCCCGATTTATCATAATCATAACGACGGATAAAAAACTTCCGTGAGACTGAACCGATAGCTCTCAGAATTAGTTGAGCCCAAGATGCATGTCAGCTAAAAAAAATGACGACTACATTAAGAGATAATGACGATAAGAGGGGGACTAGAGTGAGATTAGGACATGTCCTCAGGGGCATAATGCAGCAGCAAAAACAGAGATATATTTCACAAGAGAACGCAGTTTGATCCTCTGTTGCAACATCGCTCGGCGATGAATTTAGAAAAAATTTATTCGTTCGACCCTGGGTTCAGGAATTTAGTTGGTGGATGAAGTACAATTTCGATGTTGGATCGTCGTTCGATGGATACACATCAAGTTCAATTGAATCGTAAAAAACCGCGAAAGACTTTCCTAATTTATTCTGCTACGGCGTCACTGAAGGTTGCTCGATTTCGACCTCATCCGACTCAGTTATTGACGAGGCGTCTCGAAGGTTCGTGGAACAAAGTCAATCACCCTTAGAAATTAATTGGATCGAAAGTTTGGACCTTGGTGCCAACTTAAAAAAAAACGGCGATTTACGAAACAATACACGTGAAGTTTAGAATTGCCTAAACAACACTCCATATTTTCATATTTACCAAATAACGCACTTAATTCCCTTTTTATCCCTCCCACCAAGAATCAGAAATCCCAAAGACTACGCATGGTGATTGCACGTCACAATATTTTGGATTTGAATTTTCAAAGACCGCGCTCGAGATTTTTATTACAGATGTCTGTTTACTTTATAGATAAAAAAAGAATTAAATGTACTATTTGATAAATATAAAAATATAGAATGTTATTTGAACAATTCTAAATTTCACGTGTAAATTGTCAAAAAAATAAAAATTAAGACATGACTCCGACATTTTTCCGAGAAAGAAAATTATTTTCATCAAATTTGGTGGACACCGTTTTTTCCTTAAAAAAATCAAGAGATATTTTCTCCGCATACAGATATCATTTTAAAATATATATATATATATATATATATATATATATATATATATATATATATATATATATATATATATATATGGCATTTAAATATTAAATAGAGATAATATATATATCAACTAATTGCCAATTAAAATTGTTTTGTTCGGATTGAACTTGCGTTTTAATAATAATAATTTTAAATTATTCTTTATTTTTATAAGTATTATCTAAATATTATAGCAATAATAAGTCTTTATTTTACTCGTGAAATTTTATTATCAATACGAGGAGTAAAATGGTAATAATAAAATTATAGGTGTTCATATAGAAAAATTAATAAAAAAATTGGGGGAAAACAAAAAATTCTCTTTCCCATCCACGCTTCCTGTCGGGAGGCTCAAGCGACGGCGTTAATTTGCTAAGAGCTTCGAGATGAAGGCAATGAACAGCGCTTTACGATCAGCAGAACCTTTAGATTCGCGGTGAATTTTTTAGCTTGATATCTCACTCTCGGTCAAGTCGAATTATCTTTAAGTTTTTTGAGATGTTTCAAAGCTTTGTATACGGTGTATATGGTCGTGGAAGCGATGAGGAAGCAGCTCGAGCTAGCGACGCGGTGCGTCAATTTGCGAAGAGCTTCGAGATGAAGGCAATGAACAGTGCTTTACGATCAACAGAATCTTTAGATTCTCGGGGAATTTTTTAGTTTGATATCTCACTCGCTGTCAAGTCGCGTTATCTTTAAGTTTTCTGAGATGTTTCAAAGCTTTGTGTATGGTGTATATGGACGTGGAAGCGATGAGGAAGAGAGCTGCAGAAGTTGACGCAGAAGAGAATATCCCTCGGTGGATACAAGTTTGACTGAGAAATCCCTTCTACTCTTCGTTTTCAACCTCCGAATGGTGACGTGGGGAGTCATTTTCTCCTTACAAATCACCCAAACTGCAGCTGGAGATATTGCGCGAGAAATTTCAAGGAAGAAGGGCACAAAAGGTAGACGACAAAGCTGAGAAAGGAAGCTAGAAAGGAGAAGCGGTCTGGACAGCGAGTTCGGAGCAGAATATCGTATAAAAGACCCTCCTTTTTCAGTTTGTCCCCCAAAAGCGAAGTAGGCAGCAGAAAAGAGGAGGGGGAGAGAAAAAGGTACGAGGTTGTCTCTCGCTGTGGCTCAATCATGTCTTGACCTTGGCGTATTAGGGCGATGGAGCGTAGGCGGAGCGGCCATCAGTCGTCGCGTGGAACCTTGAGGGAGATAGTGGAGGAGCCGAGTGAGTCGCCTTTGCCGGCCGAGGAGGAGGCGGTGTACGTGGCGGTGGAGAAGGAGATCCGAGAATGGAGAGAGAATTTCCTGTGGGTGCTCGGGAACACCTCCAAGGAGAAGAAGATCGTCATTGTGCACGTCCACCGCCCGGCGCACAGAATCCCCACCGGTATGCAATTCCTCCCTCTCCGCTTCCAATTCCAAGAGCCGATTTTTCCACTGTGTTTTCCGGTTAATTTACCAAATTATTTCCCTGATTAAAGCTTTTGCCTCCTGCACCAATCCCTAAATCGCAGGGATAGAAAAGATATCTTTTTTAGGGTTTGTTCTTGACAGCCTAAAGGAAACTTTCCCCTTCCTTTGTGAATTTCCCAAAAGTAACTGCCATGAAGAAGAAGGGTGCTTGATTTGAGGCCAGTTGCTTGTTTGACATGGAACCTGTGTGTGAACTTGTGAAAAGAACAGCATTCTAAATTTTGTCTGATTCAATTCAGTCAAAAATTTCTGCATATCTCAGATTTTGTGGGGGCATTCTGGTGGATGTCAACATTATCTTCTTGTTCCACTTGCAGTATTGGGATGGCTTCCTGCAAACCAGCTGAAGGAGAAGGAGGTCGGTGCTTACAGAGACGATGAAAGGGAAAAGATGAATCGATGCTTAGATGAGTATGTGAATCTTTGCTCTCGTGTGAAGGTACAAACTACAACTGTTTGTATCTGTAAATGAATCTATGAAACTATATCCTTCAGTTTTGTTTTCCCAATTTTATAGGTACATAAAGCTGATAAACTAGTGATCGAGAAGGATGATGTCGGAAAAGGATTGCTAGAGCTCATCGCTAAATATGGAATCACCAAGCTTGTAATGGGAGCAGCAGCAGATAGAAACTATTCAAGGTGTGCCCTGTGAATGTGAAATCTTGCTTCTTTTTTGTGCCTAGTAAAGGATTATATCTTTGGATTAGTAAAAGAATTTTGTTTGCTTTGCATCTTCAATGAACTAAATTGTGTTCATTTATACATGACAATAGTCTAGGTTAGGCATTTCAATTGACTTTGACATGAAATGAAGTTTAATTATAACTCAATCCGTTTCAACTTATACGATTCATGGTTAAGATGAGGTACATAAGGTTATCTGAAACAACTTCTAAACTCATGTGAATGTTGTTGCTACTTGTAAGTTCCCCTGAAACCCTACACCTAATCAATTTAATCAACAACATTGGTGCTAAAAAAATTTCCTTGTCAATCAAAGAACACCTCTCTCAAGATGCAAAGCTTCTTTACTATCTGTTGTGCACTAAGCTGTGGCCTGGTTGACTTTTTGATCTTAGTGTAAACTCATGAAAATGTCAACTCCTAACTGAAGGATAGCATCGTAGGAAAATGAGGGCTCCAAAGTCGAGGACAGCTCTTTCTTTGCAACAGCAGGCTGATCCATCATGCAAGATTTGGTTTGTCTGCAAAGGAAATCTAATCTGTCCCAGGTAAACTCCAACTTCTCCACTTATTTGTTTGTTGTACTATCATTCTTGCAATTCTCATGTTTTGCCTTTTTCCCAAAAAAAAACAATAAATTAAATTAACTTTCAGTCCACTAATTGGACTAATTGGCATACCATTCAATATGCTTGAGAAACATTTGTAAGAACTCATTGTCTCAATTTTCAGAATGATTTAAACTGAGAACTAATTTCTTAGATTATGTTTTAAGTTTCCCATCTGTACTTCTCTGAGTAAATAATAGAGTGTTCGTTGCGCTAGATGATATATGTGTTGGATAATCTGATAGTTTAAGATTGTTGCTGGAGTTACAAAGAAATAGTCTAAATTAAACAATTATCAAAAATAAATTCAGACTTATTGTCAAGATGGCTCTCTTTGCTTGCGAGACAGTTGTTGAATACCAAGCGAGTGAGGTATGCTTCCCAAGCCTGAGTATGCGAGGCTCAGTCACCTGAGTGTTGAGTGTTGCCAAAGCTCGAGCTCGAGTGGATCATCCGAGTGGGATATGTGAGGCTGAGTTGCACGAGTGTCAAGTATTGCCAAAGCCTGAGCTCGAGTGGATAGTCCAAATGGGATGGGCGAGGCCGAGTTGTTCGAGTGTCAAGTGATGTCCAAGCCTGAGTGGGTCGTCCGAGTGTCAAGAGTTGCTTGAGTCGACTAAGTGCCGAGAGCGGAGTCAGTCGAATAGCCGACTACCGAGTGGGTCGAGAGTTTCAAGCATGCCGACTGTTGTTGTGTGGAATCCAAATGGGAAATTGTTGATGCCATATTCATTCCCTCCGGTAGTGCTTCGAGGTTACGATGGACATCTATTTTCCAAGATATAATAGCAAACAATTATCACAACTAAGCACTAGTTAGTTGAGACGAACTGAGCTTGTACCTGAATACTATCACGGGAAGAGTTGCCTTCGATTCGCTTGATCCACTTGAGGAAGAAAAAATTGATTCGGGTGGCAAAACGTGAGTTGATCGACTTGAGAAATTTTTTTCCCTACTGTTCCGACATTCAACGCGTGTAAGTCACACTCATACATGAATCATTTGGGCTCAGTCCAATTGGATCCCTGGATTTGCACCTCCTACAAGTGTGCGCGTGAAAGAGAGACTCTCAACATACATGTTCACAACATCCAAAGTTGTAATTCAATATAAACTAACCCCAATGTCATAAAACTCCCAATGCAAAACTAAACTCTCCAATATATGCAAACCCAATTCCTTCCACCCATTTTCCATTCACATTTTCAACAGTAACTTTGCTTCATCCCTGAACCTACTGCTTCTTTTCATCCCCACTGTTCTAATCATAGCATATTTCACTGATGACATTACTGAAAATTTGATCATTTGATCTTCAGATCATCATACATCTCGGGCGATATGACACCATAATCGACACATGCATGGTCTCACTGTCTTTCTTTCAGTTGACTTTTGCCGAAGATGTCTTAAAATTGCTCAGGTGTTTACTAAATGTGAAAATTTTAGATGACAAAGTTACTATCTACAAATGAATGCTTGCTTCTTCCTGGTTCTTCTTGTACCTTTGATAAATTTGATACCTCCTTTGTATCATTTCACAAACTATTTGAAATGAGTAAAATACTTGGTGCTTGCTAAAGAAACTATCATAGCTTTACTGCCACTACTGTCATAAGATTTTCTCCTACCTTTATTGTGTTCCAACGAAAATTGATTAATACTGAGAATCTATATCTCTGATTCGATTTCTAGGATGCTTGCATTATCTTCAGACAATAACCTTTTATCGCCTCACTTTTTTTTTTTTTAATCTTATTCACAGGGATGCCTGTCTTGATGAACCTGTTATTCCAAAGTCACCTACAGAAAGTCCAAATTCAGTATCCAACCTACCTGAAGTACGGAGAACAATGTCATTATCTCAAGCACAAGGCGACCGCGCAAACTTTTTGAATCCAACGACACAAGATAAATTTGCACCTAGGTCAAAATCTGTGGATTTTACTAACACAGTGTTGACACTGGCATCATTGTCTAATGAAGGACTAGCAAGGCCACCAATTTCTGGAGTCAGAGAATGCAATACTTTTGATAATTGGGATACTATTTCAAGAGATTCAGATTTCACGACATGCGATGACATACAAATGACTCCCAAGGATGCGTGTGGAGACGGTGGATCGGTCGTTTTACCCTCGATGCATGATGCCAAAGAGGATTGCTCGATTCAGTCTCTGCAACATGAGTTGGTATATATAGTTTATCTCTTTTACACTGATTCTACTTTGGCAGAGTAATTATTTGATTAACAATCATGCTTTCAATGGCCTATTCATCCTCAGAATAACAACTGAATTATGTTGAAAATTCATTAGAAACTAGTTATTATGATAGCATTTTCTTATTGAAAAGACAATCAACATCAACCTTGTTGTATTCTAATTCATAACAAGGCAGTGAGATTGATCTAAGTTTTCTTCTATCCATGAGGGACTGTCATTTTATGTTGCAGCAAGACCTTGATGTCGACGATGCCATGCATAAAAAGTTGCAAATGGCATTTAGTGAAGTAGAAATTTCCAAACGCCAAGCTCATGAAGAGTTCTATAAGCGACAAAAGGCTGAAAAAGATCTAGCAGAGGCAATGAGAAAGGTGAGATCTATGTATTCAAAAACCATCGTTTTACGCCAATAGAATGTCTACTTTGCAATATGTAGATCCAAACTGAATATTGAATAAGGCCTTGTGTTTTTCATCAAATAGTCATCTTCGAACTGCAGCTTAGTACCTTGTTCATGCATGTTTCTGAAATTGAAGTTCTTACCGTCTAACACAGCAGAATTGTGCAGGTCAAAATAGCTGAGACATTGTACACTAGAGAAGTCAAACAACAAAAAGAAATGGAAGAAACACTAAAAAAGGGAAAAAGGGAATTATCAACTCTGAAACAACAACGAGATGAACTTTGTGAAGAATTACGACAAGCACGCGGAAAGATGGAAGTGATGCAGCTCCAAAAATCTGAATCTGACCAAACTCTCAAGGATATCAAGGGGAAATTGTCTGAGGCATATGCTTACATCGACTCAATCCGGCAAGAGCACGAAGTAATGCGTCAAGAGCTAGACAATGCCATTAGAGAGAACGAAGAACTGAGCCAGAAGAAAGGAGATGTAACCATCATCAGCTCATCTGAAGCAGAAACCTTCTCACATTTCTCCCTTTCAGAGCTGGAGCAAGCAGCCAACAACTTTCACTCATCGTCAAAGATCGGTGAGGGTGGATATGGATGTGTTTATAAAGGATTCCTTCGCCATACAAAAGTAGCGATAAAGAGACTACATCCTGAAGGAATGCATGGAAAATCAGAATTCCAGAGCGAGGTAAATCTTCATATCCATGTTTTCATACTTCTTCTAATATCACAGTGGCTTCTTCTTATATAAATCGATGCTATTGCAACTTTGTTTTTTCAGATTGAAGTCTTGAGTAAAGTAAGGCATCCAAACCTCGTCACTCTAATAGGAGCATGCCCTGAAGCATGGACTCTTGTTTATGAGTTTCTTCCTAACGGAAGCTTGGAAGACAGGCTAACCTGTGCCGACGATACTCCGCCGCTCACCTGGCAGGCTCGCCTGCGCATTGCTTCTGAGATATGCTCAGCTCTCATCTTCCTGCACTCGTGCAAACCTCTCAGTGTAGTCCACGGTGACCTTAAGCCTGCAAACATTCTTCTCGACGCAAACTTAGTCAGCAAGCTCGGCGACTTTGGTATTTGTCGTCTGCTCGACCAGTCTATCAATAGCACCACACTGTTCCATTGCACGCGTCATGCCAAAGGAACATTCGCCTACATGGACCCCGAATTGCTTTCGTATGGAGAAATCACCACCAAATCTGATGTTTATTCATTCGGAGTCGTACTGCTAAGGCTCCTCACTGGAAGGCCTGCATTTGGGATTAGCAAAGTGGTACAAGATGCATTAGATAAGAAATCTTCACACAAGATACTCGATCGTTCCGCGGGAGATTGGCTTTGTGTTCAGGCCGAGAAGCTGCTGAAACTTGGATTAAAGTGTTGCGAAATGAATAGGAAGGACAGGCCAGACACAAAGGAGGTATGGGAGATACTTGAGCCCTTTGCGAAGTACGCCTCGTTCGAGAGATCGACGACTTCATTCAGATCGATCGCAGAAGACAGTGCCTGCATTCCCTCGTACTTCATGTGCCCAATAGTTAAGGTAACTTAATTTCAACACCAAATGCATACGAAAACTGTCTTTCACCTGCAACAAGTGTGATCTTGTGCTCAACTTCTATGACTGAAACTGCAGGAGCTAATGAAAGATCCACAAGTAGCAGCTGATGGCTTCACCTATGAAGCTAAGGCGATTCGACGATGGCTCGACGGCGGCCGCGACACTTCTCCCATAACTAACCTCAAGCTCTCGCACCGCGATCTGACACCCAACCATGCTCTTTGTTATGCAATTCAAGAATGGCTTAGACAGCTTCAGAAATAAAGACTGCAAAAAAAAACAAAAACAAAAAAAACTAGTAGAATTGAATCTTTTGTTTGCATATCTTATTGTTCATGTATAAAGTATATGAAAAATGTAAGGTTGTGATGTATATTAAGTATAATCTTTTGTTTGTATCTTTGATGTTCCATGTATATTCATTACATCATTGTTTGATATTGGACACAGGAGAATGAGAATGCCATATATCACTTTTTTTCTTTTTTTCTTTTTGCTGCACTGTTGATTATTATTAAATTTTATGTATCCGAATTTTATTATGTTTTTATATATATATTTTTTAAACTTAATTTTAGAAAATCTCAATAAAAAAATGTATATTAAATCAACTGTTCAACTTCTGGTCTTCTCCTGTCAGTCAAACAAACGTGAGTCACGTGACCAACTAAGATTCAAATCCTGCTTTTTGTTTTTAGTTGATTTATTGAGATTATATATTAGATTTCATGGTCAACGTAGTTTATTACCTCCTTTTTATTTTCAGAAATGTTTTATTTCCATGATTTTTATACAGTTCAAAAGTATATTAGAAATTAGTTTAAATATATTTGGGAATAAACGAAAGGACTCTCCTTATTTTCTTTTTCACCGAGAGCATATATATATATATATATATATATATATATATATATAAATAATTTTCCATACAATTTATTCGTAAATATTCATGAATATTTTTATTATTTATCGTCCGATCAAATGAGTATTATAATTCAATCTTTAAATTTTAAGAAATCTGGTAATAAAGAATTAAGATGTTCACAAATGCTAATTGGTAGTGTAATATATATATATATATATATATATATATATATATATATATATATATATATATATATATATACGAGTTTGTTATCTTGAGCGTCTTCGCCTGCATGACAGTTTCTCCACCGTCCGATCAATTGTGATTGTATAGTAATGAAAAATACATCGTGTTTCCTCCGCGCACGATTTCACCCCCTGTGTGCATCGATTGACGGGCCATCGGATTTCGATCGGTACCAGAGTCCAGTCGGCATCGGAGTCTAGCTAGATCGCGACCGAATTTGATCTGATCAGATTACGACTGGAAACGACCACGATGGCGATCGCAATCACGACCGAATCATGGTCGAAATCCAATTACCTTCCGTCGGCGAGTGCGAGCGGCATCAAATGCGTGGTTACTGTGTATTTTCCTCCGTCGCCACGTACCACGCAAAAACAGACGCTCAGGATATCAAAACTCTCTATATATATATATATAATTTTTTTATTCCCAAAATATATACTTCAATATAAATATTGATGGTTATAAAAGTTTTAACTACCAATGTTGGTTAAAATGGCTTCAATATTAATTAAAATTACTTTAATATTAGTTAAAATTAATTAAATTTAATTAAAATTACTCTTACTTGAATAATATTGATTTAATATTGTTATAATAGTTTTGACTAAAGATACCACAATTACTTCATATGATACTAATTTTACCAAAATTGTTATAATATAAAGTAATTTGACTAAAATTATTTAAAGTATTTTTTATCAAACTTTTATAACTATAATAATTTTGGCAAAAATTATTATAATATTGATTAAAAAAATTATTGAAGTATAAAATTTACAAAGAAAGACTATTCTAATTTTCTTTCCCTTTCGCGTGATAATAACAATTAAAAGACTTTATATTTTTTGTTTTACTAAAAATGTTAAATTTGTATTTTTTTTTACAGTAAAAATTAAAGGGCCGCTTCTCATTATTAAAATCTTAATGATAGCATTTCTTTTTAAAAGAAAAAGTCAAAAATACATCCTATCATATTTTTATATCGAAAATATAATAGCTATGGAGTAGAAATAAATTAATTGAAAATTAATTAAACTTAATCAAAATAACTGTAAAATTATTCTAGTAACCATTAAAATAGCTACTATAATATTATAGTAACTAATTAATAAATATAATAATATTAATATTAGTAACTATTAATTAATTAATAAATGTTAATGGTTATTATAATTGTAATAGCTATTAAATAAGTGCTATATATATACCAATTATTTAAATGGCTGTTATATTTTTGTTACAGTAGTTTTATGCTAATTTTGATAACGTTGAAGTTATTTTAATTAAGTTTAAGAAAGTTGGATTAAGTCAGTAACAAAATTAATATAAAAATGCTAATTAAATTAAATAATTTTTTAACTCGCCATATTAATATGAAATAATGATATTTTTTGGATAAAAAAAATATGAAAGTACATTGAATGTTTTTTAAAAGCTCGCCTTTCCAAAAATAATTACTAAAATTACCGTTTTGATTTTGATTTTGAATTTTTTTTATTTTTGCACTGGGATTCGAACTTTCGATCCGATTAATCCTTGAGATTGATCGATCTTATCCCATGAATCTTCGGAACGCCTCGTCAACAACTGGATCGGATAAAATCAGAGCCTAAGTAACTTTCATCGACCACCAAAAATAAATCAGAGAAGCATTCATAATTTTTGTACGGTTCAATCCGGATTTCGTAATCGCACAATCCTTAAACGATGATTCAATATCGAAGTCATACTTCATCCACCGAACAAACTCCTAAGTCCAGGGACATCCGACTAGATTTTTTTTAAATTCGTCGTCGAATAATATCGCAGCAGAGGATCGAACTGTATTTTCTTATGGAATGACTCTCCATTTTTTTGTAAAATTTTAGAATTCGCTAATCTAGCGACCTCTACCGATCTATTCCACGGTCATTGTGAGGGTGATAAATCACGGAGGGTCATATAAATTTTGACATAGTGGCCAAGACACATGGAGATCATCTGAATCCAAGAAAAAACTTTAGACCTCCTCCCGAATCGATTCTTATTTTATCCGTAAACTCTATCGTGTCTTAGCCAACACGTCATTTCTGTGGAAAAATATCTCTCCATTTTTACCGCTACACCGTGTGGGCTTAATTTTTATTTTCAATTAGATTAATTAGGGATTAAATTACTATGTATTTATTTATCAAATTTAAATATTCAGAAATTATAAATGGTGTGCGTTGGCAAAAAAAAGGCTGTGGACTTCTAGTTGAAGAGTCTCAACGGCGCGCCTTTCCCACGGATCGGAGCGAAGACACAAAGAGACAAAAAAAAAATCCTTTTTTTTTTTTTTTTTGTTCTTGAGTCATCGATCGAGCTCTGAATTCCTTCACAATTTCTCAATTTGGAATCCGGAGATCGAGAAGAGGTAGCCGTGGCTGCTCCGTTCTTCCTGAAATGGAGGAGAAGGTGCAGATGAGTGAGGTGCTCGAGGCCCTCAGGAAGGCTTCCAAGGACATTGAGGCCAACCCCGGCAAGGGCGGCGGCGGCGGCGGCGGCAGTGGTTTTGATTCTGCTTCCATGAAAGTTCTCCTCGAGCTTTCTACTGGTTCCGACGATCTTTTCTCCGGTGATCCCCATCTGTCGACCCTCTCTGACCTCCTTTCCCGCTTCAAGTCGCTCGTTTCTTCCCTCGAGTCTGGCTCGTGCCAGAAGGGTAAAGGTGGGATTTTGGGATCGATCCTCCGCTGGCGATCCAGCAAGAGGGACGAGATATCGAGGGTGGCCGGATCTATCAGCGCCGAGATCCAGTTGTGGATCGATCGGGTCAA
This sequence comes from Wurfbainia villosa, assembly GCA_025175895.1. NCBI lineage: Eukaryota > Viridiplantae > Streptophyta > Magnoliopsida > Zingiberales > Zingiberaceae > Wurfbainia > Wurfbainia villosa. The sequence goes on along the minus strand of CM045988.1, from coordinate 98,743,669 downwards.
CGCGGATCGACTCGTTTCCGCTCTGACGTCCGCCGACAAACGCGACGAGGAGGAGCAGGCGCTGCTGCTTCGCGCCATGGAGTTGCGCGTCTCCCAGGGCTTCGACCGCGGCCTACAGGAGGTGCTCCTCCGCTACGGGGTCTTCGCCGCCGTGGAGTCTGCTCTCGCCGACGCCCTGGCGCCGAAGCTGGTTCGCGAGCGCGCGGCCGCGGCGGCGGTCGCTCTTGTCCGCTTCAACAAGGCCGTCTTCGTGGGCCCTGTTCTGATGGGCCCCACGGTGGACGCGCTCGTCTCCATGTCCTCTACCTCCGCAGCCGCGCTGTGCGCTCTGAACGGGCTCATCGCGGCCATACGGAGCCCGCTGGTGGACGAGCTCCACGCCCGAGGCGCGATTCCGCGGTTGGTCGCCCTCCTCGGCAGCGGGGAGGGCGGCGGGGCCAGCGTGGATGTGCGAGTGCTGGCGCTCGACTGCGTCCTGGAGATCGGCTATTTCGGCCGGAAGGAGGCCAACGACGCGATGCTCGCCCAAGGGCTGATCAAGCGCCTGGCGGCGCTCCAAAGGTCGGACCTTGGAGGTACCCTGCTCGAGATAGATGCAAGCGGAGGCGGCGTGGTGCCCGCCGGCTGGCTGTGGCACGGACGGGCCGGGGCAGACGAGCGGCGGTTCCTGGAGACCCGTCCGTTCGCCAGCTGCGTCGCGCGATGGGCGGTGCAGGTAGAGGTCGGGGAGGGGCTGCGGCAGCGGGAGAAGCGGGAGATAAAGCTGCAGGTGGTGGAGAGGGTGAAGGAGGCCGCCGCCTCCGAGGCGGAGGTGGCCACACTGCTGGCGGAGGTGCTATGGGGTTCCACCATTTGGTAAACAGCAGAGCACATCACCTTGCACCTGCAGAAATGGCGTTAAGGTTTGTTTTCTCTTGTTTGATTTTGGCTTCTTCCTTAGCAGCAAATGGCTGAGGAGTAAGGTTTGATTGTTCTAGTTGTAGGCATAAACATAAAGCTCACTCATAGATTCTATTCGATTAGATAGTGTTTGTGCATAACGAGATCAAGGATTAGGAGATGGATTAATAAAAGCTTTTGCTTTCAGACATCAACAACATTAAGATCGAACTATCGAATTCCATTAGGGATGAATATTTTGGAGGTCTACTCAGTAAGTGAACCATGTCGAAGATCATTGATGTAGTGGAAATATCTCTTGTCATGTGGCAAAGTCGGGCCAGCAGTTAAGCCAAGTGGAATCGAAGGTTGAATTCGATCAAAGCAAACACAAGTCAACTCAGAATTGCAATTTTACCTTGGCTCGGCCAAGTATTAGCTTTATCTCGGCTCGGCGAAGCATTGTCTCGGCTAGGCCATAGCTTACCTCGGCCACTTCGATAGCTTACTTCAGCTACCTCGGTCATAGCTTACCTCGGCTACCTCGGCCACCTTAACCATACTTAGTTTGGCAGACACTCCTATGTTTCTACCTCGGCAAACTACTTCACTCCTATGTCTCTGTTTCGACGGACACTCCTATATCTCTGTTTCGACGGACACTCCTATATCTCTACCTCAGTAGACTACTACACTCCTATGTTTCTGTCTCGGCAGACTACTACACTCCTATGTCTCTGTCTCGACAGGCACTCCTATGTCTCTATCTCGACAGACTACTACACTCCTATGTCTACCTCGACAGACTACTTCACTCCTATGTCTCTGCCTCAGCAGACACTCCTATGTCTCAAACTACTTCGGAGTCGAATGGACTCGTCTTTTTTCGATGTTAAGAGCCTGGAAGGCCTTGTCAAGGAAATGACCGATGGGCAAGTCTAGTCAATCAGGCCGAGCCCATCCTTCGACTAGACAAGTAAGGGATGCTTATGATATGACAGAAAATATCCTCGCTAGGTAATGCCTTGGTAATCGGGTCAAGTCAACAATTCAGCTGAGATGAAGCCTCTTGTTTCGCCAGTTATCTCCAAATGCCTCAGCTCAGTACTTTGTCTCGACAGCCATCTTCAAACGCCACAGCAAGATATTTCGGCCTCGCAGTAGCCCGCTTTACTAGGTCAGTTCAAGTATATAAAAAAAAGTCCTTCCATACGATTTTGACAACGAGGCGAGATCTGTCATAAAGTATGTCTTTTCTCAATTCCTATTGTGTATTTATGGGGTTATGTCCCTCGTTAACTGGTTTGATAGCATTAATAAGGATATGACTACTATTATGGTCTCCCCATCATCATATACAGGATAGGTGCACAGGATCTTGGGAGATACCTTATATAAACTAAAAGAGGTAAGTCTCGTCTTCCTCAAACCCTAACTTGAGCATCGGAGAGGTAATGCTGAGACCTCTCTCGACGTCCCCTTTACGTTCTCTTGAGTGTTTCTCTCAATTTCAGTCCCCTATTCCTCGAAGAATCACCGGGTTCTAACTCCGGACTCTAGAAGGCAGACCTCGCAGCATCTCAGCCATCTCCACTTACAGCCACAACAATCATTAAAATTTTGAGAATGGCGTTTGCATCCACCATGAGAATCCAAAAAGTTACCATTCATGATGCTTATTCTTTGAAAAGGCTTTGAGTTAGGTTCTTCCAATCTCATCTAAAAAAAAAAAAAAAAAAAAATGTGGAACCGCCACATTAGCGGCCCCCTCCGGCTGTCTCTATTGGTGGAGGAGGTAAATTAGGACTCATATGGCAAGTGCAAAAGAGGGAGTCCGTCGATAACCTAGAGTCATGACCTCCTCGAGAATTGATCCTTCTCCACTTAAGAGTTGTCCCTTTGCACTTACCAACTGAGCTAGCCATGAGGGCTTCCAATCTCATCTTCAAAAGAGGTAAGTCTCGTCTTCCTCAAACCCTAACTTGAGCATCGGAGAGGTAATGCCGAGACCTCTCTCGACGTCCCCTTTACGTTCTCTTGAGTGTTTCTCTCAATTTCAGTCCCCTATTCCTCGAAGAATCACCGGGTTCTAACTTTGGACTCTAGAAAGTGCACTGCAAAGATCTCACCATCTCCACTTACAGCCACAACAATCATTAAAATTTTGAGAATGATGTTTGCATCCACCATGAGAATCCAAAAAGTTACCATTCATGATGCTTATTCTCTGCAAAGGCTTTGAGTTAAGTTCTTCCAATCTCATTTTAAAAAAAAAATATGAAACCGTCACATTAGCGGCCCCTCCGGTTGTCTCTACTGGTGGAGGAGGTAAATTAGGACCCATATGGCAAGTGCAAAAGAGGGAGTCCGTCGATAACTCAGAGTTATGACCTCCTCGGAAATTGATCCTTGTCCACTTAAGAGTTGTCCCTTTGCACTTACCAACTGAGCTAGCCATGAGGGCTTCCAATCTCATCTTCAAAAGAGGTAAGTCTCGTCTTCCTCAAACCCTAACTTGAGCATCGGAGAGGTAATGCCGAGACCTCTCTCGACGTCCCCTTTACGTTCTCTTGAGTGTTTCTCTCAATTTCAGTCCCCTATTCCTCGAAGAATCACCGGGTTCTAACTTTGGACTCTAGAAAGCAGACCTCGCAGCATCTCAGCCATCTCCACTTACAGCCACAACAATCATTAAAATTTTGAGAATGATGTTTGCATCCACCATGAGAATCCAAAAAGTTACCATTCATGATGCTTATTCTCTGCAAAGGCTTTGAGTTAAGTTCTTCCAATCTCATTTTAAAAAAAAAATATGAAACCGTCACATTAGCGGCCCCTCCGGTTGTCTCTACTGGTGGAGGAGGTAAATTAGGACCCATATGGCAAGTGCAAAAGAGGGAGTCCGTCGATAACTCAGAGTTATGACCTCCTCGGAAATTGATCCTTGTCCACTTAAGAGTTGTCCCTTTGCACTTACCAACTGAGCTAGCCCTGAGGGCTTCCAATCTCATCTTCAAAAGAGGTAAGTCTCGTCTTCCTCAAACCCTAACTTGAGCATCGGAGAGGTAATGCCGAGACCTCTCTCGACGTCCCCTTTACGTTCTCTTGAGTGTTTCTCTCAATTTCAGTCCCCTATTCCTCGAAGAATCACCGGGTTCTAACTTTGGACTCTAGAAAGCAGACCTCGCAGCATCTCAGCCATCTCCACTTACAGCCACAACAATCATTAAAATTTTGAGAATGATGTTTGCATCCACCATGAGAATCCAAAAAGTTACCATTCATGATGCTTATTCTCTGCAAAGGCTTTGAGTTAAGTTCTTCCAATCTCATTTTAAAAAAAAAATATGAAACCGTCACATTAGCGGCCCCTCCGGTTGTCTCTACTGGTGGAGGAGGTAAATTAGGACCCATATGGCAAGTGCAAAAGAGGGAGTCCGTCGATAACTCAGAGTTATGACCTCCTCGGAAATTGATCCTTGTCCACTTAAGAGTTGTCCCTTTGCACTTACCAACTGAGCTAGCCCTGAGGGCTTCCAATCTCATCTTCAAGCTTGCATTCGCCATTGTCGAGTTGTCTTGTGCCAAAAGGGTGGCACAGCCGCACAGGGAAAATTCAAAAGAACTGTCAGTTTTTGCATTGCATTTAATGAAACTATATCTGTATCATAGCCTGTCAGTTTTTGCATTAAGGAAATCCAATGTCTCATGAATTTCATCATCTAACTTTTGTTGTTTGCTTCTTCTTTGCTCATGCTGCTGCAGCTATGGTTGCAGGACTGTTTTTGTTCTCTTCCACACCTTAAACTTTGCATTATTCACTGTTTTTTTTTTTTTTTTTCATTTCACAAATATGAATCTAATCACACTTACAATTATGTGCAGTTTTTATTCTCCAGATTGTGATGATGATCGTCGACTCGAGAGTGACCTTAAACTTTGCATCTTCAGTTCTTTGAACAAAACATGCATCAGTTTTATGGTGCATCCTCAACTCTTTTATCATCCTGGAGAAGTGGGAGAGATGTTTGCTGTGGTTGCTTTGAGTCTCTGGAGAGGAAGCACAGTCGAATGGTTCGCGGTCGTCGTTCCATTTCCTTACCGCAAGCATATGTGAAGGTCGAATTGACTGTATCGGCGAAGGGCGATTGAGACATGGATCATGCTGAATGCTGGTGTGCAGAATCAGTTTGAAGGAGATCTTCACACTCTCTTTTATCTGAAGAGCTAAGTAGAATTATCGAATTGTGTCGAAAGAAACTTCATGCATTTGAATGCGAAGAGTTCTTTCGCACTAGTTTTATCCATTTTAATGAGAATAGTCGAGATCAAACAAAGCTAAATTCGATGGTTTCGAAGAAGTAATCTTTGAAATCTGATCTAAACATCAAAGTGTTTGTGCTTTCAAAATAGTCTTTAGCAAAATGTATATTGATCTTCTTGTAAAAGTATGAAAGCCATTTATCTATAATGCCAACGAAAACCTCGCTTTACCTGGTTTTTTTCGATATCTCTGTTGCTTTTTTTATTATTATATTTGAATTTTTGGTACGATTATTCTCGGAGTGATTAGTCCTGTACCATGGATTTCTCGTCAATGATTGAGTCGGATAAGATTAAAATTTAAGTATTCTTTATTGGTCACCAAGAGTAAATCAGAGAAGCATTTTAGATTGAATTTTATAGTGATATTATTTCGGAACAACGATCCAATATAGAAGGGCGCGTCTGTTACTTTCTCAAACCTAAAATGAAGGGATTTTGGGTTATCTTCGGTCGGTTACTGGGAGAGAGAGAGAGCTAATGCTAGATCGATCCTCCCCTATATTTTTGTCTATTTATACGTAACTTTTTAATGTTTCTTGATTTCAAAAAAGGGTTATATTTTAAAAAATCTTTATAAAATAGACGATTAATTAGATCTAATCCAACGATAATGATTAAAAGTTACATAACAACCATTTACATAAATAAGAAGGTTTAGATTAGTCAGCGTTCCGGAGCTACAGTGCAGTGTTAGGGTGTTTAGTTCAATTCTCATATATTTACGATTCCATTTTCAATCATAGTGTATTTATAAGATTTTTCTCTAAATAAAATGATAAATCAATGATATTATAACTGTTGAGGTTGTCTATATGAATATTTTATATTGTATCTTAGTGGCTGATGAAAACTTTCGTAAAGTAGGATCAATCATTTTCAGAATTAATAGGACTTAAGATCTAAATATTTGATTATACTAATAAAAATAATTGGATGAGCTCGGAACAGTTGGATCTTAAATAAAAATAAGTTGTGTTTCATAGTTCTATGAAGGGTTGGAACTGTCAATCTAATCAGAGTTCGTCGGAATGGACGCATAACGCTCGGAACGGACGTTCTGGAACTGGAACGTCTTACGCCATTCTAAATTTCCATCTCAGACCGTTCCACGGGGAAGACATTGACTACGGAAAAAAAAGAGTCGACGAAGCTGCGGAAAAAAAGGAAAAGACGGTGTTCCGGCCACTCCGAAACGAAAGAAGAATCATTCCAAAACAGGAACGCAGGAGTCTGCGATCGCGACCATTCCTGTTCTAACGAACCATCAACCTAGTGATTTTCATCGGCTTGACCCATGATGCAAAAGGTTGGAATCTATCAAACTAGCGACCCCTATCAGGTCGCTCCCAGACCATCGTAAGAGAGGCAAATCACGTTAAATCTTTGGCCTTTGAGACTAATAACTAGTGTATGGAAGGACAACACTCTCACATTTGTGAGGGATTGACCTTTTATCCCATGATGCAATGTTTGCATGCGCTGGCCACTAGACCCTTTTCGCGGGAGCATTCATCGGCTTATTTCATGATCATTATGAGAGAGATAAATTACGGAGAGTCTTATGAACTTTGATGTGATGGCCAAAATACATAGGGATCATATGAATCCAAAAAAGAACTAAATATAATCGTATCTTAATTATTACGTCAATTGTCATCTCCGCAGGGACAAATTGTGTTTCATAGTTATTAAATCCGAAAGATTAATTCAAACACTTGAATTATAAAAGAAAAATTTTAGATGGGGCTTCTGCTTGCAGCAAAAGATGATGTATTTGTTTCAGATAATTTTCATACAATTAAATAAAAAAAATTTATAAAAGATATTTTTGCCAACTAAAGATGATGTGTTCGTTTTAGATTTTTTGATCGTCGATTCCACAATAAAATAACAAAAAAAAAATTATAAAAAATATTTTGTCAACTAAAAATTAATACAATTGAGAGAATAAATATTCCAAAAAAATTTATAATATCTGGGCGCTTACTTTTGGAACAATTTTACCATTTATATTCCTGTCCCAAAACACATTAGATGGGACTTGTACGAACTTTGTGCAATGATAAAGTATTCAAAAGAATACATAATTTGAATTCCATTGTGAATGAATATTTTGCACCAAGACTATCTACTTTTAGCAGCTGTTCTCAAAAAAAAAAATTAAATTAAATTATATTTATAAATTATTTTTAAAAAAAATTATAATTCCTAAAGAATTTTTTTACTATTTTATCTAATTTATCTGTAACTATAGCGGCAATATCATTTATTGATAATGTTCAAATTATTCGTTAGTCATTTGTCGAAAATCAACTATATTTTTTTGGATTTATCTTGGTACTCGATAAGGAACTTTTATGGATCGAGTTGATCACTTTGAGGATTAATTGGGTTATAAAATCTGAATATCTAGATTATAAAAAAATAAATAGATAGATTGATAATAATAGGATACAAACACTTATATAATAAGAATTCAATTTTTATACCATGCAAATATTCATCAATGTATTCGAATCAATCGTGGTGTTGAGTTGTTCATTGAAATTCAATTGTATTTTTTAGATTTATTCTAATAATCGATGAAAAAATATTTACGGAGTCAAATTAGAAAAATTTAGATGGACTTTAAATGAATATTCTAAACCAAAATAGTCTATATTTGAGATTAGTCCTTAAAATTTAATTTTCTAAAAATTTATAAAAAATTCTTTTCCCTTAAAGAATTTTTTGCTATTTTATTAAACCTATGCAATATCATTTACGCTTACCGGGTGATAATCTATATCGGATCGGATCTATTCATCCGTTAAGAGAGTATAAATCCGCCTATTCTCAGGGCTTACCTGGCTTCTCTCTCCTCGCACCGAACCGAGCCGCCTCTCCCTCTCTCACTCGCAAAAATGTCGTCCTCCTCCTCGAGCCGAAAGGGTTCGCTTCCGGGACGGGGCGGCGGCAGTGGAGGCGAGGGCGTGCTGTCCCGCGTTTCCAGCTCCGTCTCCCAGTCTGCGATCGTCGCGCGGGGGAGGACCGCTGCCGCTGAGGCTGCCACCGTGACCAAGAAGCTTCTTCGTAGCACCGGGAAGGCCGCGTGGATCGCCGGCACCACCTTTCTCATCCTCATCGTCCCGCTTATCATCGAAATGGACCGTGAGCAGCAGCTCAACGAGTTGGAGATGCAGCAGTCCGCCCTCCTCGGCGCCCCCACCGCCCCGCCGCCTCCCTACGCCGCCGCTGCGACATCCAAGTGAGAGAAAGACGGGGAGTTGATTATCCGATCCCATGCTTAGATCGGCGGTAGTGTTAATTCCTATTAAGGCAGCTGCATTTAAATTGATGAAATGCTTTGATGTTCTTGTTGAATTGAATCTTAGATTTCATTAGGATGGTGGAGGATTATTCTATTTGGCTGTTTTCAGTTATTCCTTCTGATGAAGGTAGAAATAGTTTTCAAGAATCAAGATGAGATTTTTCATAGCATAAATGATTGACCGTGGTTGTTAATCTTTTAACAATTCTCAGTTATGCATCCTGTATTGGAAGCAGATATTAGTTTGCAGTAGGATTTGTGTTGTGTTTTTTTCTTTTATTTTACATCTTTTGGTGATGCAGGATAGGTGTTTAAATATTCATATCTATAGATATTCCAAGTGGACATTGGCCTTCTGGCAGTAGTATTTTGAAAGAAAAAAAAATATCCAGTATTACGGTTCTAATTGCTTAGATCGATTGCCAATCACTTCTTTTAGCATATGAAACCTACAACTTTGCATGTTTTTTTCTCTTGATTAACTAGTTTTTTATTTTGTACCTTATTGTGGATATATTATATCAAGCTCAATAACATAGCTTCTTTAGATTGACACATCATGCAATAAGGCCGATAAAAAGCAATTTATATATATTTTTTATGGGCAAATATCTTCCATTATGCAATTTATGACTGACTTAAAAGTTCTCATATAGCTCTTCTGATGAAGTTCCTCTTAACTGATTTGTTCCAAGAGAATAGTTTTAAGTTGGCTTAATTCTGTTCATATAATGATTAGTTTTCATTTTGTTTCCTGATCAAATTCCTTTGGTGTCAGAACATTATCCTTCTGAATAGTTGGTCTGAGTTTCTTTAGCATACATGGAAACCTCTTTACCAAGATTTTGAATTTTCTGTTCTAGGTTTCTTCTCTTGTGCTCTTCTATTGCATGACTGTAGAGTGAATTGTCAGATGAAATGCAATGTTGTTTACTTAAACTTTGAACAACAATAGAGACTATTTTGTTAGAAAAATAACAGCATGGATAAGCGTATGGAATTACCAATATTGCTGATGTATATTATTCTCAATCTGATTTGATCAGATATCCTGTTTAGAAGCTGAGTGGTGGTCCTTTTCCAAGCTCATATTCCTAATGATCATTCCATTGTGGCTAACAATTAATCAAACTACACATACTATCTCATACCATATAGGACATCCACCATAATGTATTATTGATTACATGCAAGTAGCTGAAGAGTAGACCAATTCCTGCACCCTTTGATTGTATGTTCATTGACTGGAAGTGACTATATGCCATTGTAGATGTTTTTGAATGATATTCTCTGAACATATGGACAAAGAACATCAAGAAACATATCGGGTACCTGGAACATGAGCAAAAGAAACTGGAAAAAAAAAAATCAATCCAGTCATTCAGAAATGTTCTTCTTATGTTCATTACTGTATTTAATAACTATGCTTCCAGTTTGATGCCCATATTTGCTAGCTGTTTCATCCAGAAAAGATTATGTTTAATGAGCATGCTTAGACAATAACATATCTGTAGCATCTGTATAAATTAGATCTTATCAGAGACCACAGTTTCAGATTAGTTGTGCTTGACAAATACACCAAGGATCTCTTTGCTGCTGTTGTATGTGATTGTCTAAGAGCAGACTGTTTTGCAATGCAGTACACTGAAATACAATAAACTATTCCTCCTTTCACTTTACTTTTTCTTTTCATTTCGAGAAGAATTTTGAAAAAAAAAAAAGGAGAAGGATCGTCCATTAAGGTACTATGAAATAGAAGGCCTGCAAAACTAGTATTTTTGATGTTTTCCTAGCCTCCCATTATGTTCAGTGTATTCAATAAACCATTTCTGATACATTGGTATACATTTATCATGCATAATTTTTTCCTATCGAATTTGTTGTTATATTCATATATTGTTTAGAATTCGTGGATGAAATTAATGAATTTTAGATTATTTCAACTTGATATTTTGATATTGAAAGTGTTAGCTTGTAACGGTGATATTTAGTAAAGCAAGTTTTTTTTTTTCATGTAACGAGTAAAAAGGTTAGAATAAAATTTAAAAGAATGTAAAAATAGAAATAATATATCAAAAATAGAATTTAAACTAATATATCAGTTTTTTTTCTATTTTTATTAGTTTAGATAGATACTAAACTAATAAATATCTATCTATATCTTTATCTAAGGGCTAGTCCAATTGATAAATATAAAGGGATAATTTTTAAGTGGACAGGGGTCAAATTCTGGAAAAGTTATGACTCTGGATTATCGACGGATCTCCTCATTTGCACTTGTTATTTGAATTTTGATTTATCTCTTTCACTGATAGGGACAGTTGGAGGGAACAAGGGTCGTTAATATGGTGGTTTATATATATATATAGTCACCAATTGCATAAATCATGATCTATAGATAATGTTTGGATTTTGTTTTAATTTTAGAGATAGATAATTTTTCTCTTATGTCTATCTATTAGATAAATCAAAAGTATAATTTATAAATATTCAAAAGTTGACTTTTTGAATATTCATTTTTAATGGATTTGTTTCTTTTTTTTTACATTAACTTCTAGAATATTTGTCCCGTTTTTAATTATGATTTTAAAAAATAATAATAATAACGAATTATGATCTTTTTTTTGTTTGAGTGTTTTATTTTTTTCGTTAACACTAAATATTCATGGGCGAGAGTGTGCGGAAGCATCCTCTTTCTCCATGAGGTAAAGATAATTTTCTTCTCTGTCGATCGTCGATCATTAATTTTGTGTTTCTATCCGTCGCTATTGAATTTTATTGAATATTTGTTCAAATTTCAATCTAAATTCGTCATTGTGTGATTGTGTTGTCCCGGTAAAACTGGTCCGATGTTAAAGATATATCTGATCTTAGTTGATTTAGGAGCGTTTGTTTAAATTTTTTTAAAATTTAAAATCAAATTTATTTCAATAAAAAATTAAACTATATTAGTTAATAAAATATCGGCCCTTGTCTGATCCTAAGAGGAACAGCTTGAGCGCTGTCCTTGTTCATGGACATGGACAGCCACTGACCAAGCCACGCTCGAGCTAAAACTCCGACAAGCCTTTCGACTTGTACCTGCACTGCGAGCGAGCTCTCGGCGCCATCAGTCTGCCGTGCAGTCACTCACTTCCCTTGCAGTGGCCCAGGCGAATCGACTGATGGAGGCAGCCCCGACGTTCCCCAGTTTTAAAGAAGCCAACAAACGCCACTTCGAGTGCACCCTTTGCCCTTCTTTTGATCGTTCGTCTTCCCACTCGACGACGTGCGGGTGCGCATTGTCGACGCCAGGGACAGGGAGAGTGCGACTTACAGTGTTCGACCTTATTGCCTTGAGTTCCATCACGTGGTCTGTTACCGAGGGCAATGATGACGAAGAGCACGCAACACTCTTGTAGTGATTACGTATGTTTATGTTTTAATATTTTTCATCGTCCATCTCTGGATAACGATGAAGAAAAATAAATTACGAAGATTGATATCTGAAAAAATTAACCTATGACTAGGCACATATTGACTATACTACATCTATCTATTATGTCAGACATCATGCGTTTCGACCCGGTATTAAGTCAAATGGTCTGTATCTCGGCTCGGACATCTATTACGTCAGACGTCTCGTATTTCGATCCGGTATTAAACCAGACGCTCCGCGTCTCGGCTCGAATATCTATTATGTCAGACGTCCCGTGTCTCGACCCGGTATTAAGCTAGACGTTCCATGTTTCAGCTCATCCATCTTACATCTCGACAAAGATACATTATCTCAGATGTATGACTTCTCAACATAAATTATCTTATTTAGGCAAAAAATGTGACGGATATTTCATATTCAAGGGTCTACCAGACAATCTTTGTCAACATCTCTCTCCGACTAAAAAGTTGATGCATATACTGATTTTCAGAGGAATGTCTATTGCATTAATGAAGAGTTGTCTCCTATCAACCACACGACGCATATTAATTACGGCACACGCGCCTGTAGTATTTATGAAGGTAATGATCCCTATTACTCCTTGGAGCAGACGTACACATCTCATGAAGTCATACCGCACTTACCGACAGTATCATTTGACAGGATGATTTCTCTTCTATATATAACCTCCTCAAAGGAGGAGAAAAGAGGTTCGCGCATTCTCTACTTCTCTTGTAGAGAAAAGAGGATCTTGTCCATTCTCTTCACTATTTTCTTACTAATCTATGTCTTAAGCATCGGAGGGATCTTGTCGAGATCCATCTCAGCGCCCTTAACCGCTTGTTGTTTCGTAGGACTCTCAATTCGGCTCAGTCCACTGCCGAGATGACGTTCCAGCTATCATCTTTCTCTCTCCGCGTCAATCTCATTCGTCCAAATTGTCGATCATTGTCGTTTTCGCCATCTTCGTCTCGACGGACAACAGAGATTTATACCCTTGACTCATTGGCTAGAATAGTAAAAGATTTTTTGATTCCGAATGAAAATTTTAAACTTCATACTAAGAATCGATTCTTGTCCATCTATAACAATATTTGCATTGCTCTAGTCAACTGATCATCCCTAACGGACGAAGAGCACGCAACGCTGGTGGTTTTGTGATCACTGAGTGAGTCGAGAGTTCTTCCGTGATGTAATACATCACCATATAGATTTATCGGCTTTCCTTGATCGACTGCCGCTATCGAATCATGTCTCTCTACAGTCAGAAAAAATATTAGAAGAGAACCGATCGAGAGAGAATTTTCGATGAAAGTTCATCTACGTTCAAATCAGATGCAAGAATATAAAATAAGACAGGGACAAGAATACAAATATCTCTCTCCTAGAGGTTATTACTCGTGAATATTTGTACTCTTTCGGAAATAAATAAAATAGAGTGAATAAATACGACTTTTTAATACTCTATTATTCTCATACACTTTTCAATATAAAATTTTTTATTTATCTTCCTCAAATCATAAAGGATGAACAATACTATATTTTTTTTTCAATACTCTATTGTTGAATATAGAGATAATAAAATATCGTTGATACTTGTCATTAGCATTTGTAATGGAAGGAGTCATCATGATCTACGTGGATTAATTATGTACTTATCCATTGCAGGGATAAACATATATATAGATCCTATTATTATTTTTTAAACGATTAAAAGAATTAAAATGCAAAGAAAAAAAAAAAAAAAAGTAGGGGAAAAGACTAATCATCGAGATTACGACTATATATGACGGGCACATTATGAACATGAGTTTAAATCGAAACTAGCTGATATAAAAATGAAAATCCAATTAATATACCACGAATCGATCGAGTCATCGACAAAAGAGAAGTTAGTCTTTTTTGTGCGAATGGCACGAAGGCACTTAAGGATCGAGAATGGACACACTCAGACAAACCGACCGAACCGATCCGACCCGACCGAAAAGAGTAAAAGGATTGTTCAGTGGCCACATAAATGGAAATGATAAGAGGCAAGCAAGTTGTCCCTTAAAGCAGGGGCCTAGATCGCCACTGGACTCCATTAAGTGGAACCATTCCAATTCATCACATCGAAAGTTGTTTCTCTTCACCCCCAATTGCAATGCAAAGTGAAGATTATTAGATAAATCCATCTAAATAATCAAGACTCTTAATTAAAGAATTATATTTAAATTTCATTCGAACTGTCTGTTAATTAATTGTCTTTCTTCTTATATTCTGATATTAATAAGTACTGTATCAGTGAACCTGATTCTTCTTCTTCTTCTTCTTCTTGTTATTGTTGTTTTAATTAAGGAAGTGAAAATCATAGAATTAATGAGTGATGAGTCTGTGGAGATGAATTGGTTTATCTTTTTATCTTCCCTTTTAGCAGACATGAGTGCTTAGTCTGCTAATGCATCTCTTAATCAAGCCGGCACCGCCGCTTTCAATGTGGGAAAACAGGCAGTGGACAAAGATTTCTAGAAAAAAGAGAAGGCAGAAAATATTTTGAAGAACACTGGAAAGTAAATAAATTATTTTTTTTAAAAAAATATATAATTTTATATAAAGTGTGGGCGTATGATATTTGTGTTACACGAAAAAAAAAAGAAAAAGTTAAATCGAGCCGAAATCTAGCTAAGTTGTTAAAATGATTGAGTTTGGTTGAAGTTTTTATTTTTATTTTTATTTTGGGTTTGCCTTTTTAAACTTAATTATTTAGTTTTAAAATATTTGATATTATAAGCTTGTTGGAGCATTGTGGTATTTATAAATTTGATATAGGTTGATTTCGAAGGAAGATCTAAAATCTCTCTCTGAATTAGATGATTCTCTACCATTTATGACTAATGTATCAAGGTCCATAAGGCCTCTTTGATTTATCTTCCTCATAATGATTTTGGAACCAGTTAATAGAGATAGTTAGATTGACGATTTCAATTTTTTATAAGAAAAAAAATATATAAGAGTACTACACCAGGTGTGTTAGAAGGACAAATTTAAAGAAAAAATACAGAAGAGCAAATTAAATTGCATCTTTTTGTATTATAATAAAAGAAAAAATAAACTTCTTTTAATTTATTTGAGAATAAAAATAATAGAGGAGAGGAAGAAGAATTCTTGATCGACAATAAATATGCGATAGTCGAACTGTAGCATAAAATTAATAAAGTGATAAATCTGTACTTGAATTCAAATATATATATCATCGTCGGAAAAATTTGAAGATCGGAAACTGAAATAGCTACGAATGCAAGATCTTCTACGGATGCGAAGGAGATATTTTGATAGCTCTTAATCCAATGAGAAAAATGAAAAAATCATTCTCATCACCTCTCTTATAGGAATTACACCTATACATAATAAGTTCAAATGATAATGGGCTAGGGGTGTAAACGAACCGAATCGAATCGAATTTTTAAAAAAATTTAGTATTCGAGTTCGATTCGAAGTTCGAATTGAGATATTCGAATTCGATTCGAAATTCGAAAATTTAATAATTTTGGGCTCGAATTCGATTCGAATCAAAGCTCGAGTACGGATTCGATTCGAAATTTTCGAATATTAATTCGAACGGTTCGATTACTATTCGAAATTGAGGCTCGATTTAATATTCGAATGAAGCTCGGTTTGATATTCGAAAATTAATACTCGATTTAATATTCGAATTTAAAAAAAAAAAGTTCGAGAATAGTTCAAACAGTATTATTTCGGCTTGAGTTCGATTCGAAAAATATTTGTACATATTCGAGTTCGGCTCGAATTCGATAATTTCGAATTCGAATAGAATATTATTCGAACCGGCTCGAAAAGCGCGTGAACCGACTCGATTCGTTTACACCCCTATAATGGGCTAAATAATTATATATCCAACTAGAAATTTCGCCACTCCGTCCCTGTGGTGCGGCGAGAAAGGTAAATCGCTGGGGACTATGTCTTGACACTGGCAAGGCAGGGGTCATCCGAGCCTGTGGGGATTTTAGATCCCCTCCGGAATCGACCCCACTACGTATCCAAAGCAACCACACTACCTTACCACCGCGCCATCCCCACTGCCTTACCACCCGTGGGGACATTAAATAATTATATATATAGAGAGAGAATTATTTAGCCCATTATCATTTGAACTATTCACATTCAATAATATAAATCTATAATTAATCATTAAATTGATCAATTTAATAATTCTATATTTAAATTTTTTATGTAAATTGATTAAACATGTTGATTACGTTCCTATCTTTTGTACATACCATCACCTCAGAGATACGATACAACGATAAAAATAAAGAAACATTCCATGTGAAAATACAGTTTGATTCTCTACTGTGACGTTGTTCGATGATGAATTTGAAAAAAATTCATTCGATCAGTTTTGAAACCCAAGAGTTTATTCGATGGACGAAGTACGACTTTAGAATTGGATCGTCGTTCAATGATAGCGCAATTACAGAGTCCGAACTAAACCGTGAACAAATTACAAGTCCTTTGATTTACTTTTGGTGATCTTATCCGACTCAGCTATTGGCGTGAAGTCTTGAAGATCCATGAGACAAGATCGGTCACTAGCAAAGATTAGTTGAATCAAAAATTTGGATACTCTAGTGTCAATAAAAAAATAAAAAAAAAATAGAAAGGTTGTTTTTTTTTAAAAAAAAAATACGTTTGATTTTCATCTAAATAACAGTTGGTTGATAGCTAAATAATTAATGGTTAATTATCATTATTTTGGGAAGCAATAGATTATCTTTTCTTATTTTAAATTTATTCATTTAATTTAATGAATCGTTTAAGCTTCTTGTTAAACAGGCATAATTAAGCCAGCTCTTTAGGATAAATTTTTTATTTTTGACGGAGCAAATTATGAGTGAAATAATATTGGATGGTTTCATTATTTTTGGAAGCAATATATTATCCTTCCTTATTTTCAACACATTATTCACAATCTCTAATTTTAAACTTCTTCTTTGAGTTAATCTTATTCATATTAAACAAGCATTAGCCAGCTCTTTAGGATAAGTTTTTATTTTAATATTCTATTTCCTCAAATGAAAAAATCCAAATTAAAAAAAAAAACTCTAAGATAATGGATAAAAAATAAAAGAAAAGTATAAAAAGGTGATAAAAGGAAAAAAAATATGATATATATATATATATATACTGAAGCTTTCGATCACGAGCAAAGTCATCGATGGTCATGTACAAATCAATAATACTCATGAGTGAGGTCGCTTGTAGCTCGCGACCACGCAAGGTGACTCTTGGCTGCATGATCGCACGTGTGGAGGCGATCGACCTTGTGCGGGGTTGTTCATTGCTGTGAGCTACATCTCGTGGTTGTGAATGCGTGTCAATCTATTTCTTATAATAGGTAAACCATAGAATAAGAATTTCATCCTTTTTTTTTTTAATCAAATAGACATTAAAAAAAATTTCACAAGAGTTTTTTTTTTCAATTTTTATTTCCATCCTTTCAAATAAACAAAAAAGTCAGTGGAGTAAACTTGAGTTTCATTATTTTTGAAAGCAATGGATTATCCTTCCAAATTTTCGAAATTATTTATAATTTAATTTAATTTAATTTGTCGAATTATGCTTCTTGGCCTAAGTTAATATTGTATATAATTTTTTTTTAATTTATAGAGCAAATCCAGAGCCAAATAATTGCGTTTTTATTATTTTTAGAAGCCATAGATTATCTTCCCTTATTTCCAACGTATTATTTATTTATTTACTTTTATTTTAAATTTATTCATTTAACTTAATAAACTATTTAAAGAAGTCGTAAAATGATAACCAAATAATAACTCACCCAATAATGATTGTTTTTTTTTTTGTCTCTCATAAACATTTTAAAAAGCAATAAATTATTCTTCTTTATATTTTATTTTGTTGGATTAAATGCAAACCAAATAAAGGCTAGTTTCATTAATTTTAAAAAGCAATAAATTATCCTTCCTTATTTTCAACGTATCATTCATAATTTCATATTTTAAATTTATTCATTTAATATTTAATTTAAAGAGTAGTCTAGTTTCCTAATTTAATTTTGTTATTTAACAATAATTACATGATCTTTTCTCAAATAAATGAGTCCCTATTTATTTTTTAAACCGTTTTATCTTCCCTTATACTCTGTTCATTGAGAAGAAGAAAATAAAATCATTTTCTATCGAATTTTTGATTTCAGCCGTAAATGGATTATTTTTCTTTTTTTCATTTAAAATTTTCTTTCCTTCCCTAATCCCTCTTTCGAAGTAAACATGGTTAAGTTAATCTTACGTAGGGTCGTAAACGAATTAAGCGTTCATAAACAAATTTATGTTCATTCAATATGCATCAAAGTCAATTAATAAAAAACCTTGAAAAATTTGATAATTTAAATAAACAAGTTTGCATATATATATATATATATATATATATATATATATATATATATATATATATATATATATGTGTGTGTTCGACTTGTTAATGTTCGTGAACAATGTTAATGAACAAACTAATTTAAAAATTATTTATAAATTTATTTATACTCATTTACAAACAAGGATTAAAATATTAAAATAAATAAATAAGCTCAACTTAAGAGCTTAATAATGTTTAAATAAATTGAACTTAAACAAGTTTAAATCAAATTTGATTCAAGCTCAAGTCGAGTTCAATCTCTAAAAAAAAAAAAAAAAACAAGCTAAATTTGAATAAGTTTTTCAATAACTTGATTAATTTTAAACTTGAGTTGGGCTCGATTTGATTATTTTATCAAATAAATTTAAATACTATAAAGCTTAACTCGACTCGACTCGTTTACTATCGTAATCTCATGTATATTAAACAAGCTTAAGCTAGGTATTTAACATAATATATTTTTTTAAATTTTTTATTTTGGTGGAGCAAATGGGGAGAGAGAGCCATGTCTACCTTCCCAAGATCGGCGAAGCCAATCCAACTGGTGCGTTTCTTTTGCCCATCCCTCCGTCGCCATCATCGTCGGTAGTGGCAGTTGCCATGCTCAGACCGTCCGGCGGCTATAAATAGGCCGCTCGCTCAGCCTCGGTTCCTCACCCATCGCCTTCCTTCGTCTCCGCCCACCGGTCGTCGCTGGTATCGCCTCTGAGCTCGATCGGAAATGGCCGACGCCGACGGAGGGAAGAGAGTCTGCGGCATGCCGGAGAAGGTGCAGTTGCACGTCGCCATGCTCGCGCTGCAGTTTGGCTACGCCGGCTTCCACATCGTCTCCCGGACGGCCCTCAACATGGGCATCAGCAAGCTCGTTTACTCCGTCTACCGCAACGTCATCGCTTTGATCCTCCTCTTCCCCTTCGCCTACTTCCTCGAGAAGTATAATTTGCTCCGATTCGAAGAGCATTGATCGATCGAATGCACTTCGGTCTTTAACCTCGTCGTGAATTGATCGTGCAGGAAGGAACGGCCGAAGATGAAGTTCTCCTTCCTCGCGCAGTTCTTCCTTCTCGCTCTCTGCGGGTAATTAATTACTTTCCTACGTTGGCTACTCGTTTGGGCAATTTGTTCGATCTCGACGCTGATCGATCGAATTTATGGAATCAGGATAACGGCGAACCAGGGATTTTACTTGCTTGGCCTCGACAACACGTCGCCCACCTTCGCCTCCGTCATCCAGAACTCTGTTCCGGCCATCACCTTCGCCATGGCCGCCGCCCTCAGGCAATTCCACCCCATCTGATCGATTTCCGTGTGTAAAAGATTTAATTTGATCTTTTTTTTTTGTTTAAAAAATGAAGAATCGAGAAGGTGCATCTCAACCGGCGAGATGGAATCGCGAAGGTCGCCGGAACGCTGTTGTGCGTCGGCGGCGCCACCGTGATCACCCTCTACAAAGGGCCGTCGATATTTGACCACGCGTCTACGACGACGCTGAACTCCGCAGCGCAGCAGGCCATGGAGGAGGGGAAGAACTGGACGCTGGGCTGCGTCTTCCTCATCGCCCACTGCCTGTCCTGGTCGGGGTGGCTGGTGCTCCAGAAGCCGGTGCTGAAGAAGTACCCCGCCAAGCTCTCCGTCACCTCCTTCACCTGCTTCTTCGGCGTCATCCAGTTCCTCATCATCTCCGCCTTCATCGAGCGCGACGCCGACGCCTGGGCCTTCCACTCCGCCGGCGAGCTCTTCGCCATCCTCTACGCCGTAAGCTAGCAGCTAAACCAATAACCCACAATAAATCTAGCGATACACCTAGAACTCAAACACCGATAACGCGCAGGGAATCATCGCGTCCGGAATCGCCTTCGCCGTTCAAACATGGTGCATCGACAGGGGCGGCCCTGTCTTCGTGGCCGTGTACCAACCTGTTCAAACTCTTGTCGTCGCAATCATGGCCTCCATCGCTCTAGGCGAGAAATTCTACCTCGGCAGGTATTCATCGACTGCTTCCTCCTCTCCACCAAGCAAGAAGAACACTACATTGCTCATCTCCTTCTTCATCGATTCTTGCAGTATCATCGGAGCCGTCTTTATCGTCGCCGGACTGTATCTGGTGCTGTGGGGGAAGAGTCAGGAGGAGATCTTTGCAATCGAGGCGGTCTCCGTCGTCTCTTCCAGCCGCGACCATGATGGCCTCAGGCCGGCGGCTGCCTCGCTCAAAGCTTCCCCCGCCGACCTGATCACTCAGCCACTGTTGCCCTCCTCCGCCTCTGAGACCGTCTGATCCAGAATGCTTCATCGCAGAGCCCTATAGATTTGTTCAGCAATATTGTCTAGGTTTTCTAAGGTCGCCGGAGGAGAGATCTGCAACTGCTTGTTTAAACGAGATTTTAAGCGTGCTCTTTGGTATTGTATCGCGTATAATTTGAAATTAGTGCTTTAACCTTTAAGAAAGATGACGATCACTATCATCTCGACCATGGCACACTGCAACTGGACTTGCACGTTTACTTTTCCCTGCTTGAATCTTTGACCTAATCAGAAACTATTTACGATCCTTCTGAAATTGTCAGCTTCCAGCTGAAATGAAAATATATACGTGGATGTTGCTGCATCCGTTTGATGATTCTTCGTTCAGATATGCTCATGAATTCATGCAAGCATGCCGCGTAGAACAACAGAACAAATTAACCACGCCATTAGGGTAGAACAAGGTGCATGCACCGAAGGAATCAGGGAATTTAGTGGTAGTTTCTATATGAATTATTATATTTCTTAATGAAAGAGCGCATCACAGAACAGATATCACGAAGGCATGCAGCGTTGTCTTCTTGGTTACTACGGGAAGAAGATAGAAGATCCAAGAAGCTACGTTTGGGCCTGCCTTTTCTTTTCCTCCGCTGCATCTGCCGCTTCCACCTGCCTCTTCGCCGTTTCCAGATCCGCCTGGCTCGCCTCTTCCTCGCTCCTGGCCGTCGCTTTCTTCGCCTGGCGCGAAGGAATAAAAGTTCAGAAAGGAAAAAAAACAAAAACACGTACGCAGCGAGAGGAAGGAGAAGGAATTGTTCAAGCACCAGTCCTGCGATGGAGGCCTTGGCGTCCTGCAGGCCTTCTTCCATGGAGGCCGAGAAGGCGACCCAGCCTTTCTTGAACGTCGACCTTTCTTTTCCGTTTCCGTGCTCCATTCGCCGACTGCGATGGCGCTTGTTCCCGCGGGGAGTTTCCGAGGAAATACAGAGAAAAACGACGACGCTGGCGCGCCCGCTACGTGTTCGATCGAAATTCTGCTGCGTGGATGCGAAGCTGAGACACTCGTCGTGCCCTTTGGCTTCGACTGGAAAATTTGTTAATATTTAAGCTCGATTGGTTTAGTTAGTGCAGTTCGAGACAATGAAAAATAATAATTTTTCCCCCATTTAATATTATTTTTTAAGAAAATAAGAATCTCTTTTGGAAGCTCCATGATCAAACAAGCCAAGCTAAAAAAAAAGCCTTAAAGCATTAATATCTATGGCAGCTGCACGCTCGCCTTGTTGGACAGTCCATATGATCGATTCTTCGCCGGCTGGTTACTGTCGGATGAGCAACAACCCGACGGCCGTGACGACGAGCGTCGACAAGCACCCGAACGGGAGATGCGCGAAGAAGGAGAGCGTGTAGCCATTGGACTTCACTCGCTGAGCCTGCTCGCACACTATCAAGTTGGCAGCGGATCCCAGCAGTGTCAGGTTCCCCGCCACCGTGCTCACCCACGCCAGAATTAGCCACGCCTTGCTTTCTTGGCTGGCAGAGATTCTCGCCGCCGACGCCGCCACCGGAGCTCCGAGCAACAGGACTAATCGTCGATCCGATCGAAGAAGAGAAACAGGTTCAGTGCATTTGTGGAGGATTATGTGGATAATTCGACGAGGAGGATGGTGTACCTGTCGGTACGTTGGAGGCGATGTTGGAGAGGAAGATGACGACGAGAGCGAGCAGCGCGATTCCACCGGGTTTATCGACACGAGCGTGAGGCTCTATGAAGTCCCAGAATGCGGTCGGGATTCCTGTCCGGTTGAAGCCGTCGACGGTGATGAACAGCCCGCAGAAGAAGATCAAGAGCGAGTAGGAGACCTTTTCGAGGCAGGGTTGGGCGTCGGTGAAGTCGAGGACGATGAGGACGAGCGCGGCAGTGAGCGCCGTCCACGCCATGTTGAACCCCATGAGCAGCGCCACCAGCATGCCGACGGTGACCAGGTACACGCATACCCGCCACAGGTAGTGCTTCTTGAACCGCATCACCATGTGCCTTACACGCCTTATTCTTCGACCTTGTCGCGCAGCCTCCTCTTCGCTGCCGTTCCCGGCTCCTGCCGCTGAGTTCGCCGCCACTGCTGACTCCGTCGTCGTTGCGGCGTCGCCTGCTCTGTTTCTGAATGTCTCTGCAATCCGGTGGAGATATTGAGGATGGATTCGATTAATTGGATGAGAATGAGTCAACTTTTTTGATTGATTGATGTGTGACGCACCGTTAACCGATGCATTGCGAGAAAGAGACGTGGGTGTGCTGATCCAGTCGTCGGAATCCACGGAGGTCACGTGGGACATGGTGGCGGGGGAGAAGCGGTGGGAGATGACGTCATCCTCGTCGATCGGATCTCCGGCGGCGAACGCCGGATTGACGTTGGCCTCGACGTCGCCGTTGTCGACGGACAGTTGCTTGAAGAAGAAGATTAGGAGGATAGCGGCGTTGACGAGGACGCCGAGGAGCATGGCGGGGAGGAGGCCGAGCAAGAACCTGCCGAAGGAGATGCCGCTGAGGGAGGCGATGACAAGGTTCTGGGGGTTGCCGATCGGGGTGGCGGCGGAGCCGACGTTGGCGCTGGAGGCGAGCGCGAGTAGGAAAGGCCGCGGCGGGAGGTTGTTGCGTCGGGCGAGCTTGAGGACGAAGGCGGTAAGGACGACGCAGGCGGTGTCGTTGGTGAAGAAGGCGGAAGAGACAGCGGCGACGAGGCAGACGCGGCAGATGAGGTCTTTTCCCCCCTTGCTCCGCCACGAAAGCAGCGCGCCGAGATGAGAAAAGAGGTCGGAGCGCTCCAGGTAGGCGCTGACGACCATCGTGCCGAAGAGGAGCGCAAGGATCGGGAGGTCGATGGAGGCGAAGGCCTGCGCCGGCGTCATCACGCCGAAAAGCACCATCAGCATTGCGCTGAGGAGCGCCCCGGCGGTTCGTCCGATGGGCAGCACCGGCACAGCCGGGAACACGGCCAGCACCCAAAACACCGAGAAGGCCACCGAGCCCAGGACCACCTTCGATACCGCCGCCACCGCCATGACTTCCAATTCTGCACAGGGCGTTCTCCTCTGCTTCCACTCTCACCCTCTAATTCAAATACACTTCACACAAACTTTTCACTTAATCCACACACTTAATTATCTTTTCAGATTTCCGCTTAAAAAAAAGAAGAAATTTTCAAAACGACTAATTTAAACTAAATCCTCTATTTTTTTTTAATATATGTGTTTAAATAGAAATGTTATCCTAAGCGTCATGCGTGATAATGAGAAATGCACATTAACTTCATCGTATTTTATCTTGTCTGAGCACATACTTGTTTCATGCTGAGCACTCCTTCTACTTGATGCCCGAGCATCCCAAGCGATGTTCGACCATCCTTTGTTGTTCAGCATCGTCGTCGAGTGATCGGATTCCGATTGCGATTCGATCAAAATTCAACCGCAATTCGATCGGTGTGTGAGTTCGATCGAATTGAGATAGAAATTCATCGAATTGCAACTATTATCAGTCACAATCGTGATCAATTTTGATCGCAATCACGGTCAATTTCAATCGCAATTTGATCAGATTTCGACGATATTTCAGTCGGATCGCGATCGAATTTCAATCAGATCACAGTCGAAATCAATCGCGATTGCAGCCATGGCATTGGCGCCCATAATTCAATCAGATTTCGATCGAAGTTCGATCGAAATTTAATCATAGTTTGGTCAATTGGACTGCAACGATGATTTCGACGGATTCAAGGGTTGATTATAATGTTCATTGTATAAGAACATTGCAGGTGAGAACACTGTACATTTTTCATTTATTGTTTAATCTCATAAATTGAATAGAGAATGAACGTCTCACCTTTATTTTTAAAAAATATAAAATGTTATTATACAATTAACCCGCAATCCGTCAATCCAGTGGTCTTCATTGATCTGTCTCACGATCATTGTAAGTGAGGTATATAATGGAGGATTTTATGAGTTTTGATGTGATGATCAAAATATATAAATCGATCATCTAAATTTATGAAAGAAATTTAAATCTCTTCCGAAATCGATGCTTATTTTATATATTCATAAATTTCGTTGTATCTTAGTCACTATGTCATTTTCGTGGGACAGATTATCAGACAAATAACTAAAGATGGGAGGAGGAAAATGATATTGAAATGTCAATGCTCGAGGACAGCTGAGAGCTGGACACGTGTTCAGTCCTAATTAAATGAAGGTTCTTGTGGCCGAGGCCGCTTCCTTCTCACCTGCAACTTTGACCATTCCACGCCGCGACGAGAAAAATTTCCAACTCGATTTGATTTTTTTTTCTCTCCCGTTTACTTGCGAGGCCGCCATCGCCGTCTCGTCGTCTCTCTCCGGCTGACGACTTGTAAACGACGCCGAGTCAGCGTTAATGCGCCAGGCGTGGTGCTCGTGTTTCGAAGATCAGTGAGCGGCTATAGTTATTGCTTGGGGCGCAGCTCCGGCCACGTTTATGGGGCGGCGACCGGCGGCAGCGGTGGCCAATCTTGATCCGCCACTAAGTGTGTGTTAAGCTTATTAAATTGTGTCATGGTGGAAAATAATGAATGATTAGTGAGCAAGCATGACAAGTGTAGTTTTTTTTGTTCTATTTTATATACGCGAAGAGAGAGAGTTCAAAAGGCATCTTGTTTCCCAATCATATCTTGTTTCCCCAATCATTTGGAGTTTATTTTAAAAAATGAAATAAATTTTGAAAGAAATAGATCGCAAGTGGCAGTCTGAGGAAATTAAACGTCGATGATCCAGAGTCATGACCTCTCCGAAAATTGACTTGCCCACTTTAGAGTTACCCTTTTACACTTATCAACTGGGTCGTTTCATGACAAGTATAGAAATAGCTCTTGTTTTGATGTGAGACTGTGGTATGGGATGATTTGGCAAGATGTTCACGATCAAGTCTCCTTTGGTTCGACTGAGCTAAAATGACTTCTGGTGTGTCGGATCGGTCAAGTCGAGTGGGCGTTTGTCTTTGAGAAATAGTAGGGTGATTGTTTCGAGATCAATTATCAGAGTCTTAGAGGCTTGGCCAAGATTCGTCGTCAGAGCCCACTAGGATCTGAACATGAAAAGACTCGCAAACGAATGAGAGAGGAGGTCGAGGGATACCTCGACGAAGCCCCTCCGACGCTTAAATCAGAATGTGGTGAATAGTGGAGAAAATGCTTAAAGGAGCAAAGTTGAAGATTTGAGATTACCTTAGTTTCATTCTCCTTGTTATCTTTATATAGAAAATATAGCAAGAGAAATTTGATAACATAGGTCCTTAGGAAAAGTCATGGGAAATATGACCTCATTATGAAAAAGATATACCTGTACGGAGAGGATATGGGAGGCATACCCTCATTATGAAGGAGATGTATCTGTATTGAGAGGATCTTGGGAGGTATGACCTTATTATGAAGAAGATATGTCTCTACGGATGAGATCTTGGGAGACATGACTTCATTATGAAGGAGACGTGACTAAACAGTGGAGATCGCAGAGATGCATCTCCTTAGGAAGAACATAACCATCTGACTATTGAATTGAGCTTGACACATCTACTGAGCTCGGGCATCCGACCGATATAATCTACTGGACTAGGTTGATATAATATGTCTATCGAACTGAGCTAGTGTAGTAGATTTGTCAAACTGAACTGACATGACATGTCTGCCGAATTGAACTGGTATGATATGTTTGCTGAACTGAACTGATATGATATATCTGTCGAATTGAACTGATATGATATGTCTGTTGAACTAAATTGATATGCATCCCGAATGCTTTCCGACTGCACCCAAGTTGATCTGAGCCTCATCTGACCAGGCTTGATCCATGGATCCATCTCAGCTTGACTGTTGACTAGACTTCTTTCTGATAGCCCATGGCCAGGAGGACTTCACGACATCATCTCTCTTTACTATTGAATTGGATTGTAAATGAATCAAGTCAAATTAAACTTTATAATATTCAGAATTATTTGATAAGATAGTCAAATCAAATCTAAAAGTAACTAAACTATTGAAACAATTGTCAAAGCTTGATTTATTTTTTTTTAGATGGAGCCTGGTTCGAATTTGAATTGAGCTTGTTTAATTGATATCGAGCTTCTAATTAACCTCGAATAAAGATTGATTCAAACTTGTTTAAGTTCGACTTGTTTAAACGTTATTAAACACGTAAGTTAAGCTTATTTGCTTGCTTTAAATTTTAATAATTTAATATTTATTTGATTGATTAATATAAACAATTTAAGTGAATATAAACAAGTTCATAAATAAGTTCATAAATGAGTGTGATCATGAATATAATTTACAAGTTTTGTTCATGAATATAGTTTATAAATTATTTTCGTAAATATTATTCATTAATACTATTCACGGATACTAAATTGAATATATATATATATATATATATATATATATATATATATATATATATATATATATATATATATATATATATATATATATATATATATATATATTCAAGTTGTTCAAATTTATTCATTTAATTGACTTTAATATATATTGAAATAATATAAATGAATTTTTATTAAGTTGAATATCAAATTTGTTCGTGATTGTTTGGTTTATTTACATCTCTACCATTGAGGGCATATGAGTGGTGTGAAGGATTGAGATGTTTAAAGGGCGCCTAACTATTATAGCAAAAGACGATTACGCTCGCCCCAACACCCCTCACCATCGGTCCCTCGGAAATGATGAAGGGAAGTAAATCATGGGGGTTATGCCCCTTGACACGTTGGCCAAAAACAACGTAGAGCTTCTGAGCCTAGGTGAGGATTTTAGATCTCACACTGAGAATCGATTTCTGTCCATCTATAATAGCATATACGCTGCTCTAGCCAACGGATCATTCCGAGGGCACCTAACTCGTTCTTCGATTTGGTCAATCTTAATTTGGATCAATTAAACAAGTATAAATGTGATATTTAAGAGAGCAAATCTATCTATATATAAAAATGATTTTTTTCACGCTGCAAATAGCTCAACTAGAAGGTGTGGAGTTTTCCCTATATGCTTGGCTTGAGGGGAGCTTTTAGTTTTTATTTGTCTTTCATCGATTTAGGTTACTGTATTGTTATTATTTTCTAATACCGATAAAATATGTCTCGGGCTAAATATTCGAGCGATATGCCCATGAAGTGATGTTGGCACCATAAGGAATGAGCCCATGTGAATAAGAATAAGAGGAGTTAAGAGTCCAAGAAGACGAGAGCTCAGTGAGTTGAGCAATTAAGGAGTTACGAAGGCCAGAAGTCGAGAATTTAGGAATTCGAAAGCTCAAGCACTCGGGAGACTGAGAGATCGAGAACTTAAGATGTCAGAGATCAAGAAGTAATGGTATGGATAGACGTAATCAGATACTAGCCTAGTACACACAGATGCGGTGGCAAGCCTTCCTAGGCATGAATAAGAGTGACCTAAAACAGAGCCAACCCTGGACAAGGGCAACTGGAGCCTCTGCCCAGAGCCCAAACAAAAAATTTCAAAAATTATAAGAAGAGGGGCCTAATTTTTATTGGAAAATAATATTTTTAGCTATAAAAAGATCCGTTTTTATTATTTCGTCCCGGACCCTAAAATACCGAGGATCAGTTCTAACCTAAGAGATGCACATTAATGACAATAAAGAGAAAAGTTTCCAACTAATAGTTTGTGGACATGAGTATGGATTGTCATGGTACAAGTGGAGATATTTTTGTACTGAGAGGGTAAGTATGAACATGTTGACATGTCGTGGGGAGGCATGGGTGAGATGTTATAGGAGAGGCATTCATTTACGATGGTAAAGTGCATAATCTATAAAGTGAAAAGAAGTTTGTAATAAGAAAGGGAATAACCTTATTTTTTCTTATGTCTGACTTAATTAGGGTCACTCTAATCTATGTTAATTTGGATAGGATCTCATTACAGTCGGGTGAGCAGATTCTCACCAGAGGACTTGACAAAAAAAGGCTAATCACCACCTTAGTTTATTTCGTTCCACACTTTCGAACTCTCCGAGTTCATCTGACTGAGTGAATTGGTCGAGATAAATGGATCGAATCAAATGGTTTAGTTAGTCAGGTCTGCTAAACTTATCGAAGTTGGATGGTTCAAGTAGGGCTAATTAACTAAATTGGCCCATTAAATTTGAACATGTCCACTAGGCTTACAATTCCCAACTGAGGAAACTTTGGGCATTGAAAAATCTTATAGAGCCACGTGCACTTTTTGAATTTATCTAGCATGTGTCTGTAGAGCCGAATGCTCATCTCTAAGATTAGTCAGAATTATCGTTGAAGTCGATATCTTTTCTCCGAACGGAGAGTCGCTTTGGATATTTGAATTATAAAAAAAATAAAAATAAAAATAAAAATAGTAGGTTCGATTATGCTGGTTGGATTGGGCATCGACGGTGATGGAGGAATGGATTTCGATGGCGATGTAGGATTGGAGGTGTATGTGCTCGAGGACGACGGAGGCAATGATCTGCGTCTGGAAGATCCAGGTGGAAAGAGAGGGCGAAGTTAGGGTTATTGGAATTATGGAAGTAGTCATCGAGTATGGCACTGGCCGGCCGGCCGAGTGTGTACTCATAAACAAGGCGAAGCCAATCGCCGGCGACGGATGTGGTCGACGCAGGAGCGGTGAGACTTATCGAAGGCAGTACTGAGGCGGATTGGGAGAGTGGCTGGAAATGACGTTAGAAGACGACGACATCCTTGACGCCAAGGGAGCCGCAGCTAGCGCCATGCCGGAGGAGTAAGGGAGACGATTAGAGTGGAAGATGGCGGAGGGGTTAAACCTAGAGAAGGGAAGTGAGTCGAAGGCGAAAGCGTCGATGAAGGAGGATCGAGATCTAGAACAAATATATATATATATATATTTTTGAATTAACGGAGTCAACTAAATTTTTTAATAAAAATTAATAAATCAAACAAATAAAAAAATTAATTAATTAATTCAATTGAAAATTAAAACAATCAATTTTTCGATTGATAAGGAATAATCGAGTGTTTAAATATTTTATTAAAATTTTCAAAGTCAAATGCTAATAAATAATCAAATTGACCAATTAAATGTTCTATTAAAATTTAATTTTAGTCAAATAATGAAGTTGATCGTTGACTGTTATATTGCTATGTTAAATTGATTTTTTAAATTTTAAATTTAAAATCGAATTAATCAATAATTTTTTAAAAAATTAAAATTTTAAAATAACCTAATCATTTTTTTTTATTTTGATAGATTTGATCGATTAATTTATTTTTTTTATTAATATCAGATATTCGAACATTAGATCCGATTAATCTATAAAAATGATTGACTTTGTTCCACGGATCTTCGGGACATCTCGTCAATAATTGAACCGGATCAGATCGGAATTCAAGTGACCTCTATCGTCCATAAAAAATAAATCAAAGAAGTGATCGTAATTTTTTTACGATTCAGTCTAGACTTTATAGTCATGTCATTTTTGAATGACAGGCCAACATCAAAATCGTACTCTATCCATTAGATAAATTCCTAATTTTAAAATCGTCCGAATAATTTTTTTCTAAATTTATTATCGAACGATATCACAGTAAAAATTATTAATTCATTTTAACTCTTATTTGACCGGAGAAGATGTCAGATGGTTACAAGGGCATGCGACCGCGGAGCCACGTTCGCAGGAGAAAAGGGGCAAACTCAGCGCTGCGATGGATCCTGCGATGGCAGAGGACGTAGTACGAGCTTTTTTTCCTTTTTAATTTTGTTTTATATTATTTTAATTATACTCGTTTCGGTTTAAAATTAATAATCATTGTTGTTATTTAATACGAAAGAATATGATTAAAAAAAAAGGGAAAGGGACGAATTTTAATTATTTAAGTTGGCTTTGAACCATGTTTGACGTAGCTAAAGCTTAATTTGACATGAAATTAATTAGACCATTTATTTATTGATGCATTTGGTTTAATTCTATGATTTAAATTTATTTTAAGTGATTCTCATATAATTAAATATATTCGTCGTGATAAAGAATGAGGCATAATAAAATACACTTGGTATTTGGCTTTACTTATAAGAACATGTACAAGAGGGACAAGTGTGGTATAGATTCGTTCTCGTGTTCGCGATAGCTACCAATTTATCATCATCGAAATCTACCAGTCTATCGTCGATATAATCCCTATAGAAGGGCATTTGGATCGCTTATAAATCATAATAGAGAATGATGAAAGAAGACATAGTGATATATTCTGTTACATACGACTCTTAAAGAGTTACTTGCGATCTCGATCGATCGACATGAGGGTTTCCTCTTCGAATCTTGATAAGCATCGAACCTTCCGTGCCATTGTAGCATTTGAAGAAGTAGATGACTTTCTCCCTAACTACTACGATACTAGATTTAAGAAAAGGATTCATTGTACGATACTCGCGGCACAACATGTGCCTTAATCGAGCAGACTGAGTTTGCACCCGCATGGGCGATTCGACCACCGTGTGCGAGTCGACTGAGCTACCGATATTTGATCGAATTGCGATTCGATCGACCATGGGCGATGTATAATTTTGGCTTCTGGAAAACTTGCTCTTCGGACGGTGCCTTGCACTGATAAAGTCTAACAACGTAGGTGAACGGCCACAAGGAAATCCATGCATCTTGTCTGCGGACGCAAGTGTTTGAAAACAGGGAGCACAAACATTTGACTTTCAAAGATAGTTAAAGTCAACCATCTCTAAATGTCAACTATCGGGCCGTACTAGTCCGTAGTTTTGACTGTTTTTAATTTTACCTCGGTGATCACGCTTAAGCCACCGACTCGAGGTAGAACAATATTTATTTATTATATCATAAATTTATATATTTGAAATTCGATAATTCACTAGTGTATCTCTATGTAAAAGATTTTTTATTTTTTCTTTTCTTTTCATTTTATCTTTTGACCCGTATTAATCTGTATAAATATGATTGTTTCACAAAGATGAATATCATCAGTGTTGCAACAGAGATCGAGATACTGAGATATCTAATAGTAAAAATGACGAAGGACCAATGACTCGGATGGAAGAATGGATGATGCAATGGGAGCATCGAAGCAGAGAATTGACTGTCTCGGACGTTTGTCGAATGACGCTTCATGGGCAGTCGAGATGAGTCCTGCAGAGGGAAAAAACGATTAAGAGCATCGAGAGAGATTTCGACAAGGTCCCTCCGACGCAAAACATGAATTAATATGCAAAGGAGAAATAATAAAAGTAAGTGAGCAGAGACGTTCCGAACCTCTCTTCTACCTCTAACTATCCTTATATAAACGGAGATATCCATACAGAGGTCGTGGATGGTATGGTACGATGAAGAGATGGTCTGTTGTCTTTAGAGATAATAGATGTTGTCGCATGTGAAGGGCAATTAATGCCTCCCGTGTGATTGATAGGAGACAAAACTTCATTAATACAGCGGATAGGCTTTCCTGAGGTAGACATGGGCATATGTCTTCTTATCGGGTGAATCCGTTGATAGAGGATGCTTCGTTGGACATCTTAACTTGGATGAACGTCATGTTCCATAACTTGCTGAGATACAATATATTTGGAATACCATACAGCTGAGATGAAATACAATAGTCGAGATGCAGTGCACCTAACCCACCATGTAGCCGAGACAGAATATAATAGCTACGATGTGACGCTTCTTCATTCGACTCGGCTATATTGAAATATAGTCTTCTCCATACAACTTGATTATATCAATATGCACTGTCATCATCATTGGACTATATGTCGAGATGTTATCATTATTCGGCTATATGCCAAGATATTGTCTTCCTCATGTCTCATTCGGCCTTGTCGAGATATAATGTTTTAGAATATTGATTGGACCTAAGAGATGAGTGATCATAAATATAATGTCTTTTAATCATAAGCTAATATCATCCAGTATCAATAAACAATCTTAAAGACTTTGTCAACATCTTCAAATGTAACGATAATTTTTTTTTTGCATTATACAATTTAAAGGCAAATTAATTTATTATTTACTTTTCGTGATCGGTTCATCTTTGGTGCAAAAGGGTTGAAATCCATCAACCTAATGCCTTTTATCACCTCTAGATCATCGTAAGTGATGAAATCACGTAGACGACCTCTTAAAACTAAGAATTAAGCGTGATGATGTCACCTCGTGATTTAAGAGGGATTGACTCGTTATTCTCTGATGCAATATTTACATACATTAGTCACCGGGTTCTTTCCGCGGGAGCTGTAATCGGTTCATCTCGTTTCTTGGTTTGAGATTTGGGAACACGTACAAAGTCAACTATGAAATCTCTCACCCTGCGGTAGCGGATCTCGACTAATTCTACCTTCAAGAAGAGTTGACTCTTGACCCTCACCAAATGTTTGACTTTTTTATTTGGCTTCTAGATTTTGCATTTTTTTTTGACATTTTTCCAGTCAAAATTTAAAAATAATTGTTTTCCTTGAAAGTGTCCAATTTTGCCGACTTAAAATAAAGAAACATCCTAATCCCTAATAAATTTATTTTATAATTATATTTTCTGTAATATTCAAATATTTTTTCATTAAAAAAATATATTTTTGAGCCAGCGCTAAAGCTAGACCTAAGCCAAATCGGCCCGCCCCGTGGGTCAAGCCGGTGAGTCGACGCGCGTATCACACGGTTTGTTTGCGGGCGGACCGGGCCAGGTTTCTGTACTTTCCTTAGTCTTCTCGATCCGACCAACGATGTTACTCGATGCATTTATTGGTTGGTATCTTCGGGGCCCACCAGGTGGGAACAATTTCCCCGAACCATGTTCTAGAAAAAGCAGTAAAAATCTTAATTATATTTAGAAAAATATAGCCTTATTAATATTATTTAAGCCAGCGCGGGAAGGTCATATAATAACGATAATCATCCCAGATGAAATGACAGTCTTACCCTTCCCTTTTTTCCCAGTTATAAAAAATCATCAACTAGTCTTCGATTCTAGAATCCGTTTTTTTTTTTTTTTCAAATATCATTCAGTTTCATTTAACATTTAAAAAACAATTCATTCTGATAACATTGCAAAAAGGAAAAAAAAAAGAATTAAGTAAAATTAAATTTGAAATTCGAAATAATAAAAATAGAAAAAAGAAATCGTGTGTCAAGGGCCGGGGGCAAAATTGTAATTTCAGGATGGCTTGGGGATGATCGAGAACTCTTCAAATTGCGCCGTTAGAAAGCGGCGGGTTGGTCCTCGGCACCGCCTCTTCTTCCTCAACCAAATCCCGAGAAAGCGGAGGCCGCGGAACGCGGCTTGGAACGGGTCGCGCTGTGACAGAGGCGACCGAGATGTGCGCTCTCCCAGCGATCGATGCGTGGAGGCCGTGACAGAGCGCGACGACAAGGTCATGCCGCCTGTTGGTGGCCAAGCATTGCAGCCCATGGCGGACGTTCCCTGCCCCTTCCTCAAGCTGGCACCAACCCTAGCCCATCGCATTGTCCTTCCTCTTCCTTCTCTATCCTTTTAGATTTGTTTTGATTTGGATCGGTTCTTTTGGTTCGCGGGGATGGCGGAGGTCCCCAAGTTGCTCTACATTGTCGTGGTCGACGATGTCGGCGAAGAGAAGGAAGGGGGCGATGGCGAGAGGCAAGGGAGGAGCTTATCCTTCCGGTACACGCGGCCGGTGTTGCAGAGCACGCTGCAGCTCATGGGCTGCAAGGCCCGTCATGCTTTCAAGGTCCGATGTCTATAACGAATCCTTCGCCCGTCGTTTGTGTTGCTTTCGTCGCTTTTACTGTTAAGATCTCTTAGATCGCGTCGCTTGTGAAACAGAGCAGAATTTATGTACATTATAATGAGGAATTAAAATAAAAGAAAAAAACCTACATCTCCTTCTTCTCGGTGCAGGGATGCACTGTCCTATTTCGCTGGGGTTTATCTGATCTTTTGATGTTTTGTTTTATGCAATTCTAGATTTAATTTGGAAATTTTCTTTTTATGCAGATTAGCAGAAGGGTGTTTGAAGTGATGAAAGATGAGTATTCGAGCTGCAGTTTGCCTCCTGATGATCCAAACTCGGATGCCTCGAATGTTTCTTCTCCAGAAGAATACATGCATAGCTCAAATGCCTCTCCTGATGAGGCAGAGAAGACTAACCATTTGACACAAGACAAAGTTGATTTAAGCAGTCGAATGCCGTTCGAGTTGTACAAAAGATTAACAACTGTGGTCGTATCACGGAAATGCTTCTTACACATTGTTTGCGATGCCCTTGCCATGTACAAATATGTTGCTCCCAATCAAATGTCTGACTTGCGCCTTGCTTGCAGGTATGTGATATCTTCCTAACAGTTAAGTTGTTCTAAGGGAGACCCTTGTGGCACTGCTAACTATGTTTGATTAGTTTAGATTTGTCAGGAATGCTATCTATAATGATGTTGTATATAAAGGTAGTCTGGTGATATAAGAAATTCTTTCAAAGACATTGTTGTTCTTTATTTATAAGCACTCTAACAAGCATAAATTCTTCAACCTCAAGAATGGGCAGATTTGAGTTCCATTCATCACAGGATAATTTGTCTCATTTATATTTATCGAGAGAGAGAATATGTTCAAGCTTATGATTTTTACTGACTGAGCTACATGTATCAAATTTAAAACTGAATTTGGGACTTTATATTCTGCTTTAATTCACACTTATAGGTCGAATAACTTCCTATGCTTCTCAATCACATGCCATGTTCCAACTGCCATGATGGTTGACATTTTTTATGAGTGGAAATTTTTTCAGAGATCTCATGTCTTTCATAATTATGTGTATTCTTCTGGCATTCACTATGCTATTAAAGATCATCTTAATTATGAGGTTTAGCTTTAGGTTGGGCAATATGCTCTCCATGATTTACCTCCTTTGTGTTGGTGGGACCGATTAGTGGGGATACTGAGGGTGAGCGAATTGCCTTTTGCATCAATCTTAATTATGAGGTTGATGAATATTGGATAACCTTCTAAGATACTTAACATATTGTTGTTGTTTATCAGCTTGAAGAACATGCAGGTGGTCTAGTTTCTTCATAATCTCGACTTACAGCGCTCTTCATTTTGTCTTCTTTGGCTTACCATGGTTAATATGACCACATGCATCATCCGTACGCTTGGCTTCGTTCAAATTCTCCACCTTAAGATAACCTCTAGATTCTGTGTCATAGTGGGACCCTTTTGGTATATGGCCTATGGCCCATTGAAAGATTGCAATAAATGTCTCAGTTGGTTTTCTTTGATTTTGATGTGTCTGTTAAAGAATCTTCTCATTTTTTTTCTTTTATTAAATAATATATTTGCTTTATTTCTCCTTTTTTTCCCTATCATATATTCTTTATTTTTCTACACTTTCTTTGAAGGATTCGAGAAAAGAAAGAATCTGTGACAGTTCTTCTGTGTGGTGCTAGTGGTTGTGGCAAGTCTACATTGTCTTCCTTGCTGGTATTTTTCTGACATTTCTTCGGTAAAAGTTGTCTGATTTCCACTTTTTACTTTTCCATGTTCCTAGCAGTTGATATTTTATACTATTTTTAGGATATACAAATGAATTGTGATATGAATATGGTTATTGTTTATCGTTGTTGAATCATCATCCTCATCATCATTATCATCTTATTGCTTCATTTAGGTCATCAAATTGTTGTGCACATGTGATCTCCAAAAACAAGAGCGAAGAACATCGAAGAGAGAAAGAATCAAATGAGAGAGAAGAACAACAACCGGAATTTAACATGGTTGGACAAAGGATGCCTACTCCACAAACGGCTAAGAGAAATCAATTAGAATCACTCTTGATTTAGGGTTACAAGCATCCTATATATACATCTCTAGCTAAATATGATATTTATATCCAAAAATACCCTAAAATTTAATTTTCCCAAACTCCCCATCGTCTCTAGGATGTGACACGACCCAGCCGTGCCTCCTGGCATGATTGTGTTGCGGCCGTGTGTTTTCTCCTAGCAGCTAGCATGGCTCGGTCGTACCTCCTGACACGACCATGTCTCGACCTGATCGTTTTCTTCTAACAGCTAGCTGGCCTGATCATGCCACAAAGCACAATTGTGCCTTGACCGTGTTGCCTTTACCTCCATATGAGCCATCTTCAACAATCTCCACCTCGGCGAATATCCACCCCTTTAGAAAAAATAAGCATCTGAACCTTTTCAAGTTGAATGTCACCGGAGGAAATCAGATCTCTGATCTTGTGAAACTTAACATCTATGTGCTTGATTCTCGCATGATAAACTTGATTTTTTGCCAAATAAATAGCACTCTGACTATCACAGTACAACTTGACTCCACCTTGTTGAACACCCAGTTCCTTGACCAATCATATAATCCACAATGCTTCCTTTGCTGCCTCGGCAACCGTCGTGTATTCTGACTCAGTAGTGGACAATGCAACTATAGATTGTATCATGGGCTTCTAACAAATAAATCCTCCTGCATAGTAAATACATATCCTATAGTAGACCTCCTGTCATCTAAATCTCTTGCATAGCCTACATCACCATATCCTATACAACTAGAGGATTATCCTGTTGTCTGCTGAACATGATATCATAATCTGTAGTATCTCTCAAGTATCGAAAAATCCGCTTGACTGCATTCCAATGTTGTCTACCTGGATTTGATAGAAACTTGCTCACCGTACTGACAGCATATGCCAAATCAGGCTTTGTGCAAACCATGACATACATCAGACAACCAACTGCATTGGCATATGGAATACTTACATATCATGAATCTCATCATCAACTTTTGGGCACTATGTAATAGATAATTTGAAATGTTGCGCCAGAGGTGCACTCACAGATTTCATATTACCCATATTGATTCTGTCCAACACCTTCTCAATGTAACTGCGCTGAGATAATCATAATTTCCTAGAGCCTCTGTCTCGATGAATTTCTATCCCAAGAATCTTCTTGGCCACACCTAAATTTTTTATGTCAAACTCCTTACTCAGTAACTTCTTCAACTTGTTGACCTCAGTCACACTCCTCGCAATAATTAACATATCATCCACATAAAGTAACAAGAAGATAAGCGAATCATCATCAAGGCTTTTCACATATATGCAACAATCATACTCACATCACGTATACCCATTCTGAATCATGTATGAATCAGAACGCTTGTACCATTGTCTTAGAGATTGTTTCAATCCATAAAGTGACTTCTTTAATCCACAAACTAAGGGTGCATTTAGTATGTAGAAAATAGAGCATTTTCTATTTTCATTTTTTAGGAAAATAGGAAAACGCGTTTGGTTTGCGTTTTCCATTTTCATTTTCTACAAAATGAGAGTGCGTTTTCCGAAAAATTGGAAAACGTGGAAAAATCATTTTCCAAAAAACAGGAAAACGCGGAAGACAGAAAAGGAAAATGGAAAATGCGATGAAACCAAACACAACCTAAATGCTCTTGTCCGAGTTAACTAAAACCTTCTGGTTGTGACATATAAACCTGCTCTTCTAAGTTGCCATGAAGAAATGCAGTCTTCACATCCAGTTGCTTCAACTGCAGATCATGATGAGCCACCAAAGCTAACACTGCTCTGATAGATAAATGCCTGACCATCAGAGAAAATATCTCATCATAGTCAATTCTCTTTTTTTGTGGGTAACCCTTTGCTACTAGTCGAACCTTGAACTTTCCTTTTACACCTTCTGAAACTGCTTCTTCCTTCTTGTATACTCATTTACATCCTACAACCTTCCTTCCTTTAGGAAGTTTCACCAGGTCCTATGTTTGATTCTTATGCAACGACTCTATCTCTTCTGTTATAACACCCATCCACTTGTTCCATTCAGAGCTATGAACTGCCTCCTGAAAAGTAGTAGGTTCTTCGCTAGTAAGTGTATAAGAAACCAAATCTTCAAAATCATATCTGACAGGTGCTTTTGTAGTGTGCTTGGGTCTGTCTATAGTTATAGTCCGATGCTCCATGTGCTCCAAGCTATCATCCTCAATCCCATGAGTTTCTAGCTCCACTTGCACAATATCTTTGTTTCTCTTGCAATTTGATGGTGTTTGTTTCTCATCTCCTTGAGTGCATTGCAACATAGCCTTCTCATCAAACACTACATCCCGACTGATCACTACCTTGCTTGCCTTAGGATCCCAAAGCTTGAAGCCTTTCACTCCTTTCTGATATCCCAGAAAAATACATTAAACAGATTTTGCATCAAGTTTTGACCTGTCTTCGTTAGAAACATGTGCATATGCTAGGCATCCAAACACTCTCAGACTAGAGTAATCAACCGGGTTGCTTGTCTATTCCTCCTCCAATACTCTCCTATCTAGTGTTGCTCTCGTCATGTTTACTTCCTCTGTCCAGAAGTTCCTTGTAAGTCCAACATTCAATCTAAGACACCGAGCTTTCTCGAATAGAGACATATTTATCATTTCCGCCACACCGTTTCGCTGTAGTGTCCTGCGTACTGTGTAATGTCTCTTGATACCATGCTGCTCACAAAATTTCTAGAATTGTGAATCTGTGTATTCAATGTCATTGTTAGATCTGAGACACTTCAATTTTCTTCCGGTCTGGTTTTTTTACTTCAGCATTCCACAATTTAAACTTGGTGGAAGTTTCTAAGTCGTGCCGCATGAAATACACCTAGATCTTTCGTGAGTAATCATCAATGAAACTCACAAAATATGTATGTCCTCCACATGATGCTACACTGGCTAGACCCCAAAGATTTGTATGAACATAATCTAGAATCCCTTCTATTTTGTGTGTGACTGTCTTGAACTGTACTCTACTTTGTTTCCCAAAAACATAAAATTTGTTGAACTTGAGTTTGCATGTCTTGATGCCTTTCAATAAATTCCTTTTACTTAGCCGTATGTGCCACAATATTGTATCATCGGATTCTGATTCTACAGTAGCAGCTCCACCTATAACCGTCATCCCTAGTAGCTTATAAATGTTCCCTGTTTGTTTCTGTCTTTTCATTACCATCAAAGCACCCTTGCTAACTTTCATGGTTCCATTCATAGACTTATAACTACAATCGTTACCATCCAAAGTCCTCAAGGAGATTAGATTCTTCCTCGGATCTAGTACATGTCTGACATCACATAATATTCGAACTACACCATCAAACATTTTGATTATAACATTCTATATTCCAATGACTCTGCAAGATGCATCGTTATCCATTAGAACATAACCATAATTGACCTATTTTTATGTGTCAAATCAATCTTTGTTAGGTGTCGAGCACACTGAGTTTAGGATCCATAAATCTGTCAATTGCTCTGAACTTGATAAGATGGAAAGCATGTCGCCATTGCCGCTGATTGAATTTTCTTCTTCTACTATGATCACAGACTTCGATGAACCATCTTTCTCTGCGTTAGTCTTCTTTCTCTCTGGATAATCTCTCTTGATATGCCCCTTTACTCTGCACTTTTAGCATGTGATCTCCTTCTTCTTTCTCTATTTAGATCGGGCCTTATTATTTCCCGTCCCATGTTGAGTACTGCTCCTTCCACATTCCTGGTTACTTTTCACCACAAGTCCTTCACCTTGTGAAGTCTTATCGCTAGCTTTCTTTTGTTGATGGAAATCCAAAAGAGCACTTGTGACCTCCTCTATATTTAGAGATTCCTTTTCCCACATCAGGATTATAACTAGATTTTCGTATATTGGAGATGAAGGTAAAGAGTTCAATAACATCAGCGCCTTGTCTTCATCATCGATCTTCACATCAATCCGCTTTAAATCATTGATAATTTGATTGAATACGTTGATGTGTTGCATCATATCGGTGTTCTCTATCATCTTAAGCCCAAATAATTTCTGTTTGAGATAAAACTTGTTTGTCAACGACCTAGACATATATCGACTTTCCAGTTTTTGCCAAACTGCCATCGGTGATTCCTCGTCGATGGTGTGATACATTACGTCATCCGTTAGATAAAGTCTGATGGTCGCCACTGCCCTTGCTTGCAATTCCTTCCAATCAATCTTCTCCATGCTCTCCGACTTCTTTTCTCCATGCCTTATTGCATCAGTAGATCCTTAACTCTCCTCTGCCATAATCTAAAATTTCTAGTTCCATCGAACTTCGCCATGTCGAATTTTGCAGAAGAGATCTCCGCCATGATGAACCTTGGCTCTGATATCACTTGTTGCACACATGTGATCTCCAAACAACAAGAGCGAAGAATGTCAAAGAGAGAAAGAATCAAACGAGAGAGAAGAAGAACAACTGGAATTTAACATGGTTGGGCAAAGGATGCCTACTCCACAAACGGTTAAGAGAAATCAATTAGAATCACTCTTGGTTTAGGGTTACAAGCATCTTATATATACATCTCTAGCCAAATATGATATTTTAGACCTAAAAATATCCTAAAACTCAATTTTCCCGAACTCCCCATCGCCTCCAGGATGTGACATAGCTCAACCGTGTCTCCTGGCATGGCTGTGTCACAATCGTGTGTTTTCTCCCAACGGCTAGCACGACTTAGCCGTGCCTCCTTGCACGGTCGTGTCTCGACCCAGTCGTTTTCTTCCAACGGCTAGCACGACCCGGTCGTGCCTTTTGGTACGGTCGTTTCTCGACCCGATCATTTTCTTCCCGCGGCTAGCACGGCCTGGCTCCTGGCACAGTGTATGTTGTCTTTACCTACATATGAGCCATCTTCCACACAAATCTTTGACTAGTCTTATGTTTATTTTTTCCTCCAATCATAACATCTAACATTTCTAGTCCTTTTTCTCTAAGTGTTTCTATTTCTAGTTTCCAATCTAATCCTCTAAACGTTGACTAGATTCTTTACTTGCATTATTTACATGAGATTTAGGTGCTGATGTGTTCGAGCCCTTCTAGATGACTTTCTAGCTCAACCTTTGTCTATTGAGATGCCTACTCTAATTCAACCTTGAAGCCTTTTCATCTGGGGTTCGAACTGAAATTGGCACGTGTACTTAATCATTGCTGAATGAGCTTAGTAAAGATAGGAAAGAAAATAGATGATCAAGACAAACAAATTGAGGAAAATATGTAATAGAGTTGTTACATAAATTTAACTCATGCACTATATTCACTTGCGTAATTTTTACTGCATGCATAGAAAACTCAAGTAACAATGTTTTGTTTTGTTAAAACTAAGATGCTCCATGCCTATTAATCCCGCACGAACAAATACTGTGGTCTATATCATATATAGTCGGTCATTTTTCCAAGAGCTTCAGCTTTTGAGATAAGGGGCTAACTGATCAACTTTAACTTTAACATCATGTTTGAGTTAGAACAAGATGTGCAAAGGTTAAATCCTGTGTGGGGGAAGTGTGTCAAAATTAAGATGCTCTAGAACAAGTTGATGTGTCATTTTATTAGTTCGTTCCTTTCCTAAGAGCTTGCTCTTTTAAAATGAGCAGTTAACCAATTAACTTATAATACCTTTCTTCCCAATATTCAATGTCTGCTGGATTTTTTTTTGGTTTTAGTGGATCATATCTGATAATTCTATGGCTAATGTAGCCGGATGCACGTGAAGAACATATTCTAAGCATGCTAACACAATTATTTGGAAGTATGGACCAATTTCTTTCTATTTAGATAATCCAATTGTTTTTTCCATCTACTTTTAGCTAGTTAAACTTCATGTGTGCTGATAAATGTTTGGTGTTCCTTGAAAAGTATAGAGTTGTACATGTTGAACGGTTACGCGTGACCAAATTACGGGCACAAAGTCAGGAAACTAATTCAAGTTAACAAGGATTTTCTTCTGCATAACTTTGAACAGGGAGGGAGACTGGGCTTGACGACTGTTATTTCTACCGACTCAATTCGGCATATGATGAGGGGCTTCACAGATGAAAAACAGAATGCACTCCTTTGGGCTTCAACATACGATGCTGGTGAATGCCTAGATTCAGTAGCAGTTGCAGAAGCAAAAGCTAAGCGAAAAGCAAAGAAACTTGCCGTTTCACGAACGCAGTCCAAGGAAGAAGCAACTAATGGAGTTCTTCATGAGAAACATGATGGCAGATTCCACGATCCTGCTATTGGAACTGATTTAATTAGCAAAAAGCAAATGGCTATCGAAGGCTATAAAGCACAAAGTGAGATGGTGATAGACAGCCTTGATCGTTTAATCACCGCATGGGAAGAGCGCAAGCAATCTGTCGTCGTTGAGGGTGTCCATTTGAGCCTCAACTTTGTGGTAGGTATTTGGCAACTTGCAAAAATCCAGTCTAATTCAAATTGCATCATATCCTTTAGAATTTGCTTCCAGATCATTTCAACTCGATTTCAATTTGTCATGTTGGAAGTTTTCTAAATGTTTGCTTCTAATTGATGTTTTGCTTTGCCATTCAACAGATGGGGCTCATGAAGAAGCACCCTTCGATAGTACCATTTATGATTTACATAGTCAATGAAGACAAACATATGGAAAGATTTGCTGTCCGTGCTAAATACATGACACTGGACGCAGCAAAAAACAAGTATATAAAGTACATCCAAAA
Organism: Wurfbainia villosa; assembly: GCA_025175895.1. NCBI lineage: Eukaryota > Viridiplantae > Streptophyta > Magnoliopsida > Zingiberales > Zingiberaceae > Wurfbainia > Wurfbainia villosa. Next base: position 98,700,492 of record CM045988.1, on the reverse strand, counting down.
CATTAGAGCAATTCAAGATTATCTCTCCAAAAGGGCCGATAAACATTTGGTTCCAAAGGTAAACAATACAAATGTCGATCGGAGTGTTGCAGCCATTCATGCCACTGTTTTCGACTGCCTTCGTCGGCGAGAGGCAGGGGAACACCTCTATGACCCTACGACAAATACAGTGGGTCTAATACATGAAGTATACAGAAAGCAGTGTGTTGCCAATTCCCTTACTTCCAAAGGAATGTTTCAGTTGATCCAGAGGAAGGGCTCCTCGAGGCATCTAATGGCGCTTCTTAATACCGATGGATCTGTCGCTAAAGCTTGGCCTGTTGGGTCAGTCGAAAATGGAACTGGAAGCCCCATGTATGGCCCTTTGCAGATCGGGAAAGCTGAGCCAGTGAACCTTCAGTTTGGGAATTTTGGAATCAGTGCATGGCACAAAGATGCATGTGGTACGAGCCAAGCAGGAAGTATCCATGACTCTAGGGACGATGGCACTGATAGTCGATATTTCTCTTCTTGTTGCAGTTCTCCAAAGGCCTTAGATGGACATGCCAAAGAGGTATGCCATTAGCTCATGCCAAATCCAGTATTTCTCACTGTGTAGATACTTTAAGGCCTATGTTATCTTCTTTCAAGGTATTAGGTTGATCTCAATCCTTCTTTTGCATCATCCTTTTTCCATGTTTAACTTCTACCCTAAACGCATTTTTTAAATTGGATTTGCTGTCAGTAGTAAGCAGTTGTTAGATTTTCACAATACGGGAATTAACCTATTTCTTCTCTTCCTGTCGTTCCAGCTTCAGGAGGACTTTTTTGTTGCTGGCAGTGAAGAAGAAGAAGAGGAAGACGAAGCTGACTACCCTCCTGAAGGGTTAAGCGATGAGGATCTCAGTGGCATAGACCGTAGTGAGATGGATGATGAGGTAACATCTAAGATTTGGAAAACTACAATGTTTTCTTTTTCTGAAATGATGTTGATCAGTACCACTGATTCAGTTTCAAGGCTCTGTCGACGAAAACTCCATGTCGGATGACGAGTACGATGACTTGGCCATGGAAGACAGCATGGACGACAGTTATTTGCCTGAAAATGAAGTCGATGAGCCAACTGACACGAAGAATATAGCAAGCGACGAGATGGCACCCGACGGAATGGTAGCAGTGGATAAATACCAGTGCAATCTCGAGCACTTCCTGGGCGAACAACTCGCCGGCACCAGCGGCGAAGGCATTAAAGCGAGGAGACGTTCCTTGAGTGACCCCTTCCAACTATCAAACAGGGCACAAAGCATTCCGCTGAAGATTTTGTAGACATTCAAGTTGTTTGGAGGATCAAAACTTGAAGTAGGATTATGGAACTCAGTAGTATCACACTGCCAATGCAAAGGTCCTCTATTATGTTTCAACCGTCTCAAGAATTTATTGGCACAATACATACAATATTTCACATTTTGAATAATATTTAGAGATGATAAATGTAGTTGTATCAATGACTTACTGTCTAGTGCATGTCTATTGGTTTACAATTTAATTCTTTTCTTTGTATTTAAGGACTATTCAATCAAGATTTTGATGTGCAAAACAAAAAAAAAAACTCTTGAAAAATAAACTTATAATGCAATAAATATAAGGAATAAGACAGCTGTGGATTATCCCTTCACCACATGATAGAATTAAACATCTAAACCCAGTGGCAGCTACCTTCCTCATTAACAAGTTCAAGAACTATCCCAAAATGTGGCAAAACGAGATAACGCTCACGTCAAGCATCCCTCATGGCCGTAGCAAGTTATTAACTATATAGCAGATGAAACTGCTACAAAGAAATTGCATCAATTATGTTGAGTGGAGCTCCTTGAACTACAAGGACAAAGATTACCATGTTATCATGCAGTATATATGCCCTCTTCTTTGGTGGTGCCAAAGTTGGAAACGCTTCATCAGGAGCCTGCAGACAATAAGTCTTGAGACACAACTATTCATATGTTAAATGACCAGTTACTGACTAATATCGGCGACGATCAAGCCTAATTATAATAAGTAACTTTCATAGTTGAGCACACTGTGATAAGTCAAATTGATGTAAGTAAACTAAATTAAGCCTACTAGCTAATTACACAACTACCACATTACTTTTGATGTGAGGCTGAATCTATTAAAAAGAAGAAACAAAAAAAGTCGCTTTGCGTAAGGCTTGTCATAGCTCAAGGAATTAGGTTGGTTGTAGTTCGAAATACCAATCGTCGTGATGTAATCCTTTGTAAGAACAGATGGATGCATAATTAACAAGCCAGAATCAAGATCAGGAAACTAAATACAAGTATTGCGATGAATTGTTTTTTGTACAATGAACATAAGCACTACAGTATAAATGGCACATTAAAACTATTTCTATAAGCACAAAGGAAGTTTGGTGCCCATCAAAGAATTAGGTTGTAAACTCAAATCAAAGAGCAAGAAATTGTCATCATTACAACTGGGATAAGCTATGTAAGAACAATTGAATGCATAATTAGGATCAGGATCAGTAAACCAAAGACAAAACTGATGAGAGTATCCTCATCAAGGTGTATGAATTAATATATGTAGTCCACCAAATATGAAACTACATTAGGGGAAAAAGGGCCTGCTCATGGATAGAAAAGTAGTGAAATAAATGTGATGAATTGTTGTTAAGCACTACAGTAGAAATGGCACATTAAAACTATTTCTATAAGCACAAAGGAAGTTTGGTGCCCATCAAAGAATTAGGTGGTAAACTCAAATCAAAGAGTAAGAAATTGTCATCATTACAATTGGGATAAACTATGTAAGAACAATTGAATGCATAAGTAGGATCAGGATCAGGAAACAAAAGACAAAACTGATGAGAGTATCCTCATCAAGGTGTATGAATTAATATATGTAGTCCACCAAATATTAAACTGCATTGGGGGAAAAAGGGCCTGCTCATTGATAGAAAAGCAGTGAAATAAATGTGATGCAATTGTTGTTTGTACAATCAACATAAACACTATGGTAGAAATGGCACATTAGAACTATTTCTATAAGCACAAAGGAAGCTTGGTGCCCATCAAAGAATTAGGTTGTAAGCTCAAATCAAACAGAGCAAAAAATTGTGATCATTAGAATTGGGATAAACTATGTAGAACAAGATGAGATTTTTACAAGTTTCAGAGAATTTACCTCTATTCATCCTCGCCGCTCTCGTCACTGAAATAACTAGCTTTCTTCTCCTTTTTCTTCTTCTCGTTTCCATCTTCAAAGCGCTCCTCCCTCTCCTTCTCCTCGAATCCCCGAGTGTCCACCACGGATGCCCAATTATCATCTTCAAACCGTTCCTCTTCCTCGCCGCCGCCGCCGTCAGAAACCCAATCCTGCCCGCCACCGCCACTGGAGCCTTGAGCTCTCCGGCGCGCCTTCTTCGGATTGGGGCGCTCCCTGGGGCCCAGCTGGTTCTTCGGGCACTCGTATGAGAGGTGACCCTCCTCGCCGCATTCATAGCACTTACTCTTGTCCTTGTAAACCCTCCGGCGAATGAACTCTGCGGCCCGGCCGTTGTCAGAAGCAATGGAAGCGGTGAGTGTGCGGCCGTTGAGGACCTTCCCGTTCATCGACCGGGCGGCCGCCGCGGCGTCGTCGCGGGAGACGAAGAGCACGAAGGCGACGCCGCGGCTCCGCCGGCTGGCCCGGTCCTTGAGCACCGTGACGCGGGCGACCTTCCCGAAAGTGGAGAAGATGGTGTGGAGGTCGGAGTTGGTGAGCGAGAAGTCTAGGTTGGAGACATAGACCGTCGATTTCGAGGGGGCGAGGCCACCGGATCCACCCCTGGAGGAACCCGAGGCGGTCGACCGGGAAGCAGAAGTGGCGGCGGACGACAACGACACCGGGTAGCGGTAAAGGAAACCGTCGTCGTCGTCGTCGTCGTCGCTCGCGTTTCTTCGGCGAGACATCTTCTCTCTCTTCCTCTCTCTCTCTCTCTCTCTCATGTCTTAGGGTTCCACATTCTAGCGGGGAAAATTATATCTTAGCCCCTTAATTTTGCAAATTTTCTAAAACCATCCTTAACGACCTGACACCTAGTCCGGCAAAAGACACGAGAAAAGTGTTTATTTTAATCGTCGGATCATCCTTCCTGTCTCGGATGAGACAGCCAACAGCTGATGGATTTCACTTCTACTTCCTTGATTAAAAAAAATGTGGAACCGTCACGTTAATGGCCCCCTATCGCTGCCCCTACGTGTGAGAGGGATAAATTAAGTCTCAAGTTGTTAGTACAGAAATACAGAGTCATCGATAGTCTGGTCGTCACCTCCAGAAATCGATCCTTTATCCTTTTAAACTTTAAACTACAGATTAATATCCGAATTTCTCAAGACGATTAAAGCCCTCAAGTTAGATTGGATTCATCCCATCTTGTGGGTCCCACAGAAACGATGTGATAGTTAAGATAAAATAATATTTATAAATATGATATAGGTATAATTTTTTTTAATTTAGATAATTTTTATGTATCTTGATTATCATTTCAAAATTTATAAAAATTTTTATAATTTATTTTACACAAATCAATGAATAAGTAGATTGACGATTTTAATTTTTTATAGACGTAGATTCGTCTCATTTGTCAAATAATTTAAATAGATTAAATTAAAATTTTATAAATAGATTAAAAAAATTCTTCTCTTAAATAATTAAATCGTTCATTTTTATCGAGTGACCGTACTTTTTTAAACTCTAAAAGTCCTTCATTTAATAAGTTTGGTTTTATTAAATTATCAATTTTTATATTTAAATAGATAGATATTTTTAAATCAATTTTATATAAAGTCTTAATATATAATTTTAAATTTTTATTATTTTTTTCATCCTAGTTTTAAAATATTTTAAATGGATGTCATTTATAATTATTTTAAATATTTATTTTTTATTTTAGTTGTTTCACCTACTTACTTTTTATAATTTAGTTGTTTTAAATATTTATTTATTTTTATTTAGTATATGGTCGATTGTCTCGTAACTTCAAAGGCTCTATAATTTTAGATTTTTATTTTTATTTTTTATGATTCACATATTGATCAATTTATTTTGTAATTCATTTTGGATTGAATAAGATTGAAAATTCGTCCAAAAGATGAATCAATTTATTTATTTTTTTATTAAATATTAAATTTATGATGAATTTATTTATTTCTCATAAATCAATCAATTTTAGAGAGCATTTGATTTGTGGAAAGAAAATTATTTTTTTTTTCAAAAAAAAATTAATTTTTTGTATGAATACTCTTTTATTTTTTAGAAAATAAAAATAGAAATACAAAAATATTTTTTTTTCTAGAAAACATAGATGAAAAACACTAACCAAATATTTTTTTTCGTTTTCCTAAAAAAATAAAAATGAAAAATTGAAATTTTTTTGTTTATCTAATGCCCTTTGAGGAGTATTTGATTCACAGAGAATTTTTTATTTTTTATTTTCATTCTTTTTTTTTTATAAAATAGAAAATAATTTATTTTTGTTTTTTAATTTTCAAAAAACATTCTCTTATTTTTTAAAAAATGAAAATGGAAATAGAAAACTATTATTTTTTATTTTTTTATTTTCTAAAAAATGTTCCTTTATTTTTCTAAAATATAGAAATAAAAAATACGAACTAAATATATTTTTTTCATTTTCATCGAAAATGAAAATAATAAATGAAGAAGAAAACGCCCATCAAACGTCCTCTTTGATTCTCATTCTTTGCCAGCTCATCGTTAATTTCCAACCCTAAAATCGGTGCCTGCTGTCTGAACAAGAACAGGAGATCCCGACCTGGTGAACCGCCACGGGGAAGCATCCCGATCCGGTTCGTGGCGGTTTCGGGGAGTCTGTGGATCGTACACGTAAGCAGCGCCATTTCCCTGCCTTCTATTTTTTTTTTAATCCAAAAATCTGAATTATTTAAAAAAAGATAATGCCATCTCGCCCTTTCTCTCTGTGCCAGTGCCGTATCTGATCGCCTCTCCGCTTTGGTTTTCCTTGAGATCGTTGCTTAATCTTCGATTTTGTAAGGATCAAAGCGAGAGGAGAGACGACGACGAAGAGATCGATCTCTATTTCTCGTAGGTAGAATCGGTAAACGAAGAACGAAGAGGTCGAGATCGATCGAAAAGATTAAACAAGAGTGGATTAAGAAGAAGAGAGAAGGAGAATCGCTTATCCGTGGCGCAGCTCGTACAGATTTATTTGTTTTTTTTTTCGGGAATATAATTTTATTATCTTTTTTTTTTCTCTAGATTTTACCTTTGTTTGTTTGGCTTCAGATCCGGTTGTTTTGGCGACGACTTGTTCCATTTTTAGGTTTAATTTCGATCTAGTTTGAACCATGGATCTTTTGCTTTGCAGGTTGCGGAGTGGTCGGCGATTGGTTGGCTTAATCAAGGTAGTTCTTTGATGGTTTTTGGCGTGCAAGTTGTTTGATTATTTAGATGCATGTTCAAGCTGCTCTTTGATCTCAGATCGCGTCAAGAAACACGGAGAACATATTTTTTCTCTCTTAATGTTGTTCTTTTAAGTGGTGGATGTGTGATCTGAAGTTGTTAGCTTTCAGGAAATCGAAAAGCAACGTCCCAGGCGTATATTTGATAGATATATACAACATCTGTGATTATTGGGTATTTTTTCTGTATCGGAGCTTGAACTGATGTTAGCGACGATTTGATGGAATATTTGGCTGCATTAGTATAGACATCCGAGCTTTGTAACGGCTGTTTATTTTCTATGAAAATTTTGGATAGGCTCAACACGAAAAGTAGAAAGTGAAGTCATTGTTGCATTCTTTTTCATGATGACTTTGCCAAACTTGTAGTTTTTCGAGCAATTACAATGATTTATGTCATTATTTTCTTTATCTTCTCAGTTTATTGAGCTGTGCTATTGCTAAATAGTATAAATTTGATGTCAGTAGAATAAATTTGTTTCGCATTTCTTGGATTCATCTTGGTGTTAAATAGCAATCGCCAAGAGTAGATTAGCTAAAGAGTATCAGTAGACAATAATACATGGAGGCTTCACACTCATGGCTTGTATTCTGTCCTTTGCTGCCACTCTAAACTATTATTTGGTGATTGCTTAACTAAAAAGGTTAATTTAGCCAGAGTGTTGAACTCGTGACTTGTGTTTTATTCTCTGCTACGACATTGAGCTAATAAACCAAAGGGGTTAATCTGAGAAGTGGTGATGCAAACAAAGAATCAAAGGTTTCTAAAGTTTTAGATGGAAAGGAATGAATTTGAATTATAATGGAGTTTTGTTAGCATTTTATTTTGGTATTTTTTGATTTGGTAGTAGAGTCTTTTATTGTGGTTGAAGGTTAATGGCGTGAATTTGTTTTCAAATTAGTTGTATTTCTTTTCTTTTTTGGGCCTTGGTATTGACTTTATAAAAGTGCTCTGTCTCTATGCGTTAATTAGCTTTTGATTAATAAAATCTTTCAATTTTAAATTGAGGCTGTTTCTTCTCAATTTGAACTCATGCTTGTGTTGGTCATGTAGTCTTCTTTTCAAGAGCAATCTTTAGTGAATGGCTTGTACATTCTTGGTTAGTAAAACCTTGGTCACAAATTAAGTCTGATACCTATGTGAGTAAAGCATAAATCTCTTTGGATCTTATCAAGGATTAGGATCATTGTCAGATGAATAGAAAGAGTAATTATTAAGACTTTTTCTACTTTGTAGAGAAGTCTTCCTCTTCTAAAAGGAAGGAGTGTTTAGATTAATTCTATTGAGAGGAAGGAGGAAAGCGGAAAGAAATACTTGATCATGCAGAATCCTAGATTTGGGGAGCTTCACTAACCTGTTTTGAAATTTTGGTGAGGAAGGAAAGAAAAACCTGTTAGCAGATGCTGAAATGGTGAGATGCATATCTAGAGAGGCTTTATAAATGTTTTTCTTTGTTGTTGTATCGTCCTATCAATTTTGATGACCAATTAAGAAAACAAATTTGCTTCATGGCATTTGAATTTGCACAAATATTTAAATTGAAATCAAGCTTGTGCTGATTCATTTACTTGATTATAGAATATGATGATAAAATTAAAGCATAAACAAAGTCTTTTGATGGCAGTTCCATCTTAAATACGAGCAAATTGTAGAGAGTTATTATTCAGCCTGGTGTCAACATTGCATAAGATGTTATCTCGCTTAATGAAGGCCATGATACTTCAGGAAGTAACTGAGCATGCTAAAAAAAAAATTTCTCTCATCGTTTTTTTTGTTGTTCAAGCGAACCTTTCCAAGTGAACACAGTAAACATTTATTCTGTTTTGGCTCAAGTTTTGATCATTTATACTTGCTTTCTGGTAGTTTACTGGGACTTTGGTGCTGCATAAAAAACTTCATTTGTGTGCTTCCCCAGCGGAGTATACTAAAATTATTGGCTGAAAAAAATGCACCTCTTTGTCTTAACCAGCTACATTGTAATGTTCGTGGGGTTTTTTTTTCTTTAAAAAAAAATTGTGTATGGGACTTCAAAATTGTTGGCCCAATATTAAGTTTCATTGACCTTGATGTTTATGTTATTTCTTGGCTTTCTTCTCTGCAATCGCTATGTCTCTTTAAATATATTAGTTCAAATCCATGTATGAATGTGTGAAGCGCCTAATATTCTGAACATTTTATTGCAGTGTGTTGAGAGATGGCAGATAAAACAGAAAGCACCTTGAAGGATGCTGATATACTCTCCCTCCAAAAGCAATGGGATGAGATTTTGTGCCCTATTTGTATGGAATATCCACACAATGCAGTAGTCTTAATCTGCACTTCGTATGAAAAAGGTTGCAGATCTTACATTTGCGATACAAGTTACAGGCATTCAAATTGTCTAGATAGATTCAGGAAACTAAGAATGAGCTCTGGTGATAACACATCTGGTTCTTCTTCTACCATCATTGAGAATGTTGATGCAGAGAGACCTCACTTGAGCTCTCTTTATGGTGCAGATCCTTCTTCTCCTCCTCATCCAGCAACAGTAATAGCAAACACTGTGGAAGCACATGACAATTTTAGCATTGACGGTGTAATACCTGCTGAGCTAGATGAATTTTTTGACAACCCAGAGCTCAGACAAGCGCATGACGGATATCAAGCATCTCATGCAGAGAGCAATATGAGTTCTGATGGATCCGGCGGTGGTAATGAACCCGAGACTAACTGCTTGAAGTGCCCTCTCTGCCGAGGTGCTGTATTAGGTTGGATGATTGTCAAAGAAGCTAGACAATATATGGATTTGAAGTTAAGAAGTTGCTCCAGGGAATCATGCTCATTTTCTGGCAACTACAAGGATCTCCGTAAACATGCTCGGAGAATACACCCCATGACTAGGCCTGCTGAGGTTGATCCATCGAGGCAACAAGCCTGGCGTCACATGGAACGCCAACAGGAGTATCATGATATTCTCAGTGCACTTAGATCTGCGATGCCAGGTGCTGTAGTGCTGGGAGATTATGTTATAGATGAGGGCGATGGTCTTTCAGGCGATGGGAGTGGGCCATGGTGGCCTACAACACTCTTTCTGCTTCATATGCTTGGAGGTCCATTAGGTTCGTTGGACGACCGAAGTTCTTCTAGGGCTTGGAGGACAAGGCGACGCTCTTCTATGCGTCGCTATTTATGGGGCGAGAACTTGTTAGGTGCACAAGAATACGACGACTGGAATTCAGACAATGACATCCTTATACGAAGAAGGCGTAGGAGGATAACTAGACCCAGACACGACGAGGAGCATCAGCAATGAGAACTTAGGTTCTCGTTGGCTTCAGATTGGCTTCTGACTGCCATGATTCTGCCTTCGAGCCCTGGCATTTCAGATAACTTGGAAGAGCAGCCACCGGCGTGGATAGCTGGAGCTGAAGTCCCTGTGTCGCTGTGAGCTACTCTTATCGATCAATGTGGTCGAATATGAAAATATCAGCTTTGCTCATGGTTCGCGAGGCAGATATTGCCAGAACCAAAAGTGTTTTCTCAGGTTGTAGGTCCTTGAACATTCGCATTCATGTATGGTGAAGTTTGGTACTTCATAATTAGGGTCCCCGTTTAGAAATGCTTGTTATGAAATCTAGGGTTGGTTCTTTATGGTGGTGTTCTTGTGTTATCCAGCCTTCAACTCGATCTACCCTATGAGAAAATGCATTTGCCTCTAGAAATAAGTTAAGAGATACAGAGGCAAAGGGAACAGCCACAAAGGGGCCAAGAACAATAGGAACTCACCAGACCATTAAACAATATGCTCCATTACTTGTTTCTCATTGTCTTGGTTTTCAGATCTATCTATGCATTTTTCATCTCCATCCATTCCTTTTTTTGATGATGACTCGAATTGTTTTGAAGTTAAATCTGGGTTGCAACTAGCACTGTTCATTGCATAGCTACTGAAAATGTCTTTTTTTAACCTAGCCTTGAACCTCCCTACATGGCATTCTAGTCAGTTTCCCTTGTGCTGTGTTATTGGCTGTATACAAGTAACTTGGTTCTTTATCAGTTTCCCTTGCTGAAAATGTCTTTTTATAGTATCAAATCTTATGTATAAATTGTGCTTCCAATTTATCCCTTTACCTTTAACATTCATCCGCTCGCCCATATATCCCTTTGTTGGTCCCAAAAAGATGAGATTTTAGGGTTACAACTAAGAGTGCATCTTTCTCTACATGTCTGTCATGTTAGTCCCCAAACAACAAAGTGGGCATTACCATCATTCTTTATATATATATATATATAATTCAGTTGTTTGATCTTTTCATTTGCGTTTGTCACCTGTGATTCTGATTTATCTTTTTCATCGATAGAAATAATTAGAGGGAGTCATTAATGATTTTTTTTTAAATGCTTAAAGTATTGTCGTTTGAGCTACGATGATGCAGTGGTAGGGTATTTATTTCGATTTTTAAGTATTTACGGTTTGATTTTCAATTATAATTAATTTGTAGAGTTTTTGTTTCAAATGGAATGACAAATCAAGAAAAATAAGATTATCTACCTGAACACTTTTTGATTTATTTCTTTTTTTCCGTACATGAGAGAATTTGTAAGAAGTTACAGTTTCATATTTTTTAAATATTTAAAATATAGCAATAGAGCATCTAAATAATTTCTCAAGTATTTCTGTTACGAACGCTTTCTAATTTATTCTAATTATCTACGAGAGCAAATTAATTATTTTTTAAAATATCTAATGTCAATTTAAAAAATAAATAAATAAATGGTTAAAGTATTGCAACTCGGATAAGTATGGCGACAAGTGTCCCATCGACTTGGGCAAATCTCGACCATTAGGAAAGTTAAAAGATGGAGCTAAAGAGTATGATTTAGCTTTCATTATTTTATTCGCAAGTGGGGATTGTAGGTAATAAAAATAGTTTAGTTTAAGGTCGCTCGAGGTATTTAATAAAAGATTGAGAGTGAGGATCGAAGATGAAGCTTATAATATGCACAAGGTTTAGAGTATGAAAAAGAAAAGGAAGAGGTCCACAAAGCAAAATCTACATTAAGGAAGAGAAAATAAAATATCCGCCAAAGATTTGAAGTGTAAATTATATTATACTCATACGTATTTTATTTCTATTTTATAATCTAGATATTTAGATTTTTTTTATCCGATTATTTCTGAGAATGTATCGGTGTTGTTCCATGGATACCATCCGTCAAGATAAATCAGAAGAGTGCAATGAAATCAAAAGGTGATTCATAGTTCAATTTAAATCCCTCAAATGGAAGGGTTTCCGGTGGAAGGCCCAAGGAGCAAGGAGCAATGTCCAAGGGAAGGATCGAACCATGACGATTATTTCTGAGGATGTATCGATATTGTCCGTCAGGATAAATCAGGAGAGTACAATGGGATCAAAGGGTGATTCATAGTTCGGTTCAAATCCCTCAAATTCACTTGGAGGCCCAAGAAACAAAGAGTAATGTCCAAGGGAAGGATCGAACCATGACGATATGATTGTCACCCTTTCGTTCTAACCATTGCAACGAGTCTCTGTGATAATCCGCAAAAGATTGGAATCTGTCAATCTAGTCGCCCATACCGATCTGACAATCATTGTGAGAGAAGTAAATTATGGAGGACTTTATGAACTTTGATATGATGATCAAGACATGTGAGAGTCATCTGAATTCAAAAAAGAACTTTACACCTTTTCAAAATCAACCCTTGTCTTATCCGTAAACTTTGTCATACCTTAGTTAACATACCATCCCCGTGGAGACGGAGTCTCTACAATAATACTCATATATATTTTAAAAAATGTGGAACTGCCACATTAAGGGCCCTCCATCGCTGCCCTTACGTGTGGAGGGGAGTAAATCAGGTGTTAGGTGGCGAGCGCAGAAATACGAAGTCATCGGTAACCTGATCGTCACCTCTAAAAATCGATTCCTTACATTTTCAAACTTTAACATGACTGTGCTAGCCATCTGGATTTATCCTTGGAGTTACTCATATATATTTTAGATTTAGAGGTATGTGGATTATATTATTTTCTTTGCTACGACAATATAATGTTAGAAAAATAAATCAGAGTTTTTTTTTAACCCTTCAAGAGTTTGAAAAACTTTTGTTGAAAAATTATCGAGCACTTTTAATAAAAAGTTTTTGATGAGCTTAGAGTAAGAAAATTATTATGGATGGATTCAAGGGACCTAGAAGTATAATAATATATAAATTTTTAATATATTTGAACTCTTTAAAATTATTAAATATTTTCAAGTAAAAAGCGTAAATTTAAAATAAATTCATCTATTTTTTTTAAAGATTTTACGCTTTTAAGTATGCATACTTATCGGTTCCTCGATTCCGATTTCAGTTCGGTTCTGATCGATTCTGGATTTATCGATATTGAAACCAATCCGAATCGATTCCGGTTCCGAATCGGTTCCGGACCACTTTCCTCGAACTTGAGCTTCCAAATTCATCTAATGTGTTAGTGATTTTATTTTATTTTTCTATCGCAAAATAATCTTGTAGAGATATTAGTATGTTAAGAATTTCTATCTTTAAATTAGCAACCGGAATCAAATCGGAATCAAAATCGATTCCGAATCGATTTTGAAACGCTTCCGAACCGATTCCAAATCGATTTCGAAATCGATTGGAATCAAACCGAATCGAAATCGGAACGGTTCCTATTCGGTTATGGAACTACTTCATCTTAATTAGTTTCAATTCTGAATTTTCCGATTCGATTTCAAATCGAACCAATCCGTTAAGTATGTCTATTTTATTTTTGAGGTTGGGATGTACTTGATAAAATAATTATTATTTTTATTTTTTCTACTCCGATTTAATTCAATTCAAATAAGGAAAAAAAATCTATCGAACAATTTAAGTAGCGTTAGATTTATATTTTTTTTTCATTTTCTATTTTTATTTTTGAAAAAATGAAAAAAATAATATTTGATTGGTATTTTTCATTTTCGTATTTTTGAAAGAGAATTTTTTAAAAAATTAAAAAATATAAAAAAAAATATTTTAGGATGCTGAAAAATAAAAAATGCCAAACACCCCTTTAATTTTTACGATGGAATGGGACAAAACAAAATAATTATTTTAGAAAATAAATTAGAACATCCATAATTGAGCTCTTATTCTAATCTAGTAAATGACAAGATTCTTTTTCGAAGTGAGAGGGAGTTTTTTTTTTTTTTAAATCGACTTTAAGATTTGAAGAGTGGTTCTTTATTTTTTAAACAAAATAAAATGATTTTATAATTTTATTTTATTTTTAAAAAAAAATCGATAAAATAAAATAAAAACATTATTCAATAATTAAAAATTAATCAATTATATCATCGAGTCGAGTTGATTTGGACCTATCGAAATAGATTAATCTATCAATAAAAAAAAATAATTTATTAATTATGATATATTTATTTATTTTATATTTTAATAATAATTTATAAGAAATAATAAGATATATAAAAACAATTATTGTGAGCACAACGCGATTACATTCGCCTTCGGTATTCTTCATCCTTGGTTCTTCAGTGATGATAAAAAAAGATAAATCATGAAGATTATACTCCTTTATTTATGGGTTAGAATAACAAAAAACTTTTGAATCCGAATGAGATTTTTAATTCTCATACTGAGAATCGATTCTTATCCATCTATAGCTGATCTGTACAATTAGTTATTAATTGAATCGACCCAACCGATTCAATCAAAATTGAATAAATCAATTTTTTTTTCTTATAAAATCAAATCGATCGAAATTTTCAACAAAATCGAACCGATTAAATCAATAAAAAATAGATTAATTCGATTAAAAAAAAAATAAAATAATCGAATTTTCAATACCAATCAACTGTGCTGTAAATTGAAAAAAAAAAAAAATCAACTTTTAATCTCGAATGTTGTTATAGTAACATTGTTGCTATCACGAGTCTTATTATTTTATTATATTGATACGGTAGTATTAGTCGATTGATTGATGATGTTTAATTCAATTTTATTAGTTAAATTATATTTTTTTTTTAAATTTAAAAATCAAAATCAAACTGAATTAATTGAAGATATTGATATTTTTAAAAATAAAAATCGGATTTTCACTATTTAATCAATTTGACTGAACTTTCATACACTTCTACGTATAATAATATTTATACTGTTAATAATATCTGTACTGTTACAGTCATCGAAATAACGACCATTCGAATGCCCTTTGTATCTTTGATAATTAAGTTAAAGTTAGTCCCTACGGTGATGGCGCTATAGTAAGATAATATGGTTGTTTTGAATACGGAGTGGGATCGATTTCGGAGGAGGTCTAAAATCTCTTCTGAGCTTAGATGACCTCCACGCTACACCGTGTCGAGGAGATATCATCCGTAATTTATCTTCCTCTCGTCGCGATCTAGCGGATAACGAGACGCATTAGTTGGACAGATTCTTAATTTTTAGATAATTAAGTTAAAGTTGAATGTCTATTAAATAATTATTAACGCGAAACTTTTTTTTTTTTAAAAAAAATGAAATTAAAGTCAACGTAATCCGCGTTCCGCTGCTCTACTCTACCGACACGATAGCGCCGATGACGATACCTTTTGCGAATCTTAAAGTGAACGTGTCGTGCTGGTTTGCGTCCACCCATAGCAGGGAGCTTCTGAAACTTCATCTCCTCTCGCCACGTGTACGCCCAGCCACCCACCCAGTGATGCAAATCCTTTTCAGTCTCTCGTCTGTTGTTCTCTTTCTTCTTCATCTTCTTCTTCCCCATCTCTTTCTGCAACCACCAAAGCTTCCACCTTTCTCGTGAAGTTAACTGGTCATCGGGATGGAGGCGGAGGCATCGCCTTGGCTGCGGCTGGTCGATGACCTGGTCGAGCACATCCTCTCTTTCCTGCCCCTGCGATCGGCAGTCGTCGCAGGGGCCGTATGCAGGCAGTGGAGAGGGATTGTCTCCCACCCTGGATTCGCCATACGCGCCGCCTCGTCCCGGCGGAGGAAGCCCTGGTTCTTCCTGTACGGGCAGAACAACGTGGTCCTCCGCAAGAACCAGGCTTTCGGTTTCGATCCGGACGCCGGCGAGTGGATCGCGCTCCCTCCCTCGCCCTCCGCGCTCCGCGCGGAATGTTTCGCCGGCGCGGGCGGGTTCTTCTTCGCCACCATCTCCGCAACCCGGTTCTGCTACGCGCCGCTGCTCCGTGGGCCCTGGCGTGAGACATCTCCGCTGCTATTCTCCCGTTATAACCCCCTCGTCGGCGTCTTCTCCTCTCCCGGAGGCCGCCGTCGATTCATCGTGGTCGGCGGCGCCCGATTCATCGGCGGACTTGTCAACCTCGAAGACCCCCTCGCGGTCGAGATCTACGACCCGGAGTTGAACTCGTGGGAGCTCTGCGCTCCGCTCCCGCCGGAGTTCCAGCCCGGGAACTCGTCGCAGTGGCTATCCGCCGCGCTTCTAGGCGGCCGATTCTTCTACGTGTTCGGGATCTACTCCTGCTCCATCGCCGCCTTCGATCTGAGCCGCCGCACTTGGAGCGCCGTCCAAACCCTCCGCCCCCCGGGCTTGCTCTTCTCCTTCCTCCTCGCTTGCGGCGATCGGCTTTTCCTTGCGGGCCTCTGCAACACCCCCGAAGGCCCGCCCTGTTTCTCCCTCTGGGCCGTCGACCACCGCAACATGGACTACGCCGAGATCGGCGCGATGCCGAGCGACCTTCTGTCCTGCCTCTTCGATACCGACGACGACGACAACAAGTTCGCCAGCCTCAAATGCGTCGGCCTCGACGGCCTCATCTACGTCTTCAACGAAGACCACCACAAGGCCTACCCGGCCTGCGTCTGCGAGATCACCGACGCCTCCCCTGCTGGCCTTCCGGAGACTTCCTCGCCGCAAAATCTGCGGTGCACTTGGAGAAAGGTGCCACCTTTACCCAGTCCCCTGGATCGATTCCACAAGGTGATCGCTTTCTGCTCCCCTGTTCCCTTAAACTCCGTGCTCGGTCCTGGTTTAGATAACTAAGAATCGTCTACTTCCGCCATTGATAAGATTCTGTATCTTACACTCCAACTGTTCCTGTTCTTCAATCTCGTGATCTTTTCAGATGCTCTCGATCTCAATCGATAAAACAAGATGCTAAGTATGCCACTGTTACACATCCAATTTGTGATCTCGTTCGAACACACACAATTCTGTCTTTCCAGCTTGAACCTTCGTGTTCTGTCCTTTCCGGTTGGCCATGGTGGAAGAACAGTGATCTGTCTTTGCTGTGTGATCTTGGTTGTGAATTATGCCTAATCCACAGTGATCAATGAATCTTAAGAGTTGATCATCTTTCATTTGATCTCCTTGATTGTCGAAGAAGACTTATTAGACTTTTTGGAGACATCCAACTCCACTATGAATTGTTTTCTTTTTGCATGTTCTTGTGGTGGGCTATGGCTTTGTTTGTCAAACCTTAAAGAGTTGAGAGTTGGGATGAGGAGCATATACTTGGAATATCTGAGTAGTGTAGGTCGAGTGGTCGACTCCATTGTCTGCGGAAAAGCTTTGCGAGTACTTTATATCGAAAGGAGAAGCATTAGCACTAGTTTAAAATGCTCAGGTCTCAGTTGCTGTTCTAAAGCTTCTAGTGCTGATAGACTTTAACTCCACCACTGTGTTCTGCACTATCTGAAACTGATTCATCTTCTCCAGTTTGACATTAGAATTGCACAGTTTTTAGTGTGTAAGTGCCACTCTTCGATAGGGTTTTCATCGCCCTTACGATGATCCGTCATTGTTTATGGATCGATGATGGATGGATAGACAATTACATGGAAGATTGTTGTATTAGAGATCGAATGAGGTGTAGAACTAGTTTAAGATGCTCAGGTCTCAGTTGCTGTTCTAAAGCTTCTAGTGCTGATAGATTTTAGCTCCACCACTGCGTTCTGCACTAATCTGAAACTGATTCATCTTCTCCAGTTTGACATTAGAATTGCACAGTTTTTAGTGTGTAAATGCCACTCTTCGATAGGGTTTTTATCGCCCTTATGTTGATCCGTCATTGTTTATGGATCGATGATGGATGGATAGACAATTACATGGAAGATTGTTGTATTAGAGATCAAATGATTTCAAGATCGAGGTGTAGAACTAGTTTGCCTATCCCCCTCTCGATTGAAACTAGTGGAAGATTCACATGATAATTGTGCGGGGAGAAATTAAAAAAGTGGTGTTTTGATTTCATAATCTTTTAGGAAAAGGGAGATTAGGTTTGACATTAGAATTGCACAGTTTTGAGTGTAAATGTCACTCTTCGATAGGGATTTTATTGCCCTTACGATGATCTTTTGGTGTAAGATTTGATATGATTCGTCATTATTTATGGATCGATGATGGATGAATAGACAATTACATGGAAGATTGTTGTATTAGAGATCGAATGATTTCGAGATCGAGGTGTAGAACTAGTTTGCCTATCCCCCTCTCAATCGAAACTAATGGAAGATTTGCATGATAATTGCGCGGAGAGAAATGAAAAAAAGGGGTGTTTTGATTTCATAATCTTTTAGGAAAAGGGGGAGTAGGTTTGACACTAGAATTGCACAGTTTTGAGAGTGTAAATGCCACTCTTCGATAGGGGTTTTATCGCCCTTACGATGATCTTTTGGTGTAAGATTTGATATGATCCGTCATTGTTTATGGATCGATGGATGAATGGATGGATAGATAGACAATTACATGGAAGATCGAATGATTTCGAGATTGAGGTCTAGAACTAGTTTGCCCATCTCCCTCTCGATCGACACTGGTGGAAGATTCGTATGATAATTGAGCGGGGAGAAATTCAAAAAGGGGTGTGTTGATTTCATAATCTTTTAGGAAAAGGGAGATTAGGATTGACATTAGAATTGTACAATTTTGAGAGTGTAAATGCTACTCTTCGATAGGGGTTTTATCGTCCTTACGATGATCTTTTGGTGTAAGATTTGATATGATCTGTCATTGTTTATGGATCGATGATGGATGGATAGACAATTACATGGAAGATTGTTGTATTAGAGATCGAATGATTTCGAGATCTAGGTGTAGAATTAGTTTGTCTATCCCCCTCTTGATCGAAACGAGTGGAAGATTCGCATGATAATTGTGCGGGGAGAAATTAGAAAAGGGGTTGTTGCGGCTGAAACAGTCGGACGAGAGATAGCTGGATCGGGAGTTGACTAAAGGGAGTTTTTGTTGGTTCGTTGAGAATGATTCGCGGGATTGACGGTAGAATGTCAGTCGACAGAAGATGTTTTAACGGAGATGACAGCAGAGGTGGTGTCGAGCGATGATCTTCGAACAACAGGGATAAATATCTGAGACAGAACAAGTAGTAGTAAAAGAGAGCGCCAGGAAAGATTCTGGCAATGCCTCGCCAATGTTCAAGTTAGTATTGATTGTAAGAAAGCAAACAGAAAACAATGAAGAGAGTCGGAGAAGAGAAAGGAAAAAAGATCTTTTTCTCTATTCTCGATTACCTTTATATAAGCGGAGATAATGACGTACATTTCGAGAGTATGTACGACGTACATTTCGAGAGTATGTACGAAGGGTATGAATTTTGTGTTATGGTGATCTGACATGGCAGGGAATCATAGGAGATATTATCTCATTTAATATGGCAGGCGCATGGAACCTAATTAATGTTATGCGCGTGGTTGATGGGAGACAAGATCCTATTAATATTGATAAGGACACCTCCAATTGTCAGAGACGTGTTGATATCTGTTGGTCCCATGGCGTGTCAGCTATATGACATTCTCGCCCATACGATCCCTCAGCGAGTAGCCCGAAGGGGATATGTCACGGACCTAAGTAAAGAGGCTTCTGTTGAGATATAAATAAAGAGGTTCCGATCGAGACATAAATAGAGATTTTGATCGAGACATAAATAAAGACTCCGATCGAGATATAAATAGAGATTCCATTCGAGACACATGGAAAGATTTTATGTCATGGATTCCACCTCAGGAGGTATTATATCTATGTCAGGAGTGTTTTGATTTCATAATCTTTTAGGAAGACATTGACTGAGCTATCTACTAATGAGTGTGTTACAATGGATGTATTCAACGTCGATATATTTAATTCAGAATATAAAATTTAAAGAAAATTTTCTATTGTATATAGTCTTATCTTATTCTTTAAGGAATTATTAAAGTTTCTCTTCCAAAAAGTATCTTGGATAAGGATGAATATAGAACATGGCTAAGTAGTGAATGATTGCAAGAGGGATAGGGTTTGTTTGTATGAATGAAACTTAATTGGTGGTCTATTTAAATTCATTTAGGGCATCTTTTTGATGACACTCATTAGGTTTATTCTCTCCAATCAAGTGTTTGTTCTCTAAGTAACTTTTTAGGGAAGCTTCTCTCTTTTTGCCCTCGTCGTTACAAAATAAATCATGGATCGTGTAGTTATCAACTGTGTCAATCTGGAGGTACGAAAATTGAATTATTATAAGGAGTTAAAGTGTTAGTTTTTTTAAATCGGGTTGATCAAAAGTACTAGATGGTCCTAAAAGGTTTGGATCCATGCTCTGCCATATCGTACTAGATGATCTTAAAATATTTAGATCCTTGAACAAAAGATTGGAATATGTCAATTTAACGGTCTTTATTCATTTATTTTTGGGTCATCATGAGGAAGATAAATTATAAGGAGTTTTTGACTTAAAGTTTGTTGGTAAATTATATGGAGAGTCGATACTCATTAAATGGTTCATTTCTTTCTTTCTTTCTAGAGCTATAGTAAAAATTGTAGGTGTGATTGGATGGTAAAATATTTAAGAGAACAAATAAAAGAATTGCGATTTGAATTTTATTAGTGATGAATATTTTAAAGATTAACTTTTGAATATATAAATTGAATTTTGAATTTATTTGGTGAATGAATGAGAATTATTTCCATGATTAAACAATCTCTCAAAATAACAGTTTTTTCCTTCATTTTTTTTTTTTTGATAATTCATATATCTAAATCTTCAGTCGATAAATCAGGAAAGTATAATAAAAGTATAATAGGATCAATGGATAAAGGGGTTCAAATTTGAATTTGCAAGGAGCAATAACTCAACTTAAAATTTCAAAGCTACGAATCTTCAGTCGATATATGGCAAGTAACTTATATATATATATATATATATATATATATATTTTGATATTATGCATGTGAATTCGTAGGTGACTCGTGAGTGATTCGTTTTTCATCATTCGATCGAATGGAGATGTACAGTAATGAAATATATACAGTGATTTTATCGTCTTTTTCTTTATTGAATGTACACTATAGTCCACGTTTGAATTCGTCGAGTCATCGTTGTCGTCATCGTCGGAGATCAGTCGATTGGTCAATCGAATTATTGTCGAATTTTGATTGGAATCCGATCAAATTGCGATTGCTAGTGTTGCGGCCACTTACAGTTGCAATTGTGGTCAATTCTGATTGTGATTCGATAATGATCGAAGTTCGATTGAATTGCGATCAAATTTACAGTCAAAAACGACTTTGATTGCGGCCATTGGCAATCACAATCAAGGTCTTTTCCGATCGAAATTCGGTCGCAATTTGCTCGGACTTCGATCCCGATCGGATCGTGATCGGATTTCAATCAAATTACAATCAAAATCGACCGCGATTGTGACCGCCAACGGTTGTAGAGTTGGCAGCCACAATGCGATCGGATTCCGATCGCAGAATGGCGGACTCCGACGTCGATCGACTTGTGATTGAAATCTGATCGCTTGGCGACGGTTCTTGGTCGAGACTCCACGATGGAAAATATACAATGACGAAAATTACTGTGTATTTTCGTCTTCGCACATGGAACGCACAGCGTAACAAATCGGATATATATATATATATATATATATATATATATATATATATATAGGGATGAAGATGTTTTCACCGCTCATCAAAGCTCGATGAACAGCTGAAAACGCATGCGGCGCTGATTGACTCTGGCGCAGGATATATAATCCCTATATATATATATATATATATATATATATATATATATATATATATATAGAGTACGACAAATTCATGCGATGCGCATTCTGGTGAATGTGATTTCATCGTTCACGCACTTTGGTGAACAGTGAAATCACTGTTCACCGAAGAAATCCGTGCACAGGCGCGCATAAATTGGACGCTCACCTGATCAAGGTCGTATATATATATATATATATATATATATATATATATATATATATATATATATATATATATATATATATATATACACACATTGGATGACAATTAAATGGGTGTTTGTGCACGTCTATCTCTGTTTGTGCACGTCTATATATATATATATATATATATATATATATACACACGTTGAAATCACTGTTCACCGCAGTTAATCGCCCACAGGCGCTCATAGATTTGGTGCCCAACAGATAACCCTATATATATATATTCTTTCAATTGCACGGCGGAAATTTCCGTGCTCATCCGTGCCCCCTCACATGAACAGTGATTTCACTGTTCACGTGAGAGGGCACGGATGAGCACGGATAAAATCGACGCGCAGCAGAAAAAAAATCCGTATATATATATTTTAGAAAATTACAATTTTAAATTTGTATAAAAATATTATTGGGAAGAAATTTAACTTTATCTGGTATCCAAAACGTTATAGGAATTCTTAGTTGTCAAACATAAAACACAATTTGTGGGGCAAAAACATAATATTATACAATATAAAGCAAGGCTGTAAATTCCAAAAAAAATATAACATTACAATATATAGTGAATAAATTTTACTTACACTAATTTGTTGAAATATAAGACGAGTGCTATTCAAGGCTGACTTTGAGCATTTTCGAAAATGAATTAAAAAAAAGAAAGAAAATATTATGCAAGTGTAACAGCGTTTTTTTATTTTAGAATTTTATATTATATAAATGGACGAACCGATTTATGAGTTTTGTGATTATCTATATATGTGTCAACATCACGATAACTTTGATCTTTTAACAATTAAAATGTCACGCTTGTTTGTCGTTTGCAATTGAGGGGAAAATTTGGGGATTTTTTTTAAAAAAAAACCATCAAATGGCTTAGGAATTTAATTTGTGATTTTGGGGGATGTTTTTACAATTTTAACGCGGTGGATTTCATAGTCAGTCAAGAGAAAATGTGTTAGGCATACCAAAGAGTTGGCTGATGTAAGAAAAACACTAACATTTAGGATTTGAAAGAAAGTGGCCAAGCAGATTGACATATTCAAGAATTAACGAAGAATTACCAGAGCAGCACAGATATTGATATAAATGGACATAAATTAAATCTCGATATAAAATCTGAAACTCTGACTCGAATTTAAAAATTCTTTAATGCTTTTAGTTAACGAATTAAAAGACATAATCTTTTATGATTTATCGTTCTTCATTATCACTGAAAGATCGACGATGAAGGAGTCAATAAAGAAATGTCGACTCGACATTTATGGCTTCATCCTCATCCCAGAAGTCGAACATTGATCCATCCAACAGCCCTAGCAGAAGAATTCTAAAAGATGTTTAAGATCCCTGCAAGAATGATCATCATTGACATTACACCTACCTGTTATCCCCAAAGTCAGCGAGTAATACGAGAAGATGCACTCCATAAGAATTCCGAAAAGTTATCCATTTGACATTGATGATATAAACAACAGGATATGATGAAATTAAGATCTTAACTTTGCTACTTGATCTGTTTCAAAAATGTTTGTTTTACAAGGGAATGTCAGAAAACACTAGGTTTCCTAGGCCAGGAATCTGTTTTCATGTATTTGTTGCCTGCAAAACAATTTGAGAAGAATAAATCAACAAATTATCTGTACATCCATGTCCACATGCTTTCATGTAGGACAGCATATCATGTGACCTCAGGCATCCCCATCGTCTCGGCAGTTACAGAGAAACTCATCCCTCGAATTCATCGCCTCCGTCGTCTTAGGTTTTGTAGGACAGGTAAAGAGTTGTAGACTTTGAGCTACTTGTTCACAATGCAGCTATGTGCTAGAGTTCGACTTCTTGAAGGTCATCCCCCAGGGAAGTATCATGCTGCTGCAAAGATGAACCATGTCCCGACCTCGCACCGGCCATGGTTTCATTGAATGATTCATGATTCCCACTCCACGACGCTGCTCTCGATCTCGAGACATGAGCATTGTTGTTTTGAGGGGTCATACTGTTGGTGCTCGGAAGTTGTTGCATGGAAGATGAAGCTGATGAAGGCAGTGAG
Source organism: Wurfbainia villosa (assembly GCA_025175895.1). Lineage (NCBI taxonomy): Eukaryota > Viridiplantae > Streptophyta > Magnoliopsida > Zingiberales > Zingiberaceae > Wurfbainia > Wurfbainia villosa. The sequence goes on along the minus strand of CM045988.1, from coordinate 98,676,757 downwards.
GAAAAGGATGCTTCTCTTTTTGCTGATTCAGATGGATCTTCACCAGTGGCATCGGTTGGTTTTTCGTCGGTGGTTGCAGGTGCCACGGGCACAAAAAAATTTGCACCGATCAATGGTTTTGTCAATGGGACCGTAGGTGACTGGAAAGTGTTTGTGAATGCACCGTTGGCGCCGCCGCCGCCGCCTTTGTTGAATGTATCGACATACCTGTGAAGTATCAAAACTTTACGTTGACGACCCTAGAGAATCTGCAACAAAAAGTACAATAAGAAAAACGATGTTTTTACCTTGACCTGACCCCCATTCTGCCACCGGCAGAGAACTGATTTTGGCGGGGTGGAGTTGGTGGAATTGCGGAATTTTGTTGCGATGGAGCCAAAGGTTTATCGGTTAGCCTGCCCTTGTCAGCGAGACTATCTGGCTTGAAACTATCGTTGTTGATTGTGTTGTCACTCTTAAAAGCGCTACTAATCTTGTAATCTGGCATACCGTTCTGGAATGACGTTGATGTCGGAGGCGGGGGTAGCAGGGGCTCGTCGACTGGAGGATCGGCTCCTTCTTCCACCCATCTCTTAAGCTTTTCATCGTAGTAGAACTTGTTACTTTCGCCCAGTTTTGCCTTCGCATTGCCAGAAATTGAAGTGTACAGTAAGTTCGAGTAACTTGAAAGGTGTGTAGAAGGCAACCTACAATATTAACAAACAAATCGTGCCAAGGAAAATACCTGACGGTTGGTTCTCGACGCCCACCCCATGGTTTTCTGAAGAAATTGTGAGCCAATGCGTCCAAAGCGTGAGCCGCCAGTTGTAGCTTTGCTTTGTGCATCATCTGGGCTTGAATCCTGCGATAATTTTTCAACAAAGTTTGTAAAAAAAAACAATGATAGTTCCCATATTAAGAAGACCAATACAAGTTCCCTAAAAAACTGCTTTGAATTTCATCAAAAAGGAAAATTCCACCTGTTTTGGGGTTCGACCAAAATCAGGCTCTGAAACACTTCTATTGTGCCTGATCGTTTTACTGTTATTATTACTTGACCACTCAGTCATCGTCTCCACTGATGCTGATGGAACTAAAGAAGCCATGGCCATTGTTGATTGGCTATTTGATACTTTAGGGACAATAGAATAGGTTTCTTTGTCATTTACATTTCCCAAAGGCACAGACGAAAGAGGTGCTGGTGGTGCACCTATCATACGGTAAATTGATCTATCAAAAGTAGTAAACAACTTTCCAACTAGATTTGCAGGAACCAAACTTGAACCATAACCACCCTGGACAAGTGAAAAAGACATCAGATGAAAGAAAATGTCAAGGATGTGAAAATTGAAGACATTCATTGGGAAAACTACCTGTTGGTGGGTACGCAGTCTATCCTCTAAAGAGGATAACAGAGATTTCCACATTTCAAGCTCAGAAGTGCGAGCAGAACTCTTGAGCAATTTTGAAGCAGCTTGACAGTACCTGCATTATATCTGATATGTTTGGTCAATGGGGATGGCAGAAAAACACACTCTCACTACTTACTTCAATGAATCTGAAAGCTTTCCAACTTCTGCCAGCATGTAGGCATAAATTATCTTGTACGGCTGGAAAGGTAGTAGGATAAACTGAGAATTTCCTTGCACCTTTGAATACTCGTAAAGTTCTGTTCTCTGTACATGGTTGCAAAAAGTTATCTGTTTGTTTGCATTCAGCATGTACAGGCCATGAAGGCAGGAACTGGAGCATGCACGGTTAACTTTCATTTAACAGTAAGCAACAACATTGTGTACTCATGGGATAAAAAAAAAATGATTGGAGCTATCAAAAAAATAATCTTTTAGAGAAATTATTAAAAGCTCAAAAATTTCTCCTAATATTTCTACATCAGAAAAGAGCTACTAACTAGCAAAAATTGAAGAAACAATGCAAAATAAGTGCTTCCGTGACAAATTCAGAAAGCAACATTAAGAATCATTCAATTCAGTGGTCTCCTTGATTTTAACATCACATTTTACTTGTAGCTATTGATATAAAGAAACCAGAATATGATCCCAAGTAAACATATGATGGTTGTTACTCATGACTCCACTAATCCTTCATGGCTCCACTAACATAATTGTATGTTTGTAACTCTCCCACTAACATGAATGCATGTTAGTAACCTCCCATATTCTCTTGTATATATAAATATACTTTGAGTGAAGTATGTTTATAGGATGAAAGTGAGGAGCAAGTCTCATGGAGGAAAGTTGCTTGCATGAGAAGAGGGAGAGGTTTGATGTGAGTCTCGTGAAAGAGAAAAAGTGCAAGAGTTGTGCAAGTGTGCGTGTAAGCAATACTTGTGAACCTATTTCTTGTCGAGTAGAACAAGAAGTTCGTCTTTGTCCTTGTTGAGAAGAATAAGGTATCATCACCAGACTTTGGATTGCGACGTTGTGCCGTTGTGGTGAATGTTCGGATTAACATCTCGTGACTTTAATCCCGATTGCGAGCCAACGACAAGGATCGGAGTTCACAGTAGAAATTTCTGAGCAGAGCAGGGCTAGAGAATTTTACTTGTAGCTATTGATATAAAGAAATCTGACTTTTATAATACAACAACAACAACCAAGCCTTTACCCGACTTCCGTAATATCAGCAAAAAAAAAAAATTCCAAAACTCAGGTGGGTTTAAACATAAATTAAGAATTTACAGCAACAATTCCAAAAAAACATAAACTAATCCTTTTGGTGTTTCTATAAAGAGTAAGCTGCTAAAACTCTACAGGGATATCTTCATCATGTCTCAACTCTTAAAGAAAGCAAGTAGGCTGACAATGCATACTCGAGTGCATATATGCAGACACCGAGCAAAGGTTGACCATTCTCATAATGATTCGCAAAGGTTGCAAGAAGAAATGTTTAACAGGCTACAAAAGTAACACATTTGAATAAATACACGCGGTTGATTTTTCAGTCTTCAAGAGGGGAGAAAAAGCATTTTCTGTTCAACTTAAAACATCATATAAGAAAAAAAAAACAGCCAGCATCACAAACAATAAAAAACAATTGAAAGTTACAGCATAAAAACAACCTGAATGGCATCAGGAGTGGCATGTGTCCTTGGATACTTCAAGTGATCAGCACCAATAAGACAGAGTCTGGCAATCTCGGTATATGATTCAATATTTGCTTCAGCAACCAAGTAACAAGCGTGAGCAGCAGCTACCTGCATCAATATAAATTAGGGGAGTAAACCAAAGTAACCAACTTCTATAATAAGATAAAAGAAACAATAAGCAAAACGATAGCAACCTCCCCTCTGTCCTTCCATAGGCAGTCTCCAAGATGAATTATTATCAGTTCATCATCTTTTGTCCTGTTTGCGGTTATAATTGCCAAATTCTCTTCCCATTTATCCAACATCCCACCGGGCTGAACCTGTCAAGTGTTAGAGAAGAAAATGAAAATCAAAACTTAATGAATAACACTTAATTGAGAAAGAATAACACTTTAGGAAATTAAAGTTTCTGCAATCATTTATAGCTTGATTACGTTGAAATCATATTTGATCCCTATGATGTTCAAGGAGAATCACAAATAACAACACATTTGACAGAGAGTTTGCGGTAAGCCAATTTGGGAGTACTATGGAGAAATTGGTAGCCGCTATAAGTAATGTGTTTATAGGGTGGAAAATTAAAATATACCAACAATCTACTATCATGAATGTAACTGAAGCAATGATCAGTGCTGCACACCAGAACTTTCTTCTTTTACAAACATAAATACGATCAAAGCTTATGCATTTGAAATTGGAGACATTGATATATAAATATATTTTCTAATATAAATATGTTCTCTCTTATCTAAGTCATGAGACAAACATTTGTCCCTAGCTGCAACAACACATTCATCTGATAGCCCAGAGATTTACTTTCAACCAAGAGTTTATTCATATCAAATATGAGGTCACTTTTACCTTGACAAAGGGAAGAATGACAGAGAACATTAATCTTGAAGTATTAAGTACAAGTTAATTCCTAAGTGTATATTTGGTTAAATGACCTGTGCAGGCTGCATAGATGAAGCCACGGGTAAGGTATTAACTGCATTCTCTGCAGAAAACACATCTGCAGGTTGCCCAGCAATAAGCAGGCATAGTGATCGTAAAGGTGATCCAAATGCAAACTGATGCTGTGCCATCTTCTTCACTGTGTCAACATAAAACTGCAACCAAAATTATGAGATATATCAGAGCTAAAGAAGAAGAAGAAATTTTTTCCATTATAACATGAAACAAAACAGATAATCTAAAATTAAATCAAAATCCAACTGAATTAGGCATCTTCTTCACTGTTGCAACATAGAACTGCAACCAATTATGAGATCTATCAGAGCTAGTGAAGAAACAAGAATTTTCCACTTCATAAACATGAAAAAGAAACAAATATTATATACAACCAAATCAAGATCAACTAAGTTATGTAATTGCAGAGAAAAGAGAAGTATACAAACCTTCTCGCCAAGCTGGGCAGCAAGAACAAGAGCAGGGCCCCATAATTGACCTTCTTGTGCAGATTGGAGAGCCTCCTTCCTTTTACCAGAAACAAGAAGGCTTTGCACCATAGCAGCAGTTGCCTGAAAGAAGTTGACAGAATAGAGACAATTACAGCAGTTCAGTGAACTATTTGAAATTATGAACAACAACATGAATAACTGAAGGTACCTGAAGTTGGCTTTCTGATGGAATATTATTCAAACAATAAGCAGATGAACCATACCCTCCAAAAGGAACACCTTTTGTTTTTGACGAAGCAAAAAGATTGCATACTTCCATTTCTGGACCATTAACATCCTGCAAGCAAGAGAATTATACTGACGGTACAAGAGAAATGCTTAAACTTGAAGAATTCTGAGATCAAAATTAATGAGAAAGTATGGTTCATCCTTAATAGCAAGTACTTCATTACACTTTCTTAAATATATGACCAAACAGCTTTACAGCAGGACAGGGTTTAAAATTTCGACCCGAATTAATGTTTCGGTTCGCGACCGGAACGATACGGTTTCGGTATCATATCGGGATGTATCGATAAATTTCGATAATTTTTTAATATAAAATATATAAATTAAAAATGAAAATATTAATTTAAATATTAAAAAATTAATAATATTAATTTCAATTAAATAGGATTAAAAAATAAATTATTGTTTATAATATATAAATTAATAAAATAAATTTTAAAATAATTTTAATTAATTTTATTAACCTATAGTTAAACTATAGTTTGTCGCTGGCCCGCTAGCAAGGTCAGGCGTCACTGTGGGTTCGCGCAAGGCCGCAGCGGCCGATGGCCCCACGCGGGCCTCCGCTGTCGCGTCATTGCAGATTGTCTCGCAGCGTGCGATTTTGGTGGCAAGAATGGAACAAGAAATACTGCTTCATTCATTTAAACAGGTCGGTATTTCAAACAGTGCAGCAGGAACAAATGACAACTAATATTTAGAGCCGGTGAGCGATGTGTTCCTTGATGAAGACCTCTATTTGCACTTGTCTATTAACCTATCACGCAACATCCTACTACACAATATCACAAGGGTGTCTCAAATAGAACACAGTTCCAAGAGGCTCTGGTCAGCTGTAGTCTTTAACCAATGAATTCAAAAACACTAAATTAATGAAGTTTTGGTTAAAGGCGATAGGTACATGATATCAGCCAATCTAGTGCTACTACTAATTTATCCTTATATCATAATCTAAAAGAAGTTTCCTATCTTGTAGAGTCCAGATTAGTACCAGTAATTTGTATAAATTAGCTCAATCCTAGAAACACCACATGATCCGATCAGCCCTGATAGCTGTTGAATTAAAAGCATTACAGATGGAGAAGGAAGACCAACAGATAATCAAAGACTTATCCATCACTCCTTTAATGGGGTGTATACAAATTACAGGGAAATTCTTTAGCAGAAACTTTTTTGTATCACAAACAATCATAACTTTGCTATTTTCTCTTCTTCATACTATCACACAGGATATCTGATTTAGCTTATTGGTCGAATGAAAAATCATGTTAACTCGTGCGAATATAAAAAACACAAAATTTGCTTAGGATAGGAAGCTCATGGGGCTGGCAACCAAACCTGAAATCACTGGACAAATCTTACTTCAACTAGTAAATTCTGATGAAAGCAGTAGCAAACTCTTCCTCCTAAGCAGATACTGCATGTAAGCTTTAGGTTATCTAAATACACAATGATGATCCTGCAAAATATTTTACTTCAGCTCCTCCACAATGAAGCTTTGTAGTATCCATTTATCTTCTCAAATTTTAGGTTATCTAAATTCATCCTCGATTCACTTTCCTTCTTGATTTGATTAGTCACACTCAGAAAAGGTGGAGATGATAAAATGTATGAACTATTAAACCATGTTAGGGTAATATTACCCTATCAGATTGGCAAAAGCCAATTAATCAGAGGGGAGATGCAGTGCAAGAGTAGAAATCCTCATCCTTAAGAAATGTTATGCAAATCTATGTCTAGAAAAGTGAGCACAATCTCTAACGAATATTGGTCAATTTTTTGTATATTATCATCATAATTCAAAATGTAAACAATATTGGCACTCTTGTTAGTCTTAGGAGAAATTGACAAATGCTCTTAGAACCTGTAGATTGGTTCCTGATTCTATCTAGATCTAGAAATGCTTAAATAGATTGCTATTGTCTTTGCTGTTCCAACAACAACATTCTTTTCTCATTAATGAGAAAAGACCCTGCATTAGGAAAAACAGTAACAATGATGCCATTGAGGTGGAATCCATATTCCTGCAATAATCATCCAAAGAACGACCATCGCCAGCACATTATAAGCCCAACCTACACCATGATTGCTGATGATTTAGTTTTCCATATTACTCATTGAAATAATGATATGGAGTAGGAGAATTATGAGGTCGGAAAAGAAAGTCTATGCGAACAAAGCTGCACCATGGTACAGTGGAAAGAAGTTATTATCTAAATATGAGAAGTCTAACCAAACCAAATATTAATTCCATAAGAATGAAATGCAAAAACTCTGAAATGACAAAAGAGTTGAGAGTATAATGGTTATAAAACCATTAGGAAGCAAAAAATTGCAGTCAAGGACTTTAGAGTGGCAGGAACATAAGTATTATCCGTTTTATCTTGTGAATCATAAAAACAATCATATAACCATAACAAGAAATAAAATATATAATAAAACCTCTAGTGATGGATCAGAACCAAAAGGAGATCGAAGTTTGCCATAATTTAGCAATGATATTTTCAGCAACGAATACAGCAACTTCAAAAGTTTCCCTTTCTGGAACTCCATCGCAGGAGCATCATAGCTCAAGATTCTCTCATCTAACCATTTATTTATATCCTTCGTAGAAGCATTCCCACCAACAAGAGGACCTGGAAAATTATGATGGAACAAGGAATGGAAGTAGTCCAATCCAGTGCCTGAACCAATACTGGAAGCATCAAGTTCATTCGTCACGACTTCAGATAAGCTAAGAATAGAAATCACACCAGCAGGAGTCCCCTTGCAAATGAAAACAAATTGTCAGACGCATGACACTGAAAAATGTTCAAAACTAAAATGTAGATGCAAAACCAATGTCAAATTTTGAAGCTTACCTGGCTTCCATAGTCTATGTTTGTGCTAGAAGAGGTAGTATTTCTCACAACTAAGAGCTTCCCACCAAATCCAAAAGCAACCAAAGCATGTGCAGGGCGTCCAGATGATGATCTTCCTTTATCAGAAGAATAAGAGAACTGGGAATAAGAAGTTTTGGTATCTTGTAATGAATGCTGTAGATAGTCAACCGAATTCTGATTGCCTAAGAATCTACTTGGTATAATTTCCTGAATGTTATGTGGCATATTTTGAGAATAATTCGGATATTTTCTTTCCCCATTAACAGAGTTATGTGGCATCATAGTCCCATTAGAGTTTCCAAAATTATGATTAACAACAGGTTTAAATGTCTGAAGACCCACATTATTATCTGCATGAGAACCAGTAGGCATGCTTGGATTATAAAAACTCTGCATAACCTGCTTTTCACCAACTTGTGCAGCCTGTAGCATGCTCTGCTGATTAGAATAGCTGCTTGATAGAGGAGCCCAGTGCTGTCCAAACTCTTGGCTCTCAGGGGTTTCATTAGAACTTTGTTTAGGTTGGCCAACTTGATCATACACATGGCAGTTCTCACCTGAGAAGCCATTCGAAGCTACAATCTCATTCTGAACTCCAGTTGGTATCTGTGTTGTGTATGACTCCAGGGCATACCACTGTTGGGTGTTGGTGTCATAGTACCATCCAGGATACTGGGGATCAAATACCATGTTAGGAGGGAATTCCATGTTCTCCAGATAACCAACAGTCGAATTGGTAGTTGTTGCATTTGTAGCTGCTGCACTTTCTTCAGCTATGGTCTCCAAGACTGGCTGTGAAGTCTGCTGAAGGTCCAGATCATCTGAACTACCAACATTTGAGTTGAAAATGCTAGTTTCCGAACTTTCTTTAAAGTTACCTAGTGAATCCACTCTTGATGAATCATAGTGATTTTGTGCATTCATGCCAGCATCATAGCCATCCAATTGGTACCATTGCCCAGTGGCTGCATCATACTTCCAACCAGGGTAAAGACTCTCCCAATACTGTGCATCAGCAATATTTGTGTTATCATCAGTAGCTGAACCAGAGAGTTGGGAGTCTTGAAAATTCAAGGAATTTGTATGTGCATGCAAGTTTTCAACTTGATTTCCCAAAGGGGAAAGATTAAGGTCAGAATTGGATATCAATCTATCAGATGATGAATCAGCATTCTCGGCAAAAAACTCGGAATAACTTTCCAACCCGACATTGTCAAATGGCTGTGGGCTGACACTGAAAGCACTCCACTGGACCTCTTTTACACTGGTTCCCTTAGATCCAGAATGTTGAGTGGGCAATGAACTTTGCGGTTCAATTGCAAAAGCACTCGCAACTGAACTTCCCGCTGGAGCTACCCGGTCTAGAGAAGAATCCGAAGGTGGGCAGTCAACAGAGGTCAAAAGTTCCTTTGAAGAATCTGAAGACTGCAATGTCTCACTTTGTTGTAGACCATTTGATTCGAAAATCAATCCAGCGTCATCAGCATCCTCCACAAAGGTACTAATATCATCATCGAGGCTGAGATTAGAAAAATCTCTCACGATTCCATTGGAACGAGGTCGCGAACCCTCTCTACCAAAATTGTCATCCACGAGATTGTCGAAGAAATCTTCATCGGTCTGATCCTCCAGGGGGAGAGGAGAAGGAGATGACATTTGATTCTAAACAAAGCGAAGTTACCAAGGACTTCGCTCAAGCCAGATCCCCCAACAAGAGCAAAAATCACCAAGGATCGAACTAACAGGCGATCCTCGCTCGTAACCGTAGATTCAATTCCATAGAAATCGTATCCAAAACTCTAATAGATCTCCATTGTCCCAAAAACTACAGCTTCCAAAGTGATACTAGAATCACAGGAAGCCGCTTCGAGCAAGATCGAACAAATCCCTCCGATCTGGCACCGAAAACGGCACTGAAACATAACAAACAACGCGCGGGGAAGACGAATCAGCCTTCAGAAATTCAAAACTTACCGACCAAGATGCCGAAATCGAAGAGCAACCAGGAGCGCCCAGATCTAAGAGGACGGAAGCGAAGAGGAGACGGAACCCTCGTTGGCGATCCAGCCGACACCTCGCCTCGCGTCCTTCCCCCTTTCCTTCTCCTTAATTTGTTAATTTGCTTCCATTTCCCCTGTTTTTTCAGCAAATTACCGGTTTGACGTCAAGCACTAGACAAACGGCAAACCGAGTCGGGATACGACGTCATAGTCAAAAATAAAAATACATCAGGGGCTTAACTGGAATTTTGTCATATAAAAGCGAGAGATAACTGCACTGCATGGCGGGTCGGTCGCCATACGATTTCTGAGCCACTCATCGTGTGGGTTCCACGTCTCTGAGTACAGCCGGCCCACAGAGCCTATCCGGGTTGACTATTGCGCTATTGTGGTTGACCAAACGATCTCGATTGCAAAGGTTGGAACGCAACGCGAATTCAGAATTTTATGTACGTATACTAAAATATAATAATATTAATTTAAATAAATATATATATATATATATATATATATATTTTAATAATAATCAAATAAAATTTGGGAGGATCATGACCCCCTAAAACCCTCTAGATCTGTCCCTGTTGAAACGTCAACTTAATAATCCTTATCGATTTATTATATAATCATTGTGAGAGACATAAATTACAAGGGATCTTTTGAATCTTAACGTATTAGTCAAAAACAGTGAAAGATCATCTGAATCCAGAGAAAGATTTTAGACCTTCCTTTGAAATCGATTTATGTCAATTTTATAAACTCCACATCCAACCAACACACCATCTCCATGGAAACGATTTCAATCGGATGGTCATATTTATAGTAAATTGAAAGGATAAATATATACAAATTAATTATTTTATTTTTAAAAAAAATAATAAGTAAAATTTTTTTAAAACAATAATTTGTCAAAGATGGTTCTTTCTACCATCATCATAATTTTTTGCTTCTATTTTTTAAAAAAATGTTAAATTAAAAAAGCATATATATTTTTTCAGAGTCCTATTAACCTTAAAAATCGTATGCAATTATACGCAAATGATTGGATTTCTCTTGGTCAAATTTAATATAAAATTTTAAAACTAACTAATACCTATTTTTTTTATTAATTAATGGAAAAAAATAATCCTTACCATATGATAAAACATGATAATTTAATGAATGATATAAATTACAAAAGATTTTGTCTTAGAAATTCAGTAAGACATTTTACATCGATTAAAAATTGATCTTAAAATTTCATATGACAAATACTTATCACACATCAAAGATGTCCCAATCAATATCTATCAATCAATATTTGATTGATTCATAACCTATCAAAATGGTCATTCCATTTTCTCTTCTCTTGCGAAGAAATGTGTTCATGAAAAACAAGATCGGTCGCAGCGTAACAAACGATTAAGAGTGGAGTAACAAATGATTACTCCAAGTGATGCGAGTAAGCCTTCTATCTATAACTCGTGCATTGTTTATCATCAATGGAGATGTTTGTTGACACAAGAAAAATAGTTGGACTTACACGTTACTAATTCAAGAAAGTAATTGAAGTTCAAGATCTTTTAATTTTTAAGAGGAACTAAAGAACAATTCTAAGCAACCAGCAAGATCGCAGTGCTCTTGCAAAAAAATTCAAACTCTGTTTCAAGTTTGTTTACCTCCAAAGCTGAGATTTTTATACTGTATAGAGAAGAATTTACCTTTAATTTCCTTCAAAATGGCGTCTTCGGGAGGGTTCCGTGCATTTTGACGCGGGTTCCGTTGCGACAGATAGGGCGGAGGAGAGCTCGGGTTCTTCCTCCAATGGAGATGGCTGATTGATGAATGCGAAGCCGCAATCTTTGTGGCCGAGGGGAGAAGGGGAAGTGGTGGCGGCGGCAAGATGGGATCTTTTATGGCCGCCGAAGGCCTGGCCGGAGATGAAGGTCCTGGAGCAGTAAGGGCATTGGTAGAGCTTGGCAGTGGTGGTGGGCTTTGGATCGCCGACGTGGATTCCGACTCCGGTTGTGGTCGTGGCGCACTCTGTCCCTTTTCTTTTATGGATCGCGCGATGGCCACCGAGCGCTTGGTAGGATTTGAAGGACTTCCGGCAAGTGTCGCACTGATACTTGGTCCTCTTCGGGCACGATTTGCTGGCGGCGAGCAGCGGTACCTCGCCGTCGTTTTCGTCCTCTTTTTCCTCGCTTCCAGAGTGGATCTCCTCTTCGTCGAGGGACCGGCAGCGCTTCGTTCCCGACTTGGACCAAGCGTCGCGCGAGAGCAACATGAGGCAGAACGCGACGTCCTCCTCCCGGACGTCATCGGAGACGGAGCTGCGCGGCTCGGTCTCGCCGGAGAGATCTTCTTTTCGGCGAGGACAAACGAACCGCCGCTGGAACGACGACGACTCCGCCTCCTCGCTCTCCCCGATACGGGAGGATCCAGCGCAGGCGCCGCCGCCGCCTGCCACGGCGACAGAGGAAGAGAACTCCGGATCCACGGCGCGGAAGCTTCGGCGCCTGGTCCGGTTCTCCCTCGTCGCTGCCTCCGGGAAGGACGACGATGAGGCGAACGGCGACGCTACCCTCAGCCTCAGCTGTGCGACGTGAGATCGCATATGGCCGCCGAGAGCGCGTCCACTGGAGAATCGCCGGAAGCAGAGCCCGCACCTGTGCCCGTCCATGCCCAGCCTCCAAGATCGGATCTTTATGCCTCGTCCGACTCCGAAACTCCAACTTGAATCCACCGCCCTCTGCGACTGGAGAGCAACAAGACAAGAAGAAGATGCAGATCAGATCAGATCAGCATAGAACATACGCCATGGCTTGGCTGGCGCCTCCGCCTGCCACCTCGCCGAGCCAGCGAAGTCGCCACTGGAAGCGGAGGGAGCAGCAGCTGTCGAAATCTCGTTGGAGGCCTGACCCGGCCAATTAGCATGCCTCGACCGTGAACCGGGTCGATTTGATACGAGTACAATCTTCTTCTCAGCTCAGATTCATCCATTCCTTCATATATTCATCTAATTACCAAATAAACAGCCCTTAAACTCATCTAAAAGGATTCTACGTGTAGTTCGATTACAACTGTTTGATCCATTCACAGCCCTAAACAACTGAGAACAATTTTAAATTCAGCAAAATATATATAAATAGGGAAGAAAAAAAACTGAAACTTTATTCAACTCGTTTAATGGTTAAGAATTCATAATAACACAGTTCTGCTATGGTATGCTCCAGTTATCATCTCCACAAAGGAAGAAAGAAACCAGACAAAACTAAATAAGCATCCTGATTTTGATAAAATTGGCAGCAGCAAGAAAAAAAACTTGTTCTGAACTTCGACGGCAAGTGAACCATCAGTGTTTCATGCATCGTCGATTCCATCTGGAAGAGGACAGTAATGTTTAGACCAATTCTCGATCATGCAATATTAGAGATGGATTGAATGTGCATATGTTGTATATTTAAGCTTGACAAAACCGAAACTACACAGTTCAAGAGATGGTTGCACTAAGCATCGAATGTAACAACAACTAAAGCTTCTTAGGTTAAAAGATTCCATCTGGAAGAGGACAGTAATGTTTACCCCAATTCTCAATCGCACAATAATAGAGATGGATTGAATGCATATGTTGCATATTTAAGCTTGACAAAACTGAAACTACACAGTTCAGGAGATGGTTGCACCACGTATCAAATGTAACAACAACTAAAGCTTTTTAGGTTAAAAGATTCCATCTGGAAGAGGACAGTAATGTTTACCCAATTCTCAATCGCACAGTAATAGAGATGGATTGAATGCATATGTTGTATATTTAAGCTTGACAAAACTGAAACTACACAGTTCAGGAGATGGTTGCACCACGTATCGAATGTAACAACAACTAAAGCTTTTTAGGTTAAAAGATTCCATCTGGAAGAGGACAGTAATGTTTAGACCAATTCTCAATCGCACAGTAATAGAGATGGATTGAATGCATATGTTGTATATTTAAGCTTGACAAAACTGAAACTACACAGTTTAGGAGATGCTTGCACCACATATCGAATCTAACAACAACTAAAGCTTTTTAGGTTAAAAGATTCCATCTGGAAGAGGACAGTAATGTTTACCCCAATTCTAAATCGCACAATAATAGAGATGGATTGAATGCATATGTTGTATATTTAAGCTTGACAAAACTGAAACTACACAGTTCAGGAGATGGTTGCACCACGTATCGAATGTAACAACTAAAGCTTCTTAGGTTAAAACCTGATAAGCATTGATCAAGTTTCCTGCCGCACTCACGCTACAGTTTTTACCGATTTCAGTATAGGGAGTATTGAGTAAATTAGGAGGACCTCTTCTTGATGTTTCAAGCTATGAAAACTATAGACCAGCATTGTATGGAAAAATATATAGAGGCAGAGGCTAACTACTCTTTATATTCATCAGAAAATTTCCAAGAATAATTTTAGAGAAAAGATATATAGCTAAGGAGACAGAGATGGATTATGTTTTTTTTTTGTTTAATGAAAAGTTAAACATATTGATAGCAGTATCATTTGAGTCTGGCATGACGACAATAATAACTTTTTAAAGAAATAATTAAGAGGAGCTACAAGCTTTGTCGAAGTACATACTGCCTATTGATACATTATGATCTATACAATGTTCATCATTTATCCTAATTTAAACTCTTGAATATTCAATTAATTATCTATTAAGTTTATATCCACCCTGAAAATCCATTTCTAGCAGCCTAAGATGGAAAAGTAACCCTTAGAAATTCAGAACTAGTTCTTCATAGTTCAAACAAGAAGCATACATCAAGTAAAAAAGATAAACAGAATAAAAATCCTTGTCGACCAGTAATTAGTGTGTGTGTCATCGACAAACAACAAGGCCATATCATAAACAAGAAAAATGATCTTGACCAACTCCATCATGAATGACATGCTACCACTATCTGAGCTTCACTTATCTTTGTCAAATTTGGCATCTCAGTGAGTACTTGATACTAAGTTGCCAAATGATACACAATAGAAGATATCTGTCTAGTTATCCTATATCATGAGGAAATGGATGCATTTAGTTTTCTAGCTAATTAATTTTAAGAAATTATGTTATAAACCATGTTCTGTGATTGGATTCAGATCTAAGCCATTTCAGAATTTCAGTGAAGCAAAAGCAGAACTAGAGATTACCACAAAAATAAGTCAACAACATTTAAACTCCAGGATAGCCAAGAATACCCTGTGAAATAGCACGGGAACACCGAGAAGTCGAGCTCAGACACGAGGTCAATCTTGCCGCCGCCACCGCGCTGTGGAGTGGGAGAAGAGACCCGGTGCAGCACCCCAGCTGCGCAGGAGGCCTTCAAAAACAGCCACAAAAATCCAACCTTTAGCGCCAAGGAAGGAGGCAAAGAGACGCTCAACCAGAACCAAAAGGATGAAGCTTGCCGAACCTGGAAAAGGACGGGAAGCGGCGACTAGGAGCAGGAAACGCTGAAGCGGCGGCCGGCTGGCGAGAGAAGGAAGCAAGCGGCGCCGCTGCTTTCGACCTCGAAAGGCCACACTGCATCGCACTGAACCAGGCGCGGCTAAGGGAACGGAATCCGGCGGAAGCCATGAGAGAGCGAGGAAATTTTGAGCAATGCTGCAACAGTTAATTAGGGTTTACAGTTCGTTTGGGAATTGGGATCGCTTCGAGCCGGTTCCGATCCAGTCCACCGCGATCTACTTTTAGTTATACGAGTCCAGCGTCCCATTTGAATAAATTGACCCCTCCAACTAAGAGTAAAAGGTGAAATCTCGTCCAGGACAACGGTGCGTCGGTAAGAACTTGGATAGTCCCTGCGGTAAGTCATGGTTCGATCTCTGTCGGCTACAATTTGCGGAGGGAATTTCATCGTTTTCCACTCACTTGCGGGATGCGGAGGCGGATTTCCATTTTCCAGCTGGGTTGGTGTGGGGTGTGAATCTTAATTGGCGTATATACTTCTCACGGCGACTTGACAGCACGCCATCCTGATTTACCCTTGTAGGTCGGTAGAGACTCTTCGGAGATCGTGGGGCAGGTTCATCAAGTGGATTAGTCGGACGAAGCTTGAATATCACTTGTAAAAAAAAAAAAAAAAAAGTGAAATCTCTCCCCGTGAATATAATTCGATTTTTTTCTGCGATATCGTTCGATGATTAATTTAAAAAAAATCTATTCGGATAACTCTGAGACCCAGGAGTTTATTCGATGGACAAAATACAATTTCGGTATTGGACTGTCGTTCAAGGATGATCCGACTACGAAGTCCAGACTGAACCGTGAAAAAGCTGCGAGCACTTTTCTGATTTACCTTTGGTGGCAGGTGAAAGTCACTTAGACTTCGACCTTACCCGGTTCAGTTGTTGGCGAAGCGTCTTGAAGGTCCGTGAGACAGGATCGGTTGCTCTCAGGGATTAGTCGGACCAAAGGTTCAGATATTCCAGTGCCAATAAAAAAAAAGTGAAATCTTATCCCGCGAGCATGGTGCAGCGGTAAAAGTAAAAAAAATATTTCATATGAGAACGTAGTTCGATCATTTTTTGAGACAACGTTCGATAATGAATTTTAATAAAATCCATGAGGGCAACTCTCTGCGTAGGAGTTTATTTGATGGATTAAGTAAGACTTCGACATTGGAGAGTTTTTCAGGGATGATTCGATTACGGAGCTCGAGCTGGACCATCAAACTGTAAGCGCTTCCTTGATGTATTCAGATGGTCGATAGGACTAGATTCGTAGGAGCTCCGATCTCTTTGGAGCTCAGCTGTCGAAGAAAGCGTTCTCGTAGGACCGTGGGATGTTCAAAAATTAATCAGTTATACTGTGTAAAAAAAAAAAGTGAAATCTTTCTCCGAGAGTTTTCATCAGTTGATCTCACTGAGACTAACAGAAGAGAAATAAAAGACCAGTAGATTTCGTCCGACTGAATTAAATCTCTAATTTATTTAAATTAAGAGCAATTTGTCTTCTGTTAATCACAAGAATTATCAGGTTGATATTTACAAGATGATAATTTTTTTATTCATATATTTAGATTTAGCTCAATTAATTTGAAAGATGTGACTTTTTTTCCCTTAGTTTGTCTATTAATAAATTCAAAAGCATAAGTAATTACTCACATTCAAATTTATTTTTAAAGAGAATAGAATTTTATATATAAATGTTATGTTATATAATTTCGTAGTATTCGTGAGCATCTTAATTATTCATCACTCGATCATCTAGAATTTAAAGATTAAATTATAATACTCACTCGATCGGATGATAGATAATTAAGATGTTCAATTATATATATATATATATATATATTCATCTGCCGCGTGCTCGAACTGTCCGCGACCCACCTCCATTGTCGCCGTCGTCGGTGCGCCGTCCGGACACCTCCGGCCGCCGGACCTGGCGCGATTGACGCACACCTCGTCGCCGGTTCGGTGGGTCTCGAGCGGCACCGGATTCTGCGATTTCGTGGTCGACAATTTGGCGGCCACTACCAATCGCAATCGGGCCGGAATTCGGCCGGGGAAGGACCGCCCAGCGTTGGCGGTCCTTCGGCCGATTCACCGCACGACCGAATTCGCCCAATCGCGTGGCGGTCGCCAAACTGCCGACCGCGAAATCGTCGGATTCCGATCAAATCGCGGTTAGGGAAGGATCGCCCGACCACTGCCGGCCGTGATCGTACTGGATTCCGGCCGAATCGCGACCGGAATCTGACACCGCCCGAGCCCCACCGGACCGCCGGCGAGGTGCACATCGATCGCGCCAGGTCTGACGGTCGGAGGGGGCCGGACGACGCACCGACGATGGCGATAGTGGAGGTGGGTCGCCGCGTCGCGTTCGGTCGCGGACGGTTCGGACGCGCGGCAGAAGAAAACTTTATATATATATATATATATATATATATATATATATATATATATATATCCCTTGTGAGATTACCCATAGATGATTTTTAAGTTGGCCAAGTGATAATTAAAGTGCTAGACGAGTAATTATAGAAGATCAAGTACTATATTATCCTTATTAGTAATGCGGTAAAGATATCGACAATTGGATGTGATGCAGTTGCTTTTCTATCCTCTCCTTTGAGTCATCGAGGAAGAATGGGTTCTCTCAGCTACAATAATAAATTTTTGTCAAAACTAACATAAATCAGATAGGCGGCACAAGTATCTAACGATGATCCTCTGATATTTGAATTAGATATGACATAGAAGAAAGCCTAATGTATCAAGTGCAATAAAATTGAATAATAATAATAATAATAAGAGTTATCTCATGTATAGTTGAAAAAATACGAGAAAAAGAGAAAGAGTCTGTCCCTGACTCGATACCATCTCAGTCTCTATATGAGAGTTGAGCCTTCTCCCCGTATTCTTCACCATTGATGTCTTTTGATAGGAAGTTGGGAGATAACTTCTGTCGAGAATCTCTAGCTGGCCAAACATATGCCCTCGGAGTCTCGAACTATTATTAGAATAAACAATTAGGGGACTGAATGTGATCTTTGTCGAAACGAATCTCATATGTGATTCCTAAGCATCTGACTCCTCCAACTCTCAACTATTTGCGTTATCGAATTCCCGACTACTCCTTCACCTGATTCTATATGAAATTTCAACTCAACTAGATAAGTTACATAGTGAGAAGATCAAGTGGTTTTTTTTTCTACATGTCAAATTTTTACGATATATATATTACAGAGAATACCTATCAAAATCTTTAAAAATGTATTCTTTAAAAAAAAATTAAAATTAAAATTGCACTATTTTTTATTTCAATATTATAATAATCATGATTTATAATTTTATACCATGCTAAATAATATGAGTGAAATTTATCATTGATCAGTCCGAAATTGATATCGACACTAGCATCAGAGATCAAACATTGAAATCTCACATTGATTCTATAGGATTGTGGAGGCTATCACGATCTCACGACGACTTTATGATCCCATGGAGTTACATTGGATATCATGGCTCCACCGCAACCTAACGAAAAGTTATTGTGGAATCGAAACATAATTTTTGTATGGTCACAGAGGTATCACAATGACTTTCACAAAGACATCACAATCGACTCCCATGACATTTGTCGAGTTGCGAAGGCAATATTTTTTTAAAAATATTTTTAATGTTTAAGTTAAAATTTTATTATTAGTTAATATATTTTATATTTTAAAAATGATAAAATCATACGGTACAATAGAAATCCTATCACTCTTATCATAAATTGAATTCTAAATTTTGAACCATGACTAGCTATTATATAAAGAAAAATAATTCAATTTAGTTAAAAAAAAATATCTACGCATAGAAATCTTTTATGTAAAAAAAATTATTTAAACTTTATCAAAATCAAATTAATATCGTCGAATTAACTACGAACCTGCTATAATAATGATTAATTGATGCTATAATTTTTTTACTATAAAATTGATAACGTGTCTAGATATCAACTAAATTGATTCAATTAACCGTTGAATAATAATTTGTGTGGCCTTAAGATTTTGAAGTTACATTTGCTGCTTCTATAGAGAAGTCATCTATCTTGATAGCTGCAGTATCAGATGGTTAATACAGTCGTATTAAGATGTGAAAGGGTAAAAAATCGATTTTTGAAGGTGACAATCAGACTACCAATGATTCTGCATTTATGTGTTAATCATCTAGGATCTAATTTATCCCCTTCACACGTAGGGACAACGGTGGGAGCTGCTAATGTGATTTCACAGCAGTATTCATTTACAAGTCAGATTAAACTGGAATTTAACTGCCTTATTTCATTCAGAAAGGTGCAATGACTCCAATGGAGGTATCTGAAGGGTTGGGTCTCTATGATCTGAGGAACAGAACATGGCACATCCAGGGAACTTGCGCCCTCACCGGAGATGGCATCTACGAGGGACTCGATTAGCTGGTCACAGCTCTGAAGGAGTTGCGAGTCCCCGGCCGGCTTTTGGCTCGATCCTTATCAGCTGTCTACAAAGCTTAAGATAGACTCATCCTGAGGATAACTGTATATTTTCTTCCTCTTTTCGGTGTCTTTGGCTTTTGTAGCTGATGTAGAATGATCCATCAATCATGGCTTCCTCTGATCTCAAAAGTAGTGATTTATTTTCTTTTGCTGCATCAATGGCTTCCACATAGTAAAAGAATTCATCACAATTCATTTCATTTGTTTATGGTCTTGGGCTGATTGATAATTGCAAATTGTCGTCTTCTTTTTTTTTTTCCTTGGTATGATTTTTCTCCGTTAGCAGAGGAACCATCGGCGCCATTAATGCTGCTGTTGAAGCTCGTGGAAGATTTGAATGGCAATGAGAAAGAAAAGCAACGCGTTGATCAGAACTTGCAGCTTTTAGCAATTTCTCTGACATCCCTTAATGGCGGCGTTGAGCTTCTTGAGAGGAACAGCAGCGGTCTCCGGCGAGAGCAAAACAGGAGTCGACTCGGTAGTCGAAGCAAGGAGATGATCAGAAGGCGGGGACTCGGCGGAGTTTTGAAGGAAAAGGAAGCCTTTTGAGGATAACCCCGCCCGCGAACACAGCGAGATTGAGTACCGGCAGCAACGCCGCCGCCGCCGGGTTTCAGTCAAATGTCTGTTGCGTTAGTCCTCCGCCGCCGCCGTATTCATGGCAGAGATCATCTGGTGTACATAGAAGAAAGTACTTGGAGGTTGCAGCGGAATTTTCATTACCGATGGCGAAAAAAAAATCCGATCTCGTAGGCGGCATCTCCTGTTTCAGATTAGGGTTTTTGGCCCGTCGTTCGGTGGACGATCGATGAAGCTTGCTCACGGTTAAGGATTCGCCGGGAAGAGTATGGCCTGCGAGCAAAGCAAGATCAGCAGCAGCACCAATCGTGTACCCCCTCCGCCGACGCCTCTCGTTAGTCCTCCGCCGCCGCCGTATTCATGGCAGAGATCATCTGGTGTACATAGAAGAAAGTACTTTGAGGTTGCAGCGGAATTTTCATTACCGATGGCGAAAAAAAAAAAATCCGATCTCGGAGGCGGCATCTCCTGTTTCAGATTAGGGTTTTTGGCCCTCGTTCGGTGGACGATCGATGAAGCTTGCTCACGGTTAAGGATTCGCCGGGAAGAGTATGGCCGTCGAGCGAAGCAAGATCAGCAGCGGCACCAATCGTGTACCCCCTCCGCCGACGCCTCTCCGCTCGCAGGTGACGATCACACGGCGGGGACTTGGCGGAGTTTTGAAGGAAACGGAAGCCTTTTGAGGATAATCCCACCGGCGAACACAGCGAGATTGAGCACCGGCAGCATTGCCGCCGCAGCCGCAGCCAGCGGTTTTCAATCAAATGTCCGCTGCGTTAGTCCTCCGCCGCCGCCGTATTCATGGCAGAGATCATCTGGTGTACATAGAAGAAAGTCCTTTCAGGTTGCAGCAGAATTTTCATTACCGATGGCGAAAAAAAAAAATCCGATCTCGGAGGCGGCATCTCCTGTTTCAGATTACGGTTTTTGGCCCACGTTCGGTTGGCGATCGATGAAGCTTGCTCATGGTTAAGGATTCGCCGGGAAGAGTATGGCCTGCGAGCGAAGCAAGATCGGCAGCAGCACCAAACGTGTACCCCCTCCGCCGACGCCTCTCCGCTCTACTTTCCATCCATCGTGTCGTCGACTCCGGCGAACGTGCTGCTCCGACTTCACTCCGTCGATTCACGAACATAACGCCGTTTCTGCTTCAGAATCGCAGCCGGTTGATGATCATTCGATCCCTTCTACTGTCCACGGGAATCGACCTTCTACGCCGGGTGAGATCCTGAACTCCATTGCTCGCCGCCGTCTAAAAAATCACTTTTTTATTTTTTATTTTTTTTCTAATTATTGATGCTGCGATCCAGCCAGGCATTTGAATGCGACATGCACGCGGAACATCTGGAGGTCGCTGCATTGGTTGAGACAGGAAACAGGCTTTAGAATCATGATTTCATTCTATGATATCTTGGACGACCGCTAGTTGCCTTTGAGTCGACGACAAGCCTACTTCCTGTATCTTTAGCTACAGCGAATTCTTAGACCAAGCATCGGCACGAGGAACGCCGTGCTTCCCCTCCATTTTTTTTTAATATCCTTTCGGATCGCAAAGCGCGGAGCTCCCTCCGCGCCATCGGCCCATCGACGACGAGGAGGAACGAAGAAGAAGAGATCCAGTACTCGATCAGATCAGATCGGCCATGAGCCTCTTCGGTCTCGGAAGGTGCCTGCTTCCTCGATTTCGATTGAGTTCTTTTAATCGTTTCGATTTGATCGTTTTCTTTGTTCAGCTAGTCAATTTTGCGTCTGCGAGTGGAAGAATTAGGTTTTTTTTGGTTGTGTTTCATGGTCTGCAACATTTCCTGACATATTGAATCTCGGATGGTACTTATGCATGTCGATAGTTTGCTTTTTTGTTTCGTTTTCATTGTTTCCTCGGTCCGTCTCGTTAAGTCCTCCGTTTGGAAGCCGAGTGATTAATCGTTTATGACGTCGCTGTTTAGGTTACAGATGAGTTCTTTTCTTTTCTTTTTTTCCTTTCTTCTAAAGATGCATGGTATAACATTCCAGTAGAATCTAAGGGTTGATTGGTGGAATTAGGGACCAGATTCTATGATTTTGTAAAAATTCTGCATACATTGATGACTTATCTTGCAACTCAAAAATTGAGAACTGGGAGATGCCATTTTGTTTTTTTTTTTGTTTCAATTGGCTATGCTATTTGTTTTAGATTTGAATGTGCAAGTTGTTACAACAAATTTAAACAGATTGCTAGAAGTATATGGATCAGTAGATTGAGGGCTCCGTTTGTTTGAAACACAAGAAACTTTTTAAGCATATTTTTGATTCTTCGAATTCATCAGATGTTCTGCTTACATGAACCTATTGTCTTCCAGGAACCAGCGGACTTTTAGACCAAAGAAGAGTGCTCCTTCAGGGAGTAAGGTAATGACTCCGTGTGTTTTCTTATTCATGCATAGATTAATGATTACTAACATCACT
Source organism: Wurfbainia villosa (assembly GCA_025175895.1). Taxonomy (NCBI): domain Eukaryota; kingdom Viridiplantae; phylum Streptophyta; class Magnoliopsida; order Zingiberales; family Zingiberaceae; genus Wurfbainia; species Wurfbainia villosa. The sequence continues at coordinate 98,654,097 of CM045988.1, read as the reverse complement.
TTTCTATAAAAATATTTAAGATATTGACGTTCTCATCTCATAATATAGGTCTTTTCTATTCTAACTTCAGTTATTGAAGGGAAGATTAGGCAGTTCCATAGAAATGGAACGTTTTTATAACAAAGTAGTTCACTAAATACTAGTGTTGTAAATCACATTCGTTTTGTAATGGTTCGACAATGGGAATTCATGTTGGTTATTTCGTTTTTGGTATTAAACTGTTGGTAGTAATCATACTCAATTTTTACATTGAGTGTAGGATATGCTATACCAGAATTATTTTCATTTATAATCGTACAGTTGTGGTCTTTAATCCTAGTTATTAAATGTTTGAGGCAGTGTCGATTGCCTTTTCTAGGATTATTTTCTTTCTAAAATGTCCTTGTTTACTAGGGTTAAGAGAAAGGGGTTCAAAGAAATTGAAAATGAGGGCAGTCATCTGGTCCTCGTGTTTGATCGAACACTATCTTATTCGCAGTGAACTATCTTTTGCAAAGCTATGACTCGAGATGTTGTAGTCCCTGTGCTTTATGCTATCCAACTTTTTCTTTTTCCTTTTTTTTGAAAACTGAATCCATTTGATGGTTTCTCTTGACGTTTATTGTCTGGCTCACATGTATTTTGTCTCTTTTATGCAACACAAACTGTCTTTTCTTGCTTGGCAGTTTTGTTTTGCCCTGTTTAAATGTCATAAGTCATATCCAAGTGAGTTGCCTGATGGAGAGAAATTTCATTTCAGTGCTGGCTCACATGTGTTTTGTCTCTTTTATGCAACTCAGACTGTCTTTTCTTGATTGGAGGTTTTATTTAGCCCTACTTAGATGCCAAATTCATATATACCCTGACGGGGGGAAATCTTATTCCAGTGCAAGATAGGGGACCATTTAAAGTCAAGAGAGCATTGAAATGGTTGTTTAAATTTTTCCTGGATATGGGATTAGGCATAGATGTTTCTTTTTCTTAATAATTATGGTAGCCCATGGTAATACATCAGTGGGGACCCATGTGAACATTTCCTTTGCTAATGTTTACTCTTTTCCTGGTAACATACTCCTAGCACATATGCAATTTTATCTTTTGATATCTTGAATTTGATCTTATTTTACTCTTTTACTCTTGATATCTTTTGATCTATAATCCTTTTTTGGCTCTCTTATTTGTAGGGAGCCCAACTCAGGAAACACATTGATGCAACATTAGGCAGTGGGAACCTCAGGGAAGCAGTGAGGCTTCCACCTGGGGAAGATTTAAATGAGTGGCTCGCTGTCAACAGTAATATTTTTAAAACTACTATTTTACTTCAGTTGTATTTTTTTTACTCTCTGATATTGTATGTTTATAATGCTTTATCATGTGATGCTAGAAATTTGTTTTGATATATCTCGGAAAAAAATGTTTCTTCAATCTGTGGGACATGAAACTAAATGCTACTTTTTTTGGTGGTGGTGTTTCAGCTGTGGATTTCTTCAATCAAGTGAATTTGCTTTATGGCACTCTGACAGAATTCTGTACAGCAGAGAATTGTCCTACAATGACTGCAGGACCTAAGTACGCTAGATAAAACATCCTTTTCTTTCTATTTTAGCTTCTGAAATGTCTAAGAACATTTATAGTGAATCAAGAATATCACATGCATTGTTAGATGCTCGAGTGACTTGACCAAGCTGATTGTTCATTACCTCAAAAAGAATCATTTAATTAAGGGTCGATGTTAAACTAGAGGAAGGAGAGGGAAGTCTCCCCTGCGGGCAGAAAAATCCAAAAAAGATTAGGAATTAAGTTCTAGATGGAAGGAATCAATGACAAAAAAGACATTTACTTGCTCAAAGATGGTGTTTCCTATTCTTCCAAATGCATCTTGTGAAAGCTTTGCGGAAATTATTCTTTGTAGTTTATTTTGTCGCTTTCACTGGGACATCACTCCAATTCAATAAAAGGGTCAAGGTGATAACTTTATTGTCAAACTGAATCAAGGCTTAGATAAGCTATGCTTAGATATTACATAATACTAACTATGTACATTTACAGATAGCTCATTCGTCCAATTTGTTCCATGTAACAAAAATAAATACTTTTGGACATATTGCTTCTTATGCGCTAACTAGATTCAGTATGCAGTTGGTCTCAACTCTCAAGTAGTTCGGGCATATGGTTTGTCGGTTAAGTTTTACTTAAATCCATCTATTATTTTGTTAAATCTTTCTTTTATGGTCCGTTAGCATCAAGAGGTTTACCTCGAATTAAAACTCGGGCTGCATATATCTAGAGTCTGCATATTTCTCATATTCTTGAATAAATTCCATCAATGCGCCTCTGTATTGCAATATACTAGTTTCAGTAAATCTAACTTGTGATAATTTTTTCCATTTTGTCATAATGAGATTGAAAGTTGCTGATCCTCCACCTCCCTTAGGAATCATCATTATCAGAGTTACCTGATTCATGCACATTTTGCTTCTTATGAGAATTGCACCAAATATTTCATCCAAATGTCAGTTAATTATCCGCTTAAAAACAGAATTTGATATTTTGCTTCTGTATCATATGTTTATTTGCAGATTTATATTTGTAGGTACGAATATAGATGGGCGGACGGCGTGCAAATAAAGAAACCTATCGAAGTCTCAGCGCCAAAGTATGTTGAGTACCTGATGGAGTGGATCGAAGTTCAGCTCGACGATGAATCTATTTTTCCTCAAAAGCTCGGTCGATCCAAGTGTTCTTTTTAATCATTCTTCTAATACAACAGCAACTAAGGGAGCTTAAATTGCTGATCTTTATCACGCGATGCAATTTTCTAGGGACGCCTTTCCCTCCCAACTTCAAAGACGTCGTGAAGACGATATTCAAGCGGTTATTCCGGGTTTATGCCCACATTTACCACTCGCATTTTCAGAAGATTGTGAGCCTCAAGGAAGAAGCACATCTCAACACCTGTTTCAAGCATTTCATTCTTTTCACTTATGTGAGTTGCTGCACCTTGATGATTCCTCACTTCCAGCCTCACATTGTATTTTTTCGATAATTAAGATACTCGTTTTGCTTATTTTCAGTGACGTTGGATCGGTATCTATTGTGTTATTGTGATTGCAGGAGTTTGGGTTGATCGACAAGAAGGAACTCGCCCCGCTGCAGGAGCTGATCGAGTCCATCGTTCCATAAGTTCGCTGCCGATCTAAACCACTTGAATGATCTTCAGGTAATCAAATCTTAGTTCATTGCTAAGTTTCTCTTCAGTGGCTTGTTCGTCCATGATGATGCATTTGCGAGTCTATTACACACAATGAATGAGTAAATACTAATATGATTTGGTGTTTAACTCACATGGTCGAGATCCCTCTAACTCTTAAGTTACAAAATGAGTTGAATTATATTGTCCACACCGCCACTGCTTGAACATCGAACACCGAGGAGCACACCTCCTCCACCTTCTGTTCCTCGTAGCTCTGAAGCAAGAAAGTTTTCCCCGTCAATGACTTCGTTCCGTTCACTCACTCGATCTCTTTCTTCAGCATCTCACTGTGTCCACTTTAACCTTGTGCACTCCCACTCTAAGCGTCTCTCCGGCTGTCTCACTCCTGCCCGCCGTACTCCTCCGGCGGTGCGCCATTGTCGCTGCCTTGGGGATCTCCTCCGCCGGCGTGGTGAGGGCTCGGCGGAAGGGAGTAGATCGAGAGAGGAAGAGGGAGGCGGGAGAATGAGGCTGGTTCCGATCGAGCTTCTCTCTCTCTCTCCCTTTTAACATTTACGGTGTCATGAATTTTTTTTGCACCGCGGGTTAGTTTGGATGGTAAATGCACATAAAATTTATTCAAAAAGGTAAGAGTTAATCCTCTACTTTTGTAAGGATGTCGGCTCTCTGTACGATTTACCAATGGATTTTGAGTTAAAAGATTTTTCATAATTTATTTCTCTTATGTTAGTCGGCGCGAATTGATAGGGTTGGTAAATTCTAACTTTTTACTCAAGGTGTCATGGTTTTGGCACCTCCACAAGCTATCCAAGGCGGTCTTCACGCATTAAACTTGGCATTATTTCAAGATTTACTTCCCTTTCAATTGCTGTGGAATTAGTCTGACGGATGTCCCCAATTAAAAATTTTATTATCGATAAAGAGATAATGAAAATTGATCGTTCAATAAAATAATGAACAAGGTCATTTATGAGACGGATATTATTTCATCAGACAATTCGTGAACGGTTTCAAATAATTGATGGACAATTTTAGATAATTTTAAATCTTGATCAGTATGAACGTAATCATCATCTTTTACATACGGGATTGTGGATTTGACCTTTGACTATGATTTAGATGTCAGTGTCTTATACCCGCATAAAACTAACGCTCGAACACCACTCTCTTTGTCCAAGTGGGTTGTTGTGTTTTGTTTATATCCGACTACGATTCGGATTCCATATTCAGATTCGATATTTCATAGAAGATCGATTTTTAACTTCAATTATTCATAACCGTTATAATTTATAAGTAAGAGTCATTAATTACGATTACTATTAGTACGACTCGAAATTATTATTTTCATTTAAAAAAAAATATTTTAAAAATTTATGAATATAAATTTATTTAATTTGCCTATATTAAAATCACGTTTGTTAACTTTTGTACTATTAAAAAAATTTATTTCACCCCTTGCAAATTATACTTTTTATTCGTTTTTAATTTTTTTTTATTGAATTATTAAATAGTATTTAAGCTTTTAAAAAAGTCAACTATAAAATAAATCGAGAAAAGTACGGATTTCATTATTAAATAAACTATATTTTTGATAAATTTTTTTTATTGTATGATATAATTTAAATAATTTATTAAGAGAGTTAACTGAGATTAAATTTAATAAATTAAAAGTAAAAGAGTTATACGTTACAAAATTTAAAATAAGTAAATTAAAAAATTGATTTAAATAGATTAATATAATAGTCAAAATTTTTAAACAAATGTATAATATCATAAAAAAATTATTATTATATAAAAAGTTTACTGTTTGAAAAAATTAAGTTAAAAATAATAATATTTTAAAATTATTTCAATGCGAATTATCAATTTGAATCCGCAATTGAAAATGAGTTTGATTCGTAATCAGTTTGTCCCATCGGGTTCAGGTTGTGGATCGGATTCAATTAGGATCCAGTCCGTTAACAGGTCTAGATTCGCCGAGAGCCAGCTCAGCTGGATTTGCGTTGACTCGCGGAACACGCGTGGGCTCCACTCATAATTCATTGGTTTGTTTCCAAGTGGAAGTGTGGTCAAATCTTAATAAATTATTTCACCAAAAAAAAACGTCTTATTAAATTATTTCACATACGATACAAATCTTTAGTCGGTACATATCTGATAATATATATATATATATATATATATATATATATATATATATATATATATATTAAGTCTGGAAATTTATTTTTATTTTTTTATTGGTATCAGATATTCGAATCTTCGGTTTGATTAATCTCTTAATTAGAGTGATCGGTTATGTTTCACTGACCTTCGAACATCTACAATAAAAAGTCGAATAAAGTTGGAGCTCAGTCGTTTCCATAGAGAATAAATCGAGAAAAATCTTTCGTAGTTTTTCACGCGTTTGGTCACTTTTATAGTCATTCCATCCGAATGACGTCTAATCGGCCGTACTCCGTCCACCGAACAAACTTCTGGATCTCATGGTCGTCCGAATATTTTTTTTCCTAAATTCACCGTTGAATAATGTCACAACAGAGGATTGTATTGCATTCTTCAGCAGAGGATCGTATTGCATTCTTACGTAGAACATCTCTTTACTTTTGCTATTGCATCTTACCTCTACAGACTGAAAATTTATTTTCACAAGCATAGTATGTGATTTCGATAAGGGAGTTTTGGCACAACGATAATATTGTTGTCTTGTGACCAAGAAATCATGAGTTCAAATCTTGGAAACAGCCTATTGCAAAAAAAGTAAGGTAAGACTGCGTACAATGAATTCCTTCTCCGATACCCCGCATGACGAAAACTTCGTGCATCGGATTGTAATTTTAGAAGAGAGCCTTGACACAACGATAAAGTTGCTGTCTTGTAATCAAAAAGTCACGGGTTCAAATTTTAGAAATAATCTATTGTAAAAAAGTAGGATAAGACTGCATATAATGGATTTCTTCTCCGATATCCCATATGGAAAGAGCTTTATGCACCGGATTATAATTTTTTTTATAATATGTGATTTCGATATTGAATGGTAATTGAATTTTATCGTCAGGAATACTTTCTGAATTTCCTCTTATGATAAATAAAAAATTTCTATAGATATTCGATGTTAATAAATAATAATAATAAAACAATTTATTTAAATTGATTTGATTATTATTTTGTTTTATTGTATTTTTCTCAATTTGATAGTGAAAAAGGTGGAGTGGAGAAAATTTGTGAAGTGGAGTGGGGCCGGTGGTTGCTACGCGCGTGCGAAAGCGAAGTGGAAGAAGTGGAGGGTCATTAGTATTTTTTTGACTTTTAGATCATTATCTTTGATTCAAGACATCCATCACTCGATAATTTCACACTTTAAAAGAACATCGACTATAATATATATATATATATATATATATATATATATATATATATATATATATATATATATATATATATATATATATATATATATATATATATATATACACACGAGTCATAAACTTCTAGTCGTACATCGACCATTGTATTTATTTAAGTTGAGTTTTAATTATTGAGTTCGCGAGTAAGAGACAAGCTAAGTACTTTCACATATTACAATCTACTTCTTTAATTTGCAATCTTCATGGGTGTTTATCGCATGAGGCCTTAAGATCAATTCTCTATGGGTACGAAATACTTTGTTGGCTTTTTTACCTTGCCCCGTGTAAAGGGATCACTGTGCCAATGTTGATTTCCTTGTGATTTATGCTCCTTTATTACGCCGGAGGATCAATCATGAAAGACATTTGGTATAAACATTATTATATTTTTTTCAGATGAATATAAGATAGGAGTCCTGATAAACTTCTAGTCATACATCAACCATTGTATTCATTTAGATCGATTTTTGGGTTCGCATGTAAGAGACAACCTAACTACTTTTGCATATTACAATCTATTTCTTTAATTCATAAGCTTCACATGAGATCTTGAGATTAATTCCTAATGGGTGTGAAATACTTTAATGGATTTCTTATCTCCCCTATGAAAAAGTATTACTGTGCCCGTGTAAAGTCTCTTATGATTTATCATCCTTTATTAAGTAGAGGAGTCAATCATAAAAGACATTTAACGTGGGCATTATCATATTTTTATCACATGAATATAAGATAGAAGTCCTCTCGATAAATTTCTAGTCGTACATCAACCATTGTATTCATTTAGGTCGAGTTTCGATTTTTGAGTTTGCATGACAAACTAAGTACTTTCACACATCGGAATCTACTTCTTTGGGATCAATTTTCAACGGATGTGGATTACTGTACCAACATAAAACTCATATGATTTATTATTCTTTATTAAGTCGAGGAGTCAATCATAAAGAACATTTAATGTGAGCATTATCATGTTTTATCACATGAATATAAGACAGAAGTCTTCTCAATAAATTTCTAGCCGTACATCATTCATTATATTCATTTAGGTCGAGTTTCAATTTTTTAGTTCGCATGTAAGAGACAAACCAAGTATTTTTGCACATTGCAATCTACTTCTTTGAGATCAATTTTCAACGGATGCGAAATACTTTGTTGGATTTTTTATCTCTTCTATGTAAAGGGATCCTGTATCAACGTAAAATCCTTGTGATTTATCATTCTTTATTAAGTCGGGAGGTCGATTATAAGAGACATTTGATGTGAGCGTTATCAAATTTTATCACATGAATATAAGATAAGAGTCCTCCCTATAAACTTCAAGCAGTACATCAATCATTGTATTCATTTAAGTCGAGTTTCGATTTTAAAATTCGCATATAAGAGATAAACTAAGTACTTCACACATTACAATCTACACTTCTTTAACTCATAATCTTCATGGGCGTTTATAATATGAGAGTTTGGGATCAATTTTTGATCTCTTCTATGTAAAGGGATCACTGTACCAACGTAAAACTCTTATGATTTATTATTCTTTATTAAGTCGGGAGGTCGATCATGAAGGACATTTGATGTGAACGCTATCAAATTTTATCACATGAATATGAGATCAGAGTCCTTCCTATAAACTTCTAGCAGTACATCAACTATTGTGTTCATTCAGATCGAGTTTTGATTTTTGAATTCGTGTATAAAATCTACTTCTTTTACACCGTTACAATCTACTTCTTTAACTCGCAATCTCCATGGGTGTTGAATTGAAATAGCTTCGAATTTTAGACTAAATTATGGAAAAAAGAGATAAAGAAAAGGGGGAGATTGATATGGATGACACACCAAAGTAATGGGAAGGCAAGCTGGTGCTTTCTTCAGTACCAACTTTTTTTTTGTTTGTCGTACGTTTTATTTGACCACGATTATTCCTCAAGATAAATCGACGATTCATCGATCATCGTTCCCACGGAAATGACATAGCAATTAAGACACGACGAAATTTACGAATAAGATAAAGATCGTTTTTAGAACAAATCTAAAATGTTTTTTGGATTTAGATGATTCTTATGTATTTTGATCATCACGTAAAGGTCCATAGAATTCTCCGTGGTTTATCTCTCTCACAATGACTGTGAGACAGATCGATAAAAATCGTTAGATTGACGATTTTAATTTTTACGGATGATTTATCGATCATCAAAATAAATTTAGACGATGTAAATAAGACTAATGGTTGGATTAATCCAACGATGATGCACTTCAATATCATTAACATTTTTTGTTAAATTTTTTTAAAGGTTTTATCGACATTTTGTTTGCGTAGTTATGTGAATTTTATATGATGGTGACTTATAATTAGTATTTATATTATTTGTTATCATTATTTTCATCTTCTTCTTTTTTTTTATATACTTGATAAAATGATAAATGTGTAAAGGTTTAAAGAAATCTAACTTAAATATGAAAGGGAAATATTTTACATTTTGAAATTAAAATTTTTTGGAATTTATTATACCTCACCCAACTTTCAAGAATAGAAGTTTCACCTAAATTTTCCTAAAATATCTTTTTTTTAATATATAATTGCATTGTTTTTTTAAACATAAATTGAACATAAAAAATTCATTCGTAGCCACAAAAAACACTACCAAACATGGTAGTATGATTGTTACAATAAAATAAATATTTATGATTCGATTTTTAATTATGATGCACTGTTAAATTAATAATAGTCTAACCTAGAGCTCGTGATCATTTGGCTCTAAAGAGGTTTTAAATTCACAACTAGACTATGGATCAAATTTTCATGATTGGACGTCCCCAAAGGCACAGTGCAATGATAAAAACAGAGAGACAATCCATAGAAAAATACAGTTCGATCGTCTGCTGCGATATCGTTTGACGATAAAGTACAACTTCAATATTAGATTGTCGTTCAGGAATGACACGACTGTAGAATCCGGATTAAATCGTAAAAAAGTTACGAGTGAGTATTTTCTTGATTTATTCTTGGTGGTCGATGGAGGCCACTCGGACTCCGACTTTACCAGACTCAACTATTGACAAGGTCTCCCGAAGGATCGTGAGACAGGATCGATTATTCTCAGAGATTAGTCGGATCGGAGATTCAGATATATTAATGTCGATAAAAAAAAATATTCACGATTCGATTTTCAATTTATAACTGAATGACTAAGCTCACAGTAACTTGATCTTGATTTTCCTATTTGTAAAAATTGAGAATCTGTCCAACTAGTAATCCTCTGTCACCCGTTCCAGAGCACTGACGAGAGAGAGATAAATCGCGGACGGGACACAGTCCCTCGACACAGTGGCAAGGGCAGGGAGAAGTCCATTTAAAATCAAGGGAGGTTTTAGACCCCCTCATCTGACATCAAATCTAATTCATTCTATAAATATTACTCTATTCTTATCATCGCGTCATCCCGTGGAAATCTCGAGCTCCCTGTCATTTAGCTCCAAGGAGACGGTGAATTCGTGGCTAGACCATGAGCTCGTGGCTAGCCACAAATATTGTAAAAAAATGCTCAATATTTTGAATATTATTTAGTGCTTTAATTTTGTACCCCCTTGCTTTTTGACTTGTTCGTGGGAACATATTCTTTTGCGTCCTTCGATTTTCTTTGTTTCAAACTTTGTGTTCTCCGTTAGGACACCTCATCAATGCCGCCGCCACATTTTTATATCTCCTTTTGTGGATAATAAATTAAATATATACTTTTTGGCCTTTAAAAGAAAATGTACATTGTTAGCAAACACATCGACCTTATTGCAATAAATAAATAAAATTAATTAATTTACTAATAAATGGTTTAAAATCATTAACGAGGTAATTAGATTTGAAAATATATATATATATATATATATATATTTTTAAAAATCTTCGACGATTTATTAAATAACCACTGAGTTTTTCGAATATCCAAATCTCATTACCTTCTCAATGATTTAAACCGTTTAAAATATATAGATATATATATATCATCGTCGATTATATTTGCAATTGTACATCAAAAATTTTCAAATATACAAATCACTCGTCTTAATTACAAAATTTTCAACTCGTGCACTGTCTTGTCTGACCAATAATTGACTGAGAAGGATATAACATAGTGATAAGATGTTCATACATTCTTTTAAATATTTATGTTTTAATTTTTCAACAAGATTTTTTTTTTAAGTAAAATGAAAATTTGATCGTTTCAAAATTTATTCAGTTTAAAATAGAGATGAACAAAAAATCGATTAAACAAAATGCTCGATTTATTCGGAAATTTATTTATTTTTTTTAAATATCAATTTATTCGATTCGATTTCGAAATGAAAATAATTGATTAAATCGATTTCGAGTCCATCAATTGATTGATGAACTTCAATCGATTGATTGTCTCGAGACTCACAATCTCTATCATCATCAATCATCTAATATTTCATATCAATCGACTGATGATAAAAAATTCAATTTGTTCGATTTTCAACTTAATTAAATTTTTTTTTATCTATTTAATTTATTCAATTTTGTTAAAAAAATTTGATTAATTCGATTTATTTAAAAAAAATCGATTTTAATTTAATCGATTCGATCAATTCAATTATTAATCCAAAATATTAAAATACACAGTGCAAACGTAGTTGCTTAAACAAGTGGCAAACCCAAAATTGCAATTGAATTGATTGAGAACTTGCTCAGTTCGTATTTTAAAAAATAAAATAAAATGGAATATTATTTTAATATATATGAAAAAAAAAATCAATTTTTTTTTATTTTTGCTCTGTCGCAGTGACTAGTTTGGTAGATTTGGAATCGAAATATTTATCGAGGGTCAATCTGCAATTATTATTATTATTATTAATGTGATTAATTGAAATCTTATACCACAAGTCACGACTTGGGTCTGGTTCCCGACAGGCGGCAGCCAATTCCGGATATAAAGACTAGAAAAGGTTCCCTTTTCCGACCTCGTCTCGGCTCTTCTTGAATCTCTCCGACGGAAGAACAGGAGTGGCGAAGCGAGCGATTAGGGTTTTGGCGAGCTCACGAAGACGATGATGTTCGGCGGCGGAGGAGGCGGCGGTAGCGGGGACGGGGAGTCACTCAGCGAGCGGATGGCGATGCTGGCTGGAATCCCGATCCAGATGCCCCCTGCGCCGGCCGCGGAGATGGTGTTCGCGAGCGGCGGCGGGGGGGCGTCGCTGCCGCAGAGGGGGAAGGAGGAGCGGGTGCCGCAATGGGGGCAGCAGGAGACGAGGGATCTCATCGCGATCAGAGCCGAGCTGGAGCGCGACCCCTCGGTGGCGCCGCGGCGGAACAGGACGCTGTGGGAGGCGGTGGCGGCGCGGATGAGGGAGCGCGGCTATCGCCGGACGTCGGACCAGTGCAAGTGCAAGTGGAAGAACCTCGTCAATCGGTACAAGGTCTCGCTTCCCTTCCATTCTTCCTTTCCCCACCCCCTTCTTTCTCGTCCATCGCTACATCTCTGCGATCGCCATCTTTCGATTTGGCTTTCATGGTCGTCGTCGTATCGATATGCCAAGAACTGGCTCCGAATCTGATCAAAATAAAAGCATTCAAAGGATTCTGGTTAGCCAATCATATGAAATTTCTTTCCTTTTTCTTCTTCTTCTTCTTCTGTTCTTCTGGTTCTGGTTGTTGGCGCAGTGCTTTTGATCTGATTTGATCTGATCTTTCATGGATGATCTCTCAAATGCTTCGAACTGTATGGATTTGATTCGTCAGGGTAAAGAGACAGCTGATCCGGATGCCGGAAGGCAATGCCCTTTCTTCAATGAGCTGAGTGCTGTGTTCGTGGAGCGCGAAAAGAACATGCAGCGTCTTCTCCTGGAATCGGAATCAGGTTCTGCCCAATCGAAGAAGAAGCTCAAGCGGCCCAGCAGCAGCATCCGATCTTCCGAAGAATCTGGTTCCGAAGAGGACGACGACAACGACAGCGACGACGAACTGCAGCAGCAACAGCAGCAGCAGCAGCAGCGGATGCCCAAGAGCAGGAAGAAGAAGGCCGACCAATCCCAACAACAACAGCAGCAGAGAGGAGGAGGGAAAGCTGTGGCGGCCAGCAGCGTCCAGGAGCTGCTGCAGGAGTTCCTGCAGCAGCAGCAGCAGATGGAGGTGCAGTGGTACGAGATGATGGAGCGGCGGGCGCAGGAGCGGCGGGTGTTCGAGCTCGAGTGGCGGCAGTCGATGGAGAAGCTGGAGAGGGAACGGCTGATGCTGGAGCAGGCGTGGAGGGAGAGGGAGGAGCAGAGGAGGATGAGGGAGGAGACCCGGGCCGAGAAGAGAGATGCCCTGCTCACTACACTGCTCAACAAGTTCATTCAAGAAGATCTCTAGCTGCTGGAAAACTTCAAAAAAAAAAAAAACTCGGTCTGTGTTTTTTGTTTTCGTTTTCGTTTTCACGTGTATGAATTTTGAATTCCATCATCCAACAATGAGGAGGAGCCCTAGGATTACAGATAGAGTTTGTTCTGTGTGTCAGATGATGTCTATACGAGGTGTGTTTCAGTGGACTAATCTTATAGGTGACAGACAATAAGGAAATATTTCAGGTTAGGGATTTTTATGTTTTATAGGTTTTCTGTACTTTACCGATCGGTCATACTCTTTATCAATGAAAAAAAATCTTTCATCATCGAACATCTTTTTACCTCGATACAGAATTCAAACAATCGACGATCATAAAGATGAGAGTGCACCCGAAACGTTCCTGGATATCCTGTCATGTATCGGTTCCTGCAAACAGGGAAAAAGAAGTTGTTGTGATATCCCTCGAACCGACGGAGATGAAACTGGCTGAAATTTTTAGCATGCCACCTCTGAAACAGGCAATTGAAACTCCGAATTTGTGATCGCTTCGAAGAGGAAGATGTACCTGAAATGATTTCGAGTGAGAATTGAAGAGGAGGAAGATGCATATTCAAGAACAACATCACAATTTTTCTGCTGCTGTGTGACATAAAGACCCATCGAGGAATAAGAGTGAAATTGCCTCCGCGGGAAAGGTCTAGTGACTAGTACATGTGATATTGTATCATAGGACAACGGATCAATCCCTCGCAAGTGTGAGGGTATCATCTCTCCATACACTAGTTATTAGTCTCAATGCCAAAGACCTACCATGATTTACCTCCTTTATTATGGTCCGGAGACGGATTGATATGGGCCGTTAGGTTGGCGATTCCAATCTTTGTATCATCAGAGGAATCAGAGTGAAATCGAGTCGATTTTAAATGCATGTGAAAATGATGATTCAGTGTATATCTTATATGTGAATATTATTATGTTCTACTACAAATCTAGATTGGAAAAATAAAGATTTACCGCCACGCAAGTTCGCAAAGGAGGTTCGTAGGAGCCTCAGGAAGAACCTACGAATCTGAAGTGATGAGGAAACAAAATTGATAAAAGATCGCATGTACAGATAGAATACCTCATCTTCATATGGATTGCAGTGTTCCTTGAACCACAATCTTAAGAACTCCTAAGGACAAATTAATTTGCTCAAATATTAGCAAACGACAATGAAAAACAGATAATCAGTAAAATGTCTGTAATACTAATTGTGGATTGCAGAAATATAGATAAAAACACTCCCCGCACCTTGTCGACATTTTCAGGTTCGAGACCAGCATTAAATCGCTCCTCGTAAGAACTAGCAATCCAGTATCTGCTTGAATCGGGGGTGTGCACCTGTATGATACGATGCGACCTCGACATTGTTAAAATGAAAATGATCGACATCGAACGACATGTCTAGAATGGAAAAACATCGCACGAGCAAAACAGTCTCGGAGAACCAACCTCATCGACTAGCATTATTGTCCCATCATCTGCCTTTCCAAATTCATACTTAGTGTCAACTAGTATCAGGCCATTATCTGATGCTACTTGCTGCAGTAACACAAAGTTACGCCACAGGTCTTACACGATAATAGAAGATTAGTATAAATGTTTCCAAATCATAAGGTATTCAAAAACTTCAATAAGATGAACGAGAACGACATCGAGACGAGGAAAGAAAAAGTTATCGAGGTGCACATGAAAGTTTGTGATGCAGCAGAGTATAGCTTCAAACAAATCGTAACGAATGCAGATGATTAGGAAGATATCTACCTGTCCATAATCAAATAAGGCCAATGCTTTGTTGCTTACTTCATCTAATTCGTCATTTGTCATTAAACCCAATTGAAGAATCTGAAAATAACTAATAAGGGCATGAGATATTGAACAAAAAGAGTACTTCACTCGAACTCAAAGACTTTAAAAAAAAAATTAATAAAAAAGCGATGTTGCACTTTTTGAAGCATCATTTCAATGTTTAATGTAGCAGTGCTTCAAGGGAGTTTATTCTCGCCGACTAAATAAATTTTAAGGTGAAAACTAAGTTGATGGTATAAACCTTGAATAATAATCCAACAAATATGAATGACTCAAGATAGCAAAATAAGAAACCTAATTTATTGCTAGATGTAGAGTTTATTCAAACAAATAAAATCTAATAATTTCCTTCAAGAAAATACAAATATAGCATAATATAATTGTCTAGAATACTATTGTGTTTTTCTTCAAGCACGAGAAATTATCATGATAAATAATGTTTTGAGTTTAGTTAGTTCAAGAAAGCCATCTAATATTTTTTACATGATGAATATAAACTAGAAAAAAATTGCCAGTCAGTTTATGTGCAAGGGATTGCAAATGAAGGTTCTAGGACAGAGTTACTTCAAAGAAATCAGGGTGGTTTATACAATCTTGTGTTCACTTGAAAGAAAAGCAGTTCATGTTATCAAAATAAAATCAATTAGGCTAAACTGCTAAACCTCATCAGGTGACACAGGAACATCATGATCTGCAGCTTTAGTTGTTGGAGTAAGTACATTTGCAGATAGCTTCTGATTCTTTACCAGTCCTGCAATATTAAAGGGTCACAAACTTTACATAAATAGCTACAAAACACAAATAGATGCAACAGCAAGCTTACCTTCTGGAAGTGCATTGCCACAATAATTCCTAACCCCGCTTTCATAAACTGTCCACAGGGATGTATCAGTGCTGCCAGTTATATAACCTCTTACTGCAAGAATGCACCAGAACATTAGACAGAAATAACATAGCATGTGAAAATTACATGAAAGAGCAAAGAAAAACTTTAGCAATAGTGGAAATTGAATTGGTTAGAAGGCAAAGTATTACCGACAAATTCAACTGGGAACACTGAGCATTTCTTTGCAATTGTCACATTTCTGTCTGGAGCAGAAACCAAAGCATTTGGAGTAATATGTCGAGTCTTATTAAACCACCATCGACTTGTCTCATTAAGAACCTGAATTTGAAGATGCCATGGCAAGACATGTGAATAATTACTAAACTTAGTGATAAAGATAATTGCTAAATTCAAAAACTTTTTGACCAAACTGTTGTCTATGACAGAACACTGAATTATGATGCATGATTTAGTCAGGAAAAAAAATTCAAGCAACTTGTAACAGCTGTAAATTAACAAACCAAACTATTCATTTTATTTATCCTTTTTTATGTTCAAGCACCTTGATAAAACCTTCATTTGCATATACCAACGAACAAGGAGAGTTACTGAATAAAGTAGCACCGCCTAAAATTAGTTAATTAATGACAACCACATATCTTTTATCTAGCCAGTTCATCCTTTAAAAAACCATAGCCAAGGAAAAGCTCTATTAAGCTAATAAACTTGTTAGAGTATGAAGGAAACATACATTTATGAACAAACTTAACGCTCCATTTGGTAGAGCTTATTTATGTTTGTTCAGTATAGAGAAAGAAAAAAGGGTAATGTATAAGCTTAAATATATTTTTAAGTTTGAAAAAGAACAAATAAGTTTTAATAGTTGTATGATCGGCTCATTAATATTAATTAAGAAAACTCATGAGCAGTTTATGAATAGACATGCTTACAAACTTTTTTAGTACTCGTCTTTAAGGTCTAATTTATTTAACTTATTTATACAGTATAAAAAATATAATACATACATTAGATTCTTCTGTATATGCATATGCAAAATATACTTTTAATAAACAAACTTGAGAAAACTCTGAACATAGATAAGAGGGAGCTCAGCTTGGCTCAATTTGCTTACAACACTACGATTGTTATAAAAAAGTTAACTGATCATTTCTACAGGACCATTGTGTAAAAAAAGAGAGAAACTTGATAAAATCCATACTTTAAAATTATAGAAAATGTGTATCTTGCTCCATCAAACAAATAATGAATAATCCTCACAAATTTACAGCTAAATAGTAATTATCTACCAGGGATATAGGGACCCAAGTTTCTCATAAAAGAACAAAAAGGGAAACTTTTTACATCTAGTAAATAAGAACTGATGTAGAAAAGATGAAAACCTGGCCTTTGAAGGGGATTGAGGCAAGAACTCGATCAAATGCACTCTGTCGATCAGTGGTAACAAGTACAAGATGGTCTCCTGCATCATAAACATCCCTCACCTGCAAACTTAAACAACCTCAATTAAGATGAAGGATAGGCCATTGTAAAGGGAAAAAAAATACCAAATGCTTTGCACCTTGCCTCTGGTCTTGGAGATAAGTCCAGGAACAGTTTGATCGAGATGGGTCTCAGAGAGGCAATTTGAGAGCATAGAATTGGCGGCACTAAGAACATCATCACGGTGGCTATGATCAGTAGAAAGTAGCAAGGCAACTACACCAGAAGATTTCGTTTGAGTGGAAGTGAGTGTAGAGATAGATAATGGCCGAGGGAGTGATGCCATGGATAGGCGCTGAAAGCTAGTTGAGGGAACCAATAAGGATCTTTTAGGAAAAATTTGTAGTGTAGATGGAGCGCCGAAGAGAGCCACCATGAATTCCCTATAAAAGCAAATGATTTTCCCAAAAATCTTAATTGATAGAGAAATACACATTGTTGTTCAAATTTTTAACACGAACCTATCCAACATTAAACTTCCATGGGACAACAGTAGTGGCAGAACCAGGAATTTTCCTATTAGGAACAAACAAATATAATTAAAAAAATCTCAAACATACGAAAGACACATTTCTTTCAGATATCTACGCATATCTACATGGGCAAAAAAAATGAAAACAAAAAGATAATAATTATCAAAATTCGTTGAAGTGGAGAGAAGATCAAGTAATTAGGTCAAGACTATCAAAACAATAAACATAAAAAACTATCGTATATTGTGTTATTAAAAAAATCTCAAGTTTTTTATAGCTAGAAAACTCAGTCAATTGGGATCAGAATCGACCATGTCAGCTTAGATTTTGTCCATTTTCTTGGAACATATGGGAAACATGAGATAGAAAATAGAAAGAAATAGCAAACCCATATGAATCGGTGGGAATTGATATAAATTGGTAAATTTAGGGTGGAATTGGGTATCTCTGAGTTGCAGATTTCTCCATGCCTGAATACTCAAACCTTAAATCTTCCCTTAATGCCCAAGCCTAATCTGCTTTAATTAACCCATTAAAGCAAATACCTGACTAATTTGCAAAAGACTGTTTCACTACACCAGCTTATTAAAATGTTACCTGTAGGCTACCTGAAACCCTGAAATGGCAGGTTGAAGAATTGAGATTACCTAAACAAATAGGGCACTCGACTAAATACAGCAAGAAAAAACAAAAATAATGAAAAGAAAAAAGGGAGAGGATAAACAAAGCTCAGTTAAATTGGTTGCCAAAGATCCTAAACTTTACTAAATTTCACGACAATACTGCCTATACCTTTTAATTTTTCCGAATAAAAATTCTATCTATTTTGTATCCGGATCTCCAAGCATCTAAATCAAGAAAGTCGGTCTAAAAAATCATCCTAAAATTGAAGAACTACGTCGTAATATAAAAGACGGCCGAGACTGTAGCTGCATGAGCGAGAGAGAGAGAGAGACAAGCCTGCGGAAGTAGTACTAGCTTGTGATATCGGAGGACAATGAATATACATACTCCTAAAATAGAAAACAAATACAAGACAAAAAAAACATTTTATCATTTAATCCTTCTGCAATGGAATTGAAGAAGAAGAACTACGAAGTCGAGGAGGGCCGAGGCTGTCGCAGCTGAACTCTGGAAACTAGATGCTGTTGGAGAGAGAGAGGCTTGCGGGTGGAGACGGAAGACTGACCTGCGAAATCGGAGGAACGAGATAAGGACTGATCTGACGGAGAGGAGTGCGAGCGGAAGACAGAATCGGGCCACCGGCGACGGCGAGATCGGAACAGTGATCGCCAGGGCAAGCGAGCGACCGCGGTGGGTTTTAAAGGAGAGAATAAATAAATATTTAAAATTGAATGTTATAGCTATTTTAAAAATTAAAAAAAAAGTTAGAAAGGTAATTTATCAACAAAAAATAACCTTGAGGTACAAATTTGCATTGAATATTACACAATTAATTATAAAATTTAACTTAAAATTAAATTAAGTATTTTTGAAAATAATAAATATGTTAAATTAAATGGGGATAAACATATTGAGAATTTAAAAAAGTACCTATTTTAAAATCGATTTTACTAATAAAGTTACACATAACAAAAATGTAGTTAATTTTCCCAATCACTAACCTAAATATTTGTTTTATTATGGGAGCACAAGATGAAACTCTCATCCGGAAGCTTTACTCGTCGACCCTACAATCAATACGAAGAAAATAAATTATGATATCTTTGAAATTAATAGAAGGAAGAGGTAGAAGACTCGCATACTTCATCTAGCTGAGTTTAACTCTTGTTAATATACTAGCCACAAAGATAGAGCCACCCCTAGTTGTATGAAGACCCGGAGCGACTCTAAAAATTTTGAGCCCTAATCAGAAGTCATCTAAGGCTCAAAAACCTTTTAGACCCTAATCAGGAGTTATATCGAACTATAAAAAAATTTTGAACCTTGGACAGACGCCCTGATAGACTTGGCCCAGGGCAAGCTCTGCACAAGGATTATCTCGTAGAGACAAATATTTGTTCTATTCAAAACATAAACGTGAGACTTAGCCAATGACTTGATTTTTATTTTAGTTAATCGAGAAAACTAATTCTGAAGTGATCCCATGAAAATTTTCCATTGATCATCTAAATAAATTCGAAAAAACTCACAGTGGACGACTAGCAACTCAACATTCCAGAATTTTTTATTCTACCGGAGAAAAACATCTAAAAATCAAATCAAAAATATCTGAAACACTATTACTTGTGTTGTGGCTGCTCTGTTTCAGATGGCCATAGTGAAACTGGTGTTTGCTTTCCCCTTCTATTCAGATTGCTGCTGAGAATTGCTTTCTTAAACTGAAACACTCATAATGCTTCTATTTAGTTTGTTCTTCAAAGGCAAACCGACGGGAATGGCATAATAACAATGTCTTCTCCGATTGCCCATCGCTTATCCACGTTCAGGAGAACAATATAGTTCATGACTGAGAATCCAAGGCTAGAGTGGAGGATTAAAAGAGTTTTGCTACTCATTGTAATATTGGTAATGGAAGTCGATGCAAAACTGTTCATTTCATTTAAACAAAGAAAAGGAAAACAAGAGTTGCATTAAGTAAATAGCATCGACTATACAAACCTGCCAAAACAAAGGCCAAGAGACATATACCAAGACAGATTCTATCACCATGTAATTAATTCAAGTGTAAATCGGGTTTTTCATAGAGATCTTTTTAAGTATCACATAAAACTTATCTATAGTTGAGATTCAGAAACATCAGAACATTACCTTCTTTCCTCTGAGTTAATGAATACATTGTTCTTGACGATCAAAGAGTTCATATCGTCAGCTTGCGGCTTCCGTTTTAGTCGCCTTGCTCTTCTAGCTTTTATAGGGTTGTGATTGTTCAAAAGAATCTTCGTTTTGTTTCAGTTTCCACTACAAAGCCTACTATTAAGATAGCCAACGATTGCATTCTTTAAAGGCTAACTAGTTTATCTTGTTGTTTATACAACATAAGGAGATTGATGGTATCTTCTACCGAAGTACCCAAGGTATTCGACCGATTGCTATATATTCCCCAAAGCGAGGAAATACATAAATGAGAAATGAGGAACCTTAGCTACCCGAGCATCCATCCGAAACAGTTGCATGACAGTTTTTGGGGTTTCAGGAAATTTAGAATGTTCAAACCTTTCTAGCTTAATGGCAAAAAGAGAACTGTGGCTTTAGGTGTGACTCCACCACCAGTCGACAAATCTAATGAATTTTGCATAAGCAACTATAATTCTTTAAGAAAGAAAGCATCAGAGTCTAAGAACTATAAATGGATTGAAAAACATATAGATTTTGCTTGGCTGATTACAAATAAACAAACGGGCTGGAAAAAAATTATCCCCTTAGCATGTGCATTTGGAAGTGGAATGATCTCATAAAATTTTATTTCTTACAACTACTTGGCAATCAGCATATACAAGAATTGTCAGTATCAGTTTTGTTTAGAAGTTCTTAAAATAAAGTGAAATATAAATCAGAGTAAAATTGAATATAAAGATTTGGAATAAGATAAATAAATTCAACAGTCACATATTAATCACCAAAAAAATTATAATTGAACGAAGTAAATTTTCATGTTCAAGGGTTATATTATCAAAACTAGATTTTTCTGAGCGGAACTTCAATTCACAGTAGATAATAATCACACTTTGCAAAGCATCTAACCATATACGGATAAAATTTGAAAATATATATATATATATATATATATACCAAAATACTTTTTTTTTTGTATCCATAACAATACATCGTGAAAGGATACACAATTTTAGTCATGATTATAATTCAAAATTTTACTAAAAAAATTCAAGCACCATAACGAACTTTCCATTCTGATTGGGATTTTCTGGAAGCAAAAGCTACATAGATCTACTCTTGTAAGAACAACGAGTACTGTAAAAAATCCAAACAATTTCCTAAAAGATTGGATTTTGGACACTAGTTAAAATCCACGAAGAAGAAGAAATAAACAACACAAGAACTATAGGACTAACTTTACTCCATAAAAACCTAAATTTGAGAACGTAAAAGCAGAAGCCCTAGTTCGGAAGAGAGTATATCCAAAACACTTCCAACAGGCACCGTAAATCCAATGGAATAATGAAGAAAGAGGCACAATATGACCTTGTATTGGAGCCATCCGAAGAAGAAGCTCGCCGTCCGTCTCCGATTCAGTTGGTGCAAGGCGGGATCCGGCTCGTTAGTCCGTCTCGCAGGACCCAAGCGTTCCCGACCTGCACCAAGCGAACCAGAGGCGGCCGAGACGATGGATCACAGGCGGAAGCCTGGCTAGCGGCCGAACGAAGGAAGGAGAAGCCCTCTCCACTTCCGTCGGGGTCGACCGGACGTCGCGGGGAAGGAATCTTAAACCAGATTTATAGAGAAGGGGACGAAGAGGATTGCGACACGTGGCGAGATCACTGATCGGAGTTGCCGGGTCGTTGATTGTTGGCCTACGGTTTTTGATTTTGCAGCGGAAGGAAGCTTAATCATTCGTTTTTTTATTGACACAATTTGTGAGAATAATGGGTCATATCATAGGAACTTTTGTAATATTTCGTCAACAATTGAATCGGATAAAATCGAAACTCGAGTGATCTCTATTAACCATCAAAGATAAATTAAAAGAGCGCTTGTAACTTTTTTATAGTTCAACCCGGGCTCCACAATGACGTCATCTATGAACGATAATTCAACACAGAAGTCATACTCCATTCACCAAACAAATCCCAAGGCCTTAGGGTCATCCGAATGATTTTTTTAAAATTTATCGCTAAATAATATCACAACAAAAAATCAAATTATGTTCTTCTGTAAAATATCTTTTCGCTTTTACTATTACACCCCGTCTCTGAAGGCATCATTGTCATTTTCTGTTTATTGATCTCTTTAGTACGAACTCTTCCTTTCTCTGTTTATTTGGATAGAAGATATAATATAAAAATATATTTATTTCATATTCTTCATGTTTCAAGAATTGAACTATAATACAAACGTATCGGATGGTGAAAAATAAAAATACTCATGGATAAATTTTGTACGATATATATATATATATATATATATATATATTTATATATATATATATATATATATATATATATATATATATATATATATATATATATATACATTTTTATCATGCACGATGTTTTCATATGTGACTTATTGTGAGTCATTCGATCTACTAAATTGCACGATAATTAAAAATGCACAGTTCTTTCACTTGTGGATCGTCAAAGTATCTATGCGTCATCGAAGCGAAGGATACTATATCACAACTCTTGAATTCGTCGGGATCGTCGTGGTTGTTCGGCCGACCAGATCGTTGTTGGATTTCGACCGAATTATAGTCGTCAACGGTCGATCACGGTCCGACCAGACCATGGTCGAATTCTGATCGGATCGCAGTGGGAATCTAACTGTTTGATGGGGATGCTGAGCAGCACGAGCCCAATGTCGGACAGAATTACTGTGCATTCATCGTTACTATGTTCACTCGCGTATGTATATATATATGCATGGTAGTGCGTGAGCGAGCACAATAATAAAGAATGCATAATAACTCTGCCCCGACACCGTGCCCGTGCCTCTCAACATCATCACAAAGTGACCAAATTCCGATCATAATTCGGTCGAAAATCCAATCAAATTGCGACCACTGACGACTGCAATTCGACTGGATTTGTCCACAATCGCAGCTGAATCACGATCCACCTTTTGATCTTCCAAGTGCACGAGCGACATCACAATCCCGATCCAGCTGTGATATCACAGTTGCAATCCAACCGCAATCTGCTCACATCCGATCGTGATTGCAATCGACGAGCAGAGCGACAATGATGGGCGACATTGTGCTTGCTCGGACACGATACTGTGCATTTTTAATTATTGTACCTTTCTCATTCACACACTCGAAAGATCGGACAATGGATCACGAGGAGATGGACAGTGGATCTTGAGTCACACACAGGTACATAAGGAAAAGTCGTATATGATATCAAAATCGTATATATATATATATATCTCTTCTATGAACATAGCCTTACTACTAGACATGAAACCCGTATAAGAAAGTGCTCGTAGCGTTTAGTGTTTTACATGATACCTATCGGTAAAACAAATGCCATCTTCTCACTTACAAATTTGCGCTAATAATATCGATTCATTGTGTGCCTTCACTCTCATTTGCGGTGCCAATCCTTAGCGGCACAAGCATGCCACCCGCATGTCGCGATGCAAACAACAGAATATTCAATTTGGCTCTCAAACATCCACGGTTCAATCCTCATATTCTAACATGACGATTTCATTTTTTTTTTTTTAAGAGATTTTAGCGACTACCGAGCATTGATCGGTTCGATCGGAAAGCCAGGAACCAAAAAGTCGACCGACCCAAACCTCGAATCATCGGATCGGGGTTTGAAAACGTTGGACATATGCGAAAAGCAGAGCACTAGGGTTAGGGGTCAGAGGTCGCAGAGAAGCTGACAAGGCCACCTCAGAGCCTGGAAAATAATTCTCACTGAGTGATGGCCAGAGACCCTCGAAAGGTTGCCATCGGCCAGCACCAATTTGACTTTGTTCTCTCTGGCTTTACCAGATTCCCTGTTCCCATTGAATTGCATCAGGACATGTTTGTAGGGCCTCCCTCCCTCCCTCCTTCCTTCCAGCCATCCCCAACTTATACACTCTTTTGTGTTCATTAGTAAACGTGAAATCGTCACATTAACAATCTTCTCCGACTGTCCCTACTGATGGAGGAGATAAATTAAGACGATGAAATCTCTAAAAAATTAACTTCTATCCACTTAAAAATTACTTTTTATGTTTACCAACTGAGATAGAATCCATAACAACAATAACTAGCCAAGAGATACGATACCTGGTTCACATGTCTAAGGATGAACATGGAGTTTGTTGGAGTCTGTTCAGATTCTGTGCAGCATCGTCCAGTCGTGCAGATGACAAAGAGGCAGAGCAAGAAAATATGCTACATATGGCCCCTTCATGAAAGAGGACACTGCTCATCAGTGCTATTGTCTTTGTCAGCCATTCTTTCCCACATGTTTCACACAGAGTAGAGAAATTTACACTGAATGATCTCATTTTACTTTCCGAACTTGAGTCGCTCATCTCAAGTCTATTAGGATTTCATTGGCAATGTCGTCGTACAGCGCAATCATGTCGGTGCTCGTGACGAAGCAAGTATTCGAACCCTTGGTTGGAGTAGATGAAGAGCTCGACCAACCATAGATGCTTCTTCACCTCCTCCCTTACATCAAGAGTGACATCGATATGAAGTCATTGCCTGATCACATTTTCAGCTCCTCGCCTATCTCGCTCACCTACATCGCGATGAAGCTAATCCCCTATGGATTCAAAAATCAGCACTCTTAACTGGTAATCCAAGCAGAGATAATTGTCACCGCGCCATCATAGAGGCCCGAATTTGCAGAAGAAGATCCCCTTCAAAGATTTCTCGTGAAATCTTAAGAAAGTCAAGAAGAACTGCTTGACCTCAGGAATGTGACCTCTCTATCTCTTTTATGGAATGACCTAAGATAGCCCCTTTGTAGGGCTGCCTTTTGACTTAGAAAAAGACCAATTCCAATCTCTAGCAAAACAAAAGTATTAAACAGTTGACAAACAAATATCAAATTGGCGATCAACTGTAGTTAGGTTCTGATGACAAGAAATGCAGAGGATCCTTTCGAAACTAATGGGCTGTGGTTGTTGTGTTGCTTCCATGAAGAAGATAAGGAGCAGCAGTCTCTCCTACTAGCAAGAGTTAACTTTACAAGTCACATCCAACTAGACAAAATATTAACAAATTTTTTTTCATCAAACGTAAAAAACATCAGATGAACTAGTATCAAAATCCTAGAGGATGTAGAAATCATAACAAGCAGGTTTAGGAAACTATATAACTGTCTGATGTACCAGCAAAAAAGAAGGATAACAGGTTAGTTCCTTGTAGATATTTGATGCCATTTGTATTGCTTTTCATGAGCCTCCAAGTTGGCATCCTATTGTGGTTATTAGTTCCAAGTGTGTTTCTTTATGCCACATAATATGTTGTGATTTGATCTCAGCGATTTAGGTTTACCTTCTAAGACTGACAAATAGCACTATGGATTAGCTCTGATAGAGGAGCCCAATCAAATCCAAAATACCAAAGTACTTATGGAGAAACCTTTATCTGAGCCTGCTTCCAAAGTTTCCCTCAGCCTAAAATCATAGAGTTTCTAACCCTTGGATCTGTTCTAGTTCTGTGATCTAATTTGACTAGTCAATTTTTGTCAAACTGGTAAAACCAGCTGGTTTTACAAAAATTAGTCAATTTTGTCACATTGTGACTCGACGCATCCCAACACAAGATCTGCGTTGCCATGAGCTCTGTTGTGCAGTCCAAGATCAAGGCAGATGTTTAGGTCCATGAAGTCCTCAAGTTTTAGTGCAAAGCAAAGGTGGAGGTGTGTTTGATCAAAAGGATGCAGCCAATATGGCTCAGGTGCAGTCCAATTTTCATAAGTTCAGTGTTGTGAAGGAAGAGCTCGGCCAAAAGCTGCAATCGATCAAAGAAGAGCTGACTAGATTTCAATGGAAGCATAGAATCCACCACTATCAAAGCTGAGATAGAGCTCATGAACAAGAAAATCCAGAAGGGGAAAAGGTCAAGTACCTTAATTCTGACCGTTTCAATGTAGGGTTTTACCAATATTTATTCTTTAGGTTTTAAAAATTAGATATATATGATGCGGCACAAATTTTCTGCCTCTTCTAAATGAAGTTGTTGAAGAGAATGGGAATTCTCTCCGGCCGCAACAGTAAATAAGAGGATGATGACAAGAGAGTTAACGTGGTTCGGAATTCAAATTCCTACTCCATGGATGAGCTCTAGAGCGAGCTCTGACGCTAAACACCTTCACTACAATCTCTTCTTCTTGGATGTACCTCCGAAGGTGGAGAAACATCTTACAAATAAGAACTTATACAAAGTAAAGGAAATAACACACCGATGATTCTCCCTCAATCTGGCTCCGCCGAGGATCCTCCTTTTCTTTACCAGTCCACCTTCTGATCCCTTTCTTCCAATTTATATCTCAGAATGAAGAAGAAACTGAAGAAGCACGCAGGCCCCCTCTCCTCCCAGAAGCAGTGAGTCTAGATAGAAAAATAATGAGAGTCCCCTTCTTCTCCCGTCTTCCTTTCTTTTATATCTGCTGCTCCTTAGGCCAGCTATTGTGTAACAAACCGTTTGGATCACCATCCGTGTGGAAGGCCATGTAGGTTCAAAGAATTATATTGTTATGCCGTTAGCAAGTATGCGCTATCAGGAACCTTCTGTGGGGCCTTGGTTGGTTATAAGATATAACAAACTTCTTATGAGAGTGTGTTGTGGGGTCCTCCCTTTCCTTCATTTTACCCATATGTCATTCCTTCAATCAACCCTTCTTGTTACTTTCCCGACTCAATCCTTCTCTCCGAATCACCATGTCTCTAGTTTGGCTCATTTCCAAGAGTCGCTATTCGACGCCATTCTAGTCATCCAGTCGATGTGCTTCTAGCTCAACTCAGCTCCCCGAGTTGCAACCCCCTCAGCCCGCATTAACCTTCTGAGCTAAGCCTCACTTGACTCGGATATACATCCCGAGCTATAGTCTTATTCATCTGATCTTACCCTCTAAATCACAGCCCTTCATTCTTTCTTCCTCTGTTCCCTAAGTCGGGTTATAGCAATATCAATATATTTACACGAGTAAAATTTTCTATATCTGATTTTCAATTCTTACTTAGCATGCCTGGGTCATCGGTTCTCTGTTTGATGTGCAATTCGACCAATCTTTTCCACTTTGGTGAGTTGAGTTACTCTTGATGCTACATTAGTTGTGTTGAAGCAGCAGTTAATAGTACAAGAATTTAAAGAAGAAAAATGTCAAGGATCCCCATGATAAGAAATGAAATTTATTTATTAACAATCTGGTGGATAAACCAAGAATCAGACAGTTGAAAGAAGCAGGAGAAAGAAGAATCTGAATTAATTATGTACCGTTTTAAGGACAAAGATGTAGATCACATTCTTGAAAGAAGCATAGAAAAAAAAGCATAGAACGGCCTTGAACTTACAACTTGTATGTCAAATATTAACAAAGAAACTGACCGGTTGAACTTCATTGCGGCACAAATTGACCATGTTGAAGTGAGCCATTGATCCATGGATTATGTCGCAACAACTATGACTACAATGAGAAGGATAATCCCAAAAATTACCAAAAGTAGACACATCTGCGCAAACCGAAGAACTAGATTAGACATAGATTTACAAAGAAAAAAAAGAAAGACAAAGCTGAAAAGTGAACTTACTAGGGATGAATTTGACTTCTGGGTTTTGGCTGCCTTTTTAAGTTGGGTTGTCCCCTCAGCAGTAGCTGCATGAGAGTTCTCAATGTGGGAGCTAATGTCGTCTGCACAGAAATCGGAGTGAGCCAAACAGATAAAAGGCAGATGAATACTAGTGGTAAAGTGGAGATGTCTTACCAATTAGAACTCCTTGATCATGAACCAGAACAGCAATGTCTTTGAAGATTTCATTCACTTCACCAATCTGCTGTTGAATATCTTGGATGGCCTGTTCTCTCTCCTCTATGATTGCCTCATTGAAGACAATCTCATTGTCCAGCAAAAGCACCTCTTGTCTGCAGATCCAAAATGTATTGAAGTCTTAAAATTTAGATCTAAATTGTATGACTAAACAGAAGATGGAATGAACCCCAACCCCAAGCAAGCTATAAGAAAATGGCACCAAACCAATAGCAAGAATCAAAACTGATACTGAAAGTAAGAATTTGTGTATTAAGGAAAATATTGAAGAGAGACCAAAAAAATGATTAAAAATGGCCAACTTTTGATTGATTAATACGATAAAAGTCGTTAATTTTCTTGATAATTGATAAGGTATTGACCAACATTAAGTCCAAAAAATCTCAGTTTTTTACTAATATCAATAAGTGAATGAAATTAAAGAGAGAAGATTGTATATTTACATCCTTTTGCGTACTCAAATAGTAAGGTAATAAGATTGATGAGCTCAAATAATAAGGTAATAAGATTGATGAAATTCCTCGATGTTACAGTATTGGACTTACCAGAGCTAAACTATCTTTTGACATTTAGAGTCATGCAAAGGACCAAACAACTGTAAAAGGACAGTCCAGTGTACGAAGCTCCCGTCATGTGGAGTCCTCGAGAGGTTGTTTCTAGAACTTGAACCCATGACCTTTAAGTCATAAGACATCAATTTTACCATTATTTATCATTGCGCCAAGATTTTCCTTCTATTTTCATGACCCAATTTATTATCCAAATAAATAGAGCAACAAAATTAAGGCCCATACAAGATGAGCTCACAAGCTAACATAAAAGTCATTGTCCGTAAAACTATGGTAGAAGAATGAACTTGAGATAAAGAATTGAACTTACAATACAAGATTGAAATTATAGATTACTGATATTCCAAATATAACATAAATATATATTTTATGCCACACATCAAATTACAATTCAATTAAGACAACATTAGTCACCTTTTGGACTCCAAAAGTAGAGCATGCTCAAGAGGCTTATTAGTAGTAGTATCAGGCTCACCCATAGAATCATATCTGCACAAATTTTGTAGATAGTACAAGTTAATATAAGGGCATAGAAGCAAAATAAAACTAAATGATTATGCTCATTAGGGCATAGAAATTGATGAGTTCAGATCATCATTCATCTCTTTTCCTATTCATCTATTCTAAGTTGCAAATATTATTTAGCACAAGTTGTAATGGCCTAAAATATTAAAAATTCACATCCATTCTGTGGTGCCTCTGAAGAATATATGGTAACAACTAAATCTGTATTGGTGAATACTACTCTTTTTAAAGTATAAATTCAAGGTTTTAGCTTGGGCCATGACAAAATGATTTAAATGAGATATAGTACAACAGAGGATCCAGAGAGCTGTTCATAGAAGGTGGAACCGCCATTAGAATGAGACCGAAAAGCCATCTATTAAGCATGTGACTTGGATAGCAATCAAACAAGGTTGTCAAGCTGTAAGGGAAGATTATAGCATCCCAATCAACTTTGGCTTAGATAGGTACATTATGATTAGTTTTAACTTGTATATTTTGGCTACTTGATTCAACTCAAGTTAAATTTGATGATTCAGTTCTTCTATCGGGTCTGATGGAAACAATGTCACTTGTGAAGCGAGGACCTAAACCTGATATGCAGCTCAATCTTTTGGTGACATGTGGCAAGTACCATAGTAAAGGCAAGTGGGCCCTAGGTCTCCATAGTCCATACCTCCAATTAACTCCTGTTCAGAACCTAAGTTTGTGAGATTGTAACACCACGAAATCCATCCAATAACTCTTTTATTGTTTACTAGATTTTTATATTGAATGGTTTTTAAATAACCTTTGTAGAGACAGTCCACAAGGTTTCAAACTCAGGTTCTAACCCTAATAATACTAAAAATCCTTGAGGATAATACAGTTAAAAAGTACTAAGTGAACCAAGAAAAGAGGGGACAACAACTGAGCTGAACTAGCAGAACCCTTTATAAATAAGAAATTTCTAATCCCACAAAACCAACCTTCACTCAGGATTTCACACCATATAAAATATACACAAGTGCTAAAATCCACAAAATCCATTCCACAAACAAAACAAAAGCAAATAAAGATGAAAAGAGTAACACAGATGCTTCTATTAATGCAACTGAGATGCAAAATGCAAGCAAAACACATGCAGAAATTCAATGCAAACTCAAGTGCACAAATTGAATATAACAGCCTGCCTTGATGGAAAAACTGCTTGGGGAACCAATGGAGCAAATGCAGTTTCTCTCTCAGCTGCAAGCCGTTGAAGTTTCTGGTACTCCTTCAAAATGTTTTGGAAGTCCTTTGCAAGTTTTGCATCAGTTATCCTTTTACTTGTCTGCAATTTATCACAATGCTTAACCATGAGGAAAATGTCATGACATAAATAAGAAAGAATTGATTATTAGTTAAATTAAAAAGGTTGATGGCCATGTAATCATAATAGTCAGGATTCTAATATATGAATTCATGTGTATTGAAACTCCATGACGTTTCTAGTGGTAATTAGAAAGCTTTGATCAAGTCATACAGTCTATCCACTTCCCATCAAATCTCTAATGGTGGAGGAGCATTTGTATAATGAGAAACTGAGTAATCTCACTTTACATTTGAGGTTAATTGCATTGTACATGCTGCACAAGCCACCTTCTACAAATTCTCGACATAGGAAGTCTACAAGATGGTCATATGACAAGATTACATCATGAATAGTTAATCAGATCACAGGCATACACTAATCAAGAACCATGCATAATATAATGTTTTTTTTTTTAATTTTTTCTTCTTTATTATGAGAGAAAGTTGAGGTAGAATTTTATCCATAACTTTGGATGAATAGACCTTAGAGAAAGAACTTAGGAAAAAATAATACGTGCACCTCTTATTAAAGATTCATCATATGGTACAATGGTATAGTGATAAATATAAACAATGATAATTTAATAGTCTAAGAACTCAATTATATATTGAATAGGTTAAGTGGCTTTTTATGATCCATTGGAGATAGGCTGGAGCATATGGCCCAATTAATAAATTAATTTGTCTTGAGCACTTATTGATGTGTAATTATTGTGACTTCTAAAAATTTATCATAATATGGTGAATGTATTGCTAAGAATTGTGAATCAATTGAAAATGCTTCGAAAAAAAAAATAACTCAGTGCATGAAGCTCCCACCAATGCAGGTCCCAAAGAAGGATCTATTCTGGAAAAAATAAAAAACAGTATACGACTACCACAAAATTCAAAGGCATAAATGTTTGCATGGTATGCTTCTTAAAACTGAAATCCCAGCTAAGACTACCTCCACAGTTCACATGACTATTGCACACTGAAGAAGATAGAAAAAAATAATCATGCAACCAAAGCAGGTGCAAGCTTCAATAGAAAAAAAATTAAACGCAAATTACTATTTACTTACACTAGCTTCAGAAAGATGATCTGTTTCAGCAGCTTGTTTAAGTTTGGTAGAAACATCTTTAACCAACTGTCCTATATGTAATCTTGCATTGTGCCTGAAAGGGAAAAAAAAAAAATTACAACAGTAAGCAATATACTTAATTGGCTCCACTAGTAGAGAAATTACTCATATACACGTGAGAAAAAAAGTTGACAAACAAACGTGGGGTAAAGGATTCCCTAGAAGCAGTAAGTTTACACACTGACAAAGATAGGTTTATGCAAGCGAAAAACCTACCAAAGAAATTCTTAGATATTGTATTTACTAGTATGGAAGTAGGATGCAAAAGAGAGGAAAAATAAAATAAAATCATTGATGTCTTTTGATTACTTGGAGGAAATTAGAGAGAAAAGGATTTGATCACTTCCAATTTTTCTATTTTATTTTCGCCAAAAATGAAAAAACAAAATGCAGCTAGTAATATTATTTCTTTTATTTCGCTCAATCCAAGTAAACAAGAAACATGAAACACAATGAATGTAAGGTAATTCAATTCTTTTCTTTTCTCTTCATTTAAACTACAATTTTCCCCTACTTCCTCTCCTCTAAGTAAACACAAGGCAAGGTTTTACATGGGCAGAAAGATAGAAATCAGTGTAGAAACAAACGGGAGAAAAGCGACACAAAAGTGGACACTTCATGCTCAATGTGCAATTTTGTGAGACTACCTCTCCCCTTCGCTATCCCTTTTCCACCCAAGCAAATCCAGCAATAGGCGAGTTAGAGTAAATACAAACTTAACAGCCTCCATTAAATCCGCAAAGCAGGAAGTGAAAATAATCTTCATTCTTAGGCTGTATCAATAATAACTTATTTATGTATTAAAAAAAACTTTTAGATAATGCTACAGAGTTCAATTGGACTGATCAGAGTCCAGCCGACTCAACCAGCTTATCTGGCTCAATCAATCTGCTCCTGCCGATTGAACAGAGTTGAATCCGTTCAATCGATCCATTTGGCTCTCCGAACTCATATTTCAAAAAAAAAAAAAAAAAAATCGACCGAAAGGGATTTTTTAAGACCACACCACACCGAAATATTCGGAAAACATATTCAGCGAAAGCGGAAACTTCGCCCTAAACCGTTCTCGCAACCCTACCCAAACAAGGATTTCGCGGAGAAATGGCACTCACAGCTTCTCCCGGAGGTCGGGAGTGTCCTTGGGGGTGCCGATCGCGTTGACCAAGCGTTCGAAGTTGCGGACGGAAGTCGTAATCTGGAACAGCCCGGCCGCAACCGCCTGGGTCGGATCCTGCTGCCGCACGATGAGCGGCCTCCCTGATTCCAAATCCTGGAAACTCATCCTCTCCCTCTCGATTCCAAGCAAGCGCAAGGGCAAGCGCGCAGATTACTTCCACAGTTCGACAACCTAGAATCCGGAACCGATTCAAACGGAGGAAGACGCGCAGCGAGGAAGAAACTCAGCAGGAGAATGGGATAAAATACGGGAATTTGCAGGAACGTCGACGAAGTGGAGATCGGAAGTTACGAAGAAGCGAAGGTTCGAGCTCTGAGGAAGTCAGAGACGGGAGACGCTACCCAGGGGCGTAGTCAGCGCTGCAAATATAGCAAAAACGTACCTGGCATAAATCGCAGTTAGCCCCTCGTTTTACTCCTTTTCGCAAGTCACCCCTAAGCTTGGATACTTGTAAATAATTTGTCGCGGGATTGATTGGATCCAAAAAGTTATTCGGTAGATGGAATACAATTTTAATATTGGATCATCGTTTAAGAATAATTAAGAATAATATGATTACAAAGTCTAGATTGAACTTTAAAAAATTATGAGTATTTTTTTGATTTATTTTTGACGACCGATGAAGATCATTTGAATTTTGATCTTATCCGACTTAATTATTAGTGAGACATTCTAAAGATCCGTGGGATAAAGATGATCACTTTCAGAGATTAATCGAATCGAAAATTTAAATATTCTAATACCAATAAAAAAAATTCGAATAGTCAATTTGACAATCTCTTACCATCGATCCCACAGTATTACGAGAAAAGATAGATCACGAATGATCTATGACCTCGACTTAAAATCTAATTAGTACGAGGAATAACAAGATCCAAATTGATATTTTTCATTCAGTCTGTCCCGCATTAATCGTGCCATCTACCATCTACGTGGAGACTTGGCTACCAAACAGTCGGGGAGAGAGAGCGTGGATCGTCAAACACGTTCCGTGATCAATCAGTTAGTTGAGGCGTTGATCTACGTCTTGATTTTTTTAAAGAAATTTTATGTGTATCAAACAATAATAAAATTATAGTTTCCATGGATGACGCGATGGTAAAATAGAAATTGTTTGTAGAATAAGCAAAGATCGATTCTGGATGAGGGATCTAAAATTTCCCTGATTTCAGATGATCTCCTCTGTTTGTAGATGTCTTGCCACCGTATCAAAGAACCTCGTCCCTCCTCCGCGATTTATCTTCCTCTCACCGTAGCTCTGAGACAGATGACAGGGGACTGCTAGTTAGACAAATTTTTAATTTTTACAGAATAATAAAATTGTAAATTAAATAATAGCCCGAGTCACTTTCTTTTTTCTCAATCGATTATTAATTGAATTTGACTGAATCGGTTAAATTTTTCGATAAAAAAATTAATAAATTCGATGAAAAATATATTTCACATTTCATTTATTCGATTTAACCCATATTTTGCCCCGAAATACTACGAGGCAAAATAATACAACAGTGAAAAATTAAAAAACTACTCCTAATTATTTATATCGGAATAATATCTCATTTATAATTTACCATTTAAAATATAATTTAATTAAAACTACACCACTTTAAAAATACATTATTTCAAACAATTCAAAAAAAAATGCTTTTAATAATAATTTAAAAAAATTATACTCCAAATTTACTTTGCTTGTTTATCTCAAAAATTAATCAAACAACGTTTGAATAAATGATTATCTAAAAACAACAAGAGAGGTTAGAACGACTTTGATCAATGTGAGTGCGTTAGTTGATGCAACTTTAATTAAAATTACTCCACAATGAAATTTAAAAAAAAATATTTCGAGTATTAAATTACAAATGAAACAGTATTTTAATAGTTTTTAAAAGAAAAAAAAAATACCATGGAGACATTTTGCAAAAGAGGACAAATTCATAAAGATGGGATGGCATTTTATGGAAACTTCAGACTCATGAGCGAACTAACCTACCATTCCTAGTTCAACCAATCCAACTGATTGATTCAATTGACTAGGAATCCCCAAAATATAATGACACACAAAATTAGAATGATAAATGAATCAAACGCGAATAAATAAATTTTATATTAATTCAATATATATCAAAATTAATTAAATAAAAAAATTTGAATAACTTATTAAATTAAATGAACAATTTTAAACACATATATTCAATTTGCTAATGTTAACAATATTCATAAATAATAGTCATGAGCAAAACTCATATACTATATTCATGATTAATTTATTTATGAATTTGTTTATATTCATTTGAATTGTTTATACTAAAATTAAAATTTCAAACAAACAAATTTGAATAAAATTTTTAATAACATATAAACAAGTTGAGCTTAAATAAGTTTAAATTAAATTTGAATCAACTAGAAGTTTGATTTGGTTAATTTTAAATTTAACTTAATTATTTTATCAAATAATCTTGAACACTATAAAATTTTGTGTATATAATCCTACACAAAATTTGGAGTCAGCTATCTAAGTTCCAAAGGTACCATTGTGGTCAGCACAATATGCATTAAGAAGACACATGAGAAACATCAACATATACATAATTTGCAGTGTGCTGGATTAAATCTAAACACTGATCTTACTGAGTCGTAGTTTCATAGGATTAGGTTTTAGGTTTTTCTCACAGAGAGACTAACAGCAGACATCAGAAACATTCAGAGCATTGCCCATATTTCTTGGTTAACTAGGTTTGAGGAAATGAGGAGTGAGCAATTTACCAATTTCGAACATTCCAACCTTGTCTTTGCCGTCGAATATCGCCTTCAGTTTCTGGTCGCAGTGAATCTCCCGCTTATTTGCTGGATTCTGCAATGATGCAAGAAACAAAAATGTTGGAACTGAAACTTTGATCAACCAGATGGAGCTGGAAAAAAAATATGCTGTGCAAGTGGTTCGAGCAAATCTAGCAGGCCCTAACTGTCCTGTTAATTGTTATGACTTCACTTGCAGGCAGGAGTGAACAAAAATTCAATTAAACCAAACAAATCAAAAGGTTCAGTTCAGTTTATTCGAAAATTCATTTTAAAAAAATATCAATTTTTTTATTTCGATTGATGAACTTCAATCAATTGATTAATATAAATCAATCGACATACCAATCGACTGATAGTGATACCTCCTCCACCATTATCAATCGACTGATATTGATGTCAACTGATACCTCTTCCACTATAATGAGTTGATTGATGTTTCACATCAATCGATTGATATGAATATCAGTCGACTGATATGAAATATCAATCGACTAATATGAAATATCAATCGACTGATGATAACAAATTTGGTCGATTCGATTTTCAACCTAATTAACTGGTTTTTTTATCGGTTCGATTTGTTCAAAAAAAAAGTTAGATTTATTCGATTTCGATTTAATCGGTTCAATTATTAACCGATTGCTCACCCCATTGCAGGTTGAGAAATTTTGGTAACAATGTGTTTTTCTGTTCCTCTTTCTCCACAGTCATTCCAACTTTTCCACTAAAGAAGCAATGACAGGGAGGAATCAAGATTGATGCACATATCCACTTGACAAATCCTGAATTGAAAGTATACAAACCAAATAAGAAATTACAATATCTTTGAATAAGTCTTCTTCTATTTATGTGTTTCGATAACTAGAATATATTCTTTCTTTCTTTTTTTTTGTTTATCAAAGAACTCTGAGATACCTCAGCTAACTGATCGATTATAGAAATAGCAATAATCTATGAAATGCAATTAGATATCAGCGATTACAAAAGGACAACAAATTCTCCTGCAAGAAAAGAAGAGGAAACCCAGTTTATGTGGGACATTGAATATCCTACATGGTCAAAACCTAGTTACAGAATCCTGAAACTCAATTCAACAATAGGATGCTCATCGAAATTCTCCTGTCGAAAACAAAAGGACAGCAAATCTTGTAACAATATGCTAATCCACGAAGGAATTATCTGAATCGCTATCACAACTTATCCATTTCTCAAATGTGATTTGAATAAAAATCACTGTTGGACTAATTGCTTAAGTAGACTTAGACCACAAATAAGTTGACCTTAATTCTTGTAGATAGACAAGATAAACATCTTATCCTATACATTTTTTTTTTCTATCATAGCAGATGCCAATAAATTACCAATCCTGGATTTATCAGCTCTGTAACTCAAATTTGAAGAACGACTAATCCAATAAGCACAAACACATAACAATATGACAATTAACTAGGGGCCACTTTGATTGCTCTAACTATTTTTTTTTTGTTGTTGTCACTTCTTTTTCTTAATAAATTTGTCCAGATTTCCTTGATATATTCAAACCTTAAATTGTATAGCCCTGAAGGAGAAAGGAAGAGCTAAGTTGCATATGGAAAGCAACTTTTTTTTGTTTCATATAGAATTGTTTGTATATGTAAAATATTTTTCAAAGAAAATTTTTACAAGGAAAACCTTTTTTTTTTGTCTTTGATACATGAGAGAAGCAAGTACCACGAGCCCTTCAACAGATTCTGCCCCCATGCTGAAGGAGGTGGAGGTGAAGGGGGGCACAAATGGGGGTAGAGGCAAAGGTGCTCAAGGGAGGAGGCAGAAGGGCTCGTATGGAGGTGAATGGAGCAGATCAAATGAGGCGAATCGCCAAAAAACTCAAAAATGGATAAATAAACCTAAAACAAAGGACTCTGAGCTTCCAAATCAATAAGAACTGAATAGAAGATTATGCAAACACCAAAATTCATCCCGCAATCGATCATTCACAACAGAAATCATCGATCAAGTAATAAGCAAGTCGTGAACATTTGTACTATAGAAAAACCACAGCGAAGAAACCGACAAAGCACAGAGATAAGTAGGCGACACCAACAACTAGAAGAATGGAAATTGTCCCAAAAAAGTGCAGACAATGATTAATGCTGGTGCAAATACAACATGAAACATCTCGACAACCAACGATCATAGAGGCTAAAAATAGTGAGCTAACCCTAAATTCCTAGAATAGCAAAGAAGGGTCACACTGCGAGATAGTAAGAACCATGAAAAGGCAGCGAAGCACAAATACATGTCTATACTTTTCTCAAACCCTAGACATAGCGTGGAAAAGGAAAAAAAAAAAAAGGAGAAGGCAGGGCTCAAACCTGAAGCCGGTTGGCTTTGATGTGCTCCCAGATCTTTTTGACGGCCTCCATCCGGGCGATTTCGTTGACGCCGAGGAATTTCCTCATCGCTGGAGACACCGGTACCGGCTTCCACAAGCCCCCCTTCGGCTTCGTCGCTGCTGCCGCCGCAGGAGGGGCAGCCGCTGCCACCTTCGTCACAGCCCTCGCTGCTGGTTCCTTCGCCCCGCCCTTGGCCGGCGCCATGAGCACTCTGCAACTCCCTAAAACCCTAGACATGGCTGCTGCCGCCTTCCTCTCTCTCTCTGGTGTTCGCGACGACGGAATGGAGGCGGAGACAGCTGCAACGTGCCTTTCCTAGTGGGGTTTTTAAAAAAATTAAAGGTCAAATGCCATTTTAGTCCTGACATTTTAACAAATTCAAATTACTAAATAATATCCCTCGAACTCAGCAATATAAAAAGATAATTCTTAAATCAACATAGATCAATTTTCGAAGAAATCGTAACTCTAAGTTATCGATTGACTCTTTCTTTTTTATTTGTCATCTAAATTTCTAATTTACCTATCAATAAGGGCAGGGAAGTCCGTTAATATGATGATTCTATATTTTTTTAAAAGAAGAAAGAATCGATCCGGTATGATGGTTAGGACGGTAAGTTGAGAATTATATTGTCATGATTCGATACTTGTTTTTACATTATTTTTTGAAAATTTTAAATTGAGTCATTGTTCATTGAAGTTCAAAGTGTGAACCTCCATTAATCCTATCATACTTCTCTGATTTAATTTAGTGTATGATATCTGTGAGATAAGATCGATATAGTCTCAAGATCAATCGGGTCGAAATCTTAGACACTTGAGTTATAAAAAAAAAAAGGTAGCAGATACATTTGAGGTATGATGATGCGGTGTCGAGCAGTCATGGTTTGTCGGAATAGATGTGAAATGGTCGGAATGAAAATTTTGGTATGGGAATATCTTATATCGTATTAAATTTCTAATAACTAATGTTTCACAAAAAGGAAGGACGAAGGAGTAGACAAAAGCGATTGCTTTTTGCTACGACAATGATGATTCAATTATGTCGATGACAAAATCATTGTTGACCGTTGTCGTTGATTTGGAGGTGGTGGTGATGGCTACAAAAGGAAGGGATGGCTATGCAATGACATCATGACTATTTTGTGAAATGATATTGGAACTAAAATGAAAGAGTCTATCACGACTATTATTATGACTGTTCTTATGAAGTATGAGAATTATAAAAAAAAAATATGGAAATTGATATTTGAAATTTTTTGAATTTGAACCCTCAAAGAAACT
Organism: Wurfbainia villosa; assembly: GCA_025175895.1. Lineage (NCBI taxonomy): Eukaryota > Viridiplantae > Streptophyta > Magnoliopsida > Zingiberales > Zingiberaceae > Wurfbainia > Wurfbainia villosa. The sequence continues at coordinate 98,614,706 of CM045988.1, read as the reverse complement.
CGACCCACTTATACTGTTGAATCATCCGTTGATCCATATATACTATCTGAATTTATTCTAATAACAGTCGGAATACAATATCACAGTAGATTAGTAAGATGATTTTTTATGCAACTAAAATTCAATATCTCTCGAAGATTTATTCGAAGAACTCGAACCACTCATATCATTAAAAAAAAATTATAAATATGATTTTGATTTATATATTTTATTATATCTCATTTATGGTGTAAAAGATGATCCATTCATCCTCGATGCTTTATCAATTCATTTTACAATAAATATAAAAAAGATAAATTTTGAAGAATATATTATCGAATTATATATTTTATTATATTTCATTTATTGATACGACTGATATAATGCAAAATTTGAAAATGATTCAATACTTAGAATTAAATAAAATTAAATGATATAATCAAATTTATTATCAATAATTATTATGAACTGTACTCATGTTGTAAATCATCGGATAGCCCGTGGTCTGCATCCTGTTCATGCTGTCGATGGACATGTTGAGGCCTCGCCGAGCTTCGTGGAGAATGCCATGCCGTAGAAGCTACTGACGGATGCCGATCCCGCCGCCGGTTCCTATGATTCCCGGAAATTTGGGGGCTTCCGACATCTCCGATCCCAAAACGACTCTCAGGCACGCAAGACCATGGAAATCCCCCAACATCGAACCCGCGCACAACGGAGGAGGAGACAAGGCCGGTAGGATCGACGACTACTATCCGCTGCTATGAACAATTTTCCGATCGAAACGAAGCCGAAGTGCTCCGGAATCCACGGACCCTACTCCCAAAGGAGCTTCGCGAGAACCAAGAAAGAAGTAGAATCAGGGACGAGCTCGATCGTTAAAGAAGGAATCGAGGGAAGACAGCATGGATCGGGGGAAAGGGCGAGGGATTTCAACGATACGCACCTCCATCCGAAGAGAAGCAACCCAAGTGAAATCCAACACCGCCGCGAGAGGAAGATCAGAGGACAGGAAGCGAGCAAACAATCCGCCATTTTTTATCGTCGGAGAAAGTAGAAGGCGACGACGACGACAAGTCCTTTCCGTTCCTTTGGGGTCCTTTCACAAAGCTGCAATGAAAATTAGCTTCCTGTCGGAGGTCCTTTTGGAGATCTTTTGTTTGATTCGGACGGGATGGGGGTTCAATCCTGCAATCTTCCACGGCGCGTCGGTGGCCGGAGTCGAAGCTCGTCTCCCTTCCGGTTAAAACTCGTCGCCGGCTTCGCGATATTTGGGAATTTAGATGGGGCAGGGTGTTATTTGGGAATTTCTGAAAGATAAGGGCCTTAGAAAAATCTGCCAAAAAATCGATATATAAAAAAAATTTAAATTTCACTAATTTCTTCTGTCCGATCTGTTCTACGTTTGTCTCCCTCGATCACAGCAGGCGACGACCGACCCGCGGTATTCGCCGGCCGGCGAATTTCTACAGGGAAGCGATCCCTCCGTCCTCGTTGGTAAACCCTCCGCGGCCTCCTCTATTTCCTTTTTCTTCTATCTCGCCTGGGATTTGGATCGCTTGATTCTTTGTCATCGGCAACCAAGACCGAGAAATCGGTGGTTTCCTTAGGGTTCATCTTCGCCGATCCCTAACCGGGAGAAAGATTGATCTCCAGCCCCTTCTCATCTCAAAGATTTACTCAAACCCTAGCGAATGGAGCAACCGAGCATCGTCCAGGCTCTTCCGGCCGAGCAACCAAGGATCGTCCGGGTTCTGCCAAGGGAGAAACTAAACATTATCCAGGCTCTTCCGGCAACTCCTAGGAATGAAAAGGAGCGCATCGCCGGAGCCGCCGCCAGCGGCAGCAGCAGTCTTCCGGCGCCGAGCACTTCTCGATGCACTCGCTCGCAGGCCGCCCCTGACTGGTCCACCTACGAGACGCTCATCCTTCTCAACGAGATCGCTTCCATGGACGAGGACTGGCTCAAGGCGCTCTCCTCGTACCAGAAGTGGAAGATGATCGCGGACAACTGTGTCGCCTCGAACGTCGTGCGATCCTCCAACCAGTGCAAGAGGCGGTGGGAGTCGCTGCTCTCTGCGTACTCGAAGATCAGGGAATGGGAGTTCACGCATGGAGAGGGATCCTACGGGAGCTTGGATGGTGAGAAGAAGCAGCACTTGCTAGGGCTTCCGTGCATGATCGACCAGGAAGTGTTCAGTGCCATGGATGCAGTTATTAGGCCGCAGGAGGGTCGGTCTGTGTCGGTCGATATGGAGGTGGAGGGCATCATCAATGCTGCCAATGGTTTGCAAGAGCTACCTGTGGCCGCAGAGGCAGAAATGCTGGATGTTACTGATGCTCCAGGTCTGTTCTCAACTCCACTTTCAGCCATTAAAGCATTTCCTTTTGCTAAGCAAAGTTATTGAATTATGAACCATGAACAACTGCAGCATATACCAGCCATTATGCAAATAGTTGGATTGACTACTTATCATCATTGGCAAACATTCTTGTTCTAAAGAAACTTGATACACTAATTTGATGTAATAGTGCTGAGGATGGGCACTCTCCTTTTAAATCATTCTTTTTTCCATATATCTACTAAGCCTTCAGCTAACCGAACGCCATTGTCTGTGAGCCTCTCCTTTAATTTGTGAAAGTTTGCCTCCACGCCCAATCAAATCCGACCGATCTTGTAAGCAATCATTCTGATGAACTTTGTGGTTTAGAACAGCAAATCATGTTTTCTATGGCCCTGCACCACTGTCACCTTACCAATATATATATGTATATCAAACTCTTAGGACTGATTAACCTCGTGGAATCTCACACCTTCTTCTCCATTACTTTTGCTCGAACTTGTTGGTCGAAAATCTTCTCTCTATGAAATTTGCATATGAGATCGTGTGATTCTGTTGATGTATCCTACTAAGAATACAAAATCTCAACTTTCAGGTTCCAAAGAGAATATAGAAGATGAGAATCAAGATAAAGAAAACTTAGAAAAGTTGAGAATTATGATGAGTAAGCTGCAGGAAAATGCTCAGCAGATACATTTCATTCTGAAACACGAGCTGAAAGATAATCTCGGTGTGAATCCTGTTCTGGTGGATTTGGAAAACCATAGCAATGCGACGAGGTTGAAAGCAGATCAGTTAATCAAAGCTCTGAGGAGCATTGTTGGTCCTCTGAACCAGTTCACGGAGCTGATCAGGGCAGTCGGTTATGAAGGCATTCGACCTGTATGAATCCATGACGCGCAATGCAGTGCCACTTTCTCGAAGTTTTAGTTTCATCACCTTGCACTTTGACCTGATAAGGTCTACAGTGCGTTAAGTATTTATGAGTTAAATATGACTAATCACTTTTGAGTTTTAGCTTGTAGCTATTGAGGGTCTATCATGTTTCAAAGACAATTAGTTCGTATATCATGGCTGTTTTATTTTTGTTCAAATAATTTCAAGGTTTCCTCTAAATTTAATACACAACTTCAGTTATATATGGATTTGCAAGAACACTGCTTGGATTATCCTCACATATACATATGAGAACAACTTCAGAGGGCACCGCACTTCTAATCAGCGTTCGCAAACAATCTCACTGAACCCTGCGACTATTTAGATGGGTAAGCGTCTCTCTGATAAAAATATTGTCTTTTGGTCGTCTGCTTTGTCCGTTGGTTCATCTGGTAACTTTGTTTGGATGCAAAATTAATAGTTCTCTCAAATTTCTTGCCATTTTGCTGCAGCATCACACTGTTGATGGCCGATGAATAAGAAAGGATAGTCCGGTGTACGAAGTTTTCGTCATGTGAGATTTTGAGGAAGGATTCTGTGTACGCAATCTTATCTTATTTTTATAAGAGACTATTTACAGAATTTGAACCGTGATCTTGGGCAGTAACTTTACTGTTGATGGCAGCTGAATCTTGTCAGTATTTTCACTGGTAAGCTCCTTTCTGATAAATTCTCATCTTTGGATGCCTGCTTTGTGGTGGGTTCATCTGGAAACTTTATTTCGATGGAAGATTAATGTTTCTCTGTAATTTCTTGCCATTTGACGTAGAATCAAATAATCGCGCTGCTGATGGGTGATGAATCCTGTGGCTATTTTGATAGGTAAACATTTCTCTGTGATAAAGTTGTTGGTTCATCTGCTAACTTGATCTCGATGCAAAATTATCATTTGCCTCAAATTTCCTACCACTTGATTGTGTTTTTTTTTTTTTCCTCTTCTGAATTTCCTACGACACGATTGACACTCTTTGCTTTTATCTGTTCCCTCATTTGCAACTTATCTTGGACTTTTTACTGCGGAATGATTGCAAGTTATGTCTTAATTCTTGGTGGATCGTTTAAGTTGCGCACTTGCTGTAGATATGGACAGAGAACAATTGGTGGGATTTAGATGGATCTCCTTGAGTTTCTGGAGGTCCATAAACGTCCACCGTACATTAAAAAAAAAAAATTATAGAATCGTCATATTAATTGTCTTTTCCGTTTGTCCTTATCGATGAAGAAGGTAAATTAAATGATAAATATAAAAGAGGAGATCGATTGATAATTCAGAGTCATGATTTTTTCAAAAATAGATCTTTATTTATTTAAAAATTATTTTTTTTATTTATCAATTAGGTTAGTCTTAGAGACTAATCTATTGTACATTTTAAAGATTTATATATTAATGGACCATTTAGACCTCTTCAACTCTTTATACTTTTCCTTTCTTTAAATACTTAATAAATATTCTTAGTTATAATGGTACTGTAGGAAGATAATAGTTACAACTTGGCATGAGTTCATGCCATGCTCGACACAATCTAAATGTGGTTGTTCTAACCATGACCCACGGGTCAAGTGGTGGTCACCTAACCCAACTGTGGCATCGGCTGAGCATGGCGCAAAAGATGATTATACTCGTCTCTAGTATCTTTCATCATCGATCCTTCGGTGATGGTGAAGAAAAGTAAATCATGAGGAGATATGCTCCTTGATCCAGTCAAAACAACGGATGATTTTCGAGTTCGAATGAAAATTTTAAATTCTATATCGAGAATTGACTTCCTCTTCATCCGTAGCATACTCTTAATGTATTCATAGGTAAACTAGGAAACAATATTATCTACTTGTTATAAAAATAAATAAATAAAGTAACCTAAACTTATATTTAATTTCTCCATCTGTTTTGTGATGCATCTATTTCGTTCTCGTGGCTTTGGATTCGTATCATTTCTTTTGTTGAAATGACAGAAGCCCTCGGCAAGATAAGAAAGAATAAGGAATTTACTCAAATATAACAAATCCACTGGATCTGAAATTCTTTTAGAACATTGCTCTGTTTTTCCACACTAGTAATGATATAATATTGAAAGTTGTTTCGACTTTCAGAACTTGTGGGGTTTTATTTATTTATTTATTTTTTGTTTTGTTTTTGAAGTTATTCTGATGCATTAATCTTAGTGGAGAGCTCTTTTCCTGTCAATGAATCATCTGGGTCATCATATCTTACATGTTTGTTAAAGTAGAATATTATTATGATTGAGTTTGCTTTAGTATCGCTTGTTAATCTTCCTATTCTTTTGTACACAAGATTAGAATCATCAACTTAGTGATATCCTCATTTTGGCATCTTAAAATTCAAAAGGGAGTAAATCATAGGAGGACTATATCTGTAGACGCGATTAGTAAGACAATGAGTGACCATCTGAGCCCGAGACGGGATTTTAGACCGCCTCTAGATTCGAGAGGGAGTATTTGTTAGGATCGTTGGCAAAACAATTAAAGTTTCATATTGAATAGATATAAAAAAATAATAATAATTTTATAAGATAAAAAGATATATATCTCCATTGGTATAAATCTTTTTGGTAAAAAAGCAAAAGCAATTCGTGCACGAAGCTTCCACCATGTGGGGTCCCGAAGAATGATTCATTGTACGCAGTCTTATTTTGCTTTTGCAAGAGACTATTTTCAGGATTTGAACTCATGATCTCTTAGTCACAAGACAACAACTTTACCGTTGCGTCTTTTTGGTATAGTCCAAAAATAAAAATTATAAGGATTTAAATATAAAGTGGACATTGTCATATAAGGATGTAGATATATAAATTTTATTTGCATTAATAGTTTGTATCATAATCGATAATCCATGTTAAGCCATGAGCTTTGAACAAAGAAAATGGAGATTTCTATACTGATCAAGAGAATCAGACACCAGATAACAAGTTCAGTTGAGCTAGGAGGATTGAACAACTGACAAAAAGTCTCATTGGATTAGAAGGATCAGACAGTTGCAGGAAGAACCGGTGGATTGATGATCAAACATCAAGAAGAAAAAGTTATTCGAGGACGAATGAATTTGAATGAAAGGCTCAATATTTGTACAAAAAGGTTGGAACCACCAACCTAGCGGCCCCTACCAGCCCGTCCCCGGGCCATCGTAAGGGAGGTAAATCACGGCGGACCTTTGGCTCTTAAGACTAGTAACTAGCGCATTGAGGGACGGAACTCGCATTTGCGAGGGATTGACCCATTGTCCATTTGTACAACTTTCTACATGTGCTAGCCACTAGCCCCTTCCCGCGGGGGCAATGAAAGGCTCAATATGATTCTTCGTTTGAGGAGAGATTTTTAGAATTATTAAGAGAACAACTATATAGCTTAGACCTCTATCCATCTGAGTCATTAACCTCATTTCAATCTTCATCGCTTTAGACAATTTGACTAGATCCCAAATAACTCGGCTGAATTATTAACTATCGGTTCAACCGTATCGATCTGAGCTTCGAAACCCTAAAGAAAGTCACTGGATCGCAATCAAAAACATCTTCATTCGAGGGCAATTTGCATCCACAAAAGGCACACATAGGGAATCATCATCCAACATGTGTGGATCCTCTTCACACAAAACTTATCCCTAACTTTTCCACTATAAAAAGTTGTTGAACCCTAACTTTCCACCCATTTTTGCTTCCAAACCCTAGGGATGGCCATGCCGACTCTCAAATAAATTGTCTACGACCATTTCAAATGAGTGAAGTTATTCCAAATGAAATGATAATGATCGACTACTTTGAAAGTAATATAACCGGTGAGCGTCCATTCCATTTCAAGAATAAAGTTCCAAAAGTTGCTACCACACATGAAAAGAAAAGGGCATTTGGTGCCTCCAAGAGTACAGTGCAGCGGTAAAAGTGAAGAGTTATTTTATAGAAAAATATAATTCGATTCTCTATTGCGATATCGTTCGATAATAAATTTAGAAAAAAATCTATTAGGACGGCCCAAAAATCCAAGAGTTTATTCGGTGAAAAGAGTACGACTTTGATATTAGATCATCATTTAAGGATGGTGCAACTGCAAAGTCCGGATTGAATCGTGAAAAAAATACGAATGTTTTCCTGATTTATCTTTGGTGGTTAATAGAGATCACTTGGACTTCGACCTTATCCAACTTAGTTATTGACGAAACATCTTGAAGGTTCGTGGGACAGAACAGACCATTCTTAGAGATTAGTTGGATCGAAGATTCGAATACTCTGTTATCAAAAAAAAAAAAAAAAAGGCATTTGGTGATGGATAACTACCTGAATTCATTGTCTTATTTACAAATTATATATATTAAAAAAAGATGCTAAAGATATAATTACTAAAGTTACTTATGTAATAGTTTGAGAGTTTTTTTTAATTGACATTAAATATTTAGACTCTCAACTAGATTAATTTTGGAGCAATCGATTCGACTCTATAAAAATTTTTCACCGGCCAATCGACAAGATAAATCAGAAAGCACTCTCAACAGGTGACCTAACAATTCAATATTCTATAGTTTATCACAAGAAAATATTTGTAGTGTGTCATAATTGATGATTGAATCGGAGATGTCTGAGAGATTGTATGGTGATTGAATCAAATTGTTGTGGGTTCATAAGACATTTCTCTCATCGGATTCATATCATATTGATACCCTAGCATCGGGGACAATATCTTGAAAGTTTAGTAAATACTAAAACATCTTAGAGCAATATAACATTATCATAGTTTCTACAAAAGTAAAGTAATTATTATATATAGTGATACCGATAAAACAGGTTTCAAACACTTGGAGAATCGAGGCTCGAGGAATCAAAATTCTAGAGTGAAGCAAGGGGGCTCATAGGATCTAAGGGAGTCGGGATTATAAGGAGTCGAAAGCTCTGAGAATCTAAAGTCTAAGGAGTCAAGAGCTTGGGAAGCTAGGAGTACAGAAGAGGTGAAATTAGAAAGAGTTTGACATAACTCTTCCCCAAGTATTCCTCGAAGAAGAATTGTCTAGGGAAAAGGTTGCAATAAAAGAGTGTGACAGTTGGAGGAGCTGATTACAAGCTAGAATGGCATGTGTGGAAATGACTACGTGCTGAAGTGGTACGTGGATTGGAGCTAGCCCAAGAGACACACAATAATGGCAAGGAGTCAAAAAGTCTATAAATAGGGAGGTCGATAAATGACAGGGAAAATTGCACTTTTACCAACTCAATTTATATTCTTCCTTTATTTTTTTTTCTTGTCTGACTTATAAATTGGAGGGATATTATTGAAGTACCAGTGTCTTCTGACCTATGTTATATTGAACAGGATCTTATTGATGTAAGACGAATAAATTCTTATCGAAATACTAGATGGTGACAGTCGATCGCATCCCATGTCATTATCATCAAGTGATTATGATTATTCAATTCCTATAATTTTGACTATTTAAAATGTCAAAATAAACATTTTTTCCTTTTAAAATCTAATAATATCTCCTTAATTCATGGCATATATATATTCTCCTAAAAGTCCATGGGTCACTTCAATTTCTTAGTGATGCATGTTCTTATCATTTACCACAATTATTAGTACTTTTATTCTATCTCTTAATTTATTTAATGTCATTTTAAAATAATAATAATTATTATTATTAGCAAATCTTTATCTCATTAAAAAGATTTTTTTTTTTTTGCTTTAATTATGTCGCCTAACTTATGCATTCCATTTATTGGTCATCAAATATATATTCATATTATCTTTTGAAATTTTTCTTCGCACAACCTCAATTTTTTTCATTAATATTTTTTATTTTTTAATTATTCATCCTCATATATTCATATATTTATCTTAATATTCTCATTTCCATAACTCTAATTACATGTTCCATTCATAATCTCACATTAAACTCTCCTAAAAATTCATAACAATTTAAAATTTCTTAAGAATATTTTTAATGACTTTAAATTTAAAAGGATCGATCAAGAAACTTGGCAAGTTGGTTTATAGGATGAATGACGCAAGTGAAATGCATGCATTTTAGCTAAGTCAACTACTAATTCATGTTTACTATAAATATTCTCTCCTTCTTGACAAATCTTTTAATTAAATTTCTTAATCACCAAAGTAGAACAAATCCATAGAAAGTCATCTTCTTCTTCTCTTTCATGGGGTTGTCAACCACACATGAAGAGAATTAAAAGGGCATTTGGTGTTGGATAACTACATAAAATCATGGTCCTATTTTGATGTTTTTTTTTTCATATATAGCATAATATTTACAAATTATGTTAAAATAGCGATATATTTTTGCACTAGATGTATATGTTATATATAGCACTTCAATTTAATTAGTGGAGATGCTAAAGATATTACTTATGATAGTTTCTACCAGATTAAAGTAAATACTTAACCATTGATTAATAATCGAATAGATTGAATTAATTAAATTAAAATTGAATTATTTTTGAATAAATCGAACCGATCGAACTTTTCAACAAAATCGAGCTGATAAAAAATCGATTAATTAGGTTGAAAATCGAACAAACCGAACAAATCGAATTTTTTATCATCAGTCAACTGATATGAAAATATCAATTGACTGATTATAGACAGTGAATTGATGTGAAATACTAGTCGACTGATGATGATAGAGATCGTGGGACTTAAGACAATCAATCAACTGCTATGACAAATCAGTTGACTGATGGATTCTAATTTGGCTTAATCGGTTTAATCGATTATATTTATTTCGAAATCGAAATCGAACTGAATAAATTGATTAAAATGATATTTAAAAAAAATGTATTTTTGAATAAATTGAATTAAAAAGTTCGGTTTAGTTGGTTCGATCAATTTATTCAACTTAATCGAATTTTTACTCACCCCTAATTGCATAGCAATATAATTTTATCATAGTTTCTACAAGAGCAAAGTAATTGTTATATATATCATCATGATCAAGTGATTATGAATATTCTATTGGGATAATTTTGACTATTTAAAATGCCAAAATAAATATTTGTGTTCCTTTTCACTAGCAAATCTAATCAATATATATATATTCTCCTAATAAGTCCACTAGGAGAATATATTCGCTCCAAATTCTATGCGTTGCTTGTTTTTATCATTTGTCATAATTGTTAAAAGAACTTTAATAATTATTATTATTAAGTTTTTATCTCACTAAATGACATTGACTATATACAATTTTTTTTATAACATTAAACTCGATCTTCTCCTTATATTATCATCTATATTTAAAATAATTTTATCTTATTTTATCATTTCTAATATGCATATTTATAAACAAGTCAATTGTACTTAGAGTTTACGATTTAAAATTTAAAATTTTAGGATTCATATTATCTTTGTTTGCCACCAAGTACATGTTCATAAAACTACATAACAACTAAATTTTCTTATCCTACTAATTGAGGTCAATTATATGGATCTTTCTACGTCATTTGAATCCTATCCTTTATTATATCATCATCTATACTTAAATAAATTTTATCTTATTTTATTATTCCTAATTATTTTTTTTTGTTTTTCTTTTCCTTAAATATATCTATTGAAATTTTTCTTCAATAAATATAATTCTGATTTTTTTTAATGCTCTTATTTCTTATTTTATCCATCATTGATGTTCATACATCTAATTTAATATCTTTGTCTATGCAATTCTCATTTTTTATTTATGTTCATAATATTTTTTTATTTTTTTATATAATAGACATAATTTTATTTTTTTAAAATATTTTTATTTCTTATCGGCTCATCCTCATGTATTCTTATATATTCGTACATTTATTTTTACAATCTCATCCGTGTGATTCTCATTACGTGCTTGCTTCGTTCATTATCCATTTACATCACTCTTTAAAAAGATTCATAACAATTTAAAATTTCTTAAGAATATTTTTAAAGACTTTAAGGTTACATTTGGTACGGGCTAATCAGGCTTGTAATGTAATCAGGATTACATTACAAGATGATTTACTTTGTTTGGTAATATTTCAAAGATGTAATGTAATGTAATCGTATTACAAAATAAGAGTCAAGATCCGTAATCTCGATTACGAAGGAAAAACTATGTAATCCGATTACGTTACGGACTCAATATTTATCATTACAAATATATCCTTCTTTTATTTTTCTCATTGCTTCTCGATGCTCGTCGATGACGACCATGACGATTCTTTACGACGATCGGCGCGTGGCCCGATCGATGGCCGTGACTACGCGGCCGACGATCGACGGCGATCGTCGCGGCGATCGGCGATCGATCGACCGGCATGGCGATCGACGACAATCTTATAAAGGTATTTTTGTCATTTTATAATAATATGAATTACATTCCTTATAACAAATATGGATATCAAACAAACAAATGTAATCACTTTTGTAATCAAAGATTACACATCAATCGCTAACCAAACACAGTAATATAATACACATTACATTACATTACAAACTTGATTACATTACAAGATTGATTACATTACTCCGTACCAAACGTAGCCTAAATGTAAAAGGATCACGAAAATCGACAGGAGGTTATTTAATTAGGATGAATGACACAAGTGAAATCTATTTTTGGCTTAGTTCACTACTATATATTATTTCATGTTTACCCTTTTTATTTTTTCAATTGGCATCGAAACATCCGAATATTCAATTCGATTAATTTTTATAGATCTTCAAGACGTCTCATTAATAATTGTGTCGGATAAAATTAAAGTCCAAATGATCTCTAACGGTCATATTACATTATCTCTGAATAAATTTTTTTAAAATTCATCATCGAATGATATCACAGTGGATAATTAAACTATATTTTTTTTTATCGAATACGTCTCTGACCGAGCCCCTGAGGCATGTTTACCCTTTTTGTGTTTACTATAAATACTCCGCCCCTCTGGACAAAATCTTCAAAACTTTCAGTTAAATTTCTTGATCATGGAGATAGAACAAATCCATAGGAAGTCTCCTCCCCCTTCTTCTTCTCCTTCTCGTTCATGGCGTTCTCTCATGAGACGCTTCGGCCACTTCCTCCTCTTCCGCTGCGACCCCTTCTATCTTCAATTCTTATACTTTCTTCTCATTTCGCTCGCCGGCTTCCTCGGGCTGAGGACGGCGGCGGTCGCCGGAAGGGGACGTCACGTTGAAGATCTAGACCTGCTCTTCATGTCGGTATCCGCCTCGACGGTGTCCAGCATGGACGTCGTCGAGATGGAGACCCTCTCGCACGCGCAGCTCTGGGTCCTCGTCGTCCTCATGCTCGCCGGCGGCGAGGTCTTCATCTCCCTGGTCGGCCTCCACTTCACGAGCGCGAAGCTGAGACTGAAACGGGAGGATTCGATCGTTGGTTCCGCGGCGAGCGGCGGCGAGATGGAGAACAAGCGCGAAGCGCTCAGGTGGCTGGGCTACGCCGTGCTCGGCTACCTCCTCTGCTTCCACCTCGCCGGAATATTCCTCGTGTCGGTGTACTTCGCCGTCGAGCGAGGCGCGAGGGAGGTGCTGAGGCGGAAGGCGATCGGGGTGCCGCTTTTCGCCGTCTTCCTGATCGTGTCTTCCTTCAGCAACTGCGGCTTCGTCCCCACGAATGAGAACATGGAGGTCTTCAAGAACGACTCCGCTCTGCTTCTCATGGTGATCCCTCAGATCCTGGCCGGCAACACCCTGTTCCCTTGCGGCCTGAGGCTCGCGGCTTGGGTCGCGAAGAGGGTGGCGCGGAGGGCGGAGCTGGCGGCCGTCCTGCGGGCGCCGGAGGCGGTGGCCAGCGAGTACACCCACTTGTTGCCTCGCCGTCACTGCGTCTACCTGGCGGCCACGGCGGTGGGGTTCGTGGCGGTGCAGGTGGCGATGATGTGCGCACAGGAGTGGAGGTCGTCGCCGGAGGTGCTGGGCGGGATGGAGTGGTACCGGAAACTGGTGGCGGCGCTGTTCGAGGCTGTGAACTCGAGGCACACCGGGGAGACGGCGTTCGACGTGTCGAAGCTGTCGCCGGCGATCTTGGTGCTCTTCGCCGTCATGATGTGAGTAAATTAATTTCTGCCACGTAAATATCGGAAATTTTCTTTTAAAATAAATAAATAAATAATATTAAAAAAAATTTGGCCTCAATTTTGATATTTAAAATTGTATTTGGTTTATCAATCGTTTAAATTACGATTTTTTGTTTGGGAAAAAAAAATCCTTACTAAATTCAGCACGTATATGTGTAGGTATGTTCCTCCGTATACATATTTTGTTCCTCGAAAAGAAAGAGATTCATGGGACTCTACTAACTCAAAATACGACGAAACGAAGATGCTCATTCGGAGCCTACACCTCTCCTTGATATGTTTTCCGATCATCTTCGTCATTCTCATTTGTATCGCGGAAAGGGAATCATTTTCGTCGGACCCATTGAACTTCAACATCTTCAATGTCGCCTTCGAAGTCATCAGGAAAGCTTTGTATTTAACACAATACAAATACTTGTGCAAAATGTTTCATTACCATTATCAAGTCGTGTTTTCGATGGCATATCTTACAGTGCCCATGGAAACGTCGGGCTCTCGATCGGATATAGTTGCGAGCGATAGGCGAAAGTAAACCCTAATAATGGCAATTGCAAGGATGCTTCGTATGGATTCGTAGGGAGATGGAGCAGCAAAGGGAAGATCATCTTGATGATGGCGATGCTAATGGGAAGACTAAAGAAGTTTCAAATGAATGGAGGGAAGTGGATGTTTGGTTGAGAAGAAAGAACAAATAACCAAAAATAATAATAATGTAGTTATTTCATGAAAAGTATTTTTTTTTTAAGAGTTTTTTTTTTTCGATGTTCGATTTCGTAGAAAATTATCGTAACCCTAAACCCTAGTGCTCATCTAATTGAGGCTCCGCGAGTATGGCCCATCGACCATCATCTAGCAAAAAGATCTACTAGTCGTACAGAATGTATCGCATTGTCCTCAACCCTAGATCATCAAACATTGCCTAAGCGAAAGAAGATGTTTGCCGTGGCTATTTGATCAACAAGTCAAGTTCGATCTATCGCATTGAATCTATGAAGAAGAGAGGATGCGAAGTAAGACTTCGATGGGTGTTTTTTGGGATGCTAGGAGATATAGAGTGACTTTGTAGGGGCAGATCTTCATCTTCTACAATAATGGGCGAAAGAGACTCAAGTTTCTATCTATGTAGGTGTAGGAGAAGATATCGGTACAAACGATACGGTAGGAATAGAAAGTACCTCGACGACAAGTTGAGGAATACATATCACATTTGGAGAAATACAAGCATTTGCCATGTTGTAACTAAGGAGAAAAGCAATGCGGCCACCCACCCATTTTTGTGCACGAATGTAGCCAAGGGTGAACGAAACAAATACAGCTATACACCCGTGTATAACACACCGTAGAGGGAAAAAATAACCCCCAGACTATAAAACAGTAGTAAGATGTTCACACAAATAAATAAGAACCTCTAAATCGATTCTTAACTACGATATATTTATAAATTTTTTCTGAGAAACAGTCCTTTAAGATGTTCAACTCTACTAAGACAATTTACGCTTGCACTCGTTCGATTTATCTTCCTCTTTTATTAGGAGAGGTTGAGAGGGCCACCGATGAGATGGTTCTAATTTTTTTTAAGGGAAAAGAAAAAGGATAAAACTAAACTTGATCATGGAGTGCAGTAGGCTAGAAATATTTGATAATTATGGAGCATGAACTACAAGAAAAAGAGGCAAGTCCTGGATAATATCTAAAAATCCATGCTAAAAGCTAGAAATATTACACATAAATGAATGCATATTCTACCAGGGATCCTACATTGATGCACTGATCTGTCTTTATATTCTACCATGAGGAATCTAGCTTAGACGGACCAATGCTATCAGATCAATCATCCTCGATCGCCTTGGTTTGTTTTCCCTACGAAGACATCTAAAATTAGCAAAACCCATGCCATGACGAATGAGAATTCTCCACACATTTTTATTCGATAACCAACCGCGATGCAAAGAGGCATAATAATCGGGATAGTTTCGCTCATCTGCCTCTGCATAAAGATTCACCGAAAAGGATAAAATTATACAAGTAAAATCCACACTGCCTTGTCAACAGAAGCATCTGCCATTCTTAAATTCAGTATGACACAGTTCACAGATCTTTAAGCTACTGATGTAAAATTTCATGAAACAAGTGCATAACATGAAAGCAAAAGCGGTAAGTATAGCTAAAAGAAAGAGAACCTTTTGGATATTGAGACAGATCTGAAGACTCAAAGGTTAGCCATCGACTTCGAGCTTATTTACTAGTTCTTTCCTCTGTTTGGGGATCCCATGTTCAAAAAACTGCAATAGCGAATGAGAGAATGGATTGTCAAACAGGTGGTGGCTTGAGAATACTTAACCACGAAGAATCTATGAAGTGGGAATCAGAGAAGAGCATTCAGAGACAAGTTTGGTAGTTGTATCTTCTGAATAGCATAATTCCTGAATACATCAGTCATCGATGAAGAGGCATGTGGAAGTAGTTCGATGAATATTGATGCCTTCTCGTAGATACTAAAAGTCTGTAACCTTTGCCGGATGAATGGACTCCCATGTTGCACAGCACTGAGGCAAAAGAAAATACATAAACTAAAACAATATACTGCATGATAAGCTCACAATCAAACAACAGATTGAAATCGGAAAAAGGCAAAAAATAGTACTTGCCTAAATTCCACCACACATCCCACACAGGATCAGGCAATTCATATCCATGAGCTTTGTTAGACTTGAGAGCTCTTAGAGTTGAATGTGAACTTCATGTTCTCATTTTTCAATCCCAAAAAGCTTGTTCCAGCCGCTGGAGGTCCTTGAAGAACAGGACTACCCATTGGTGAATTTGAAAATTGCATCAATATGTAAATATATATTCATTCATGAGTAGAAAAAAGATATGCATAAAAATAATGAATAACAGGATGTGATAAATAGTCATTCGAAACAAACCATCCTTACCATTTTTTCTTTCAACATCATTAATAGTTGTTGATTCCAAAAATATACAGGGGGAAATGATATTAAAGTATCACCAAGCTTAATCTAATTTTCTCAATGAAAATTTTAATCTTGGCCTGTTAAAATTTGGGAAACAACACATCATTCTAAGAGATTTTGTTAAACAATATTTGAGATGTTTAATCCCAACATGTTAAAAATTGAAAAACCGCACATTATTCCAAGAGATTTTGTTAAACAATATTCGAAATGTTTTGTTAAAAAGTGAGAAACTACACATCATTCTAAAAGATCTTGTTAAACTAAACTTTCCTCGAATCAACCATGTGCAGGCCCGAATATTGGTTATATACCTTCATAATGTCTATAATCAAGCCCAATGAACTTGCATTCACCTATTTCTGTGACGCCTCACTGTTCACGGTCTGTGAGCAATTCTCGCCTGAAGCCATTTGTTTTGCAGCGGTCAATTGTTCCAACCGTTTCCTGAGATATGCCTGCTTCAGTTTTTCATGTCGAGCAGCTTCCTGCTCCTGCCGGCGCAACTTCACCATTGTTGCCTTTTGCCTTGCCTGGCTAGCTTCCTCATGAACTTCCCTGAAGGCATTCAAGCAATGTAATCAGGAATCCAGTAGAAACATCAAGAGTGCATCCAATTCAAATATATCACATATCAATGCTTCACTAAAATACAGTCACAGGGCATCTGCTGCTTGTCCAACCTAAATTCTAAACCCAAAGTGCCAAGCAATGACTGTTCAGAAGAACGATCAGCATATAAATGATGCAATGAGATGGTGTTTAACACAATACTCAAGGAAAAAATAAGCATAGTAACAATAGCATCCAATCATTTGCAAGCATTTTTTTCAACTTCAAAATATGCTTGCTGTTAACTTTCCAACTAGTAAATCGCAAACAAACAGGTGCTTGTAAGATTTAAAATGTAACAAGCAATGGCGACTGGCATGATAGTATTCAAGGTCGGGTAATAAACTGTCAACGTACCTCACAAACTGTTTATGCACATCACCGTCCACAGTGCTGCTGGCGCGGCCAAGACCAAATGGTTTAGCAAATAGCAGTCTTTCATCAGTCTGAGCATCTTCCTTTCCTCGCAGTAGATCAGCAGCAGTACTATGTTCTTCAGGTGGCTGTGAATTGTCTTGCTCGAGAGTCTTTTGGAAAAAATCTACACAATATCTCTCTTTGTCTTCCTCATCTGGGAGTTCTCCTCTAGTTAGTTTTTCATATAGCTCAGCCTTCTTCTCTAAAGCTGCATAAACGGTTGAGCCATCCTTCATAGCCTTCATTTCCAGCTTATCTCTGAATTATCATGATGAAGAGACAATGAATAATCAAGTTAGTTTCTTCGGAAAAAAAAATCATCAATTTCACTGAGATGGAACTCACAAGTAATGGTCACACAATCAAATATTCACAATCTACTCGATTAATCAACGGCAACTCAAGTTGTAAACAACGTAGAGAAGGAACTTAGGGTTAGGATTCACAGAATTAAACAGCCGACGAGATAAACAATGAAAGAAAGAGAAAGGGCAGGAGATACTTGTTGGCGCGGTTCTCAACACCGGCGTTCTTGTGCGAGAAGAGATCGGAGGGAAGGGGCTTCTTCTTGGCGCGGAGGAACTCGGCAGGGGCGGCCTCCTTGGCTTTGCGGGCCTCCTCCTGGGAGCGGTAGAGCTGGGCCTTGAGCTCAACGATGGAGGAGGCCCCGACGCCCTCGATGGACCTGCGCTTCTTCGGCATCACCGACGACTCCGTGAGCCATCCCAGAGACTCCACCCGCTTCTTCCTCTTCTCTTCCTCCTCTCCCTCCTTTCGATCTTCCCCCATGGGATCCTGCTGCTTCCTCTTCTCTTCCGCCTCTTTCCCCGGGAGTTCGCTTCCTGCGAGAACCCTAACCTCGCCGATCTTCTAATAGCAATGGGATAATTTCAAATAAACCCACATATTTTGATCTTTTGTTGCCCATCTTCTAATAATTTTATTTGAGCCCTCGTACTTTGAGCTATTATTTTTATATCGATAATTTACTGAACTATGCCTTTTTTTTTTAATACTTAAATCACATATTCTGAGATATACCAAAATTATGGGCAAGTCCGGCTTTGTGATCAGCTCGGTCACAATTTTCTCGACTATGAGCTTATAAGGAAGGATGATTTTCTCAATTAACTCAATCATGATTTTTCGAGAGCCACGAGTCTTTCGGAATATCTATCTTCTTATCGTATTAATCTTGAATTGGATAATATGTTCCCTATAATTTATCTTTTTCGTATAGACTATGAGACCGACTGACAAGAACACTGAGGATGAGCGAATCATTTTTTTACACTAATGATTCTCGACTATGACTTATTCGAGTCACTAGTGACTATATAGAGAATCGAAGAAATTAAATAAGGAGAAAAAAAACAAAGATAATTTGAGGAGATGATGCATGAGTTTGTATTTATAATTATAGTTTGAATTTATTTATTTTTCTCTTTTTGTCTCTCTCGATCCGTTGACTAGAACAACACAGATATTATTATAAATAGATAAAGGTCAATTTTCTAAAATTCTCATTCGGACTCAAAAACTCTCTGTTGTTCTAGTCAACAGATTAAGGAGTATGACTCCCATGATTTATCTCTCTTCATCATCATCGAGGGACCGACGATGAGGGACGCTGGGAGTGAACATAATCATCTTTTATTATTATAGAAATTATAATTATCACGGACAAAACTAGATGGCTAACACAATACAGATTTACACCAAGTGAAAAAAAATCAATCTTTCAAGTTCACAGAGGTGTCTGTCCTCCACTATGTCAAATGCTAGTACGACCAAAAGTCGACCGTAATTTACCTTTCTTCATCTAATTATGGAATAGTTAAATAGACGATGAAGGATATCTGAAATGAGTGCATCACTTTTGCATCAAATATTTATAATTATAAAAGTAGCATGTTATTTAAAAAATTTAGAGTGTTATTTAATAAATTAGTCAATTAAATTTATAATTAAAATAAATTTTAATTTAAAATAATTATAGATATTAGGTCATAATTGTAATTTATTTTAATGAGCATAATGATGTATTTTATGACGGGAAAAAAATTAAAACACTCATTTTTTTTATATTGTAATTCTAATTATCAAGTTCGAAAGTGATCAATTTTATATAAATATACAAAAGACTAATTTTATTTTGATTGTTAGCTTATTTAAATGCCTTATCTCAATTTAAAAGGTTATATATTCTGGTTGGACACTTATCTTAAAAAGAAAATTTTAAAAATACTTAAAACAATTTTATAAATTATTTGTCTAAATTCCTCACTTTATTAGAAATATTGTTATTAAGTTAAGCATCAAATTTTTAATCAATTGAATGCTTATATGCACTTAATTACCCTTTTGATATTAAATTTTGACAATAATTTCAACGCTGCTTTCTTATTGAATAATTATAAAATTGAATAATTTTTTATTTTAAGATCACTCATTAGGCGATGACATAAAACATTTTTATTTGGTAACTCAAAAAAAGTTTATTAGTTGACATAAATTTAAAAAAAAACGATATATATATATATATATATATATATATATATATATATATATATAGAGAGAGAGAGAGAGAAATTTCTTCTCTGCTTGTATTGAGCAATCCGCGCCCGTTCGCGACCTGCTACACTCTTGCAATCACCGCCGTGCCATCAAGACCACCGGGATGAAGCGCGATCGGCCTTGGGCTTCGTCGGCCGATCCGTGATGACCGATTCCGGCCGGTTAAGCGTCGGAATCGGCGTGAACGATCGTTCCGGCCGATTCTTGCCGGATCCGGCGCTAGCGAAAACCGATCGCCTGAGCCGCAAACCCAGTGAGCGTCGATCAGCGCCGTCAAACGGTGCGGCAATGTGCGATGCCAATGACAGCGAATAGCCTGCTTCCCTGGCGGCGGCGAAAATGGCAGGTTCTGACTTCAGTAGCGTCGTGGGGGATGTGACAGTTGTCCTTGCGGCCCGAAGATTTCTCTCTCTCTCTCTCTCTCTCTCTCTCTATATATATATATATAAAATCTTGCGCCCATCGCTACGTGTCCCATGCGAAACTTCATCGCCGTTGGATATGTGGAGTTGCACAGTAATAAAAAATATACAATACTTTCGTTGAGTGCACTATAGTTCATCCCTTAATTCGTCGGGATCATTGACACTATTCTTGTCGTCGCCGACAAGCCTACGGCCACAACCAACACGATCGGACAAGAATTCAACCCGATCACAATTGTGAGATCGCAGCCAATCGCAGTTGTGATCAGGTCGAATTATGACCGCAGTCATACTAGAGTCGGAGTCCAATCAGATTGCGACTAAATTCTGACCGAATCACGAATAGATTCCGATCGGATTCTAAGTCTAACTGGATTGCGGCCGCCAACAATTCGATCGAATTTCGATCGCAATCCAATCTCGATCCGACTAACATCGACTCTAGTCGGACCATGATCAAATTCTGATTAAATCAAGATCGAAATCCAACCGAAAGGGACGATGTCGAGGGAATACAACAAGAAGTTACTATGTATTTCCCGTCACACACCACGTGTCATCCAAGATAACATTCCCGTGTGTGTATATATATATATATATATATATATATTATCTTGAGCGCCCATCACTACGTGTCCCGTGCACAACTTCTTCATTGTCAGATCTGCAAAGTTGCAAAGTAATGAAAAAATACACAATATTTTCATCGAGTGTGATATAACTCATCCCTGAACCTGTCGAGATCATCGACACTGTCCTCGCCATCGCCGACAAGCCCTACGGCCACAATTGAACCATGACTAGAGGCAATCGGGCAAGAATTCGACCTGATCGCGATTGTCACATCACATTCAATCACGATCGCGATCAGATTAGACACGGTCACACCAACAGGGGCGCGCAAGAGATCATACAATACAAAGAGAATCACAAATACACAGACGTTTTATACAATTTTTAGTATTTACTTAAATAATAAAAATATAAGCATGGTTTAGGCAAATCAGAGATATATTATCAAGCAATCTAGGAGGAACAGAAGTTGTACGATACACGATACACTATATCGATATACACCTTCAAATATCCTAAGCTAGACACCTATGGAAAGTTTAAAATACAAGGATATACCAAATTTCCGTCGTATTATCGAGGCAATATACAATTATACTAAGTCTGACCTGTGCATTGTAGAAGCCATCACAGAAGCCACCTTGAAAACTTTGTTGGAGTTCTCCAGCATGAGGGTCACAAATGCAAACTGTTTTCTCTTGTTTTAGGGTTCAAGGACATCTGGAAGAACAGATTTTATAAACTAAAGAAAGATCCAGTGAAAGAACTATGAAAAGAATGGTTTAGTTTATCTGTAAGATTATAATCAAGGGGGGGCGGTGCAACACCTTCACCGTATATTTGTTCGATTCGGGTGACGATATGTTTCCCGTAAGTGTATTTCTTCAGAGCCGACAGATGAACTTTGACGCGATCGAGCAGGATTTCCCGTTGCTTATCGGTGCATGTTTCGAGGATCTTCTGAACCACATAGTTTGCGAATTGATCCTTCATCATCACCTGAAAAAGGGAAATGAACAATGGGTAATATCAAACACAGAGGCCCAACTGAAAGAACAAAGATAAATCTGCAATGTACTACATGTCGATGCTGCATAGAGATATGTATCTCTTTAAGATTTAGGCAAATTCTACGTGCGTTTACCATCCGAGCTAGCCTCACGGGGGCAGTATCGACTAGCCTAAAAATGTCAGTATCGGTAAGGTCTAGGAGAATGGCAGAAGCTATTCATTTTAAGATGCTACTTCAGGAACAAAATATACATCAAACCTACTCACTGGTTAGTAGATTACTCTGCCAGTTCTAGCAAGCGAAAACCAAAGTAGGATTGAGGATAAGAAACCACTAAACTGGTCGTTCCATATTCAAATGGGAATTGTTCGACTCGACTAAAAGAACGACGAAGAGCAGATGAGACTATGACTAGGGAAACGACGCTGCTCTTAACTTTTGATATTGGCACACCTCCATTGAAATATGATGTTTTCCTAAGAAGTTTTGAAGATGACTATAAGAGCAAGGTATGGAAAACCATTATGCGCGGTTCGCATTGAATTAAGCTGAATTCTTTTTTCCTCTCCTCCTCCCTGATTCCTTCTCCTCGATGAGCACCATCACGCCTAGCACGAATGCACGATACCCGTCCAACCTGGAACTGAAAATCCAGCTCTGAACTATATTTCAAACTTTGCCTACAAGGTCTTCTAGATCCAAGCATTTGCAAATATAATGAAATATAGGATTCTAACCCCAAAAATGTAGATAAGTAAACAACTATCGAAAGATGCACAAGCTGTTAAATATCCCTGGTTGTTTGAAAAATTGGCAATGTCCTAATTCTTCATTTAAATTATATTGTATTCTAAGTTCCATGAGCAACTAAACTATGAACAGAAACATCAGAAGTTTTATCGCTGGCCATATCTAAAAAGAAAAGTAGATGATCAGGATACTAAAAGGCATTCAATAATTTGCCAAAGCTTTGAGCATACCAATAAATTGTCATTTCCTTCAGTTTGTCCAACTATTTCCTTGATCAAATGATCCCTCTCTTCAGTACTACCATATGCCAAACACTTTTCTATAACATTTGAAGCAAACTTGTTCTGACTCATCTGCACAATTTGCCCAAATAATTTGCTGATGATCTGGCTTCTTTCATGTGGTTTTCCCCTCTCCAAGACATGCTGAAAATGACAGAACTCTGAGAATTGAAATGTGACTGTCGACATCAAATCAAAAGGAACAAACTGGTATAGATAATGGTACACTCTCAACATAGCCTGCACAGACCATACATAGTATACTGACAAATGAGGGGGTGCGACATCCTATATTATGCTATAAACTACCTAAACAGGTTGGTTTTCGCATAGCATGAATGTGAAATGAAGGGTTCAATAATATATAATAATATGCTTATGTCTAGTTTAAGCCTTTATAACACTCATAATTGCACATTGCATTTCACAAAGCATGATGGAAAAATCACCAACCCAAGAGGGAAAGGATCTCGTGTTTCTGCATGCTTGTCAATTGAAGAAAGCAGACTATCCGCTTTTAACTTCAAGGACAACTCAATTAATTTGCTCTATAACAGATAATAACTTGAAGGAAACATAAAGATCAATAAGAAAAACCGATTGCACTTGAACTAAACTTGGGCGTGTTATACTGCAGGTAATGCCAGTATTGCACCAGATGGCATTACATGTGGATCAACAAATTAAGCATGATCAAAATTTTCATTATTCCAATCAATGATGAACACATGAAATATATCATTAATTACAGAATCGAGATCAACAGTGGAAATGCTAAAGCACTAGCCTGGGTGACGTAATTGCCATACTGATCTTGTGCAAGCAGGCAAGCTGACTGCAAAATCTCATCGACGATGAATTGACTTTGAGATTCATCGCTACAGTGCTCCAGGATTCTCTACAAAGAGGAAAATAATGTCTCAGAGTATCTGCATCTCAAAATCAGAATACTATCTGAAGAATAGAAAATTGCTTGACCTGAATCACACGGCAACCATAAGGATGTGTAGAAAGTGTTGCAACTTGACCATGAAACGCAGATATTATGAAGCCAATTTTTTCTGCTGGTATACACTCAATGCACTTTTGAATTACATGATTTCCATTCTGATCACGAACACATCTCATGACATTTCCATCAAGTTCTTGCACAAGCTGCGTTTTCTGATCAAGATGGATAACCTCAAGAGCCTGTAACAAGAAAAATTCAATGAGATTTGACAGGAATGGGATAAAAGGGTTAAAAAATCTCCCAGCACGACTGAAAGTGTTACTCCTGCCTTTTTTCCTCCTTAAAAAAAAAATTTAAAGCTTGCAAACTCTAGCATAACCTCAAACATAGGATCTAAAGAAAAGAAGAATCCAAACTTCCTGCAAAAAAGAACTTCGTTTATTTTTAACATAATCACTCTCTAGCTAAAAAAAGAACAACATGCATGGCTTTGTGAACATTTACCTTTGAACAAGACAGAAGACAACAAATGGCAATTTCAGGCTATTTGGTGCCAGCTACATATCCCATTATTGTGTTCTTAGTCAAAAATTTTATCTCTCTACAGCTCACGCGTCTAGCTTTAACTGATGAAAGTTGGGTTTAGAACCCAACTTGCAAGCATCTTACAATCCATTATTATTTGAATTAGACTCAATTGTTCATGACTAAATACCAATGAGTGATCACACTTTTTCATTTCCATATGTTGTTTCCAACAATCTAATCTACTAAACATGGCAGGTCATACAACTTGTATTTTTTTTCTCTTACCCAAAGAAAATACCATGATCACGTAGCAATCTAGAAGTCCTCATCTTGACCACAGATGTTCGTACAAATTTACCCTAGACCCCATGATCATCAATATCAAAAACTTGAATGGACTGTTTGGCACAAAATGAACCTTAGCTGTCCAACATTAATATACTAAACACTCACAGTCGTGGATTTGTTAGGGGAAAACCAACCAAATTCCAAGTATCATTAGAATGCAATGAGGTCATATCATTTATCATGGCCTGTCTCCTTTTCGATCAGAAAGTGCATCTGAAACAGTCTTATGAATGGAGAAGAGAGAGAAAGAATAATGAGGTGACAAAGTAGAAGAATATAACCATAGAAAGAGGATGTGAAGTAGCACAAAATGAGCCTTAGCTGTCCAACATTAATATAGTAAACACTCACAGTCGTGGATTTGTTAGGGGAAAACCAACCAAATTCCAAGTATCATTAGAATGCAATGAGGTCATATCATTTATCATGGCCTGTCTCCTTTTCGATCAGAAAGTGCATCTGAAACAGTCTTATGAATGGAGAAGAGAGAGAAAGAATAATGAGGTGACAAAGTAGAAGAATATAACCATAGAAAGAGGATGTGAAGTAGCACATTACAGGTGCCTTTTTGGGTACCCTTTTGGAGGGCAATGGAAAGGTCCAGACAAAACTAGATCCAAGACAATAGACAATGTTAGAAAAGCAGCAAATCTAGAGGACTGACTTTGTACGTTTAGATCTTGATCTTTTGCAATAAGCATGCAGTGGAAGAGGCTCTGGAGTTCAGTAGAAACATCTGGCCTCCTTAAATTCAGTATGACAAACGTAGTTCACAAATCTCAAAGCTACTGATGTAAAATTGCATGAACACCAAAGAACTTCAACAAGATGTCAAACTACGTCAATTACAGTTCTGAAACAAGTGAAGTGCATAACATGAAGCAGAAGTGATAAGGATAGCTAAAAGAAAGATAACCTTTTGAATAACGCGACAGCCATACATCTGAAGGCTCAAAGTTAAGACATTGCCAACAAGTTTATTAGCTAGCTCTTTCCTCTGTTCAGGGCTCCCATGTTCAAAAAACTGCAAGAGCCGAGCAGTGAATAAGAGCATGGTGTCTTGAGAATACTAATATATGAAGAATTTAAGAAGCAAGAATCAGATAGGTAGTCAGAGACAAGTTTGGGAGCTGTACCTTCTGAATAACATAATTCCCAAATACATCAGTCATTAATGAAGAGGAATGTGGAAGTACTTCATTGAAAACTGAAGCCTTCTCATCAACACTACAAGTCTCTAACTTTTGCTGGATAAATCGACTCCCATGTTGGTCAGCGCTGAGGCAAAAGAAAATACATAAACTAAAACAATACACCACGTAATAAGCTCTGACAACATTCAAACAAAAGGTCGAATTTAGAAAAGGAAAAAAAATAGTGCTTGCCTAAATTCCACCACACGTCCAACAATGTCAGGCAATTCATATCTATGAGCTTTGTTAGACTTGAGCTCTTCAAGCAAAGAGTACGTCTTTGAGTCATCAAACTTCTCACGCTCTTTTTGGCTTTGCCACCCTGATAGAGAACTAGTATGTCTCTCAGAGCTGAATGTAAACTTAATGTTCTCATTTTTCCATCCTGAAAAACTTGTTCCAGTCACTGGTGGTCCTTGAAAAACAGGACTACCCATTGGTGAATTTGAAAACTGCATCATTGCACCGATATTCATAGGGCTCTCATAGTAAGTAGGGCTGACAGTGCCCCCTATTGTAGCATTAAGAGTATTGACACCACTAACTCTCGTGGCTTGGGGTAGTTGATCAGCTAGATATGTAGAAGAACCCCGAGCTTGCTGTGGATCATAGAGGCCTGGTAAGCTCCCTACAGCATTTCCCCTGGATATTTTTGACTCATATTGATCTGCAGCTGCAGTACTATAAGCATTGATTGAATGATGTTGATAGAAAGGCATATACGAAGAATCAGTAAAGGGAGAATGCATAGCTAAACCCAATTGACCATACATCTTATATAACTGCTGGATGTCAACTCCAAAAAAAACATTTCCCCCTGAAGTGACTACTGGAACTCTAGTACTAAAGTTAGGTCCGACTGCACTCTCAAAAGGCACTGGCATAGCATTTTGATGATAAGAATAAGCAGTGACAAGTGGAGGCACTAGCGAGGGATTTAATGTGTATCCACTTGCGCTAAACTGAGAAGGAAGTAGGCTACTAGATTGCAAACTATGGTAATATGGAGTTCCATATGCCGCTGCTGTTATGTACAAGGGAGAAATGCTAGACGATGGTGACAGCGGTTGCACCTCAGCCGCTGATAATTTTGGTTGGCCATGAGAAGTATGATTCCCAGGACTTTGAGAATGTTGTATTCCTCGAGAAATCATCTGAGACTGACCAACCTGAGCTCGAGCAAATGAGCTTTGTGAGTGCAAATTACCTGGCCGAGAGTAACGCCTTGATTGGTTGGTTGAATGTCCATCAGAAGATAACCTTAGCTTTGTCATTTTATCCTTGATATTATCAAGACCTAACCCAATCACAGCACTAGGTGAAACACTGTTCTCAAAATTGCTGACACACTTGCTAGTTTCCATTTGACTAACTGTCCTCTCAGTCGATGTTGCAGATAAAATTGGCATGCCACCCAGATCACCACTCAATATCGACCCAACTGAATATGGACCTGTGTGAAGAGAACGAGAGTGTATGCCCACACTGTTTTTTCTTGGTTCTGGCATAGTCATGCCAACTGAAGAATCATGTACAGCATTTGAAAAGGAACCGTGGTTGGATTCTTGCTCTAGCAATATTTGTCTTGAAGGATGAGAGTGATCAGGATATGAAGTATGAGAAAAATCCTCCTGAAACATCAGACAACCAAGCTTCAAACAACTGTAAAAAAAAAAATGGTATTCTCAAATAACACCTAAGATATAGAAATAATCTATCTAAGCCGGTCAAAGTTTCTGAAATACTTCTAAAAGAACCATGTATAATTGCAATGGCATAAAAATAATAATAAATGTTATGTAAGCTACTGAGCTTGAACAATTGCTAGGGAAACACTAAGAAATGTTCATGCAAACTACCAGACAACCTCCACAGAAAGACTCAGGTAATTATAAGTGTTTATTAAAAGTTAAAACAAAATTCTTAGGAAATGCTTAGAACATTTATGAGCACTCAATGGCTTAGGCTCATAGCACAAGTGGCAAGCCCATGCAGCAAAAAACATTCTAGAATCAACTCAACTGAGCATCCATAACAACAAATCTGAATGTTATAATGAATTTCCAAAACAAGGCCTCCAATCAAGCTATGTTTTCCTATGTTGGGTCACTCATCCAGCAATCTTAAACAACTTCCTAAGGTAGTGCAGAAGAGAACATTGTATTGGTTCATGCATTGCATACTTAAATCATCGACATCAGACTGACATAGTATTATTAAGAAACGTACATGCACAAATAAAGACGTATTTACATCCAAACTTAGGCCCAAAGGTTTCAAATGAGCCAGGCCATTGGTTGTCCATCACGGTCTATAAGCCACACCTACATAGCCAATGGGCTGGGCCATGCATGAACCAGAGCCCAGCCTACCTCGATTCCAACTCATTATAATCTTTTTAATACTTAATAAAGATATTGCTAATTTAATATCAATATTTTAATAATATTTTTTTATAAAAAAAACAGTCCGATGCACGAAGCTCCCGACATACAGGGTACCAGAGAATGATTCATTATATGCAGTCTTACCTTGCTTTGCAAAAGACTATTTCTAGGATTCAAACTCATGACCTCTAAGTCACAAGGCAACAACTTTATCATTGCGTCAAGGCTCCCCTTCTTTAATAATGTTTAACAAATAAAAAAAAAATTAAATACTATAAAATATTTTAAACAATACTTCTATTATCAAAGTTTTATATAATTAATAATAGATAATATGTTTAATAAAAAGGAAATTTTAAAAAAGAACAAAAAATCCTGCAGGTTGTACCCTGGCTAGGTGAGAGTCTAGGTCTTCATGTGCTAGCCAAATAAAATTGGAGTAGCATAGTTACTAGCAAGGCACCTGAGCCCAGGTTGGGCCTGCCCATTGTCACCTCTATTTAGACCATAAGAAAATCATTGATCAGATGCAGCCTTCACTATTCACTAGGAGAAAAAAAGGACTATCAGAAATTTAGAAGAGCAGATAAATTACCTTCACTAGCTCTATCAGATTATTATGCTGCCCTTCAGAATCAGAAAAAATGAAAGGCAGAATATCAGCTTTCTTATCTACCCAGTTGCTGGGTTCAATTCTAGGTGCCCTGTCATCCTCAGGTTCCTCATCATGAGTAGATAGGACAGGTCGAGAGACAAAAAAAGATGTCTTAGTGTTGTCATCAAATGAAGGCAATCTCCTACTCTGACCGATACCTCCAATCTGTTGCATCATATATCGGTTCTCCCGAGAGATAAGAGGCTGAGGAAGCCTTGGTTTCAAGTTTACATTAGCACAGTAGTATGCTAAATAGGATGGATGAGCACGTAGTTCCTCTTCAGAGTTACAATTTTGTGCTGCACCATCTAGTTTCTCCAAGCCACCATCCAAGTCAGCAATCTGGCCTTTTAAGATATCAAACGCTGCACAAGAACCTTCAATACTTGGAGGTGCACTGCCACTTCGACTGAGACCATTGATACCCTTGTTTCCATGGTACTTTTGCCCCTCCAAAAGTGGACCCAAATCTTCTGAAACTAAATTATCTGAAGATGAAAATTCTGATGGGTCCTTTCCAAGGGCCCAGTTCCCAGCTCCATTACTCCTTATGAATCTCAGTGGATTCTCTGTGGCCATTTATTTGAAGTTGCTTATCTTCAGATAATTCATTTATAAAATGTCAAATCTTCTACAGTTGTACTAGGAATGATCTCCTGCTGAAAATTTGGTGGTCAGCAATTCACAGACAAAGAAACTTCTTCAGAGAAGACCGACTCACGAATACAAAGCAATCAGTTCCAGCTAAAATCAAAAAGACCATGTTTGAATTAAGTCAAATACTGAAGAAACAATTAATAAAGTTCAAAATAAAACAACTGTTCCAAATTCATCTACTATGATAATAGATTTAGAATAGACTAGTCCATGAACTACAAGCAGAATGTGTGTGTGTGTGTGTGTGTGTGTGTGTGTGTGTGTGTGTGTGTGTGAAAGACACAAGAGAGAATATATATATATATATATAAGTGCCAGGTCAGAATGACAAATTCATGAAGCATATAATGAATAACCAAACTTGTTATAATTAATCACCCAATGAACTCTATGGCCTAAAACGTTATCATAATACATTCGGCTTTCAATAGTGATTTCCACCTCGATCAGAGAAAATAAATTAAGAAACCACAGTTGCCTCAAAGAATCAGTGACCAAAAATCCATCTACAGATATGAAGTATTTAGACCATTAGATGTAATAATGGTTAGCTCAAAAGTTCCATCAATTAAAAGAGTTAAAAGATCAAGAGGAAGTGTCATTGAAAAAAAATGCAAAAGGCTCCAAAATCCATCAATAAATATATGAAGAACACTAACTTTTGGTGTCAATTCATCAAAGTTGCTAACATATTAAATTACAGCCTGACAACAATTGCCCAAACTGATAATAACACACAAATTGATACTAAACTACAACTACATTACCCAACCTACCAATCAAAAGATAGATAACTACTGACTAACAGCTAGGAACATAGACTCTATTGAAGACTGACGGATCGAATTTTAGGCCAACTCTCTGCTGAAGTTCAACTACCATCCGTCATTTTGAAAGATTGGACTAAGTTGTTTGCCATGGGTCGCCCTTAAACATTCGGACTCCAATCATTGTAGTTTGGCAAGCTGAAAACATCTAACATGGAGATATATATCCCTTAGATCAGTAACAAGATTTGTAATCTGATCCATCTGATATGGACACATAAAAATGGCTAGAAATATATTTCGGGATTGCAATAATTATGTGTAATCTGTGATTATGGCACATCAAATGCAACCAAATTGAGCATACACAATATCTTAAATTGGTCAGCCACTCTGGTGATTACTTTATTTAATCTCTCCCTTTATCAAAAAGGAAAGCAAAAAAACTTTATTCTCGATCACCTCTTTCTTGGAATTGTTTTTTCTTGACCAATAAAAGTTACTCAGGCCCATTTCAGGCACCTTTCCCTTCAACATGAACCCTCCAGTTTCAGAATGCCGATTCTGTTTCCTTCCACCCGAATCTCTGGTCCGTCTCGAAAAGCCCGAACAAAACACATCAACACCAACGCACTAGTTCCCTGATTAACTGTATTGCAAGTTGCACTAACCATATAAAGCATCATAATAATAATGCCCAGCCTTTATAAGTAAAAAAAAACAAATTTTTCACAACTAAATTCTAATTAAAGAAAAGCCAAAATTTGTGACCAGATAGGGATCTAGAAAATTCGAACACTACAGTATTAACAATAATCCGGGTCCAAAAACCTCTCAGCCCAGATACCATACTTCCAGAAAGCGCCTCAGAAAGCGCAAAACCGCAATTTTGCAACTTTAATCGAGACAAGGCAAGCCAAATGCAATCATGAGCTAGTTATCAACCCTACGTCCAGACCCAGAAGAAGACCAGGGAAGGCTCTCACCTGTTTCCCAGGTCACGAGACATTGACTTCCCGAGCCCCCGATCCATATAGTAAGACAGCAATCCGTCAGCTCCTCTGGTCCATTACGGAGGAGAAACCGAACAAGGTTGGCGGATGACGAAGCAGGTCCCCTCGCTAGCTTCCCTCGCCAACCCTCTCTCTCTCTCTCTTTTGCTCCAAGCTCGAGGTGTCGCTTCTAAAACCCTCGATCGCCGGGCTTTTGGACATTTCCCGTGGCCGAGAACGCATGAAATGACCAAAATGGGCCTGACATCGTTAAGTTGCACCGCGGTAACAGCCAGAGCCAATTTAATGAAGCAGCCATTGCGCGACACGTCAGCTATTTGCTGGATCTCAATTCTCAGTTGCGTGGTTCGGACTTCGGAGCTGTTTCCCGGTGTGCTGACTCCAAGTTCCACGTCCAATGGTAGTTTCGGAATAGTCTAAAGTGTGCGCGAATAAACCCAAGCTTTTGTCATAATTACGGATAAAAGTTAGATAATTCACTCATTCATCCAATATATCTATTAGTTATTGTCCGATCTTTTAAAATTTAAATTATAATATTTATTTCGGAATACGATACAGTGATAAAAATAAAGAGACATCTTATATAAAAATATAATTTAATCCTCTACTATCATAGAAAATTTAAAAAAAATTATTCAAATGACCCTGTAGTTTAGAAATTTATTCGATGAACAAAATACGATTTTGATATTGGATCGTCGCTTGATGCGATTATAAAATTTAAATTAAACGTGAAAAATTTCAAGTATTTTTTTATTTATTCTTGATGGATGATGAAGATCACTTAAATTTCGATTTTATCTGATCCAGTTATTGATAAGACATTCAGAAGGTCCATGATATACGATCGATTAATCGGATTAAAAATTCAGATAATTAATGTCAATAAAAAAATTAAATACTCACTCGAACAGCTAATAATAAAAAGTAAAAAAATCCAAAATATACCGTAATTTAATTTTATTGTTTTTAATTAAAAAATATTTGAAAATAAAAGCCTATGGAGTTATTGGGTCTGAGTGGGGGGCCCACGGAACATTTCCCCTCGGGACTGAAGAAAATAAAAAGTCGAGGGTCGATTCCGCCATTATGCGGTGTTTCTGCCATTTCGTGCGTCGGTGACCGTCGATTTCGCAGAGGCGATGACGTGGGGGGAATCTAACCGAATGCGAGCGGTGGGGCCGGCTGCTTCGGTGCCCCCTTTATTTTCTCACTTTTTTTTTTCCATTTTTTTAACTGCAGCGTCCCGTAGGAAAGCAGGCGAAGCGGGACCGCAGTACACGTGGAAGGTCGCCAGGCATACGCGTCGGGCGTACGTGTCAACAACTGGGTGCTCAGGCGGGCACGTGACGTGACACGCGGACAGAACCAAATGAGCCGATCTGATGACCCTTTTTAACTTTGAGTTCAATTGAGTCGATCTTTGATCATACTGACACTTAGTAAAAGGATAAGTATCCCAGTTGATATTTTCATCTAGCAGTAGGAATTGATTCTTTCTCATTCGATACAAATCTACACTATATTAGCTATCTAATTTTACTCGTTGAGGCAATCTCCATCGTCTAATTAAATGGGATCGGATAATAATGAAAAACTTTTTCTCGATCTCTTCTTCTATGATGACTCTTTCTTCACGGATGAATATTATAGTCCAACTCCTTAAACTCATTATGGTCGTCGTCTTCATCATCGTGACCGATCAGTCGATCAAACTCCTGCAGTCAAATTCCAGCCAGATTTGAGTCGAAATCTGACCAAATTGCATATGCCGACACTGTGACCGCAATTGCGACATAATCTGATCGCAATCACGCCCGAATCTGACAACAATCTGATTGGAATTCGATCATGATTTGACTCGACTTTGATGTCGACTGGACTACAAACAGATTTCGATTGAATTGGGGGTGGAATCTAGTTGAATTGCAGTTACCATCGACTACAATCACGATTGTTTCCAACCGTTTTTGAACATTTTCAACAAGAATAGCCCGCGATCTGATGGACACTGTGTTAGTAATATATGAGAGATGTCCTAAGGCAATCGCCTTATGTATGAACCATTTATATGATAAATGAAGATTCACTATTTGAGTATACATGTTTTATGTATTTGATTGGATCTTAAACTCATTTACTGAATGTCCACGATACGATTCACAGCATGAGAGAATTTGTGATTGGATCACAACTAGTGAGTATCTCTACATGTGTAATTGTGATGTATCGGAATTATCCCTAGTCGATGAATTGATGGATTTGGACACCATCAATTACACGAGACTAGCACGAGGTATACTCCTTGGTGTATCCAAGCAGCTGATTCTCACTGGCTGGAGACATTGTGATGTCCGGAGTTAATCGTGGATGCTAGTTATGGTAACTAGTTCATTGGAGTGACCAGTCATAAGACTTCATATGGTTCTCTGCATATATAGATATGTCAATGAAGTTCTTACTGTGGCTTAAGTGCGATGTTCCTTTGACTTGCGGTATTCAAGTCATCTTGATCATGGAGACTTATGCTTTGACATCTTAAGCAAACATCTCAGGAGATGTGGACCGAGATGATTGGGTATAAGTCGAAGTGATCGAAGGTGTTTGAATAGCCTATAAAGGATTCACCACTCCTTGCGAGGAGATGTATACCCATGGCCTCTCGTCGGATTGTTACTAAAGTCTTTGGCCAAAGCATTACATGTTTAGAGTAAAGTACTCTTCGATACATGTGGAGTAACTAGAATCCGTAGGACGAGGAAATGATACTTGGGCTAGGTGTGACGTAGTCAGCCTAGTGGGGACTGACACAATAGACCATGTCCTGAACCAAGTGGGTATAAGATGAGTGAAGAGAATGGGGCACGATTCATTCGAGCTACTGAAGGGTTTCAGAAATAGTTCTGGATCAACCGTTGATCTTTTCGGTTAATTGGGGATCATGATGTACTACTAGGTGCCACTCATGATCGTTTTATAATTAATGGTTAATTATAGACGGCCAACATAAACCGAGAACCTATTTGGTCACACGCACAACGAGTGTAATCCAAAGGATTTAAAACGAGCTTGAGAATGGGATTCTCAGACCGAGAGAAACTATGTTTGGTTGGACCAAACATAAAGCGAGCATGAAATTGTTTCAGTCGCAGAGGAAGCGTGGATGGGCCGTGTCTTATGAAGACATAATGGATGGACCAAAATGGTTTGGTTCTAATCCAATGGATGAGAATAAACCAAAGGGTTTGGTTTATATTAAACGAATGAACCAAAGGTTGGTTCGGTTCGTTTTAACTTAAAATAAACCATCATGGTTTGGTTTATTTTAACTTATCTTAATGGAGCGGGTTAACAGGCTTTATGGATATGATCCATTAACCATTAAGAGAATTAGTTCTCTATAAAATAGGGCTTAAACCCTAACCCTAAATGCTAATGAAGTTGTTGCCGCCCAACATGTTGTTGCCGCCCAACACATTGTTGCCGCCCAGCTTGTGGTGCCGCCGTCCAGCTCCTTGCCGGCGTCCAAGCTCCAGCCGGTGAACCTCCGGCGACCCTCCGGTGATCTCCTATAGGTTCGGCATCAAGGTGAGCCTTTTCTCTCCTTGTTTTGGCCGGCGCCTACTCCTCCACCAAGCTGTCCAGTTTTCTGGACAGCTTCTCCTCCTCTCGTCGGAGCGTCGTTTGGACGACGGTTAGTGCTCCGACAGCGGCTAACTTACCGGGGATTTGATCTCCGGTAATCCTCTGAGGTGGAGGACGAAGGATTCGTCAATTGGTTGACGAATACCTCTCCGGAGAAGCGAGTTTTGAGAACTCGTTTTAGGATCCGAATTTGGATTCGGATCGTGATCATCTCTAGATCACGTCGTCTTCAACACGAGGCTAGTAACCCGTACGAAGACGAAGCTCGTGACTTAGCGAAGTCATCCCGAGGAGCTCGGCGTGGATACGGATAGAGACGATTCTTACGAGGATCGTTCCGGTTGATGTCGTTCCCGCTACACGTCATACGGAAGGTATAACGTAGTTTAATTTCCTTTTATTGCAAATTTTAATTTACGGTTATGTCTACACTTGTTGTAATAGCATGCGTGTGTTGTGTGTGTTGTAATAAATATAGATTTATTAATTTTAATTGCTTCCGCTGTGCTCATGTTTACGAAACATGATCGAACACACACACGCCGCGGTGCCGGAAACCCAACACACTGAAGTTCGATCGAATCGCGATTGTCAACGCCCGTTGGCCCGTCACACTAGAGGTTGCAATTCGATCATAATCCGATTAACATTAGAGTCCGATTGAATCGCGATCAGAATCGATCGCAGCACTGACGATCGTAATTTGGTGGTAGATCACAGTCGAATTTGATCGGA
Organism: Wurfbainia villosa; assembly: GCA_025175895.1. Classification (NCBI taxonomy): domain Eukaryota; kingdom Viridiplantae; phylum Streptophyta; class Magnoliopsida; order Zingiberales; family Zingiberaceae; genus Wurfbainia; species Wurfbainia villosa. The sequence goes on along the minus strand of CM045988.1, from coordinate 98,578,886 downwards.
TCACGATTAGAACCCGATCGCTCGACGTCAACGTCGATCGGAAGAGGTGCTCCAGCGTTGACAGTGCGAAGCTCTCGGTGCTCAAGCATCGAGTGAGAAAAATGGTGCTCAGGGATAGGAAAAAAGGTGCGACGAAAGTTACTATACATATATTCCGTTATCGCACATGAAATGGTAACTTGATGATTGCTTTGATTTTTCTATCGGACCAAGCTCCTGGAGCCATCACCCTTCTATATACAGATATCAGACTTTTGTGATTAATTTGTCTTTGATTCTAAATCCTTCTCGCGATAATAAAAGCAACGGTGTCATTGAATTCGTCAATCTAGTAGTTTCTATCGATCTGTTCTACGGTCATTGTGAGAAAGATAAATCACAGATAGTCTTATAAGCTTTGACATGATGGACAAAACACGTTGAGTCATCTGAATTCAGGAAAGAGTTTTAGATATCTTCCGAAATCGACTCTTATCTTATCCGTAAACTCTGTCGTGCTTTAGCCGCTACATCATCCCCCGTAGGGACAAGTATATGCTCATTAATCCATCAATGTGAATTGTTAATGAATTTAGACTAATTGTTGCGGCTGAGACTGGGATGTTAAGGTGTCCAATAGCGAGAGCGACAAATGATCGATGACTCGGATAGAAGGACTTGATGTAGCAGAAGTTCTTGATGCAGCAGAAGTGATGGATTGGAGGGTGGAGTGTCTCGGGCATTTATCGAATGATGCTTCACGGCAAGACGAGTCCTGTAACGGAAAGAAGTGATTAAGGATACCGAGAGAGATCTCGGTAAGGTCCCTCCGACACTCAAGGTAGAAATCAATGAGTAGAGGAGAAAATATAAAAGCACAAAGGTGGTGTAAAAGATATTTATGAGAGTAATGATCCCTATTATCTCTAAGAGCCGACATCGTCACGTCATAAAGTCATATCATCTACGCCCTTCCATACCGCTCTTCAGAGATATCTCTACTTATATAAGAATCACCCGAAGAGGAGAAAACGGGTTCGACATATTTTACATCACCCTTGCGCTTTTCATACTTTCTCCCCTACTCACTAATTCCAGCTTTGAGCATCGGAGGAGCCTTGTCGAAATCTCTCTCGGTGCCCTTAACCGTTTCTTTTCGTTGCAGAACTTATCTCGATCACGAAGCGTCATTCGATAAACGTCCGAGACACCCCATCCTCTAATCCAACACTTCTACCGCATCAAGAACTTCTGCCGCATCAAGCCTTTCTATTCGAGTCATCGGTCCTTTGCCGCTCTCGTTATTGGACACCTCAACATTTCGATCACAGCCGCAACACTAATTATATATACTAAGGCAGCTCTTGGACGACGCACGATCGATGCCCAGGTCGCCGGCGGTCCGGAGCGACTCGGGACCCGCCGGATTCCGGCCGCGATCGGGCCGGATTCCGGCCGAATCGCGGTCGGAATCCGGGAGGGGAAGGACCGCCAGCGTCGGGCGATCCTTCCCCGACCAGATCCCGGCCACGATTCGGCCGGAATCCGACGACTGGCGATCGGCAGCGGCCACTGCCGGCCGCGATTGGGCCGGATTTTGACCGAATCGCGGCCGGAATCCGGTGGCTCCCGAGTTCCTCCGGACCGTCGGCGACCTGGGCGTCGATCGCACCAGGTCCGGCGGCCGGAGGCCGCCGGACGGCGCGGCGGCGATGGCGGCAGCGGAGCTGCCTCAGTGCGTCGCGGACGTATCGCGGAAAAATCGTCGCGCAGGAGAAAGTTTTTCTATATATATATATATAAATATGATCCTCGATCATTTGACGACTATTTAAATTTTTCTATCGGATTTTACTCTCGGAGTCATAATCCTCGTACGAGATAAGATATTGTGATTGATTTGTCTAGAATCTTAGATCCTTACAATAAACGCAACGATATCACTGGATATTCAATTCCATATTTATTATTTTATTTTATTTCCATTGTTGATTTAGTATCGTATAATTATTGTAGATTTCTTGATATGAACACGTATCAAATTGTTTGCATTTTTTATGATTTATACATGGTAACTCGATCCATCAACCAATTAACGAATTGAAATTCATCATTTTTTTTTGTTCTTCAATTGAATTTTGATGCGCGGGACTCCAATTGAGTTTATACAGGGGTGTAAACGAATCCAATCGAATTGAATTTTTTAAAAAATTTAGGGGATATTTGAAAGCATTCTCATTTTCTATTTTCTGGAAAACAAAAAACAGTTTTTTTCTATTTTCCAGTTTTTCAAAAAATTCTCTCTCAGAAAACGGAGATGGAAAACGCCAATCAAATACGTTTTCTCGTTTTCTCAGAAAATGAAAACAGAAAATAGAAAATTTTCTCTCTACCAAACACCCCCTTAGTATTCGAGTTCGATTCGAAGTTCGGATTGACATATTCGAATTCGATTCGAAATTCGAAAATTTAATCATTTTGAGCTCGAATTCGATTCGAATCGAAGTTCGAGTTCGGATTCGATTCGAAATATTCGAATATTAATTCAAATGATTCGATTACTATTCGAAATTGATGCTCGATTTAATATTCGAATGATGCTCGACTTGATATTCGAAAATTTATATTCGAAAAATTTTAATAAATAAAAAATTAAAGTTCACAAACAGTTCAAAAAGTATTATTTCGGCTCGAGTTTGATTCGAAAAGTATTTGTACATATTCGAATTCGATAATTTCAAATTCGAATCGAATATTATTTGAGCCAGCTCGAAAAACTCGCGAACCGACTCGATTCATTTACACCCCTAAGTTTACAACGTAAAGTTACATTTCATTTTCGGTAAAAAAAAGAAAAGGGTAATATTATGAAATCGTATAGACCAAAGCAAACGATGAAACTCTCACTCTGAAAACTTTCATCAATCGGTTTATAGTACGAAGATATCTTTGAGATTATCAAGAAGGCAGATAAAAATCTATAGATTTTGTTCAATGAAATTTGATCCCTGTCTCATTAGTAGTTAGGTATGTTTATTGATTCTTCGATTCCGATTTCGATTCCGATTCGATTCTAATCGATTTCGCATTCGTCGACATTTGAATCAATCCGAATCGATTTCGATTCCAAAGTTTTAACTTTGGAACCAATTCAATTTGGACCGGTTCCGGACCGATTCCGAAATGGTTCCGAACTATTTTTTTCGAATTTAAGCTTTCAAATTCATCTAACGTGCTGGTGATCCTATTTTTCGTTTTTTTCTATCGCAAAATAATCTTATAGACATTTAACATGCTAAGAATTTTCACTTTTAAATTAGCAATCGGAATCATATCCACATCGAAATCAATTGGAACCGAATCGAACCGAAATCAGAATGATTATGGTTCAATTATAAACCCGGTTCATCTGAATCGATTCTAATTCCGAATTTAACATATTAATTCCAACTCAATTCCATATCAAATTGGTCCATTAAACATACCTATTAGTAGCAATGCGCCCTTTGTTAATTACAAGGATTGTCCCGGTAGAGATTATAAAATCATCAATTATAACAAAAAGTGATTTGTTCGTTTTGATTGATAGAAATTCACGATTTTAAGTATGTATATAAAAATCAGATATATATAACAATATTTGCAGAATAGATATAGTCTTATCGAATTTCTTTGATGACAAAGAACATAAAAACCAAACGATAGCAAACATTAACGAGACCTGATTGCAGCGGAATGACTATCGTTCCTCTTTCTGAGATCCACGCCGTCGTTCCTGCGAAAAAGGAAGGAGCAGATCTCCCGTAGAGTTCTGGAGTGACGGTGCCGTAAATTTCTCGTCGATAGGATGCGAGAAGTCTATCAGAAAATCAATTTCTACGAGGACCATGTCCTTTATATAGAAAACGGATCAGATCCGTTATCAACTCATCATCAATTATAGATCTGTTCTATAATGAATTCTACACATTAAACCTCACATCAAATAATCGAAACTCACAAACCAATAAATAAATCGCTTAATCAAATTCGAATTAATACAATATAATCGAACGATTATAAAAATCATATATAAATCCATCACCAACATCGAACACCTCCGTTAATCGGCCGTCTCATAATCAATACTAAAAAAATAAAATTTTTAAATTTCAGATTGATATTCGATTCACGTTCATTACTGCTTTAGTCAATTATCCACCCTGTGAGATGAGTGAACGGGCAGTTATTTTATCGGTTCAATTTTCTTTTTTTTTTTCTTTTTTTTTTCCGATTGTATTTTGATGTAGAAACAGACGATAAAATACAAAGGCAGTGGGACCCGAATGCCATCGATATCAGTGGAACTCTTAACCTTATCTAAAATAAAATTGACACACAATGTTAATTTTAAAAAACACCATTAAATTTAGTGATTTTTGTTTTTTTTTTTAATTTTTTTATATATTTTTTAATTGACATAATAATTAAAATCAATACTGATTGTTTCTTTGAGAGGAAAATAGGAAGGAGCGAGGAGGAGGGCACGAAGTGTTTACTCGAATGGAAATATTAGACGAGGAAAAAGTTTGTAATTTTTTTTTTAAACAAAAACAATTCAAAGTAGCTTTTCATTTAAAATAAATAATTATAAAAAAAAAACAACGCGATGTTTCTCTCCTATCTTTTATCCATCCTCCTCTCCCACAAGTAAACAAAGAATTACTTTTGATTTTATCCACAAGTAAACAGAGATTAATCGGATATTTTAGTGTTAATAAAAAAAAACAAGAGCAGTGAAAGGACGAAACTGCCCTTGTTTCTACAAAAGGCTCCGTCGTTCCTTGTTCCGTCCCTTTCTTTCTTCCTTCTTCCTCCATGAAGCCCACGGCTGAAACAGAGCACCTCGCTTCCTTCTCCATCGCCATCTCAAAGAAGGGCCATCTCATGGCGTCACGTCCTCCGTTCTCTTCCTCCTCCTCCTCCTCCAGTTCACCGCCAAGTATAGCCCAGTTGAGCAGCGATCAAATCATCTCCGTGCTCCTCCTCCTCCCCATCGAATCCGTGCTCTCCTTCTCCATGGCCTGCAGAAGGTTCAGATCCCTCGCCTCCTCGGACGCCCTGTGGGAACCCATCTGCCGGCGGGAGTGGGGCGGCGTCGGCGTCGACGCGCTCGTCGCTTCGTTGTCCCCGCAAGAAAGGCTGCGGCTTTCCTGGAAGCGGCTCTATGCTCAAGTTTCCCATCTCAGTTCCCTTTCTTGCCGCCGATTGTCGTGCGCAAGTGGCGCCTTTCCGCCTCCCAGGGCTTCTCACTCCCTTGCCTTCGTCTCCGATTGGCTCGTGCTCTTTGGCGGTGGATCCGAAGGAGGTTCGCACCCTTGTTTGTACTTGTCTTTGGTTTCTATCGTATTGACTAATTAACATGCGAATAAATTCCAATCGAGTGCCGAATTGCTAGAGTTTGACTACAGTTGTCTAAGAATTTTGCTGGTTGAGCTTGCATCGCCCTGATGGATTCTGATTAAGTCATTGGCTATTAGCATCTAATTTTAGCTTCTAGTTTGTCAGTTCAAGTTCATAGAGATTTTCTTTTCTTTTCTTTTTGTATAGATCTTGAGTAGAAGATGATGATATGAAGAGTAACCCTTCTGAGTGTGCTGCAACATATCATCCATTTTCGATTTAATTTTCTTGTTTCCCTTCTATTGATTGTTTTTCAATTGAGGATACAAAAGTACAAAGTGGTAAACGATGCTAAGTTCTACAATTGGATTTGCGTTAGCCACCAAATAAGTTATGAAGAGGAATGTAAACCATACACCTTCAACTGTTGAGTTTCTACATATTTGACTCACAAAAAATGTATGCTAAAGCACTTGGCAGTCAACGAGGTTTATATTAACTGCCCCGACCTGATAATCCTGCTATTATTGGTCATCTAGTTAGCAAAACATTTTTTTTTTGGAAAATCTAAAAAATTGAAGCAATCACATGAGGATAGAATAGCCAGTTAAGTTTAAAGTATAAACTGTTTTGCTACTTAAATGGCACTAAGCAAGCTTATAGGAAGTGAACTCAAGTCTTGCTATTCCTAGCATTCTGAAATCAGTCAGATTCTCTTCTAGCATCTTTTCTCAAAGTAAATAAAGATGGCAATGACTATTTTTCCTGCAATCCATGTTCTAGAAGGATATGCTCTGTTGTTGATCCTATTTCTTGTTCTGTATTTCGGAATGTTTAGATGATGGTTTGCAAGGAAGATTGTTCTCTCTTAGATTTCATCATTTAAGATGTGTTTCTTATATATTTGACATTCTTATTATTGAAAAATTCTGTTCATATTAGTTTATTAACTAATTTATTCTTTTTGATCAAAATCTAAGGAAAGGTCACCATTCACTGTTATCATTGGATGAAACTTTATGTAATACAACTTAAAAATTGTTAAATATTTTCTATACATAAATTGAAAATTTTTCTTCCTCGTTGTAGTCATCGTGGTTAATGTATCGACTGCATGTTTTGATGGGCATAAAATAGAAAATTTTGAAGTATTATGTTAGAAAAACTAGTTCACTTCGATAAAATTTTCTTTAGTATGTATTCTAAGACTAGCAGTTATGATGTGTGCAAATTGAGGTTAGTGATCAATGCTAGTGGAATGGTGGTATTGCCTTTGGCATGCCAACTCGAAGGTAGCTTTAACTAATGTTCTCTTGGAATTGTGAATCGCCTGCTACTTTTCAATCCATCTACAAACTAAATTTTATGCTTCCTGATGTTTGTAACTTTGTTTGGTAGGATACTGTATAAATAGTTTAACAAGATGAGTAGCTCTGAAATTTCAAACTACCTCTTTCTTTTATCCAGTTCAATCTTTTCACTCCTGGATATTGATCACCAAAGTAAAAAATTCGTCAAAATTTATCAGCATGAGAATATTATTTTGTTTACTTTTTGAAGTGCATCTTGTTCTATTCTGTATTATTTGAACAAATTAAGAAAAGTAGGTCCATATCATCTAACTTTGTGAGCTATGAGATACCAACTTGAATTAGTCCCAGATATTCTAGAACGTTTGCTAGAAATTCAATGTTCTTCAGAGGGAATCTTCATATCTAAGGTAGTTCTAATAAGTTTTTTTTAAAAACAAGTTCCTACATCAAATATTTATGAAGTCTTATAACCATTTAGTCAAGATTAACAGATACCATGAAACTTAGCAAAAATAGTTTTTGCTTAAATAATATGCCATTCTTTTTGTTGCAAAGGTACTTTATGCAATTTATTCATTATTTTGAGTTGATTTTCTTTTCATGGACACTTTTTTTTTTATAATGAGACCTTAAGGTACATTTCTCTAATTATTAGGACGCCATCTCGATGATACACGGATAGCATACATTGGAAATGGATGCAACAGGGCATTAAGTTGGCAACACATTAATTCAGGCATCCCGAGTGGGCGATTTGGACAGACATGCACTCTCCTCGGCAACTATCTAGTTCTTTTTGGTGGCATCAGCGATAATGGAGACCGTTTGAATGATACATGGATTGGAGAGACCTTTTATGAGGGACAAGATATGAGAATTGCATGGAGGCTGCTCAATGTGAATTCTGTAGTTCCATCTGCTCGCGGAGCTCATGCTGCATGTTGTGATGCAGATCATAGGATGGTGGTGCATGGAGGAATTGGATTGCATGGCCTCAGGCTTAATGATACATGGATTCTGAATTTATCAGACGACTTCAGATCTGGCAGTTGGCATCGAGTAAATGATGTTCAGTCACTACCTCCACCTCGCTCGGGTCACACATTAACTTGGATTGGTGGAACATATATGGTTCTATTTGGTGGGAGGGGATCAGCATATGAAGTTCTTAATGATGTTTGGGTCTTGGACATTGGTATCGATAATCCCGAATGGAAGGAACTCAAGTACGAGCTATACGGTTTACCAAGTGAAATGCCCCTTCCACGAGTTGGACATTCAGCGACACTTGTGTTAGGGAGAAAGATTCTCATATATGGCGGTGAAGATTCGCAGAGGCATAGGAAGGACGACTTTTGGGTGTTAGATGTAGGTGCTCTTCCAGGGTTCCAAACAGTAGGTTTAAAGAAACCATCAAGGAATTTTTGGAAAAAACTGCAAGTTGAAGGTCACCATCCGTCATACAGGTCATTCCATGGTGCCTGCACCGACGAGTCTGGACGTTTCGTCTATATCTTTGGAGGTATGGTCGACGACATCATTCAACCTACTGAGGCCTCCGGATTGAGTTTTAACGGGGAATTGTATCAGATAGAGCTTGTTCTCCAGTTATAGCATACTAGCCTTTAGACTATATGTTGCACGCATACGAGCGATACAATACGAAATCAGGTGCACCTTGTAAAAACCTGTCTGTTGATTAACCTTCGCACATGAATCTGCTTGTAAGAATAATGCTCCTCGAAAGTAAGAGTCCATGTTAATATTGGTTTGTCGTCCACATGTTCGTGCAGAATTGCAGGAGTTTCTGATATTTGTTAGGGATCTAGTCTCAAAAAGGTCGCCAGGAGGTTCCGGAGAGTTACATGATGAACTTTGAACCCTGATGCATTTCTTCTGAATTTCCCGGATTCATGCTGGAAGTCTCAATTTAGGAATTAACACAGCAGCACTTCATGTTGGATTTCCAGAAGCTAATTTTGTCTCCAAAGAGTCTCTGTGGAAGAACACATTCTTCATACTCGCAACTCTGACAGTGTAGCTTGACCAGGTTCTTCTGACTCGACGAGGCGATCTCTATGGTCCCCTTTCAATTTTGAAACAGAGAATGACCTTAATCCATGTCCTTGACAGAATAATGGGTACCATTCATTCAGGTTAATTGTTCTCCAGCCGCGGACCACTTTCAAGCGTCAGGGCTATCGAAAAAGGAATGTTTTGTAGCCAGTGTGGATGCTGTAAATTCTATTCTTTTGCAAGAGATCATGGATAAATCTGGAAGCGGTCGCGATGTTGCCAAGCCACAAAACATGGATCTAGCCGATAATAATAGAGCATGGAGCTTCACCGGTTTGCTCGTCTTTATATCTGGACTCTCATGTGTTGTGGTCACTGGTCAAGCAAGCAGAGGGGACCAACAATTTGCCAGGACAATCTGGTCCTGCAGCTGTTCATATCGCGTCTGTGCAATTGCAGTCTCAATCTCGATCGATGACCGACGATCGACCACCTCGTGGCACCTTGTGATGCAGGGGTCATGGCTCATGGGCGTGCCAACTCTGTGAAGTACTGCTCTTCTCTTCAAGTAAGAGTGTTAAACCCTCTGTTAAATGTTTCTCTGAACAAAGTTAATGCACTGTGTCAACTCTCCTGGCTTCATTGATGGATATTGAAATATTAATAGTCAGCAACGATAAAATAAGATAGACTTTATTTAAATATATAATGAAAGTTTGATTGTTATTGTTGTTGGATGAATATAATTATATAATTTATATGGAGAAGGTAAATTTTCTAATAGAAAAGTCAACACAAATAGGAAAAAGGATAATGATAGAGAGAGCATAACTATCTCACAAACAAGTGATTGATACCGAAAGTTCTCGATAATATGCTCTCTTTATTTGTCTTCTCTTTGAAAAAATCTTATGCATATCAACAACAAGTATAACATTATAATAACAACAACAATAAAGTTTTATCCCAGTAGATGAGGTTAGTTATAAAGATCATTCTATATCATTGGACTCGAAATAAACTATATCATCATATATACTTAAATAAATTTTATATTCTTTTATTATTGTTTATCAAAAATTTTTTTTGCCTTATTCTTTCTCGTTTGATATGTGTATTTATCATCGTTTCACATCGCCTAACTAGAGCATTTATTGGTCATCTAAGTATATGCTCGGATCACTTTAAACATATTTTTCGAAGTTTTCTCTCAATAGATGCAATTCCGACTCTCTCTAATACTCTCATTTTTTATTCTGTCCATCTTCGTGTGTCTACACATCCATCTTAACATCCTTATCTCTGCAATTTTCATCTTTTGTTTATGTGCTCAAGTCGTAGCCCAATATTCAACGTCATATAACATAGCAGATCTAGTTGTTATTTTGTAGAATTTTCCTTAAGTTTTAGAGGTATTTTATGATCATATAAAACACCTGACACACTTCTCTATTTCAACCATCCTACTTATTTTACATGTAAGACATCTCTTTCAATTTCTCCATAATCTTGAAAAATGATTCTAAATATTCAAAACTCTTAGTTTCAAACAACTCGTCACCTTCTATCTTAACACTCATTTCATTACGTCTAATATTGCTGAACTTAAATTTCATATATTCCGATTTTACTCTACTAAGCCTAAAACCTTTCACTTTTATGGTGTGTTTGGTTCAAGTTATCATGCATAATCTTGGCTATGTGATTACCAAGTAATCCCCTAACCAAGGTTATAGGGAATAAAACATAACTTATATTGTTTGATTTACTTTTAAGTAATAGGATAAAAACTTGTCTGTTTGAATGTTTTCATGCATAATCTAATTTAATATTTTACTATATTACCCTCCATTCAATTTTGACTCTACAATGGAAATCAAGTCATACAAAAGTAATATTTTTTATTCTTAATTGATCAAAGCCTAGTTTAATTTCTGAGTTCATCACTATAGTAACTTTTATAAGAAAATATTGAGCACACATAGTAAACATTGATTGAAATTTCGTAAATGGGGAGGGGTATTTTTGTCCCAACAGGTAAAAATCGAAAGTTAATGTTGGAAAAAAAATTTCTTGACCCCAGAATCAATGAAAACCTCTCTTTTCTTAGGTTTTTCGACTCCGAGTTGCATGTCTCTATTTGTTGATGTGTCAGGTATTTCTCATTACTCGATCATCATTCAAATTCTAAACCAAACAAGTTTTTTGTTGATAACTTTGGATAGTTAACCAAGATTATCAATAATAACTCCGAACCCAATGCACTCTTAGTATTTTCTGTCAAAATTTTAATTTAATATTTACTTCTTTATGTGTCTCATCTATCAAAAATAAGTATAACATAAAAAAAAAATTCAGTTTGCATTTATAGTTTGCTGGTTTGCCCTTTTAGAAATGCCTTCTAGAGTTCTTTAACCATTGTTTTACCCCTTTGTGCTAGCACAAGCTTTAACACAAGTTCGTAAAAAATTGAAATCGTCAATATAGCGGCCTTTATCGGTCCGTCTCAAGACCATTGTGAGGGAGATAAATCACAGAGGGTCCTATGGACTTTGATGCGATTGGCAAGGCTATGGAGGGCCGTTATGAGCCCGAGGGAGAAGTTTAAATTTCCCTCCGAAATTCAATCCATATCCCATCTAAAAGTTATCATACGATCTTACCAACGTGTCATCCTAGAGGTTTTTTTTTTTTTTACACAAGTCGTAACATGAGTTTGTGACTTTAAATTTTTAAAATTTTTGGATTTATGATGCACAAATTCATTTATTAAATAGCTTGTGCCCTTGGATTTTTGGCTCTATGCTAGGGCATAATAGTTGCAAGCTAATTTGCAAATTATTCTGTGGCTAAATTTTAAAAGCATATATTGAATTTAAAAAAAAAATGGTAGGTTTTCCATGGACTAAGCTTCAAGAACTCCTTGAGCCTCCATGGTCATGGTCACGCTAGATCCGACTCAATTGAGAGTGTGCTCAACATAACTCGTTCCATCATATTGTGCTACTCGGGGTTTAGCATGACTCATTTCTTTGATGCAAAAAACGATTCGTTCATCCTTAATATCTCTGTCAATCGGTTTCACAGTCAACATGGAGGAGATACACATGACTCATTTCTTGCTCATTACAAAGGAAGCAACAGATGGGCAATTGACTGTGCAACTGCATTTTGCTCAATCAACACTTGTTCAGTTATTGCTATGTCACAACTCTACAAACAACAATGGCTCTCTCTGCGATCCTTCCGATCCACAAGCCCGAACTGCCGATCGATTGCTATGCGTAACTTTTGCAACTTCGACGATAGGTAGAGCTCGAGTTTCGCATTCAGCCTCGCCGTAGAAAGACAAAGAGTGAACCCCTGGATCCCACCCCAAGCCTGATTTTCTCGTCGATGTATGTGATTTGCAGCTTGACCTCGCTCCGAAGGCCGTATGGTAACTCGAGCAACCCGACCTTCAGCACAGGGGGTTCGAATATGACTTGGACCCATTTACTGTCCAGCACAATCAGTTTACCTGAAAATGGCTCTTAGGGTTAAAGAACATAAGATGATCCTCGCAAAGAATCACTGAACATGTTCGTCGTTCGTCGCGTCCGCCGTTTACCTTTCAAGGATACTTCTCCGTTGACGACACCGAAAATAGAAAAAGTAACTTTGTTTCTCACAACATCAGGAGGTTCCAATGCCTGCACCATTTCGCTCGTCTTGAAGATGAATCGTCCGACGACGCTTCTATAGCCTCCTCCCGGCGATGTCGGCCTCGAACAATACACCACATCCCATTCTGAGGGGCATTTCCAAACATGAGCTTGTTAGACTAATAGTTGGCACAAACAATGATAGGTAAATTTTAGAGAGAAAACTAGCAAGAATTGTGTGGCGATCGGAATCGGTTATGCTTGGTTATAACCGATGCGAGACGATCGAATGATGAATTCGGTTTGAAGTGTTTGAATCCTTCATCAGTGAGGTATCTTTGGGCATGAAATGAAATGGCTTTGAAGGTCTGAGAAAGTTTCTCTGAACTTAAACTTGCCTACTCCATACAATGTCGACAAATCGAGTATTTTGTTCATCGGCAAAGCTTAAAACTTACCTCCAAAGATGAGAGGGGACTTAACCGGCTCATCGACACAATATCCGGCGAGCTGATCGGCCACATTCGCCACCTCTTTGTGTTCATGACTACTAAGCGAGATTCCTCCATCAGTTCCTTTCACCTACAGCACCAACCAGTCTTATTATTGCCACCATTACCGATCTATTTTCATCGAAACATAAAACCACAGGCAATTCCAATTCCAATTCCAATTCCATCTCCCCCAAAAAAATTTGCTTTCGCAGAAGTCGTCGAAGGAAACAAATTTCAAATTGTGTAAAATGGAGGGAAAAAAATCCCAAATACTGTTGAAATCCAGTTCCCGAAGTAAAGAAATTCAATTTTTTTTTTTCAAATTATAGAAACCCTAGGAGCAGTGTGATTCCATCGATTTCATTTCTTTAGATATGTAAAGGCTAGAACCTTGGATAGGATGGCGGTGACGAGGTCGTCCGGCGCCGCCGCGACGAGTGGCTGCGCCGAGACGGTGGCGCGGACGGCGGGGATCTTCCAGCGGCGTGGCAGCCTGACGGCGGAGGAAGGAGGCGAGACCGTAGGACGAGGGAGCAGCGCTCCGGAGGAGAAGAGAGCAAGGCCAACGGAGGACGCCATGGCCAGCCGGCGGCGGAAGAAGGTTCTCGATCGTTTTCTTTCGCTGTGCCTCCTCCTCCCTCATCACTTTGCCCTACGCCTCTATATCATTTTCCGTTATTTGATTTATTTAATTTATTGTAAAAATACTTTTCTCTTTTTTTTGATTGGCTGGTTCTTGATTTCGGATAAGAGGGTTAGTGGGCCCCATTGGCTACGTGGCGAATAGTTATGGCCAATGGGCGTTTCCCGAAATCCAAATCGATCCACCGATTCAACTCGGTGCCGCTGAGTCAAACGGACCGAGTTGAATAATAATAATAATAATAATAATAACGATAATAATTTCCATTCTCGATTTTTTTCTTTTCAAAATTAAATGGAGCAAATTAAAAACTATAAATTTCATCGTCAACATATGAACAGCATGTGTCACGCACGTGAGAGGAGGGTAGTAAGCGGTTTGTAAGCGAGTCCAGTGACTCAGCGACGGGATGCGACGTGGGGGAATCGTGACTCGGCGACGGCGATGAGCCTCGCCGCCACCCCCGAGCACGCTTCCAGTCGCCGGAGCACCGCGCCGATGCCGCTCCGCGAATCGCAGGAACTGGAAGGCTCGTCGTTTCCATTCTCATTCTCGACGCCGTCGCCGTCCTTATCATGCCGCGCGAAGAGCTTGACGGCGGACCAGAGCGCGGCCGCGAGGGCCACCCGTCCCGGCTTCGCGCCGACCACGACCGAACGAGAAGAGAGTAATCGCGCTGCTGCGGCCGCGCATCGCCGCGCGCTCCTCAGCCCCATTCTTCCACTCCAAACACTCAACACCCGCTCCGCCCTCGCCTCTCCAAACTGGCGCCGCCGACCCCGCCGCTTCGATGGGCCTCGCTGCTTCTCCGGCCGCAGCGCCGTCGAAGACTCGGCGGCGGACAGACACGACGAGCTCGAGAGCTCGGCTCCGTGGCACTGGCGGCAGAGGGAGCGGAGGGGCCGAACGACGGCGCCGGAGACGACGCAGGCCCCGGCGTCGACTGCGCGGCACTCCGCGCAGGCCACGCGGCGGACGTGCCGGGCGACGAGAAAGTTAGCACCGTGGACAGAGGCGTCGCAGGACCAGCAGAGGAAGGCGTCGTCAGAGTCGCAGTAGAGGGAGGCGTCGCCGCCGCACAGCTCGCATTGCTTCTCCATAGATGCCGTCGGAAGGATGCGCCGTTGCGCCTTCCTTTTTATAGGCGGCGGACCGGAACAAACCTGGTCCCGGTTTGGGTTAAACCGGCTCTGGTTTTGTGGTCCGAAGAGGAAGGCGATGGTCAAAATTAATTAATTAGTTTTTTTTCTTTTATTTAATTATTAATTTACGGCCAGAAATTTTAAAAAGAGAGTTTTGAGAGGGCGAGAACAGCTGCCACGTGTTTGTGACGCAGTCGAGAGACGTGGCGTAGGCAGAGGGCGCGTACGTCGCTGTCGCTTCCGGACGGTCCGGTTCGGTAGAATCGACGTGGTCGACGGAGAAGGCGTTGAAATCTACCGACGACCGTCCAAGTGACGGTCGATGACGTGGACCATCGAGTTATTGGATGACGACGTCTAAATCGACGCGACGGCGTCGTGTAAATTTGGACACGTCACCGGGGACGAAACCGTTCGCCTCGATAAAGAACAGGGACACGTGTCGGTTTCGAGCACGCGAATGCGCCATCAACTGGCTGTTGGCAGTTGCGTGCGCTCAACTCGGTGCCACGATTTGCCGTTCGGTTGGAGGAATTTAAATAAAATAAAAAGTAACTTTTAATTCGATTTGTTATATGAAATCATTATTTTTTTAAATTAACTCTTCCTGTGATTTGTGTAGAATTTATGATTTCTAAATAGCATTTTGATTTGTAATATAGTTTATGATTTAAAAATTTAATTTTTTTTATGTTATAAATCAGATGTAGTTTAGGGATTTTTTTTTAAATCAGATGTTCTAAATAGAAGTTTTAATTGAGAATAGTTTATACATTCAAGGATCCAAGATATAACTTAGAAGCCCAGGGGTGCGGTACGTATCAAAAGCAAAAATATATCTCATGAAAAAAATATAATTTGATTTTTTATTGAAATAATATTCGAGGAAAATTTAAACAAAAAAAAATCCATAAGAATAATCCTCTGTACAGAAATTTATCCGACGGATGAAATAAAATTTTGACAATGAACAATTTTTCAGAGATGACATATGGAATTCGAACTGAACCATCAAACTACGAGCACTTCTTTAATGTATCTAAGTAGTTGGTGGAGACCCGTAGAAGCTTCGATCTCTTATGACTCAATTATCGAAAATACGTCCTTGTAGAATCATAGGGTCAGATTGATCATCTTCAGAGATTAATCGGATCGAAAACTCAGATACTCTGATGCTAATAAAAATAGATACAAACTTAGAATAAGACTTAAAGTTCAACACTATCTCCATAAAATGATATTCCTCCGCTATAGGAGCTTACGGATAACATCACTATAAATTCCAAAACCTACGAACCTTCTCGTAGATTTTTTAGACTCTGGATACAGAAAATGGGAGGGATTGAATGAATGGATGAGATAACTTGAGTTGAGTTTTTTTCTTTGAAGTGATTTTCATCATCTAGAGGGTCCTATTTATAGGAGATGAAGAGGTGAAATATCCTTTGGTGATTGACTACATCCTTTGGTCATGATGCATTTGGGTCGTTGTTGCATATCTGAATGCAACGATCAACTCGATCAACGCTCCAGATCAATCTTCATCACCAACGATCAGATTGCAACTCTTCGCAATCAACGCTCCAGATCGTGTCACTTTGTGATCCATCAAACCTCTTCGATGCAACGATTTCCATCTGCTGTCTGCACGGTCAGCATCTCAATCATCTCTGTCTGTCCCAACCGAGTGTCATGTAAACATTGTCATGTGCGTGCTTGTGTCAATTGCATGCGAGTGACAAATGCAAAGTGCGCCAACAAAACACCCATTGCGCGCAGGCACAGGTGGCGGGTCGTGGGCTCGCAGGTGCAAGCATCTACTCGCCCGTTAGAAGAGAACATCTATGCTTTCGTGTTAACTTCACTAACACAATAATACATATAAGGAAGTAAATCCCCTTTGAAATTTTCGACGTAGGACTATTCCCCATATACTTCTTTTATAATATTAATCTGAAATTAATGTTATTTTGGATTGACTTTAAATAATTATTTTTTCATTCACCCATAATCAATTTTGAGCAAATTAATAGTCTATATTCATCTACGTGAAATATAGATTTCGATTTTGAAGTCAATACAGACTTTCATCGATTGATGACACCTCGATTTTTTTTTATATAAAATCGTATTGGTCATACCCAATATCCAATATAAAGTTTGTGTTATGATTATTCGATATAATTTTATATTTAAGTTTGGTCTTGTAAAATATATTAATGTGATGGTCAAAATTATAGGTGAGATAATTAAAATTTGATCGTTGAAGTTTTAAAAACTGCGGAAATTATCCGAATCATATTTGTTGATTCGATCGAATTAAGTTATGAAAATCATGTAGATCGACCCATTATACCGATTGTATTTAAGTTAGGACCACCTTCACTAAATACACCTCATTTTTTAAATATATTCATCAATATTTTTTTATCATAAACTTTTCTAAATACACTCTATAATATTTCTATTTTATCATTTTTTAAAATCACATTTCTAACTTTCCTTCTCTCCTTTGGTCTCTCACCGTTCTTTGCCTTTCCCTCCTTTTTTTTCGTCTCTTCAACGCAGACACCTAACAATGTTTGTCATTCTTTAGGTTTGCCATTCTTCTTGACAGAGATAATGAATGAAATTGTTATATTGCGTGACGACTATATGTGTGCTCGTGAGTACCCGAGTATACACAATAATAAAGAATGCACAATAACATACGAGATCGACGATTGCTTGAAACTATTATCGCTTGTCATTGCCATCGAACGATCATATTCCGACCGCAATCTGATTGGAATATGTTCGAATTGTTGTTGGAATCGACCTTGATTGCGGCTATCAACAACCACAGTTTGACCCGATTCCGACAACCAATGGCCACAATTCGATTGGATTCCTATTGCAATCTAGCCAGAATCTGATTGAGATCCAATCGGACTTCGACTCAAGGTGGACCGCAATCAAGTTCTGGATGGATTGTAGTCGAAATCTGATCGATTTTCGATCGTTGGCGATCGCAATCCGATCAGAATCCGACTCCGATCGGAATCAATCTCGAGTTTGGCTGCCAATGGTTGTGACACTAGAGTCTGCAATTTGATCGAGTTTCAACATCAATCTAGTCTGCAATTTGATCGTGATTTGGTCGATCAAACGATGACGACGACTTCGACGAGTTCAAGGGTTAGTTATAGTGATCACCGGAGCAACGACGCTGAGGATGAAACATTATGTATTCTCCATTACTGTGTAATTTTGTAAGATCGAACGGCTAACAACACATCCTGCACGGCCATAAATTGATCAGTTGTCGCACATCGTTCGATTCTGATCCATCGAATATATTGTTGCATGTTTGACTATAATCTATCGAACATACTAGGATCTATTCGGTCATGGTCCATTGAACATAATATAATTTGTTCGATTTCTATCTATTGAACGAGAAAGAGAAGAGAGAAAATGGAAAGAGAAATATTTTAAAAATTTGATAAAAAAAGACATTTTAGACTTTTTATCTAGGAATATTTTTGAAAAAAAAAATTGTTTAGTAATTAATAGGGCGAGTTATTGGTAGGGCAAAATAATTTTTATAATTTATTTCTTTATAATGATTGTGAAAGCAGTCCAACGAGAAGATCTTATGGTTAACGCGATAACAAAATTATATCAATGAGCAAGAATCAATTTTCAAAGATTATAAGTCTTTCAAGATGCTTATTCTTCAGTATGCTAGCTCTAAATGGAACACTATCTCTTTCGTATTAATCATGAAATTGATTAACAATGGCATTGAGAATGAATCAATCATGTTCCCACGAGGATAATATGGTAGTTAAGATACAGTGAAATTTACGGATAAGATAATGATCGATTCCGAAGAAAATTTATTTTTTTTTTCTAAATTCAAATGATCATTATATATCTTGACCGCTACATCAAAATCCTCGTAATAATTTATAATTTATCTCTCTCATCTTTTTCATCGGTGAAAACAATTGGCAAGGGGCAGCTGGGACGATGGATTTCGTCTTTTGTCCTGCAGATTCGACGGTCGTAAACGAATTCGCGACAAAAGTTGTTACTCGTGTATAACCCGTCGTCCTCTAGGTCGCGTGTCAGTTGGGAAAAGAGACCGCGAACGAACGCAGAGCAGCGTGGTAGACCAGCTCCTTCCTTCCTTTCTTCCTTTCTAGGGTTTTCCTCTTCGATCTCCTCTTCCCTTCTCCTTCGACTTCCCTCTGTCGCCGGACCGCAGATCTCTCCCTCTTTCGCCCTCCGATGGCGTACGTCGACCACGCCTTCTCCATCTCCGACGAGGACATCATGATGGGCGACTCCAGCTACGCCATCCGCAGCCGGCCCCCCATCAAAGAGATCGCCTTCGCCGTCGCCCTCCTCGTCTTCGGCTCCCTCGCCATCGTCGTCGGCTCCATCATGGCCGCCAACCGCGTCGGCGGCGACCGCGCCCACGGTACCTGATTTCCCTCTCGGTTTAGTCTAGTACCAACTCTTTATGCTGGTTCTTCTTCACACTCTACTGTTGGCATTGGATGGATCAGGGATTTTCTTCGCGATTTTGGGGTCCGTGCTGTTCCTGCCAGGGTTCTACTACACGAGGATAGCTTATTATGCATATAAGGGCTATAAAGGCTTTTCCTTTGACAATATTCCTGCTGTCTGAGAACGATGGATGCTTTTCTCGGCTCGCCATGGATGATCACTTCCTGTACAGTATGCTTCCACAACACTTTCCTAGGGCTTCTTCACCTCTTGTTCTCTTTGTTCTTCTTGGACAACTTGCATGTAATTTTTCGTTGAAATTATGATAATCAACTGTATCATGTGAAATCTTAAACTTAAATTGTCTACGTGCGCTTGCTAATTGATGAAGTTTAAGGGTTTCGATCGATTTTTTTTTTTCCCTTCCCACTAGAACAATTAGTATAACATCCATTGTGAACAATTGAGTTTAGAAGAACCTCACGAACTGCATTATTCTGTTGTTTGACAAACTGTTCTATCCATTTCAAATAGAACAACACAATTGAGATTAGAAGAACCTCACAAACTGCATTATTTCTGTTGTTTGACAAACTGTTCGATCTGTGTTTAGAGTTGCATTTTTTTTCTTCCAAATATCTAAGAAATGCCCTTGTTAATCTCGTTTTCAGCTCATTGCTTGATTTTGCATGACCAATCTTATGGGTAATCTAGTAGATATATTCTCAATACTTGCTGAAATTTAACTACTGTAAATTAACATGATTGACTGCATTGACGCTGAGCATTTTATGCTTTATTTTAGCAGATTTATTTCCACATATTTGGGTTCATTCTTATTCCCTGCACAACTATTCGAGTTGTTTCGATCGGCATAGCCAATTACTGATCTGATTCATCATTTTATTTGGTAGGTTTTTCTGAATTAGAACAAACACTGAAATTTCTCATGGATCCTCGTTTAACATGTTTTTTTTTCTTTCAGACTTTTAGCTTTTTCACACCTTGGATTTTTGTGTTTAATCAGATCATTTTGGTGGATTATTTCTGAACTTCTACATCGCTGTTCTTAGGAACAAATGGTTTAATGTTCATTTTATGACTCGAAGCAACCTTGTATGTCTACCAACAAATGGTTTCTCAGTTACTTTGTTACCAATATATCTTAGAAACTTGAGTTCCAAAATTTTTTGCATTGCCACCCACACAACCTCGGTGATGTTGCTCAAGAACATGATAGAATTAGCCCATGGTTCCAACTTACCGTAAAAGATTGGAACCGTCAACGCAGCGACCCCTATCGATCTGTCTTAGAATCATTGTGAGGGAGGTAAATCATGGGGGTCCTATGGACCTTGACGCTATTGGTAAGGTAGTGGAGGGCTGTTCTGAGCATGGGGGAGGGTTTTAGATCTCCCTCTGAGATTCGACTTGTGTCTCATCTGTAAGTTGTCACACGACCTTATCAACGCTCCATCCCCGTGGAGACATGGTTCCAACTTACCCTCAAAAGGTTAGAATCCGTCAACTTAGCGGCTCTTACCAGTCTGTCCCACGATCATTATGAGGGAGATAAATCACGGAGGGTCATATGGATCTTGACGTGATGGCCAAGACATGTGGAGGTAATCTGAGTCCAGGAAAGAGCTTTATACCTCCTGCGGAATCGACTTTTGTCTTATCCGTAAACTCCGTCGTATCTTAGCCACCATATCATCTACATGGGACAATGGTTCCAACTTACGAATGCACACTAGATTGTGCTTTCCTCCTTGATTTTGTTCCTACTTATTTATTTATGAATTTTAACTCTGTCAACTTCGTGCTTCTTCTATCCTAAACTGTGTTACTTTAAAGTGGCACTGTAACATCAAGCTTTATTGCATTATTTAGGTAGATCAAGCTTTATTGCATTATTTAGGTAGTGATCTCTGTGACGGTAAAATATTTTTAAAATTTAAAGAAAAACTCGGTGGTATTATATAGAATTGAATGTTGGATTATAACTTGAGTACATGAATAGAAGATCAGAATGGTAGAGATAAAAATGTCAAAATGGATGTAAGAACATATGAAGATGAACTTAATAAGAAGTGAGAATATTAGAGAAAAAATTAAGATTTTATCTATGGAGAAAAAATAGGAAGAGATAAATATAGGTAAGATGATATAAATATGTGTTTAAATGATTAATAAATATTTCAGTTAGATAATGTAAAATTGTGATAAATATACGATCAAAGAGACAGAGAAAGATAAAGATAAAAATTTTTTTGATTATGATAAAATAAAATATAATTTATTTAAATATAAATAATAATATAGTATTGGATAAGGAAATGATAAACTTTAATTATATTGTTATTGCATTATTGGATAGAGTCGATACAAGTCATTTATTGGAAGTCACGAGTCAATAATTGTTATTAGTAGCCTTCCTCAATTGCTACGGATGTTAGCTTATGCTGTCTCAACATATCTGATATTCTAAGGGATTGATTTTTATTTGAAGAAAAGTCTATAAATTTATTATTTCTGTTTGCATCCATTATCCTTGGCAGAGATTCCATCTTATGAATGGGATTGAGTTTTTTTATGCAGCTTTACAATGCGATTGTCAGTATGCAAAAAGTTTAGCCTACAAGTTGTGGCTAAGCCACGGACAATTCCTGTGGTTAGCAGAAGACAAATTACTTTCAGTAAAATAGGAGTCAAATTTCATTGGGTGAAATTTATCGATCTTTTATTTGTTAATCTTAAGGATATCATAATTTATCATTTTCGTATAGTGAGAATTTTAACTTTTGCTTTCATTATGCAAAAAGTTTGATTAGAGAATGTACTGTTGATTTAAAAAAAAAAAAAATTAAACAAGTGTTCAAATTTTGTATGATTAATCTTAAAAATAGATGATCTTTTTCTTTAAGTTCATCTATCAAATAATTTTGAAATACAATTTATGCACATAAAATAGGCTTTTAAGATATTCATCTTGTTTAACATTTAAACATCTATATTTTGAGCTATCATTCTTTAACTAGCATTATACGCCTTTAATTGTAAGGGGAAAAAAAACACTTTTATTATTGACTTTGACCAAATTTTAGCTGTTTATATGTATTTTGGTTCAATTTAATTTTTAATGAATTGAATTTGTAGTAAAAATGTTAAATTTTATTTTAATATTTAATTATAGGTCAAATTCAATATAATCAAATTTCAATGCATATGGATCCACTCCCTGTGACAAAATTAAAGAAAAAAATAATTTTATCCTTCGTGATTTATTTTCTATTGCAAAATATATTTTAGAACGCTAAAATCGTCGAAATGCTCTTTTACAAATTTAAAATATTTAAAGAAAATATTTTCTTATTTTGAATTTATATTAAATATATAATTTATTTTAAAGTCTTGTATAAATACGGGGCTAAGTAATTTTTCCACGGTCGCCAATTAATCGCTCGGTCGAATCGGTTTGGAAGCCACCCGGTCCGGTTTGGTCCATGTATTTAGGCTGTGTTCGGTGAGGAATAATCTAACTTTGTAATGTACATCACAAGTTATATTAACTTGTTTGATAATATTTTAAAGATAATACAATGTAATCGGATTATAAAGAGGAGATAAGATTTGTAATTTAAATTACAAAGAAAAAATTATATAGTTCGAACTCAATTATTATGATAAATATATCTTTCTTTTATTTTTCTTATTGATTTTCAACAGTCGCCAACGATGCATTAGTGACAATTGGCAACGGTCGATTGTCGATCGACGATCGAGTGTTGGCCTATGGTCGATTGTTAGTCGAAGATCGATCGGCATTGGCTAGCGATCGATCAACGGTTGATCGACGATCGATCTATTGACGGTTGAGGACTGATCGATGGTCAATCATTGATCGACGATCGACAACCGATAGTCGAGGACCACCAGTTGATCATCGGTCGATCGTCGACCACCTACCGGTAGGCGGCCGTTGATCGCCACTAGTCAGAGGGTGACAACCGTGATTATCAGAGGCCGACGATAAGCAATCGAGTACCGACGATAGCAATGACAATTAAAAAAAAAAAATCAACTGAGATTTTAATTAGACGAATTTTAAAAAAAATTATTATTTTATAATAATATAAATTATATTTATTATAATGAATAATGAACATTCTTTTCATTTTTATCGCTAATCAGTAATATAATATACGTTATATTACAAATTTAATTATATTACTCCGTACTAAACGCAGCCGCCACGGCCACGGCTGCGGCGAGTTCAGCCACCGACACTACGGCGAGCACCAGGCGGTGCAGTTTACTTTCGCAGTCTCCTCTTCCTCTTCCCCGCCTCTCCTCTCTCTCCGATCGCTTCTCTTCCTTCTCAGCCGATGCGTTCGAGCAATTAGGGTTCGCCGATGACGAATGCTTTCCGCCGGCTGCTCTTCGATCACCGCCGCTGGAGACGTCTCCCCTCCCCTTGTAATCCTCCTTCCGGTTCCTTTTCCTTCTTTGACTCGCTCGCTCTCTCATTGGAAGAATGCTCCTTTTTTTAGGCCTTTGCCGTCGACCCGATTCCTCGGACAGCTCGCTGATTGGAAGCTCAGATGGCCTCCGGATCGGGAGTTCTTCGTCGTTTCTTCTGATTCAGCAGTGAGTCTTCGATGCTTTAACAGTCCGTTTATTGGTTCGGGTGTGATTCACTTTGATCGAGATTCTAGGTTTTCCACTGGCTTCACGAGTGTCCATGGGGAGAGGCCGTCGGCGGAGTACGCCAAGCTGCGCAAGGAGTCATTGGAGACGGAGTTTGGGCACATCCTGGGAGCCCACGGATCGAAGTCCTGGTTTTCTTATCATCGGTTTGGTCCTTTCTTGGCGCTGTATAGAGCGGCGATCATTTCCTTTTACCTGGCCAAACTGACCGTATGGCATTTCTTTGTCCGAGATATAAGGAAGCGAGCTATCAAGGTGAGCCAGTCATCCACTACGACATCTTTTTCCTGCTGTTTACTAATTAATCGCAATTCATAAACAGATTCAGCTTTTTATCATTTTTTTTTAGAATTCTAAACTGAACATTGCGTTTTTGTGGAGCGGAAGCTTCCTAAATTTTATACTAGTTTTACTAATCTTAATCACGCCAATTTGGTCTTCTTTCACCTCTGTTTGATATGTGAATACAAATTAATGCATATTGAGAAAAATATTTGTTGTGTATGAAGATTTACTCTTTAGCTTGTAGGAATGACTTAGAGATGAAAATGGGAATACAACATCTACAGAACTTCCTGTAATGCTTCCTGCATATTAATCTGAGTTTATGTTGTGTACAAGGATTCATGAACATATTTGCAACCTGTAGAGAAAGGAAGGTAAAGGGTATGGTGTGCTTTGGTCGCTAATGCTAAAAAGAATGATAAAGGAGATATCGACGAGTCTTAGTGGCAAGCTGGCTAAGTGCAGATGTGTGTAACTTTGGCCATAAGTTGGGTCAATACAAGTAATTTGAAGTTGGTGTAGAAGTGTTTATAGATGGATCATGTTCAACCCTAAGTCTGTTTCTTGGTATTGTGGTAGGTTGAATGATGCTATAATTCCATTGTCTAATTAAGTTATTTAAACTCGATATTCAAAATATCAATGAAATGGATGATCTGCATTATCAGTTGGACCAGTACATACTGCACACCATAGTGTACTATATTAACAGAAAATAATTATTTTTATAGTGTAATAATATCGTACAATGTTGTATCAACATAGGAAACACTGTCTACTATCGACTGCCCATAATTGGATGTGTTACTACCTGTTCACCTGTTCCTGTTAAGTAAATAGCAGATTTACCACCTTTTCGTAAGTAAATACCAACTCTACTACCCAGTATTTTATATTTAGGCCAGTCTTATTCATAGAATTTTATTTTTAGGCACGAATAAGTGAGTAAAAAGATGGTGGAGAGATTTTTGTGTATGGTTTATCTTGGTCACTTGTATCTTTCCGCCAAGCTTAACTTTGACTTGGATAAAACAAAAATAGTAGTAAATAATCTGCAGGTTGTTTTTATATCCTTGTTTGTTGTTCATATTTCAATATATATTTTTTAATTTTCACTGGAAATTATTTTAAAAGAATTTTATTTTATTTTTTCAGTTTAGGGAGGCTCTCATTCGCTTAGGCCCGTTCTATATCAAGGTAATCCACTTAAAGTTTTATTTTTTTTCCCTTCCATTCATAAAATTATTTATATGTTTTTCTTGTTCCTATCATAAATGCCTCTTATTAGGCATCCATGACTATTGATTGTCAAAGTGAACTTCACTACTGAGTTTATTGTATAGAAAAGGGCATTTCTATTATTGTCTTTGTGCAGAAGTTTTCTGGTTAATGATATCCATTTTGATACACGGCTGCAACTGGTAACTACATCACCTTTTGTACAAAATTATCTGTAATAGAGGGTTGGATAATCCTTTAGCAGCTTGATGACAGCTGTGCAGGATCGTTTCTCAATTTTGTAACATGATTAGTATTTTCTAAATTTGCTAACCATACAAAGTCTGATCTCAACAACTGGCTTGGATCCTTATACAATACTGCTTAGTCTATTAACCAATTGTAATGAAATAAGTGTGGTATTCATGTGCTTTTTAATTGGTGGTACGAGAATTTCAATATTTTGTTTATTATTATTATTATTATTTTTTGAAAAAATGACAACTACCATAGCATGAATTATGAGTATATTACAATAGATAACTTTTTAATCTTAGATAACTGGCTACTGTGTGATTTTTTGTTATTATATCTTATTATATCCTACGAACCCACCTTGTTTAAGGAGTTTGATTATTCGTTTGAGAAGTATGGAGGAAAAAAATTAAAATGCTTATCTGATGTATGGAAAAATTATTGAAGATCAGAGCTAGCTTATTCTTCGGATAACTGTGCTTGCTTGTGCTACTTGACCTTCCTAGATACATATGATGTGTGGTTATTTTTTACATCCAATCTTGCTTGTGGCAGGCTGGCTTTCCTGTGAAAAAGAACTGGAGCTTATTTATTTGTTCCTTTTATAATTGGCTAGTTTAAATATTGGATTTTACATTTTTATATCTTTCAGCTGCTTGCCAGGCCATGGGGCACTTTAACACATTATTTGCATACTGTGGAACATGTAAATAACTCATGTATTTTTCCTTTTTTGCAGCTTGGGCAAGCACTTAGCACACGACCTGATATATTAGCCAGTGCTTATTGTCAGGAGCTTTCCAAGCTACAGGTATTTAGAAGCCAATACATTTACAGAAAGAAATTAGTGAACTTCAACTTTATGCATCTGATTCCGAATTATATAATGAGTCACATTGCAACGTATTTATGCTTGTGAACCATAGCAGATGATAGCCGTGGGCATGTCCTATGGGAGACTTTATATGTTTTACTAAATGAGCTTGAAGCCATTATGCATCGTTGTTATTCTAACTCTGGTGATTATACTTCCATTTAACATTTCTTAATCTATATTTGATTTCATTTTTTAAATTCAGGATCAAATACCGCCATTTTCTTCTATTGAAGCAATCAAGTCTATCGAATCTCAGTTGGGACTTCCAATTAATCAAACCTTTGCAGATATAAGTCCAAAACCAGTTGCAGCAGCATCCTTGGGTCAAGTTTATAAAGGTTAGTAATCTATATCGATGTGAATGTCTTTGTTAACTCCCATTATGGAGCTCTAACTTTTCTGGAATATCTGAGGTTAAACACATCCCTTTGATATATCAAGTCATGCAGCTCATCTGCATTCTGGGGAGCTTGTAGCTGTCAAAGTACAAAGACCTGGCATGAGTTTCTTTCTGACCCTTGACGCCCTATTGTTTCATATGATTGGGGGGCAATTGAAACGATTTGCGAAGGCTCGCAAAGATCTCTTGGTAGCTGTCAATGAGATGGTGAGCTCCATCCTTGTTGCTATGTATTCATTTCCACTTATCATTTCTGATATTTCTGTGTCTGATTTTTGTATTCTCCTTTAGGTAATCTCTTGAATAAGTTTGAGTGCCTATACTGAAATTGAGATGTTAATTTTGTAGAAGTCTCTAAATGGACTATAGAACTTTATTACTTTATTGTAATTGTAACTTTTTAAAATTACCGACAGGGACTGGCATTGCTCGAATTTTTACTTGGATCTTCTTTCCACAGGTTCTAAGTTCGCTTTCTGAAAGGCGCATTGCAACTTTCATTCCTTAAGGTTGTGACAGACATAGTAAAACTGTACCGGACCCTAGTTGATCCTAGTTTCTAACAAAAAGCTATTTTTGAATAAAAATTAGACTAATTAAAGTAATTTCTTGATAGTGGAATAACCTGAATCCCATCTCTGCCAGGGAAAATCATATTCTAATCACTGTAGGGGACATATTCTCTTCCAATTTCCAAAAGTCAGATCTGGTTTCTATTCTATATTGTGCAATCACAATAGACTAAATTTTCCCTAATCATGATGCTTGTCTATTTGGCTCTTCTCAGAAAACCTGTAAGTTAAGGTTAGGAAAATCTAGTCATATAACAAATGGGAGCAAAAAAATAACCTTGATGACATAAGATAAATACATTATAAAGGATAGAACTTATGGCTCGTTTTTAGTGTAGATTTCATGCTTGTGTATTACAATTTTCTGCAGGATAGCTATGATGCTAATTATTTAGATCTTTTGAAGCTTGACGCCCATGTTATATTCTTGTGGTTACTTTTTTGTATCCTCCGTAGTAAAAGCCTTGCTGTTATATTGTTGCCGATAACATGCTTCTGATCTGGTCTGACAATAAACAGGTTAGGCACATGTTTGATGAAATTGATTACATCCTGGAAGCACAAAATGCAGAAAGATTTGCTTCCCTCTATGCATCAAGTAAGTTCAGAGCAGTTTCATTTAACCTTTTCTTTTTCAGTTCAAGCATTTGCATAATTAGATCTTTTTTAACTTTAGTAATGTTTTATTATTTTGACCCAAGTTTAGTTGACATGGACACTATTTGGGTGTCTGTTGGTTTTAACAAAAAGAATTTGAGTGATGCTACTGTTACATTGTGTTTATGTACAGAAGAAAAAACAATTAGAATTGTTAGGAATGTTTTAACTATGAAAGTATTCGATACATAATGGGATTAATTAATAGTATCAAATAAATGTATTAATGAAGTATAACTTAATATATAAAACTTCAGTGTGATTTTAGTTCGATGAGTCTTAAAGGAACTTTGTCCATCTACTTGCATCATTTTTGAGGCTTTATTGCATGCACCCACTCTAGAGCTTTGCTGCTGATTGCACCTGTTGCTGAATTGTTGACCATCATCATACTGTGAGCTTCATTGCTCACTTTAAATTTTGAACCAATCCTCTGTGCATTGTGCCTCTCGTCCTTACTGTAAAATATTTTGTCCATAATCCACATACATGCGTCTTGTTTGAGGCTTTGTCTCTCGCCCCAACTAGAGCTTTGTTGCCAATGCCTTGTTCGAGGCTTTACCTCATGCCTCAACTAGAGATTTGTTGCTGAGTGCATTTATTGCTAAATTTATTGACTGTCATTGTCCTACAGCCTTTGTTGCTCTCCTTAACATCTATGCTAAGTCTCCGTGCATTTTTCCTCTCGTCCTTGCTGCAAACCTCACATCCACACGGACTGAACTTTATCATCTATTTTCCCTCTTGCTTTCTCTCCTGCTTTTGTTTTTGATTTGTGTGATAGAAGTTAATCAACTTAATTGATAGAAAATGACCAAGTTGTTTGATTCTTGGTTAATTGCAACTAGTTTTCTTGTATAATTAGCCAAATGTGAGGTGCTTCTGTCTGTATTGACGGTTCTAGAATGCCTCATAGGGGTGATCAAGAAATCAATAAGCCTTGGAACAGCTGTTATCGCTTCCAAGTTATATTACACAATGTTTTTACCTTAGATATATATCTTTCATCCATTCTGTGATCGAATGAATATGATATCATGTCAAAAGTAGCTAATTGACATGCCCAATGAAAATGCTAGATGGTGATGCTGCTGATACTGAATCCTTAACTTGTGTAATACCGTGAATGGATAGTGCATATATTACTTGATGGATTGCCTCTTTTCCATTTCATCACAGGAGCTCTTTTGTTGATAGAGATGGTTGTTACATTCAGATAACTCGAGGCACATGTCAAGCTAATATATTATTCCCACATTACTTTGACTACAATGGGGGTCATGGTGCATACCTATATTGATTGCTCAAATACAATAGTTCAATGTAGCTTCTTACACGATTTATTTAATAAATTTCATGTCTCTTTGATGTTTTATTTATTCTGCATTAACCATTTCCTTACATTTAAGTGTTACTGATGCTTTATTTCTTCCATGACTTGGAATTTCTTGCTTTATTTGTCCAACTTCAGCTTATGATCACAGCTAATAGTCATGATAATCCTAGAACAGATTCCATCAAAGTTCCTAAGATCTACTGGAATTTCACACGGAAGGCTCTGCTTACAATGGAGTGGATAGATGGAATCAAGCTGACAGATGCTCATCGTATAAACAAAACTAATTTGAATCGGAAACAGTTAATTGATCAAGTAATTCTGAGCATTCTCTAGTGTCATTTCTCTTTCATAGTTTAAGTCAATTGCATATCCTGAAGAGGAAATTTGAATCTGTACTTTTTGATGCTTCATAATATCCCATATTTCATTCCAGCAAGAAACCATATATGATATAAAAACTAGTGAATGTACTGTGTATTTCTGATACCTATTTGATTTAAAAAAGTAGTATTCTACTGCAATCAGAAATTATATCCATAACCTTGTACAAAGGGATATCTCGCATTGATGTTGTCTTGAATTTATAGTATAAACATCGCTCATTTCGTTTGTCACAGTGTAACCTCTGTATAATTTCACTTAAAATCTTCATTGTAAGGACTCTCATTATAATGCATATTTATTCTACTTTTCCATATAGTGGTATGATAAGTTATAACATGCTAGGGCTGAAAATCTTCCATTGTGAAAATTTTTGTAGAGTTATTGTCTTTCTTTTTTTCTTGATTCTAAAGCCTGGAAATAGCTTTGGCCAGTGCAGCGCACACCTTAGAGGCGGGCTTTTAAAAACTGACCATCACTTGGTGTATAACTACACAACTAAGTCTATCCAAACAAAACGTTTTGATTAAATTTTAAAAATAGCTGTAAATGCTTAATCAGCATTAAGATACATATATTAATATTTTCTTGTTGAGCACCCTTCTATTTTCTATCAAACATACATGGAGAATGGAACTTATCCATTAAACATGCAAAAGTGCAAACTGTGATTAGGTGAAGCCTTGCCAATCATCATTATTAAATCTGATGAGGTTAGTTCATTTTGATAGGAAAGGTCGTCTCATGAGCATCAACATATCATAGGAATAGATTTCATACTAGTCATTTGCTCCTGTTAGATTAGTCTATTTTCTCTCTTAATTTTAACTTATTGTCTTATGCTAATTTTTTTACCAACTTCAGGGGCTGTATTGTTCATTGAGACAATTGCTTGAAGAAGGATACTTTCATGCTGATCCTCACCCTGGAAATCTTGTAGTCACTGAGAGTGGATCTCTAGCATATTTTGATTTTGGTATGATGGGTGATATTCCCCGCCACTTCCGTGTAGGACTTATTCAAGTGGTGAGCTACATTATATGCCACTACTAACAAATTGCTCGTTCTTGTTTGTCCAGTGTCTAACATTGGCAGATTCTGGAATTTATGATAAGTTCAACGAGTTGATACCTTATGCAAGCGATATCTTAGATCATGTGTATTGTGTTACATTAGAAATTGTTCTTGTTACTTGTTCAGAAATTATATTGTCAATGTGTTTGATTGCTTTGAGATGGTGGTTACCCTTTTCACATGGAATTGCAATTACTGGTTTGATCTGAAGTTTTTTCCTAGTTTGGAATATACTTTAATCAGATTTATTTTTCTATTCATGTTTCCTAAAATCTTGTGCTGGTGAGCTTAGGTCACCAACTGTAACCCTTGGTTTTAGATTCAGTATGATCCTACTACTGAGCTCAAATTGATCAACTAAACTATAACATCTTCATAGTAAAATGTTCGAGTCATCTTAACTTTCAGTTGGAAATGGGATATGTTGGTTGAATAATCACACATTTTAGATCCTCCCAGCTACATAACACCATTCATAGATGCAAATGCCATAGATAGTTCTGTGAATGCCTTTGCTGCTATCATTAGTACAAGTTAGTACCAAATTATGGCATATTTGAAAGTGCTATCACAGCATGGAGATTTTAAAAATTATTTATTATTGTGTGGTTGCAATCTTGAGGATCCTATAACAAATGCCAGATCGGTGTAGTTATTGGTAACTACTGGGAAATTAGGACAGTCATAAGACAATAGAGTTTCTAAAGCAAGGTATAATGGACATTGATAAGAAACTGCATGGTTGCATATTATGATTATTAGAAGACTTTGCGATGGTGGATTTTAGACCAAAATTATGTGGCCTTGAATATCTCATAAAGGTCCAGTGACTTATTAAATGGAGCAGGTGTGATTTCGTTTTGAAATGAAAAATTGTAAATTATAGTACTAACAATGTCTAGTTTGGGTAAAATATCTGTAAAAATACAACACCAATGTCAAGGTGCACGAAATTTGTGTAATTGGATATTTGCCTATCATCTTTTGTTGTACCCTGTTTATTTTATTTTATTTTTTTTGCATTGTTCTTCACCTACAAGTTGTTTCCTTATTATAAAATAGTTTTACTTTCACACTCTCTCTTAGTATCTAACTCAAACAATTATCATTACATATTCAGCTTGTACACTATGTCAATCGTGACTCGTCAGGCTTGGCAAATGACTTCCTTTCCCTGGGATTTATTCCTGATGGGACGGATATTCAGTCAGTTGCAGATGCATTGCATGAATCATTTGGTAAGGAAGGATCTAGATATTCAAATGATTTTCAGGTTAGTTTATTATCTCATGGTACTAAGTATACATGTGTCTGACGATCTTTATGTTCTTGAAAAGTTTCTTCTGGTGTTTTACTCAAAATTTTACTCAGAAAAACCAATCAAGACTTCATTGGCAAAGGCCATATAAGTTGTGTAGTTTATCTATGGTTATCATCTTTTTTTTGGATGCTATACTTTCTTCTCTCCACAGGAAAAGACGTCATGAATAATACTAGTTTGTTTAGTTTATTTGTGGTTTTGCGGATGATTTTAAGATCTCAAGGAGAAAACAATTAGGGCTACATTTTGTACTTTTTAAATTAGTCATCCTAGATCATTTTGCGGACAAATGATTTGCTCATTCTAGATCATATTATAACTTATCCAAGGTTTAAAATCTCGATTCGTATCGAGATTTCGATCCGCGATTAGAATGACACAGTTTTGATATTGTATCAATGAGTTTCAGTAATTTTTAAATATAAAATATTTAAATTAAAAATACACATTTTAAACTTAAATATTAAAAAAAAATCGAAATAAAAAATAATTAAAAATACCAAAAATTATTTATAATGATTGGATAGGATTAAAAAAATAAAATAAATTTTAATAATAATAAAATTATTATTTAATATATAAATGATTAAAATACGTTTTAAAATAATTTACGGAATATTTTTAGATTAATGAGATAATTTTATTAAATTTTGATTGATTTAATTTATTTTATCGGAAATATAGCTAAGAGTTGATTGAAATTATCAATCTAACTTTTAATTAAATTTCACTGTGGCTAATAGTTTCGTCTGCAATCGGCGGAGGTAGCCACGATCCCACACAAGGCCCTTGTTATGGCCCCGTGGAGGTCATTGCTACCCCGTGCGAGGTTGCACAAGGTTGCCATAGCCACACGAGGCCATCGGCACCACTCATACAAGTGTCGGACGACAGGCGGAATGGTAAATTTTATCTGCATCGCTCGGCACGAGTCGAGATTTAAAACCATGAATCTATCATTTAAGAAATTTATGTCATCCAGGCAACTATACTATGCCCTTGAACCTCGAAACTTTTTCTTGGAGTAAACAGTAAACTGGCAAGGCAGATTTGTAAGAAGAATGCACTCTATCTGCACGTAGATTCTGATCCTGATTGTTAAATCATCAACATAATGGCTGAACCTCCTGAAGCAATTATTTTACGAAAAGAATTTACAATTCTCTGCAGGGGATATTGGATCAATTATATGATATCATGTATGAGTTCGACTTCTCTTTGCCTCCTGATTACGCACTGGTTATCAGGGCATTGGGGTCCTTGGAAGGGACTGCTAAAGCATTGGATCCAAGTTTTAAAGTTGTCGAAAGTGCATATCCTTATGTGATAGGGAGACTTCTTGCAGACCCTAACCCTGATATGAGGAAAATATTGAGGGAACTACTCATACGAAGCAATGGCTCTATTCGCTGGAATCGGCTGGAGCGTCTGGTGAGAAGAAAACATGAACCCATGCTTTCTTTTCCTCTATTCTTCATTACTTAAAGCCTTTTTTATTACTCTAATTACCAGTTTATAAAGTAAAAAATAGTACTTGTCTAATTAATTTATTCTGTCAGTTAGTGTGCTCTTTTATGAACTATTTCTGTTGTTAAATCAGCGTGTGGATTAAGAATGATTTTTCTGTGTTGACTTGGATTCATTTTTTGGAGATGGCATGGTTTTTAGGACTATTGCTAGCAATCAACACGACGACTGCCTAGAAACTTAGAAATCATGGAAATATGGTGAAAAAGTGTACAAGAATCTTTTCTTTGGTGGTATTAGAAGAAGAATGTTTTAGGAATAAAATTTTATACTGCACTATGTTTAGTCTCTAGTATTGGATTATTACTTCTCATCATGTGGATAATAGGCATCACTTGTCTAATTCCAGAAAATCTATAGGATTAAATTTTAGCAAGACAGTTTGGTCCATGATAACTTCCTATTCTCCTACCTGATTTGTTGCAGTAATTTTCATTTTCCTGGACATCTTAATTAGTCCTTAATTGTTTAAAATATTTTTCCAAGTACAGTTTTCATTGACACGTCACTAATGTTGTTTGGTGCCTTCAGATAGCAGCTATCTCTGAACAATCATCTGAAACGGAAAATGAAGCCACTTTGTCGCAGAAAGGGTTCGACATGCATTCTGTGGTTGCTTCCACAGAGGATTTGTTCAATTTTGTGTTGTCAGAAAAAGGTTGGAGAGTTCGGTTTTTTCTGGTTCAAGATATTCTCAAAGCTACGGACACTTTCATTAAAGAAGCAGGGTTATCGTGCATGTTTGACGACCAAAAGACAATGGAAAGTTCTGAGCTCGAGGTTAGTCATTCCAACTATTAACAACAGTTAAGTTTTCATTGCTGGTAACCATGAGGGTGTGTTTGGTTGGGGATCATCCGTGATAACTTTGATTATCTATCCAAGATTATCAAAGAAAACCTTATTTGGTTTAGGATTTGAACGATTACCAAGTTATGATGGATGCTCGACATGTCATGCCACGTCAGCAAAAGGGTTATGAATGGGAGAATTGGAAACCTCCAAGAAGTTTGGTTTTTCTTGATTTCCTTAGTTATGGATTTTTTTTTTTCCAAAAATACCCTCTAATTTTTACCATTTAGGATAAAATTATCCTTATCAATTTATCATTATCGATCCCGTCGGTCGTCGACCCGATCGCCGCCGTCGGTCGTCGATCGCCGATCTGATCGGTCGTCGGTCGCCGTCTGATCGATCGTCGGTCGCCCGTCTGATCGGTCGTCGGTCGGCCGTCGCCGCCGGCCGGACGTCGATCGACCGCCGCCGTCGCCGCCGCCGGTCAGTCGTCGATCGACCGCTGCCGCCGGTCAGTCGTCGATCGACCGCCACCGTCGGTCGCCGGTCGGTCGTCGCCTGGCGGCCACCGTCGATCGCCGATCGGTCGCCGGCCGACTGTCGTAGTCGGTCGCTGGCCGATCGCCATATGCTTGGTTGGGGGTAATATTGTAAATATCACAGTAAGTAATATATTAATACCTTCAAACAAACAAAGTTTTGTCTCCTTACTTAGGATTTAAACCAAACAATATTAAGATATGTTTTATTTCTCATAACTTTGATTATGTGATTATTTGGTAATGACTAAGATAATTACAAATGATCCAACAAAATGCACCCTAAAGATTCAGCATGAGTTTGAACATTCTTACAAACTACACTATTTTTTTTCCCAGCAAAGTCATCTCACTGAATTTTTTTTTTCTTTGCCTTGGACCTGCTATTCATTTTTTTGGATAGAACTTGTATGATAGCCATTTCTCCAAAGATCTAATCGAGGTTTTCATAAAATTACACATGCAACACTAATCTCAAAGCATACTGGTTTTGTTATACTGGGCTCTGGCACCTGCGTAATCAAGTCGTAGCACCTTGCATTGTATAGGAAAACCAAACTGTGGTTTTTTTCCAATCAAATTGTGGCCCCAACTACAACAGAACTGTAACCTATTGTATCAATATACAACAAAATCAAAATGTGGTATATTATTAAAAGAATGACACCCACTATAATTGAACTACAACTTTTAGTGTGCCATCACTATGCAACAAAATCAAACCGTACCACTTCAACTAAACTGTGACACCTAATATAACCAACTGGTGGCATTTGCTACAACCATATGTGACATACTATAATCCAACTGTAGCATCGACCATGATCAAACAGGGTCGTGTTTGGGGGTGTGCAATCGATCGGTTAAATCGAAAAAACCGATTGAACCGACCGAACTTGAAAGTTCGGTTCGGTCCAATTTAAACTTCGGTTTTTTTACTAAAAAATATCAGTTTATTCGGGTTTTTCAGTTTGATTTCGGATTTGAACAGAAAAAATTCAGTTTAATCGAATTGATCGATTTTAGCTGAAGCAGTCAACTGTTATACAACCATCAGTCGACTGATTGGACCATCAGTCGAATGATTGGACTATCAGTCAATTGATTTGAGTCATTAGTCGACTAAGAAACATTCTGTGCTCCTGTCCACTGAATTCAATCAACTGATTGGTCAATCGACTGTTCATAAAAAATCGGTTTTTTAACCGAAAAAACTGATTTTTTTTTTGGTCAAATCGTTCGGTTTGGTGAAAAATTTCGGTCGATTCGGTTTAGTTTAAAAAAAAAATCAATTTATTCAGTTTTGGTCTTAATCGGTTCGGTTTTAACCGATTGCACACCCCTAGTCGTGTTACAAAATTAAACTATGGCACTATACGAAACCAACCAAACTGGGTTGTGATTAGTGCAGCAAGTGCCATTATACAAAAACCGCTTCATGTGTTTTCTTTTACTGTTTTGCAATTTTTTTTTTCAGTCGAGCTTTTGTAGCATCACTTTCTTCCGAGTTTTTGTTTTCTTTTCAATTTCTTACATTGGCGTTTCTTTTTTGTTTTCTTTAATGTTGGCAGAAAGACGCTTTAGCAACAAGATTGGTCAATGGGTTTCGCTCCCTGAGGCGAGCTGTTAGCTCGGCACCAGAAGTATGGAGTGCCATGTTTCTAAGAACATTAGCAAAATCTAACACCCGCAGGTTTCTTCTAGACATATTTTCCTCACTGTCAGTTCATTCTGGCAACAAGATACCAGAAGCATTTTTTCTTTGCATATCTAGATTTATTCATTGGTTAGAGAAGGAAGATTGTTGTCAAAGAGATTCATAACTTCGAATTCTACCCATTCAATTCTCACCAGAGTTCCTTTTTGTGCTCTGTATAGATATTGATTACAATTTTGTTCCAACAACTGTAAGCCCCATAGGAAATCAATCGTTTGCTCAGGACTTTTCACCGGCTATGTAATTTTATGGTACGGGTGCAGTCCCATGGATTTTTTTATAATTTGTCTTTCTAGATCGATAGAAATTATTAAATTTACGCCTTCCAATGAAGGCCACAATGGAGTTCTAACATCCTGCAGTAAACAGATTAAACACGTTGAGCAGACTCAGTATATTACAAAATTCCGATGATGACTATAAAAATCCATTGCGTTGAATAAATTAAAAATAAAATAAAAATTTCCACTATTCGTTCTATTCCATGAGTTCTGTTTAGCGGTGAGCAAAAGTTCGGTCAAATCGAACAAATCAATTCAATCAAAAAAATTCAATTCAATTTATTCGAAAATTTATATATTTTTTTAAAAAAATATTATTATTTTTCTATTTGTTGGATTCAATTTTAATTTCGAAATGAAAAAAAAATCAATTTGATCGATTAGACTGATATATTCTATTAGTCGATCAATTAAATATACATTTGATTGAACTCCTTAAATTTCAATTTTAAAATTGTTAATTTCTTAAGCATCTCGACTCTCAATTTTCGACTCCCCGAATAAATTATAGATTATCGAACAGTCGACTGATATGTTATAACAGTCAAAATCAACCTTGGACCAGGGCAATTGGGGCTCGTCTAGGGCCATAATTTTTTTTTCACAATTTTAAGTGTAAAAGAGTCTATTTTTTTTATCTAAAAGTAAAATTTTCTCTATAAAAGAGTTCAAATTTAACTATTTCGTCCAAAGTACCTGAGCAACTAGGATCGACTCTGATAACAGTTAATTGATAGTTTGACAGTCGAGTTATACAGTCGATTCAGAAATATTTTATATATTGCTACAGTTAATACAGTAGACTGATGTTCAATTTTTTATAATTTGATGCGAACTCTAATTTACTTATTCGTATGAACTTTTAACTAATATGTTCATTAGACGATTGATAAATTCATCAGTTGATTCAAAAAAAAATCATTTTTATTATTTTTCATTAATTTTTTTTAGCTGTTTAATTTTGTCGAAATTTTCGACTGATTAATTAAAAAAAAATGGATTTATTCGATTTTGATTTCATCCATTTGATCGAATTTGATTATGACCAATTGCACGAGCCCACGTTCCATTCTATTTTACCCTTGGACAAAACTAAAGCAAGCCTTTCTTAATTAAGTAGTCGTTGTCTTTAATTTAACGCTTAATACAAGTAATTTTTTTTGCTTAAATAAGCAATTAATTAGCTTTAATTTAATGCTCGCAGAGCATCCATGGGTTCCATTTGTCACCAACCTCCAGTTGTGATAAGCACGCAGCGGCGCAGCGCAGCGCATCATGATTCGCACCTTCCCCGCTCTCGCCTCCACCGCCCACCTCGCTCACTTCCCTTCGTCGCCGAGATCCTCGATCCAGTGGCCAGGCCTCTTCCTCGCCATTCGTGTCTTCCTCTACCTTAACGGCGACCGACCGCCGCAAGATCTGAGCTACTACCCCTGGTGGGATTTTTTATTCAATTCCATTTTTTTTTAAAAGAAGAAATTCTGTCCCGTTTTTGTTAAAAATTTGGTCGGCGTCGAGAGTCGTGGCATTTGCTTCGTTAGTGCGGACGAGTTCGAGTCGGAAATACTTTCGATCGTCGTGACTTCCCTGGCACCGGGGTCGATCTTGTTTTCTTGGGATTGAACTTTTGGTTATTTCTGGTGATTGAGAATGGAGAAGTCGAGGCGTTATGTTAAGGTAAGAAACTGGATCGATCCTTGTCTCTTCTTCAAGTTACATTTGGGAAGAACTTAGCTCGGATTTTTCTTAAAGATTTCATCTTTGTGGAGGTTTTACTTGAATTTAGACCTCTGATCAGGGGGTTGTAGTTGATCGGTTTGGACTAAGTTTAGGTTCCGAATAACAGAAATTAACGACATAGGTTCTCTGCGTCCGCCTGCTAGAGTTCAGTGACTGGTTGATCCTAATGCATTGTCGATTGCTCTCCAGCAGATCTTTTATTTTTGTGATTCTTTAGGTCGTCCGGGTGGTTGTTTGGTTCCTCAGATGATTGAGGACTGCAGATTTCCGGGATTATGAAGATAATATAACTGAAATTACTGCCAGTATTGATGGATTTTTTTTTTCCCAAGGTCGTGATCTTTTGGTTCTAGTTGTGTGGAATGACCCCATGGTGATTCTGATTTGGACCTGCTTAATAACAAGTAGTTAATGTAACCTTCATGAGTTGTTACTGAAGCAGCAGAGTGTACCCTTTTCGTGCATGATTAAGGAAAAGAAATGCAGTGGACAAAGGGGTGCACAATCGATCAATTTCATTTACTGGAGCCTTTGGGTATTTGAAACCTTTAGTGTCATGGCATTTTCTGACATTGGAGGTATTCTTATGCGCCAAAGAAGTTTCAGTTATGCAAAGCAAATTGGATGCCTCAGGTGGATTCTCGCTGTTAGTAACCATTATCTATTCATGATTAGGTAATTGCTGCATATTGTTTGTGTTCTCCATCAGGTTCAGAAGAAAAGAGAAAAAAATCATAAGACCTTCAAGGCCACACTTACTCAAGGATTGCATATTTAGTGAAGTTCAATTGTTTTATTAATTGGTATTCAGTTACTTATATGTCTTATTCTTGCAGAATTTTTCTACTTCTAGTTCGAAAGAAACATTAAAACTTGGTCCTTCAAGGAAGCCAATGTCACTGAAGGATATTGATTCAGCTTTCCATGGGGCTGGGCAAAAGTCGTATCCTGATCATGTCATTTTGTTACAACCTTCCTTGGTTTTTTTTTTTTTTAAATTGTTGGACTTATGTTGTTTACTGTCGGAACTAGTAAATTAATAACAAGCTTTTATTAGGATGATCGCCCCAACCAAACATAGGTTGAATATGTTAAAGAAGTATTACAGTCACATCCAATAGTCAAAACTTTTGCATTCATGGATCAAATTCTAACTTTGTAAATTTTTTTACTTTTTCAATCAAAAACTGCTTTCATCAGCACAAGAAAAGGCCCAAATTTGTTTGCCTAGACTTTTCAGAGTTCATGGTGTTAAGTATGGTTTGGTATGAATCACAAGCCTACCACAACGAACTCAGTTTTGACTAATACTCATTAGCTGTCATCCTCCTGTTTAATTGATACACACTTGTCCTATCATGGTTAGATGAACGTGATGATAATGACAAACTCAATATTTGACTCAATAAGGGCTCATTTGTTCTCGTTTGATATTAATATATATAAAATAAACAACCTTGAACATTAATGAACTTAGCTTATTAACATTTATGGACAAAACCCATGAATAGTGCATGAATAAACTTATCTAAAGGTTTATCATGCTATTGTTTCTTTAGTTTTTCTTTCCAATATATAAAGAAATAATAAGAGTGTATGTTTGAAATTATAATTTCAATTATCTATAATCTATAAAAAGGAGAAAATAATATGTTTCATTTTTTGGATCTATACTTTAACTAAATAACATTCTCTAGATGAGCTCGGTAAAAGTTCAAGCTTGATAAGGTTTAACTTTTAATAAACAAGCTTAAACAAGCCCAAAAAGAAAAAACAAACAACTTGTTCACAGTTAAGCTCTACCTGTCTCATTAATAGCCCTAGTCATGGCATTTTTTAAGTGATCAAGCTGGGCATGATGAATGGATGTATTAATTGATTGAGGAAAAAACAGATAATGAAACCTTAATCCTTATTATCCTATGAAACTATAACTTTTGAATTAAGAAAGACAATGAAGTTTGTTGATATAAATATTTTTATAAGAATTATATAATTACCAAGAGATTTATGTAGGTAGTTGCTCCTCATACTTCTGGTAGTTGCAAATGTATTGTCTTGTGAATTAGGAGGCCCAATGATTGACAGGGAGGGGCAACATGCGTATATTGTGATGTAAACAGGTTCAATTTTCCTTAATGATCTGGCAGCGGACTAGAGATATGGTGTATTGAAAAGTTATGCCCAGTCCTTTTGCAAAGTTCATCTCATGGGAAGTTTTTCACTGGAGGTTCATATGTAATTTTGAAGGTACCTATTCTACTCTGCGGATAGACTCATGCACTTTGCTATTAAATTAGTATGTATCTTTTGAGACAGTAATTTGTATATTTCTTATCAAGTGTCCAGTTTAACTATGTAGGCATTTTATGAAGCTTTGTGAAAAGTAATAATACCGCTTGTACTCTATTGCTTTTTTTTTGTTTGTTTGAAAGAACCCATTTTGACTCTATATTCTAAACTGATATTAAGTATCCCAAATTAATTTCTTTGTTCCAGATTGTACATTAGGTTTCCCGTACCAATTTTAGTGCTTGATTTTTTGTTTCCAAGTTTACTAGTCATGTAATGATGTGATTCACTTTAACTTTGATATATCACTCAAATGATTCTGGAGGATGTGCAGTAGTTTTTTGTAATTTACCTTTAATGGCTTATCTTTTGATGAGGATTAAGTTTTTCATTGTCCTTGTTCGCTTAGGAAATTTACATGCTCTGATTTTTCTTCCTTAGCTATTTGATCAATATTTCTTACTGCATTTTGGTCATGATCATCATCATTTACAAACTATTTTTTCCCTATTTGGCCAGACAACTGCCCTTAAAAATGGTTCTCTTCAACATGATATTCACTATTGGCTTGGAAAAGATTCTAGCCAGGTCAGGTGGAAGTTACCTTAGGCATTTTCTTCACTTTATTTTTTGTTTGTTTTCTAAAGAACCTTTTGGCGAAGATTGTTCAAGTTTTTGCTGTATTTCTTTCGCAAATAGGATGATGCTGTCACTGCTTCAATTAAAGCGGTTGAGCTAGATGCAGCCCTTGGAGGTCGTGCCATTCAATATCGTGAAGTACAAGGACATGAGACTGATAAATTCCTTTCCTATTTCAAACCATGTATAATACCAGAGGAAGGGAGAGTTTCATCTGGGTTTAAGCATACAGAGATCAAAGAATGTGAGCATGCGATACAGTTATTTGTTTGCAGAGGAAGACATGTTGTCGATGTAAAGGAGGCAAGTTGATCTTCTAGATACATGTTACAGCTTAAGTAATCTAGTTATGTATTTTATTTCGAGTTTGCTGTTTTTTTGTTTTGGTTTTCTTCTTCCTGGGAAAGGAAGGGCTTTGATCCACCTAAATATATTGGTAGAACTGGAAAGAGTATATCTAAGAAAAATGAATTTGTTGCTGCTACTGTTACCAGGTGCCTTTTGTTCGCTCATTTCTTAATCACGAAGACATATTCATCCTAGCTACTAAGTCGAAGATCTTCCAGTTTAATGGATCCAATACTTCTATTCAAGAAAGGGCTAAGGCTCTTGAAGTTGTGCAATATCTCAAAGACACTTACCATGAAGGGAAGTGTGAGGTGGCAGTTGTTGGTAAGATCTGAACATGTCTGATGAGATATGCCGACAATAAAAGGGTTGCTCACTAATTCTTTCTCGGCAGAGGACGGGAAATTGATGGCTGATGCTCATGCTGGAGAATTCTGGGGTTATTTTGGAGGTTTTGCTCCCCTCCCCAGGAAGGCAGTTTCTGAGGGTGACAAGAAAGTGTACTCGTTTGTGAAGTTGTTGTGGTAAATTGCCATTAGAATAACTTTACTCCATTTTTCTTATACTATATATATTTGTTGCATTACTTCAAAAGGAATGTTTGGTGTTAATGTTTTCCCAACTGCAAAAATCTTGTGCTCGACACTACAGTGTTGACAAAGGACAAACTTTGCCTGTTGAAGCTGAATCCTTGACAAGGAAATTATTAGACACATACAAGTGTTACTTGTTAGATTGTGGAGGTGCAATATATGTATGGATGGGCCAAAGTACATCCCTTGCACAAAGGAAAGCTGCTAGTGCTGCAGCTGAAGTGAGTCTTGCTATTTCTGATTACTACTCTGTCAATATTTTTTTGGTGAAACTCTCAATATTTTGCACTTTTCCTAAACTCAATAAGAATTAAGGTGATTAGGAGATTAAGTTTGAGAACCCCTGAGGGTCCACGATACATGCCCATCTTGAAGTCTGAAACTTCATGACTTCTTTTGTTCAAGAAAATTTCCTCTTATTATTTGTTAGGATTTGATAGCCTGAGCATGTTTCATATCTCTTCAACCATGTTCTCTGAATGTCCTGTCATGCCGATGCTGATGATGGACATCCAGGAGCAATTTTGATCTTAGCTTGTACTTGTCAAAGTGTTTCTACTGTTAATATGATTTTGTCACACAGGAATTACTGCTTGAACCTCCCAGACCACATGCTCAAGTGATTCGGACAATTGAGGGATTTGAAACAGTAACATTTCGATCGAAGTTTGACAAATGGCCCCAGAAAATTGAGGCAGTTGTATCTGAGGAAAGTCGGAGGAAAGTTTCAAGTTAGTAGAAACATAAGATATTTTTCCTCATTATTTCGCCTACTTGAGAGTAAGCACTTGTAGTCCATGAAGAAATTATTGCTTTGATTTGGCAGCATTCCTTAAGCTACAAGGACTAAGTGTGAAGGGTCTCAAATCTTCTCATGCACAAGAACAACCTAAACCATACATTGATTCCACTGGCAATTTACAGGTGTTGTCAACCTTTTAACTCTATAAGAGGCATTTGTATTTTTAGGTCATGTTCCTTGCCATATTCTTAATTTATTTCTTTACCCTAGGTTTGGCGTGTGAATGGCAAGGACAAGAATCTTCTTTCATCCTCAGACCAGTGTAAATTTTACAGTGGGGATTGCTACATCTTCCAATATGCATTCCCTGGAGAAGAGAAAGAGGAATATCTTATTGGTGCTTGGTTAGGGAAGAAGAGCATTGTGGTAATCTTTCATTTTGAATTTTTTTGAGCTTGTTTACCAATTACTTGGATCAATTATTGTTGTTATGCATATGTCTCTCATATTTAAAGTTCAATCTACTAATTTATGATTTCCTGACAACTCAAGACTTTTTTATGTCATGGCATTGTCTGTAATCTTCTTTTCTTAAAAATTTATCATGACGAAGGTTCATGCCATCATACTTTGTTTAGTGCCAAATTATCAAAGTGAACAACAAATTTGATAGCTGGAAGCCTACAACTATAATTTGATGCTTGATGGTGTATCTATCAATGTTAGATTTGTGCAAAAAAAATTGACTCATGGTTTTAAATCTTGTATCGAGTTAGGCAGCACAAGTAAATCTTATGTTGTTGTTTTGATCATGCCATCATGTCATACTGCGTTCAACAACCCTTAGCACGATATAATATGCATCAAGATGAATTGAAATAATATTTATTATTTTTTTAGCTTGTGTCCATACAATACAGG
Source organism: Wurfbainia villosa (assembly GCA_025175895.1). Taxonomy (NCBI): domain Eukaryota; kingdom Viridiplantae; phylum Streptophyta; class Magnoliopsida; order Zingiberales; family Zingiberaceae; genus Wurfbainia; species Wurfbainia villosa. The sequence continues at coordinate 98,534,553 of CM045988.1, read as the reverse complement.
GTCAAATGGTAAACCTGTAACACAAAGTTTGAACTTAGGAATATAGCTGTTCTCTTCTTCTTTTTCTTCTTCATCTTCTTCCCCCTCCAATTTGCTATCAATATCATATGTTGGAATACCGATATGGTACTAATCAAACGCAGAAACTATGCATCAGCCAAGATTTTAATCCTTGAACTAAAAGTGTCCTGGTTCTAAATCAAAGGCTCAAATATCAGAAATGGAAAAACAATTGGATTTGGGTTCTCTAGGGAATCAATTGATTTTAGAGAACTAAACAACAAATTGAACTGACTATTTCAATGTTTGTGTGAAAATGTTCTATTAATGAAAGAATATAAATGTTAACCTTTATATTCTAACATTCATTAATGCTGGTTGTTTGTCTGCCCACTGAACAAGCCCTTTCAAATCTACCATGCAATTTCATATATGAATAGACTAATAGACTGTAGATGAACTCTACCTTCATATATTTTTTTTCACATTATAGTTCCCTTATGTCACTTTATTTGTATCAGCAGTTTGTTGAAAAGTGCCTCATGTTTTTTTAGTAATCTGTCTTCTTCGAATATAAACAAAACAAATTCTAAAATTAGACCAATCTAATTCAGTAGAGTTGAAGGCGTGAAGGTTGGAGGGAGACCAAAGATAACTCTATTCAACATAATTAAAATTTATTTAAGAGTTTTGATATAAATAGTGATATATTGCAAGTGTTCAATGAAGGGATTAGATCTATTTGGCCGATCCCAAACAGTTGGAGCGAACACAACTTGTTATTGCTGAAGTCAAATTTTTTGTTCATTTTAAATCTTCTTCTACCATATACTATACTCATATCTACTTGTTATTAGATCTATTTGGCTGATCCCAAATAGTTGGAGCAAATACAACTTGTCATTGTTGCAGTTAAAATTTTTGTTCATTTTAAATCTCTTTCTACCATATACTATCCTCATATCTACTAGGGTGATATCCAGGAAAATTTCGATTCAGTAAAAGTATACTTGGTATATGACATGTATTTACTATTGACACTGAAATTGGATATCCATAGGATACTTGTATTCACTCGTGATGTTCTTTGTCTTTTGGATAAAACTTGTCAGGATGCCTTTTTCTGAGTCATCAAGTGTATTCCTGTTTGATTGTTTGCTTGCCGAAAGGGCTTCCCCTTTGATTTGGTAATTGATATTGTTTAATGTCTGGCTGCAGGAGGAGAGGACTGCAGCAATCTCACTTGCTAGCAAAATGGTTGAAAGCATGAAGTCACAAGCTATTTTGGTAATTTTTAGTTACAACATGCATGACATAGTTTATACCATAGCAGTTTATTGATACTGAAAATTCTCATTGTTACTCAGGCTCGATTTTATGAAGGAAAAGAACCTATACAATTCTTCTGTATTTTCCAGAGCTTCCAAGTTTTCAAGGTTTAATTCTTGAACAAAACCATCCATTTGGGATAACTTCTGGGTGTTAAAAATATAAATGCTAAAATGTGTAGTTCGGGAAAGTCCAATTCGCTTTCCTCTTAAACTTGAGAATGTAAAGGAATAGATTGGATGATTTTGACTTGCTTCTGGAAAACATCTTTAAGATCTTGTGTTCTTGTGGTGTTCTACTTTGAGATTAAGAATCTTTGCTTGATCTTTTTCATGTTTCACACTTGATAGGGTGGGGTTAGTTCTGGATATAAGAATTTTCTTAAGGAGAACAGCCTGATAGATGATACATATTCAGAAGAAGGCATTGCAGTTTTCCGTGTACAAGGTTCTGGACCAGAAAACATGCAAGCAATCCAAGTTGAACCTGTAGGTTTTTAGTAAGCAATCTTTGTCATCAACTTTAATGCAACTGTGTGTCAACATACTACTTTATCTAACATTATTTTATACTATAGATTTTGCTCTTATCCTTTTTTTCTCTTAATCAGGTGGCTTCATCTTTGAATTCATCATATTGTTACATACTGCATTGTGGAAGTACTGTTTTTGCATGGTACGGAAGCTTGACCACTTCAGTGGATCAAGAGCTAGTTGAGAGACAGCTAGATCTGATTAAGGTGCGACAATTTCTTTTTAAAGGTTAAATTATTTTCATATTTCAATTGATTATTGTTCATCAACCCCTATATAAGAACTTAAAATAGAAGGAAATTCGAAGCCGAAGTATCATCAACTTACTAAATAAATGATATCTTTAGGTTTAATCACACAGTTCCCCTGGTATATTCCAAGCTTTATAATTTCGGTTGATTTTCTTGTAATTGACCAAGAATGCTTGGTATATTTTCTTGTTGTCCATTGATTGTTGGCCCTTCAATTTTTACAGCCAAATCTGCAGCCAAAAACACAAAAGGAGGGAACAGAAATTGATCAATTCTGGAATTTACTTGGAGGTAAAGCTGAGTACTCCAGTCAGAAAATTGCAATAGAACCAGAATATGATCCTCACCTGTTCTTGTGCTCATTCTTCAAGGGTAAGAAATTGGAGGTCTTGTTACATGTATATGTTCATGTTTGGATGTGTTTCTTCTTGTTTCGCGGATGTTCTAAAGTTCATCTGTTTCTTGTATATGCCACTAACTTATGCTGTATCTATACGGGGAGCGAAGGAAACCTGAAGGCATGCAATCCAACGAACTGTATTATTTCTCTGCAACATATACTCATTGAACAGAGTGAAACTGTTGAATATGTTTGCATTGTGGTTGCAGGTGGTCGAGATTTTCAACTTCACTCAAGATGATTTGATGACCGAGGATATGTTCATTCTGGACTGCCATTCTGACATATATGTTTGGGTCGGGCAGCAGCTGGACGATAAAATCCGGCAGCAAGCTTTAAGCATTGTGGAGGTTGGAAATTCTTTTATTTGTTTCAGCAACCTGCATTGTTTCTTATCAGTAAAATTCTCTCGTGTCGATTTTTTAATTTCCCAGACATTCATAGAAAAAGATGTTCTTTTGGAAAATCTCTCACGAAAATTACCAGTATATATCATTATGGAAGGATGTGAGCCACCATTCTTCACTCGCCACTTCGACTGGGACTCTGCAAAATCAAATGTATGCACTTGTCCTCGTAGTTGATCTTCCATATTTGTCAGCACCCAAGAAGTTAGTGACTGTCTTGACTTCTGTTTGGTTGCAGATGCTTGGCAATTCATTTCAAAGGAAGCTGGCGCTGGTGAAGGATGGAGTCGTACCGATATCAGATGTAACTGCCTTACCCCAGTTAACAACTTTTCTAGCACATCATACGATTAACTCATGCTAAAATTATTTTTTATAAAATAAAATTAGCACATTTTGTTTGATTTATTTACTTATCTTGTTAGCATCCAATATTCAAGTACAGAGGATATCAAAATTAATACAATTGATTGATATGAAAGGTGTACATTGGTTTCAGATTGTTCTTATTTGCATTATGTTTTTGATATATGAATGGTAATATCATTGCAATGATTAACTAATTGCAAGAAGGTTTTCTATCTCGTTTTAAAATAACAGAGATGTAAAGAAGGGACGATATGGTAGAAAAGCAAGTAAAGTAGGATTGTGATCAAGATAACTTACCCCTCAATAATTTGGTCAATTCCTACATGAAGAATTAGGCATATAGCCAATTTTCTATGATATAGTGAATCAGTAGATCCTTTTAGCTTCAGAGTGAAGTTCTTGAGAGATCAAGAAATAGGGAATGCCAATCGACTCTTGGATTGTTTTCTGTCCAAATTTTTTTTCTTTTCCTGATAAAAATATTTGCCTTTGATATTTTGGTTATGAAGAAATTTCTATAAACTTACAATTTTTAGATTTCATTTGTTATCAGAAGCCCAAGCGACGGACACCAGTGTCCTATGCAGGGAGGTCTCCTGTGCCAGACAAATCCGATCGCTCCTCAAGAAGCATGTCCTTCAGCCCCGAACGTGTAAGGGTCAGAGGAAGATCGCCCGCATTCAATGCGCTCACTGCCAACTTTGAGAACCCAAATGCTAGGAATCTTTCGACGCCGCCTCCATTAGTCCGAAAACCCTCTCCAAAACCTGTGCCACTTGATCCTACAAATTTGGCTCCGAAATCGCCGGCAATTGCTAACCTATCCGCTTCTTTTGAACGCCCAAAAGAAGCAATGATACCCAAGTCTATAATCCCCAAATCCTTAAAAGGTATATGCGGCAAGTATTTTTTTTCTTTTTGTAAAAATTGAGAATCTGAAAATGGATTGTGCTTTTCATAACTGTTCTTCTGAGTGACCCCTGCAGAAAACAACAAATCAAAACCAGAGGCAAATGGGAAGGGAAACGTTACAACAATGAGCAGCAAAACTGAGACGCCGGCGAAAGATGTAAAGGAAGCCGAAGCTGAAGATGAAGAAGGGGCGATCATTTACCCCTATGAGCATGTAAAGACAATTTCTACTGATCCTGTTAAAGATATCGATATCACGAAGAGAGAGGTATGTCGTATTTCATCAGATCATTTTGTTTGGAAATCCTTGTCAGATCTAAAGCATCTGCTACTTGATTGCAGGCATACTTATCTGCTAAGGAGTTCAAAGGGAAGTTTGGCATGACAAAGGAAGCTTTCTACAAGTTGGCCAAATGGAAACAAAACCGACTCAAATTGGCACTTCAGCTCTTCTGAAACCATACGAGTAGCTTCTGTGCTCATCTTCTACTTATCAAACCAAAGAGCTCTGTGGATTTCGACTACTTTTTATGTTTTCTTTTCTCAGTTCAAATTCAGATTGTTTCCGCCTCATCACATTTAGTTCCGATCAAGCCGGAGCGACGCGGGCATTGGGACATCATCAGTGCTTTACTTCTGCTCCCAACTAGTTTGCATCTGATCTCATCAACAAAATTTTGGCCAAATTTTCTCTGCATTTGGTTTCATTGCCTTCTTTTTTAAGATCACAGCTTGTTTATGAGCCTGCATCTTTTATTACTTTTTTTTTTAATTTATTTTTCGGGTTGTCGCCGCAAGTGTTCCAAATGGTATTAGTATTTGTACATTTGATTTCATGTACAAGTGTAAAAAAAAAAAACACTAAGAACAGACATTGGTGAGAAAACCAACTTGCACATTTGTTTGATTTTATCAATAGACATATTTGTTGTGAGTGAATGTTGCCAGGGTTTTCTGTTGCTAGTCCTAGCTATTATTGTAGGAAAAACAAAACAAAATTCTTGCTCCCATCTCTGTTGTTCACTTTCTATATATATATTCGATAGATTTGAATATGCATAAATTGTGTTTTGGATTTGTTTGATAGATAAATTTGTTGGGCGAAGTTTGGACGATTTTTTTCTATTTGTATTTCTTTGCATTTTTGTTTAGTGTTTTTTGTTTACGAGGGCATTTTATGATTTTCATATTTCCTCAAATAGTGTTGTTCTTAATGTCCTTTTCAATAAAATAAAAAATAAAAACTATATATATATATATATATATATCAGAATTGTTATCTTGTGCGTTTCATTCGTCCGTGCCCGTGCGCTATGCGATCTCGGCCGTCGATCACGCAATTGAAAAATGCACAGTTGCTCGCCGCTTGCGAGTTGGGAGTTTGCCATAGTCGTCGAACGGTCAGATTTCGACAGTCATCCGGTCAGAATTTGGTCGTCGTTAGGTCACACTTGATTCCGATCGGACGACAATTGGATTTTGATCGATTCATAGTTGAAATCGTGTGTCATCGTCATCGCGATGGCGCGACACTAGTGGTCGCGATCGGCCGAGTGGCGCAATTCGGTCGGAGTGCGTCGTCGTCAAGCCGGAACGCGATCTTTGCCGATGTCGCGACCAGCGCGACGCGATCACATGCGATTCCAATTGTGAATCGGTCGGATTCCGATCGTCGTCCAGTCGGAATCCGATGTCGACCTGACGGCGGCCAGATTTCGATCAGAATCCGACCGCATCGCGACCGCCAATGTCGTGGCCACTAGCGGCAGCGATTGCATGTGATTCCGATCGTGAATCAGTCGGATTCCGATCGTCGTCCGATCGGAATCCGATGTCGGCCTGATGACGATCAAATCGCTGTCGGAATTCAGCAATGACGAACTCTCATCTCGCGAGCAGCAAGTAGCTGTGCATTTCTCAATCGCACAATCAATGATCGAGATCGCATCGTGCACGGACACGGACACGGACGGATGAAATATGCAAGAGATTAAATCTCTGTGTATATATATATATATACGGGATATATCTTCGGAGATAGTTTTTTTTTTTCTTTTCAAAACTAAAATTCGAACTCTTTTTATTAAAAAATAATAATAATAATCTTAAAAAAATTACCACCGTAGTGGCCACGACTTCATCGCCCTGATCAAACGAACAAATTGCACGTCGTTTGGCTCCAACCACCTTGATCGAGTGGCTTAGTCATGACTGTCTAGTCGGGTAGCCTTTGGCCGAACGACCACTCGATCAGACAACTCCGGGTCGCAAGAATAGACCACACCATCTGGGATGTATAAAAGTTCCATCAAAACGATTAAATCGATCAAATTAAAATCAATTTTTAAAATTGAAAATTCAATTTTTATTTTTAAAATATCAATTTTTTTAATTAATTCGATTTCGAATTGTAAATAAAAAAAATCAATTTAATTGATAAAAACAAACTAAAATTATCAATCGATTGACCGTATAATATCAATTGATTTGATTGACACCGTAACAATAGACTATATTATAATTATAATTTTATAAAATTATAATTTTGTATATTCGACTATATTATAATTTCAATTTTATAAAATTATATTGTTGTATATTAATCGACTGTATCAATCGATTACTTTAAAATAAATAAATTTTTAATCGAATTAACTAATTTTTTATTAGTTCGATCAATTCAAATTTTATTTAAAAATTTAATTAATTCGATTAATTAAATAATAATAATTTATTCAATTTTGATTTAATTTAATCGATTGAGGCATCCCTGATACTAAGCCTTGAATTTGAAACCCATTGGATTATTTGCAACTACGAAAGTTGTTACCAACTATCATGTGCTTGGATAAAAGATGATTATTTGATTTTAAGAAGATTAAATGTAGTCATAATAAAAATTAATAAAATGTAAGCAAAAAGAGAGAGAGCTTATTAGTTAGTTATTGCTATAAAATTAATAAAATAATAGAATTAGAATAACTATGCAAGGTATTGTGAAAATAAAATGTGATAAAACAAGAAAGAAAAAAAAAAGAAAGCATAATAACGACATGTTACTTGCATATAAAGAAGATGATCCTCAATAGACATGCGATTCCTCGATTTCAATTCCGATTCGATTCTAATCGATTTTGGATCTAATCAGTTTTGAATCCGTCGACATTGAAACCGATTCGAACCGGTTCAAAACCGATTACGAACCGGTTCAAAACCAATTACGAACCAGTTCAATCCGATTTCAAAATTTTAACTTTGGAACCAATTCAATCCGAATCGATTCCAAAATAATTCCGAACCACACCTTTCTTAACTTGAGCTTCCAAATTCATTTAACGTGCTGATGATCCTATTTTTTTTTTCTATTGTAAAATAATCTTGTAGATATATTAGTATGTTCAAAATTTCCACATTTAAATTAGCAACCAAATCAGACCCACATCGGAACTAGAATCGGTTCCGAAATAATTCCGAATCAGTTCCAAAATCGATTGGAACTAAACCGAATCAGAATTGGAACGGTTCCGGTTTAGTTTCAAAATCGATTCCGATTTCGAATTTAACAAATTAATTCCGACTCGATTCCGGATCGAACCGATATGTCTAATCCTGAAATATTAATTTATTTATCACTTAGCTGATAAAACCTACTGTCGAATCCAGACAAATGATAGAACAAATAGATGAAATAAACATTTTAAGCTCCAAAACGAATTTCAAATTCGAGGATACTGCAAGTAGATCAGAGATATTGCAATTGTTCAATGAATTAAAAGCAAGTGTTTTACAAGTGAAATATCTATAGCCAACAAACTGACGATACAAATGCAACAAATGATATTGTATAACTTATACATACATATATATATATATATATATATATATATATATATATCCACATCAATGTTACTAAATATCACAAATTTAGAATAATATATATATATATAGAAGAAAGACCAAATAGTTATCTACTGAATAAAATGAACAAGGTGCAAAGAAATCTTAGCTGTGTTTCATTTCGGAAGAGCGTATTCTGTGAGGAATTGTACACAGCATCTTGCCGGACGGCGATCGAGAGTATTACGGAAATGGACCGATCGCGAATTGCTCGGCTAACTTGGCTCTTAGATCCTTTCTCAAGATTTTGCCGGATGGCGCCTTGGGGATGACTTCAGTGAAGAAAACCTTGCTGATTCTTTTGTAGAAAACCACCTGCGAGGAATGAAAGTTCAGTTTCAGATGATTGAAGTATTTGAAGAAATGAAATCCTCTCTGTTTTCCAAGTAAAAAAAAAAAACAAAGGGATAAATTTCGACAAAATTTAAACTAAGAGATTACTGACAATTATGGAATTTGACAGCATTCTTAGAAGTTTCAGTTAAAACTATATAACAAAATCCTTAAATCATTCATCCCGTGCCATTTTTATTTAACTTAAAAGTACAAGATCAATTCGATAAGAAACAAAAGTGATTACGACTAGTTCTAGGGTACACCTACTGACCTCCATCAAAGGCTACTAGAAAGTTCATCACTCAACCCCATGTGATTGTACATAATTTTATCAATAACCAGCCTAGCTAGGACCAGAGGAAATCATTGAAAGTTCCCCCTGGAATGGTTCGATGGTAAGCACAAGATGACGTTCGTGAGGAAGTCCGGGTTCGATTCCAGACGAGGGGTCTAAAACCTCTCCGGGATGAAATACTCTTCTTTGTGCTTATCACCGAGTCAAAGGTCAAAAGTCCACCCGCGATTTACCTCCCTCACAATGACCGAGGAGTCGGTCGGTGGCGGCCGCTAGCTTGGCGGTTCCAAGCTTTTTGTGAGAGAAAATTATTGGAAGGTGAATCCAATCGACCCGAGGTTTAATTCATCTGTCAAAATTTAATGCCGAACAAGACGGCTATCAAGGGGCCCTCTATACCCCACGTTGCACTGTACATAACCCTTGTAACAAGCTAGCTCACGCATGCCCTTGGGCGGTTGAAATCCATCAATCTGACGTTCCCTATTAGTCTACCCTTGAGCATGGATAGCCGACACCCCTGCAAGAGCAGGGGATTGTCTTTTCCTTGGACAAATTCTAAGTGTCTTTATCATCCAAGCTAGCCCACGGGGACAGCTCACGCATGCCCTTGCACAAAGCTACAAGGGACAGATGAGTAGGTAGTGTGGTCCAGCACATTTTATTCCTTCATTTCTTATTCATTCCCCATACTTATGATTCAATCATGCAATTTGGCAACTACGATCTAATACACATACCGACAAATATATGCATTGAATGATTAATAATGATATAGGAGCCTTTTATCCTGGGCGGGCACAGTGCCTGCTCAGGATGAGCGATAGAGATGTTGTGCACAGTGTTTGTACTGTGCATATCACAGTGTAAATACTGTACACAGAGAGGAGCGCATCCTGAGGATAAAATTATTGTAATGATATAATAGAAGACATGACCTAAAAAAGATTACCAATTCCTACCTTTTCGTGGTGGTCATACAAGAGTTTCAGGACATGAATCAACATGAACTCGATGTGCAATGTTTTACCTGTCTGGAGATGTACTGCTTGATCTCATCTTCGGTTATTTTTGAGCCATTGGACCGCACAACAAAAGCGACAGGAACTTCCCCAGCAACTTCATCTTTCATCCTGCGAGATCAAACCCACAATTATTGTTAGATCTGTGCTTGTAGAAATAGTGCGTGAATTAGGCGAGGGAATTGAAACAGAGAATGTGCTGTGGAGGAGACAACTCACGGGACAACAGCTGCGTCGGTGATTTTAGGGTGGGTAACGAGCAGTGCTTCAAGCTCAGCCGGGGCTACCTGGAAGCCTTTGTATTTGATGATTTCCTTGAGCCGGTCGACGATGAAGACCTCGTCGTCGTCGTCCACGTAACCTACATCCCCGGTGTGCAGCCACCCATCCTTGTCGATGGTGTTCCTTGTGGCCTCCGGATCATTGATGTAGCCTGAATAGCTTATTGAATCAGTTATAGTTCTTGAATGATACAGAGTAGCCAAATAAGAAACTCCAAATTCTTTCCAAGGAAACACGTTAGAGGACCAAAGCCTTGTCATTTCTCTCCCCATTGGAGGAGCAGGAAGTTCGATAGAAATCTCGAGGACAACCTTGTGTTGACTTGCACAAAACCATGGAATCCCAAAATCCCCTTCGGAGTTTTAAAATTATCAAAATACCATCTAGAGATTTTTTGCATTGTCTTCATTTGGCCCTTAATCATTGGCCCTATTACTTTATCTAATTGGAAACTGATGTGATACATCCATAGAATATCATTAAAGAACAGTAGTTGAATAAGACATTGCACCAAACAAGCATCGTCAAATGACAGGAATTGTTTTTGTAAGAAAATTAAACAACACATATATCTAAATTTATTTTAATATTCAAAATAAAAATATTATATAATATGAAAATATATATTAAAAAAATTGGGAGATGAATCAAACTAGTTAGGTTCCAAAGTCAACAGTTTTCTTTAAGAATGAAAGAATATTATGCTTGAATCTCTAACCATGGCAAAGTCAATTGGAAATAACTGTAAGCCATATATATGCAGAGCAAAGAATCCGATCTATCAACCTATTCCTCAAAAAAGACCAAAAACATGCCGACTTCAAATATCATATCTGTCAGAAGTTTGCGTATTAAGTGAAAATGGACAGGAACCTACATCTGGCAATTTCTCTGAGATTGTTATTGTTGAAGGGTTCCCAGCTTAATAAAGAATGCAGATTAGTTTAATTGATAAGGATCATTGTAGTACATCACCCACCTGTTTGTCTAATAAAGTAACATGTTAGAGGTTGAAACCACAAGAGTTTAAAATAGTGGGGTATTTTAATAATTATACAACTCCGGAGGTACTTTAAAAAGGAGGGTAAATTTTAGGGGACAAAACGAAAATTTCTCAATTACTAATCGGTGTACCAGGGTTATGCCTCAAATCTAACATGATTGAACTTTGCAAAAGGATATTTTTGAAAAGTAGAAAAGGTTAGCCAATACCTGACTTGGTTTAAGATTGTTAGGCTGGCACATTAGCCTATCAAGGTTGGCCTGTCACATGAAGGGGTGTACTATACATCCATTCTTTCAAAATTAGGAATAGACACGTTTGATTAGAACCATCAAATAGGAACTTTGATAGCCATGGCTGACCAAATAACAAAAAGACAGCATCTCGAGCAGGTAAACAAATCGAATAGATTTAGTTAAGTCAAATTTCCCACTCATGAAATACTTGGCTATGCCATGCTTCTTCTGTAGATGTATATGTATGATATGGGATAATTAAGTGGACATAAGCAACATTTGCCTTGACATGTGATCTTATGATTTTGAGGTCCACTATCACATTTTTGGTTAATAACCGGCTACCAAACATTGTATCTAGTCATTAGATTATTTCCAATCTAAGAGTTGGTTGGCTTGGAGTTGGTAAATACCCTAACAAAAAATGGAATGTCCTTGCACAATAATCAACTCCTAGGTCTAACCATCCGTAAATCATAGAGCATCAGTTCAAGAGTCATGATGAACAAACATCTACCTCAATTTGTACATAGAACTAACTTGGAAGTTGTTTAGGTCTGTATGACAGCTGCTTGCCTTTATGAAAAATTCCGATAAAAAAAAGTAACATCATTACACAAAAATCAACTCCTCGTGCCTAAAATCAACAGTAATGAACTACATAAAAAATGGAAATCATATGTCTCCCTGAGGATCCAGTTCACGCGATAAGACATTAGCTATCGATTGAGAGGCATGGTGGGGTTCTATTTCTTGGACCTTCTTGTCCTCTATAATTGTTGGATATGCATTCATTACCTTAGTTGTAAAAAGAATAGTGATATTTTCATTTACCCAATCTAGTTGGCTCTAAATAGCAACAAATTTCTTTTGAACAATAGTTACTCATCTTGGAACCCAATCATTGGGTCTAAGTAGAGTAATTACTGTGTAAGAAACTAAATTTCAACGTCAACTCAAATCTTATCAAGAATTGCTTGGGTTCAGTAGATATATTCCCTAACATAAAATGAAATGTACTCACAAAAAGCAACTTTTAGATCAAAGGGGTCAGGTTCCAACATGCTATTAGTTAGTTTGGGGCAATCCTCCTGGGACCAAGTCACCTTCTCAGATACCCAAACAATCCCCCTAAATTGCAATAGTTTTCTAACAAACGCGATGTCTAGATCCTTGAGTTGGTCACACATAAGGCGCAGCCCTTTCAGTTCTAGTGAGGCTCAACTATGACGCCTACTCAAAAGACAATTCCATCTGTTCCGAACAAAAGGTGTGAAACACTAGACTGAACCAGAAAATTAACCCTAAAAGAAACTACCCCTTGCTTGTTGCCCCACGTTTGGACTTTTCAATTGTCAAACCTGTATTTTGGCACTGATGAAAAGGTTTAAAATGTTTGATCCTAACTCTATTCAAAGAGTTTTGAGTAGTGTTTGTATGAAATGGAAAGAATCTTGGAAGTCCTACCCAAATTCAAATCAAACAGCTAACCAGTTGATCAAACAATCAAGGCATAACATTGAAGCATCTATGGATGGCAAAGTGCAGAATAAAGTGTGCCCGGCTCACCTTTCATGATTTGGGCGCCTCTGATGCAGATCTCGCCTCGCTGGTTCCGCGCCAACGCCGCCCCCGTCTCCGGGTCTACGATCTTCATCTCGGCGTTCCTCACGACGGTGCCGCAGGCACCGGACTTCACCTCGAACGGGTTCTTGGCAAATGCCAAGCACATCGACAGCACCGGCCCGGCTTCCGTCATCCCATAGCCCTGTCAGATTTGAACGAACAAGACGAAGAAAATTGACGCGTGAGCTCCGGTTCAGTGCAAAATCCTTTTGCTAAAAGTGTGCACGAATCGCATGTTCTGTTCGATCTGGAGCTGAGTGGAGCGAGTAATGACTTGGTCCGAGGGCAAGGCATCGCAAAAGGTTGAATCTTATCGGGTTTTTTTTTAAGCGTATGCAGTGTGATGGAGAAAAGAGTAGAGTACTCGCCTGGCCCAGCCTAGCATTGGGAAGCTTGGCCATGAATTTTTCCTCAACCTCCTTGCCCATGGGGGCGGCGCCGGACATGACCATTCTTATCGATGAGAGGTCGTAGCTGTCGACGAGCGGGCTCTTGATGAACTCCAGGACGATGGGCGGCACTAAGGGCGCGATTGTGACTTTGAAGCGCTGGATCAGCTCCAGCAGCGGGCCGACCTCGAACCGCCGCATGATGAGGATGGCGGCGCCGACGCGGAGGCTGCAGAGGAGGACGGAGTTGAGGGAGTAGATGTGAAAGAGGGGGAGGACGCAGAGGAGGACGTCATCGGGACGGAAGTTGAGGTTGGGGTTCTCGCCGTCCACCTGCTGGGCGACGCTGGTGACCAGGCTGCGGTGGGTGAGCATCACGCCCTTGGGCAGCCCGGTGGTGCCCGACGAGTATGGCAGCGCCACCACATCGTCTGGATCGAACACGACCGCCGGCAGCGCGCCGACATCGGGAGCCAGAAGGTCGACGAAGGCGTGGCAGCCATCAGGGACGGGTCCATCGCCGACCGCAATGATAGTGACGCCGCGATCTGCCGCGTAGTCACGGATCTTGTCCACATAGCAGGACTCCGTGAGGATGAGCCGCGCGCCAGAGCCATCCGCCTGCTTGTGGATCTCTCCAGGAGTGTAGAACGGATTCGCCGTGGTGGCGACGGCCCCCCTGAAGGAGGCGGCGAGGAACGCGATGACGAACTCGACCGAGTTCCGAAGTAGGATCATGAACACATCTCCGCGCCCGATGCCGACGCTATGCAGCCCCGCCGCGAATCGGCGGGCCGAAGCCTCCACTTGGGCGTAGGTGAGCACGGTGCCGGTGGAGCCGTCGATGACGCACGGCCGGTCGGCGAACTCCTCCAGCCGCTTGAAGCAGTAGGCGTGGAGAGAAATATCGTTGTTGATCTCGATGTCCGGCAGCTTAGATCGGAAAATGGTCTCCTCCGGCCGCGCAATCGAACCCATTTCCACCAGATTCGCCGTTGCCGATAAGAAATCTGCCGACGACCGACGGAAAAGAGGCGGAGAAGAGAGAGGAGCTTTCTATCCCTCGTCCCTGAGGAAAGAAGGGAAGAGGCGAGGTAGTCTGGTTTTAACGGCGCTCAAGGGCATTCCGAAAATCAACAATCAACGCAAGGACACATTAGTCATTTACCCTTGCGTTGACTCTTGACTTCCAATGACCCGCATCAGGGAACACACGCGGCCAGTACCGTCGCGCCACGTGCTCGCTTGCATCCGCTCACTCGCGGCGCGGCTCGCGCCGAGCGGGATCATCTAACCTACCCGTCGAACCCGGCTTCATTGGCGTCGGGCCGACCGATCTAATCAGGAGCGTCGGTGGTTGATCGTACGGTACGAAATCGGGATGAGTAGTAAAAGACTATTTATTCCTTTCAAATGCTTCTCGCCGGTCGGTCCACCGCAATCGCAAGAAATAAATCAGGATAACGAAATAATTATTTTTAAGAAAATAAGGTGCGTTTGATATTTATTTTTTTCATCATTTTTTATTTTTATTTTCATTTTTTTCGAAAACGAAAAAACGTATTTGTTCACGTTTTTCATCTCTATTTTTTAAAAAATAAAGAAATATTTTCTAAAAAATTGAAAAACGAAAAATAATCATTTTCGATTTCCATTTTCATTTTCCAAAAAATAAAAGAGTATTTTTAGAAAACTATAAAAAAAAAATTCGTTTTCTATTTTCTAGAAAAAGAGAGAATGAAAACAGAAAATAGAAAATTCTCTACGAATCAAACGACCCCAAAATTTCAGAAATCAACTTTTTCATAAAAAGTTGTAACCATCCATCTAATGATCCATATCGATCTATCACATAGTCATTATGATCGAGATAAATCACGGAGGGTCTTATAAACTTTGACATTGTGACTAAAATACATGAGGGTCATCTGAATCTAGGAAAGAACTTTAGACTTTATTCGGAATCGATCTATATCTTATCCATAAACACTGTCGTGCCTTAGTCATCACGTCATCATCGAGAAAACTCTTACTTTATTAATAGTTGTCCGTAAAGACAATTACTTTGCCTTTTTTTTATTCAAAATATCTAAATTTTCGATCCGATTAATTTTGAAAATGATTGTTTCGGACTCTACAGAAATTTCTCATCGATTATTAGAGTAAATTCGAAAAACATCCACGATCCAAAGATAAATTCCATCTTATAGTCACACCGTCCTTCTAAAAATCGTATTTTTCATGTGAAAATAAAATTTTAGATCCAACACTCAACTCAAGTTCAACACTTAGTTTAATATAAATTTTTCTGCGTTCGTCGTCAAATATATTTTAGCAGCGGATTGAATTGTGTTCGTCTATCAGATTCTATTGTCATTTTACCACTCTACCTTATCTCTAGGATCATAAATGAACCAAGCGTTAATGAATAAGTTTGATGTTCGACTCAGTAAAAATTCGTTTATGTTCGTTCAATATATATCAAAATCAATTAATGAAAAAAAACTTAAATAATTTGATAAATTAAATGCAAACACATAGCATATGTTATTAAAACATTAATATTAATGATGATTAGATTTATTTATAAATTATTTATGATTTTTTTATACTTATTTATAAATAAAGATTAAAATTTTAAATAAATAAATTTGACTTAAGAGTTTGATAATTTTTAAACAAGTTAAACTTAAATAAGTTTGAATCAAACTTAATTCAAATTTAAATCGAACTTTTTTAAAAATTTGATACCCATTAAATAAGTCAACTTCAATTTAAATTCGAACCAAACTCAATCTAAAAAAATTCAAACTAAACTTAAACGGATTTTTCAATAATTATTTAATTACATACTCGATTTGGTTCAATTTGATTAGTTTATCAAACAAATATTTACCGTTCTACTTATCTCAGGATCCAATAATTTTGTCTTTTATGGTCGACAAAAGATTGAAATTCGTCAATTTAATAGTCCCATCGATCCGTCCCACGGTCATTGTGAGAGAGGTAAATTACGAATAATCATATGGACTTTGACGTAGTGGCTAAAATACGTAAAAGTCATTTGAATTTAAAAAAAAAAACTTTAGATCTTTTCGAACTCGATCATTGTCTATTGTCTTTTATCACAAAAGCTTGGAACCGTCAAGCTAATGACCCCCATCGATCGACTCCTCGGCCATTGTGAAGGAGGTAAATCGCGGATGAGCCTTTGGCCCTTGACTCGGTGGTAAACACAAAGAAGGATATTTTATCTCAGAGAATTTTAGACCCCTCATCTGATTTCGAATCCGAATTTTCTCAAAATATCAATTTATATTTACCATCGAGTCATCCCAGAGGGGTTTGAGATCCCTCGTCTATTGTCTTTTATGGTGCTATTAGCTGTCGTGGCGTCTAGCTAATCAATTTTCATTAAATTTTTATACGTTACATTTTTTTTATTATTATTATTATTTTTAAAGTCGCTTCATTTTAATATTAGTAGAAGTTTTAAATTGTGCCACGAGGAATAGTACTTTTTTTCAACTTGTTCTTATTATTTTAACTAAATTAAAACGATTTTAATTAAATAAAAAATATTTCGATATAAAAAATACTGCCTGTATCTAGTAATTTTGATAAATTGAACTTAAAAAAATATTGAATTAATTTACTTTAATAGTGTCAAAAATAAAAATATTATTAAGATAAAAAAATTTATATCAGACGTTATTTTTAATAATATATATAACATAATGAGACTGCACTCTGCGCTTGAAATAAATACATTATTGTTTACAGAATTGTCTCGAGTTGATAAATATTAAAAAATAATTTTTTAAAATTTTATTGTCCTGAATCATTGACTTTCTCATTTGTCCTTATCATCTAAGATTTTAATTTACCTTCTCCGATTATATATATATATATATATATATATATATATTTCTTCTGCTGCGCGTTCGAATCATCTGCGACGCACCGAGCCACCTCCATTGCCGCCGTCGCCGCTGGCCCGTCCGGCCACCTCCGGGCGTCGGACCTGGCGCGATCGACGCCCAAGTCGCCGGCGATCCTGCAGGGCTCGTGCGGCGCCGAATTCCGACCACG
The DNA here is from genome assembly GCA_025175895.1 of Wurfbainia villosa. Lineage (NCBI taxonomy): Eukaryota > Viridiplantae > Streptophyta > Magnoliopsida > Zingiberales > Zingiberaceae > Wurfbainia > Wurfbainia villosa. The sequence goes on along the minus strand of CM045988.1, from coordinate 98,517,174 downwards.
ATTCGACCGAAATCTGGCGAATTCGTGGCCGGCAGTGTGACGGCCACGATCGGGCTGGATTCCAACCGAATCGCGGCCGAAATCCGACGCCGCACGAGCCCCGCAGGACCGCCGGCGACCTGGGCATCGATCGCGCCAGGTCCAATGCCCGGAGGTGGCCGAACGGGCCGACGACGACGGCGACAATGGAGGTGGCTCGGTGCGTCGCGGATGATTCGAACGTGCAACATAAGAAATATATATCTCTCTATATATATATATAATTTTGATATGTTGTACGTCTCTATTGTCCGATCAAATTGCGATTACACAGTAACGAAAATATACAGTATTTCTTCCGTACGATATTTCACAACTGTGACTATTGATTTACCGTCGACTGATCGAATCGCCGTTGAATTTTGATCGGATCGTGATCGAATCTTTCACTGATGAGATCGACAGTTGTACATTTTCTCGTACATAGCAATGAAACGATGCTAAATAAATCAATTATATATATATATAATTTTATTCTACTATTAATCATTCTATTTAAACACGGGAATACGACCGCTCTCCAATTTAAAAATCGCTGTTTCTTGTTTGAAAATTCTACAACTGACAGCATTAATCGTTGCCTACCGGTGGTCGTGCCTTCGGATTATATATATATATATATATATTTCATAGTGCTCGCTGTGCAATTTTGTGCGCGATGAGATTTTATCCGTCGGAACAAATATATATCGTTTGAATACTCTAACTCAATTTTTAAATCTTAAGAGATCGAACGATGAATAATAGAAATATTCATGAATATATCATGTAAGATAACATATTATATATATACTCGATTTGTGCGCATTAATAAAAAATGTACAGTAATTTCATCGCGCTCTATCTTGCCTCAAGCATCCACTTTTTCACGCCCAAACAAGCAAAGTAAATGGAAAACACTGTGCATTTCCCATCGGAACTCAAAATCGCCGTCGATAGTCAGATTCCGATCGGGATCGGAGTCCGATCGATCGCGATTAACATCTGATCGGACCACAGTCTGATTCAAGTCGAATTGCAGTCATTGGCGATCACAATCCGATCAGGACTAGAGTCCGGACAAACCGCGGTCAAATTTCGATCGAAATCGACCGCGATTGCGACCGCAGCACTGGCGACTACAATTCAATTGGATTCCAACCACAATCCGATCAGAATCCGACCGTAGTCTAGTCAGACTCTGATCTCGATCGAATTCCACTCGGATTGCATTCGAAACCCACCGCAATTGCGGCTGCAGCGCTAGCAGTCGCAATTCGACCAGATTTCGATTGCAATCCGATTAAAATTCAATCGTGGTCCGATCGGACTCCAGATCCAACTAGATCCTGGTCGAATTTTAGTCGAAATTAGCCACGATTGGATTGTCATTGGCCGCTGCGCTGACGATCATAATTCGATCGTATTCCGATCGCAGTTTGGTCGGACAGTCGACGATGGCGATAACAATGACGACCCTGACGAGTTCATAGATTAGCTATAGTGTGCACTCGGAGAAGAATGTCAAATGGCAAGTACTGTTCATTTTCTCATTTACTGTACAATCTCTTCTGAACAAATAGTTGAGATCGCATCGCTCACGTGACGCATACTGATTCACGCTATATATATATATATATATATATATATAAGAATCCGTAAATTTAGCGGTCTCCATCGATATGTCATATGATCATTATGAAAGAGATAAATCACGAAAAATTTTATGGATCTTAACGTGATATTTAAAATATGTGAGAATCATCTGAATCCAGAAGAGAGATTCAGATCTCTTTTAAAATTGATTTTTTTTTATCCATAAATTTGATCGTACTTTAATCATCATCATGCAGTCGTATAGGATAAAATAAAATTGTATATAATGGAGGTTGACTTTGGCACGGAGGGAGGGCAGTGGAAGTGCTGTGCTGCTTTATCTTTAGACAGCGAACGGTGAAAAATTCTGTAAGAATTAAAAATGTATTTTTTTTTTATTTTTTGATATATTTTTTTTTCCAATGGGAGGAACTCAGCCCATCAGATCATCATGGCGACGTGCACCGCCCGTGACCGGGATTTGGGACCAAATCATCACCTGCTCTAAGACATGTGAAAAAGAAATAAATTGTGTCGGGACAACGGCGCGTCGATAAGAACTTAGGTGGTCATTATGACAGTCATGATTCGATCTCTATCGATCACAGTTTATGGAGGAGATTTCGTTGTTTTCCACTCGCTCGCGGGTTGCGGAGGCGAATCTCCATTTTTCAACTGGATCGGTATGGAGATCGACGATTAGCGTCACATATCTCTCGCGATGACTTGCGGTCATCATCTGATTTATCTTGTGGAATAGATGGAGACTCTTCTTGAAGGTGGTAGAGCAGGGCAAATAGATTAATGGGAAAAAAAAGTGAAAAAGAAATAAATTAGGACAGAATTAATTGTCCCTAAAATAAAATTAATCCTTACTTTATATTATAAATTTATCGTGGAAGATTCTACAAAGTTCACATCAAAATTAGGTAGGTCTCCTCCTCAAACTTATTCCACATGATAATTAATGCTTGAAATCCTCTTCCAAATTCTTTGATTAGAAGGATTAAGAAATTTAAACTTAATATTTAGACTTATGGTTCAAATTTCTCTCATTTATGAAAGCTCACAATAATATTCATTATATATATATATATATTGATCATCTATCTCATTTCATAATTTTGATTATCAATTCTTAAACTTGCTAATTAAATTCTTAGGAGATTCTAGAATCGAATGTCCATAATAGGTAAGCTTTGTGATATATTTTAATCCAAGAAGATATAAAGAATATTATTGTGCAAAAATTGTTTTAAAAAATAATAAAAAAAAACCCCATGAATAAAAGATTCGTTCAATTTTATTTTTTATTTTTAAAAAAAGATAGTAAATTATTGTAGCTATTGGACAACTTGATTGGTGAGCTCCGATGTTGGGCCCGGCCCAATTTAAAAGGGCCCAGTTATAAATAAGCTCAACTAAACCTAACAATAATTGCTTGATTTAGCGATAATAGAGTTGAATCCAAATAAATTTTAATAAATTATCTCATGATCAAAGAGTAAAAAGAATATACATAAACCTTAAGAATTAAATAATTGTTCCTAATGTTTCGATGTAAAAGTCGATAAGAGGATTTTTTTTTTTTTTTTCAAACCATCTAGATCGATTGTAATCCTAATAACATTTACTAAACCAAAAAAAAAAAAAATCAAATATTGCAAAAAAAAAAAAGGCAAATTATAATGAAAAGTTCAGTTGCATTGTCCAAACAAAAACAAACACAACAATAGTCCATTAGCAAATTAAACCAAAACAAAAAAATAAATGTTAAAAGACAATTAAAGCATAAAAAAAAAGAGAAGAAATCTTTTGGATTAGGTGGATGATTTGGTGAAAGATTTGTCCACTAATATGATTCATTAGGTCCTTTAATTGAGCCCAAATTTATGGCTATTTTTGTTTTTTTTTTCCCCTCTATGGTGGAAGTCAAACATTAGACTCCGGGATTAAGGGTTTAACTATTCCTCATCTTCTTTCTTCTCTAAAACTAGGACTTGACCTCTTTCTATTAACGTTCTAAAAGCTATTTAGCGAAACAATTTAACAATCAAATAGGAGATATTTTAGTAGGATAAGATCGAGGAGAGCGATACGAACACGACGAGTTTTCGAATAGGGTATTCCTATATCGAAATTTTACATTGTTAGGCTTGCTTTTGGTCATCGGAATGCTTAAAAAGCGCTCGAGTTTCATCGTAATGTAGGGTTCAAACAAACTCTAGGGTTCATAGCTCATGACTACATGGGTGGTGAGTGTGAGTAGAATACAATTTTGATGACCTTCATGGAAGTTTCTAATCCTCAAAATCCTTCACAATTCACATAAATTAGGGTTTCTTGTAAAGTAGTGTACCCTAAAAAATGTTTGATGCCCACTTTAACATTGTTTTAAAGAATTTTGCCATGTAAAAACCAAAAAAAAAAAGTGAGCTTTAAATTTTATACAATTTTATACTCGAGTTGTATAAGTTTTTGATTGTGGTTGTTATCTAATTATTATATAATTATATATTAAATAAATTATTATTTATAAAACCTAAAAAAAATACTAGAACAATATATAGGAATACATAAACTGAAATAGCCATTGGAATTGGAAGATTGAACACAACTCACTATAAAATTGTATTCACTAGATTTTAGGGATTATTCTAAAAAGTTGACCTAAACCTATTCACATAATATAGATATAGAAAATGAAAAAAAAAAAAAGAGGAAAATATTAAGGCTCGGTATAAAATTTAAAGTGCTATTATTTTGAGTAATCTACCAATTTCAATCCCAATATATATATACATGATTACTCTTAATCTAAATAAGTAAAATAGATGAGCATGCAGTAGCTGTAAAATCTTTTATTAAAAAAAATACATTAAATGTTTAGATTAAAGATAGAGTGGAATATTCCAAACTATATTTTATTACAACTGGCTGACATGAAAGCCTAGAAACAAGCATGAAAATGCATTAACTGATGCTAAAACACCTCACAAACAGAATATTCCATCTAAATTATTCACCTACTAATGAAATAGTCAAGAGCTTTTGATAGTAAAATAAGGAAATCTACAGTAAAGCAACATTAAACAAATAATAATTACTCTATCACAGCAACTTTTATACAATTTTTTTTATGGAAGAAAGAAACTCTATTATATATGCTGAAACAAAAAAATGGTGGATTATTTACCAACTAACCTTGTATTTGTCGAGGAAGAAGAGTTGGAACTCCAACAGCTCGCATCAATCTCCACAAGAACGGCTACAAAGTTGGAAGCAAGATCCCAAGGCCTAGTCATCTCATGTTCCCTCAACAGGCTTGTTGTTGGCCTCTCTCTCTACCTGTTAAATGTAATCATGTGTTCTATTCAGAAACAATATCAGAGTGGGAGATCCACATGAGATCAAATGATTTGAACCATTCATTGTATTCTTCAAGTTCATTCTCCCTGTCTGCCTCCCCTTAAGAAACATATCAACCACCAGGTGCTCAAACAACAAACGGCACGCAGCTGGCAGCAGCTCGTCGACCGGCTAGTACTGTCTGAATTCAGATCGATGAACTAGTTCATTGTCTCTTGAATTATTGCTCTCAAGGGTGAGCAAGGTTTTAGCTCACTAGGTTATTGCTAAGATCATGAGTATTGGCAAGAGAGGTTGACTACTAAGATTGGTAGACAAATCGAAGTTGTATGAAGTTCCAATGGCTCGAGTTAAGTTCGACCAAGAGGATGGTGCTCCAAGATTAGTTTAAGGTCATGACAAGGGAATATAGTAGGTAAAGTTGCCATGATAGAAAGTATGAGCAATCAGGCACCATCACACAGTGACAAACACAACACTCGTCTGAGCTCCTTATTTGTTGTTGGGATCCTAGATAGGTGATACCTGAAGTGTTACCACCCTCGGCGATCTAACTCTAGGAGTCCACTACATAGTTCATCTTGCACTTAATGAAATGGTCAAGTCGATGCAAGATCATCCAGATCGAACAAACGAATACCCGAGCACTTCATGCTCACAAAAGGCATAGGCTTTCAACTCAACCTTACTTGCTGGAAGAGACTAGTTCCTTCTGACTTTTCCTAGTGTCATTTACACTGCTCGATTTGCCCTCGAATTCAACCATAACTCATAAATCCTAAGCCAAACCGACCTGTAAAGCGGGAATTAGGTTTAGTGGAACCCATCCATTTGCTCAAAGTCATGACAACTTATCACTTATCAGCTCATGCCTCACCTTTACCCCAATTCAAAGGAACCCACTCAATTTTTTCTTTCCTGGCCAAATTATTCCACCACCATGAATCATTCTACTCAAGAAACCCAGGGATCAAGGAACTAAAGATAGACTACAAAGTACCAATCGAACACTCTCCTGTCGTCGTCACCAGTCCATTGTTGTCCCCAGGATAGCACTATCCACACTGCACGATTCTCCGGTATCCATCCAGCAAATGATCGAAATCGAATCTGGGATGGATCTGATCATCATATGCTCTTTCAGTCATTTCCCCGAACACCTGTCGGGCATCTTTGGGAGGAAGAAGAGCTAGGCTGATGGTCCACTTCCTGCTTGGGGTAATCTGGTCGAACAACTGTTGGGCACTGCTGTTTATTACCTGACGTAGATGGGCCACAGAGGCCCACAATCCTTAATGGGCCGTAGACTTTACCGTTCTCCCCCCCTAAATTCCAAGAATTGAACAATGATCGTTTTTCAGACATAATATCAGTTGCGTGCGGTCATAGATCAAAGGTCCGAGGGCAGAAATGATATTTATTAACAAAGAGGAGCAAAATGCAAAAGCCTGAAATTTGAGCCTAATTTTGCCATTCGGCGGGTCCGGCGGTGCAGGCCACGACGGCGGCCCCACCAGCACCACCACCGCCACCCAGAAACACCACCACCACCACCACCACTCCTCTCTGGCCTGTACTTGTCTCTCTTTGGAAGGGTCATCGCATGATTGATTGCTATATATAAATACACTATTTCCCTAAACCTAATCCGAAGGATCCTTCTTCTTTCTATAAATACGCTTATTGCTATTTCCTCGAAGGAAAAGGAGCAAGAAAAGATCAAATTTTTAATAAGGATCGAAGAGGGCGCTTACTATTTCGATCGAATTGGGGACGATGCCTCCCCGCTCGGAGCCGGTGGAGATGGCGGTGGCGACGGCGGTGGAGGAGGAAGAGGAGGAGAGTGTGCCGCGGCGACGATCGGTGGAGGCGGAAGGGGAGCAGTTGATCCCCGGATTGCCCGACGAGGTGGCAGAGCAGTGTCTCCTCCATTTGCCCTTCCCCTACCAGCCGCTGGCCCGGTCCGTCTCCTCCGCCTGGAATCGCGCCCTGTCAAGCTCCGCCTTCCTCCGCAGCAAGGCGGAGGCGGCGGCGGAGCGGTCGCTTCCTTACTTGTTCGTCTTCGCCTTCGATCGGGCCACCCTCCGGCTGCAGTGGCAGGCCCTCGACCCGAGCACCCGCCGCTGGTTTGTGCTCCCGCCGATGCCACTCCCAGAGGGGGGAGATGGCCCGCTCTGCCCCCCGGCCTTCGCCTGCGCTGCCCTCCCTTGCCGCGGCGAGCTCTACGTCCTCGGCGGGATGCGGTCGGATACCCAGTTCCCGCTGCAGACCACGCTCGCCTACCGCGCCGCAACGAACTCCTGGTGCGCCGCCGCGCCGATGCCCACCCCGCGGTGCTTCTTCTCGGCGGGCGCGATCGGGGGCCGGATCTTCGCGGCGGGGGGCGGCGACGGCGGGATCTCGGCGGTGGAGTGCTACGATCCCGCGGCAGATAGATGGGCCCCGGCCGCCGGGTTGCGGCGCGGGATGACGCGGTACGACGCCACGGTGGTGGGCCGGCGGATGTATCTCACCGAGGGCTGGACATGGCCGTTCGACTCCTCGCCGCGGGGCGCCGTCTACGACGCGGATCGGGACGCGTGGGAGGAGATGCGTGTAGGGATGCGGGAGGGTTGGACGGGGTCGAGCGCGGTGGCCGGCGACCGGCTCTACATCGTCTCCGAGTGCGGCGACGGGCGGGTGAAGGCGTACGACGAGGAAACCGACCGGTGGCGACCGGTATCGGGTGGGGGAGTCCCGAGCGACGTGAGGCGGCCGTACGCGGTCATCGGGGGGGCCGGAGGCGCGGGACACGAAGGTGGGCGGAGGACAATCTACGTGGTGGGGAGCGGGCTACACGTCGGCGTGGGAACGTTAGCAGACGTGGCCACCGCCGGCGCGCCGGAGGAGCACGTGGAGTGGGAGGTGATCGAGGGCCCGTCGGCGTTCGCAGATCTCGCACCTTGTAACGCCCTCGTTCTGTTTGCTTAAAAAACGTTATAATAACCCATATAAAAAAAAACCGTTTTATGTTGGGTATCGAACGGCACATCCCTGTAACATATGATATCTTCTTCTTTTCTTTTCTTTTCGTTTTTGGCTTATTTCTTTCGATTTTGGAGAAGAATAAGAATCATAATAATATACTTCTCCTTGCATTCTTGTACTAATTCGTTAAAATAATAAAGATATATATATATATATATATATATATATATATATATATAGAGAGAGAGAGAGAGAGAGAGAGTTAAGATATACTGCGCGCCAATTTATCCGCGCCCCGTCCGTGACTCGCGCGACCACCGTCGGTGGCGTCGTCGTCGCCGCGCCGTCCGGCCAGCCGGAGGCCACGGACTGGCGCGATCGACGCCTAAGTGGCGCATCGGTCCGACCGCTCGGTCGCGATTCCGGCCGCGATTCGTACCGGATCCGCCGATCGCGGCCGCCGCATGCGCGCATCTGGCGGCCATGATCACGGATTCGGCCGTGATTCGGCCGGAATCCCAAGAGACGGAAGGATCTCTGGCGCGGCGATCCTTCCGTGTTTGATTCCGGCCGAATCGCGGAATCGGCTGACGAGCCCGGCCGGACCGTCGGCCACTCAAGGTCGATCGCGCCAGTCCGGCAGCCGGCGTCGGACGGCGCGGCGACGTTATATATATATATATATATATATATATATATATATATATATATTATGAGACTAATTCCACTAGTGTAATGGAGGTACAATTCCACTTGGCCAACTCTTGGCCATGTTTTTTCAGATATGAATTAAAGATGAAATTAATAAGGCATCAAATTCTTAGGCACCACCTACTTCGCCGGAACTACCGTTTGAGTTCATATAGTCATCTTAATTCAATTTCCAACTATAATACATTTATAGATATCTAATATCAATTTAAAAAAAAATATTTATACTGAAATTGTCAGAGTTAGATGTTCGCATAGTCTCTCAAATATTCTCGATTTATTCTTAATTATAATATATTAAAGAGATTTTTTTTTCAGTGAAATGATAAACTTCGGAATATTAAATTGTTCGCTATAAGTGTTTTTCGATTTATTCATACTCGATCAAAAATTTCTTTATAATCAAATCAATTATCTTTCGAATTAATCGGCTCACCAAATTGAATATCCGGTGTAACTAAAAAAATTATTTTAATAAGAAAGTTTTTTTTGTGTACAAGATTATAATCCGTCAGTCTGATAAACATCAATTTATCTCGAATAATCTAATCATGTTAAGATAAATCGCATTTAATCTTTAGCTTCGCTAGTAGTCGATGCATGGAGGAACGATACTTGAGATTGACCCTTGAGATAGCTCGTAAAGCTTGATGTATTGGTAACGATGAAACAAAAATGTTCATATAATGAGAGTTCTATTTTCATATTGCACATATATTCATTAGTAGTATCTCCATGAAAATGGTGTATTAATTGGGACAAAACGGCACTTGAGAAATGAGCACGAATCAATTCCATAGGAAGATCTAAAATCTCTCTCTTAGCTCATATGTCCCTTCTCTATCCTAGCTAATCACGTCAAGGCCAAAGACTCCCGTGATTTATTTTTTTCATAATGATCGTAAAATAGATCGCTGGAGTCACTGGATTGACAGTTCTAATCTTTACGAAATTAGTAATACTTGAATTACTTACGATGTTAGATCGTTTATAGGAATCTAATTACATTTTTAGATTTATTTTGAATATTTGGATTATAAAAAAAAATCAATCATATTTAAGGGGTACATTTTTTTTATAAAAAATAAAAAATAAAACACTTTTTTTATTAAAAAAAATATTTTATTTAGAAAATTATTAAAAGATACTTTTTCTTGGACCAAAATAGCTTCGTGGAATAATCTCGAGTAAAATTGCTCCAAAATTATTTGTTTTAGTCAAACAATAATTTCAATAGAATTTTGATCCATTTTAATCAAAAATTAATATTTTTTTCATATATATTTTGCAGACAAGATATCGTTGGCATTTAATGCCATGTAAGATTGTGTAGCTCTGAGCTGTTAGCTTATCTATTTGGTAGTGGATGGGATCCAAAGTCGTTAGGGTTGAATTGGTTCATCCTCGGTGTCCTTATCAAAAGTCCGATTCAATCGGATAGTTAGTCGTCGAGACGAACGACATCGAGGGTCCGACCATTCCATTTCCACCGCTAAGAATGGCGAAAGATGTTATCGTCTTCTCTTCTAGAAGAATTCAATATCTTCTTACGTCTTCATTCTCATTCTCTATATCTAACTTCGATATCGCGATAAAAGTTCAGAGTCAAGTCTTGCTAGAGCTCCCTTTATGAAAAATGTAATAGAGTTTTATTATCTTCAATTTGAAGATAATAAAAATAAAAAGCGTTTTTTTAAAAAGAAAAAAGAAAATTGCCCAACATAAATGATATTGGAGCCATATAAATCCACTTATTTTATTCTAAAGAATAATGATAATTATTATTTATTAGAAATTTTACAGAGAGTAACATTTACTAAATTATCTGAAGGCTTTACTGTTTCATATCATTTTTTTTATTTTTCATAAATAATTTATAAAAATAGATTTATCAGGATTATTTATTAGCATCCATTTTTCTTAAAAATAAATAAATAAACAAATTAAATCCTCAAAATATTTTATTTTCCATTTTTCCTAATAATTATTTATTAGGTAGAAAGAAAGATATCAAGAGGTGGTTGAGCCATCACTAACAATACAACCATCAGCTCCCATATATCAGAAACAAACTACTGGTCGCGATGTAAACAAGTCGAGCCAAACTCAACGAACGAACCCATTTAAATTCGTAGTCAAGTCTTCTTTTTATCGAGCTCAACTAACCGTGTCGTTATCTTTATAGTTTAGGATTCATGTTTCTTATATATTGAACGAATATAAATGAACATCCGACGATCTTTGCAAGTATACTTAGCATAAAACCAATCTATATATACATGTTGGCATGTACTCCCTAACTTCTCGAAAAATTTGGTTGAAGTTTCTACAATCCTTCAGCTGTCGTGGCCGCGATCGATATCAATGGCCACGGTTGTCGGTAACCACTCCTTCGCGTTGCTTCTTGTTCGGTCTCTCTTCGTCACGGAGAGTCGAATGGATCTTAGTCCATGCTCGTGCTTCAAATTGTCCCTTAGTTGGTTCAGGCTGGGCACCAACACCCTTTCGGCCCAGTCTTCAGATGTTGTGCCGGTGAGCCATAGGCCGCCGGTGATTTTGTCGAGAGCTTCATCGTCGATCCTAACTTCGATCCCGTCGCCCATCGCGGCTGCGAATTTCACCGACACAGACTCGAGGACGTCCCTTTGTAGCTTAGCAAAGTGGACTGGCTCGAACACAACCACATCATCGACTAGTTGGGCTAGTTCTGAGGCCAATGAGGATGTTGAGTGGCTAACCGCGAGCCTGCCCTTGTCGAACTCATGCTCAGCCGTGCGGCCACTTGAGTTCCATGACCCCTCCCTAGACTCGACATCCATTCCGACCGATAGATTAAGGTCGAGGGAAAGGCTACTGCTCACCGAGCACTCCTTCCTAAGCTTAGTCGGTCTATCGTCGTCGTCGTAATTCCAAATGAGATGTCGTTTCCAGGGCTTGTTTCCGGTCGTAAGCTCCAATTCAAATCCGTCTCGAGCCGAATCGAGTATGGTTTCCTCATACTCGATGAGGGAACGATATGAACTCTTTAGCTCTTCAGGTAGCCAATCTGTTGTAAGAACAAAGACGATACTCCCTAAACCGACCTCCCGGCCATACGAATCGACGAGATGTCCCCTCTGGATCGCTCGCTTAACCTTACCTTGTGCGAGCATGTCGGCTCGATCTATGTTATCGAGGACGATCATCGAAAAAGGGTTTCGACTCACTTCTTCGACTATTCGATCCATGGATGTTCTTCCGCGGAGACTCGAATTCGACCATTTGTCATTGCCAAGGGTGGTGCATGGTCCGTGACCAAAGTGCACAAACTTAGGACCCGTGCCAAACATAAGTTCAGATAGAGCACTCGCCATCTTCTTCTTCCCGACTCGATCCGGTCCGGCCAGAAGAAGCCACGTGTCGCCTTTAGTAGCACCGCCGCGCCGCTTTCTGTTTCCCGACTTGCATTGCATCACAACAGCAGCAACAGCTGAAGCTGCTTCCCGTTGCCAACTGACTTTCTCAGTTAGCCCTCTGAATAGCCTCTTGAACATGTCGATGTCGGAGATGTCGGCAACTTTAGCACTCCGGCGATCGGGTAACATGTCCTGCGTGCACCCGTTAGAGTATTCGAGGAGCTCTCCGTGTGTTTTTACAAGTGAATTGTCAAGTATCCGATCAATCTTTAATGAACTATCTGGATTGTTGTTAGGCTGCTTTGCTGCTCCACTTTGCAATGAGGTTAAATTCAGTTCAGGCGGTTGGTGTGGATTCAAAACACTCAAGGGCTTGGACAAAGTCGAAGACGATCGTATCGCGGAGACAACGGGCAATTCGCAATATTCGCGATGAAGTAGAAGCTCTCCATTCCTTTGCTTCCGAATTAGTCCTTCCTCCTCGCTCTACATGACAACAACAAGATGCTCATCGTTACGATGCCGCGAGCAATGCAACAGTGATATTACTAACTGCACATCGTCGTAAATTACGATCGACTCGATACCTGAAGAGGAGAACATGAGGCCTCACTAGTGCCTCCTCCACTTCTGCTAGCTTTGGCAACTCGCAACCACTGAGGCAATCCTCGGTGGTCCTCCTCCTCCGACGATTTCGCGGCCACAAGTTTGGACAATTCGCGCTCATAACTCCCCGTGCAAGGGGGGCAGAGAGTTGTTCTTGGAGATGATAGATTGACGATCTCTAGTGATCGTCTTAGATAAAGTCGGGAAGCACCTATTCCTACTAAAGATTTCGATGCCACTTGGCTCTCGACATCGTTATCATGTAGATTGCTGCTCCCAAACCTGCTAAAAGGAAACGAGATTAGCTTCGATCTTTCGAATTCCCGAAGGAAAACCAAGAGATCCTAAAACTTGTTTATCGTATCGATAAGCATGTATATCTCAAGATTGGAGTTATTTCTACGTCAAAATTTGACATATCTAAAATGGAACGAACTTCCCTCTTTCGTCAGCCCATCGACCATCAGCGAGCTTGTGCTACAGGTCGATTTTTTTTTATATAAATAAACTAAAAATGGGGGGGAAATGAATTATTTTATCTCTATGATTTAATGATTATACCAAATATAGAAGTGATTAAAGTTTCCACGGAGATAATATAATAATTAAATCTATTTTTTTTTTTAAGATTTAGATCATTCTATATATTTTGACTACTGTGTCAAGATTCACAAGATCCGTTGACGATTAAAGTAAACAACGCGATTGAAAGAGAATGAAGAATCAAGCGTTGACCTTGAGGTGATCGGGACGGGCTGGAGATCCAGATCGTTCTCCATTGTCGGGTGGTAGACCTGGATGCGAAGGTAAGTGGCGGAAGCCGCCGCTCCGACGAACCACAGTCGGCTGCTCCCGTGGAAATGCTTCCAGAGCCTCGCCATTTCCTGTACGGTAGCCCGGCGGGCCTCGGAGATGGCTGGATTCCCGGCGCCGGTGGGGCTCTCGGCGAGCCATTTTAAGTCGCCTAGATCGAGAATCACTGCGCGGTTGCCGCTGCTGGTGGAGGACTCGATCGAGCTGCTGAGATCCCTGATTTTGGTGGGGAGAAGGGAGTGGTCGGCGGCGGAGGCGATTTCCTTTGCAAATGGGAGAATTTGCGCGTCGCGCAGCGGCGAGGGGGCGTCGAGGGAGCGAATCCTCTGCAGCACTTGTTGGAGGGCGACGTCGAGGTCGCAGTCGCCGACGAGGATGGGGTTTCGCTTTGTGGATCTTGAGAAGATGTCTAGGACGCGCTTCACTTCGTCTTCTCTCGGCCGGTCGGCGACGCCGCAGCCGTCGCTGCTGCTGTGGGGGTAGTGAAGGCGGGGGTTGAGGTAGATCTTGCGGGAGACGGCGGCGGCCATGGTGGCGGATGAGGAGGAAGAAGGGGATGGAAGGGACTGTTCGACGGCGGCCTTGACAGCGGTGGAGGAGAAGCTGGCCTCGCGCATGACGCGGCTGACGGAAGGGTCGTCGAGGATGGACATGACGAGCTGCTTCAGGTCGACCTTGACGGCGAGGAGCGGCGGCTGGTGCTGCTCGAAGCACCCACGGCGCTGGTTGGCCTGCGCGCGCCTGAGGGCCGCCATGAGTGCATTGGAGATGCTAGGCTCCGCCCCCGCCGCCGCAGCGGCGGCGGGGAGGCGGTCGAGGGCGACAGAGAAGCAGAGCTCGAGGGCGCGGCACCGGAGGGGGTGGGACGAGGAGGACTGCAGGTTGTGCAAGCGCGCGCAGGCCTGGCGGAGGAGACCGCCAGGGGCCCCCAGCAGCATGGCCGCCACGTGCAGCGGCGTCGCCTGCCCGTGACTCCGCCGCGCCGCCTCCCCGATCGACTGCGTCAGCACGGCCGCCGCCTCCGGCGTCAGCGTCTTCTGGATCGTGCTCAGCTCCGCCTTCATTGCCTCTCCGATCTCCAAAATCTCATCTTTCCAAATCCAAACACATCAAAATCCAACCTTCTTCTTCTTCCCTCAGACAAATCACTCCCTACCATACCAAAAACCAGCACAACCATCGCTCAGTTCGACCAGAATCCGCCATGACTGAGCTTGCCGAGCTCCGCAGAGAAGATCAAAAGATCCAAATTTTTCTCGATCGTTTCAAAAATCCAATCTTTCATGATTTTGATCTCGTTACCTCTTCGACTCTCTGTCTCTCACTGGATTCATATAAGCACCGTTCGAAACAGTCGTCTTCATCCTTTCTCATTCAGAAATTTCTGAAAAACCCCTCCAAAACATTTCTTCCTTCTAAACGTCTACTAAACTTTCAAAATCCTCAAAATACCCTAATCTTCTCAACTACTAAACTTTCAAAATCCTCAAAATACCCTAATCTTCTCAACCCTCGATCACGTGACGTGGAAACTTAACTCTAACTCATCCATAGCCTTCAAGACTAATTCAGTTGGTAAATACAAATTAAGGAATTTATTCGTATCAATTTTCAAAAATTTCATCAACCTGAACTATCAATCGATCACTTTCTTTTGTACTTATCAATTTAAAATTCTGATTTACTTTTTCTACCGATCGAGACAGTCGGAGGGAATCGCTAATGTGACGATTCTACATCTTAACTCTAACTCATCTATTGTTTGTAGTGGACGAAGATTGATTCTCGGAGAATTCATTACTATGGATTTTTAAATGTCCTTTACTTTTACACTTGCAAATTAAAAATTTGTCTTACTCCTTTTTACAAGTTAAGAGCAGTCGCAAGGGACCGTTAGTACGACAGTTTCAACACAAATCTTTTGAGGAAAACTGAATGCCCTTTTGTGAAAGTAACTAAAATAAACGAAAGTGGTCAAAACTTTTCATCGAGCATCTTTCACGTCTAAGAAGAATCTCGTCCACCATTAGAGTTAAGGAATCCATAGAGGGAGATATGTCCATTTTCCTTGCACTAACTGTGATACCAAACTTTAAATCGATCTTTTTAAGCACAATTATAGTCTCAGGGTTAGTCCAGTTGATAAGTACAAAGAGATAACTCTTAAATGGACAGGGATCAATTTATAAAGAGGTCATGACTCTGAACTATCGACTGATCTCCTCCTTTGCACTTACCATCTGGGTTCCTGATTTATCATCTCCATCGATAGGGGCAGACGGAAGGGGTCACTAATCTGACGATCTCATTTTTTTTTTAAAGTACAATTACGATGAGTGTCCTAAAAGTGAAGACCGATTATTTTTTTAATATTCAAAGTAGCGAAAAAGTAGAGGATGGAACCCTAATTCGATGTGTTCGCCAAAGGCTAAAGTTTTGCTTTCTCGTAAAGGTTCATCGATGTCGCCATGGGATAACGTGGCGGCTAAGGCACAATGAAATATATAGATAAAATAAGAGTCGATTTCGGAAGAGGTCTAAAACTTTTTTTTTCTTTTATTCAGATGACCTCACATATCTTAGCTACTAAGTCAAAACCCATAGAACCTTTTATGATCTATCTCCCTCACAATGATCATGGGATAGACTAGTAGGGGCTACTAGATTGACGGATTTCAACCTTTTACGAGTAAAGGATCATCGATGACTCGAAGGTTAGTTGCGAAAAAGGGCATTGGAGGTGTTTCGAGTGCAGTAGTAAGCTCTTTTTATGAAGTCGGATCATCCATCTTTAAAATTTAATCAATTGAAAATCTAGATACCTAAATTATAAAAAAATATGGAGGTGAATATGAAATCTAAAAAAAATATAGAATCGTTACATTAACTGTCCTTTCCGATTGCCCCTATCGATGGACGAGATAAATCAGAATCTCATATGACAAGTACAAAAGAGAAAATTAGTCAATAATAGTCCAGGACGATAAAATCTTTCTGAAATTGGTCCCTACTTGCTTAAAAAATATATTTTTATACTTATCAAATGCGATAATTGGGAGGCTCGGTGAATATGAGCCCCATAATTGTACTCATCTAATTTCTTTCTTTTGATTGAAAATAATATTTAATTTATCGACAATCCTACAAAAAAAAATTGAAATCATTAATCTAGTAGTCCCTATCGATCTGTCCCACGGTCATTGTGAGAATGATAAATTACGGAGGACTTTATAAGTCTTGATGTGGCGATCAAGATGCGTAGGGATCATTTGAATCCAGAAAAAGACTTTAGATCTCCTCCAAAATCGATCTATATCACTTCTGTAAATCTTATCGTGTCTTAACTACTACGTCATCCCATGAGACTCAATTTAACAACAATGACACTCTAAAATGTGTACAATATTTTTTTTTTTGCCCCTAGGGCAATGACACGATGGTAACTCACGAGGCTCCTCTCTGTATTTCCAGGGGTCGATTCCGCCCTGTCAACGCGCACTGCGCGGGTGGAGGTGCACGATGCCCCCCGTCCCAGCGTGGTCGACCCTTCTGGTGTAGCATGGGTTCAAACGTGCTCTGACAATCCGTCATCTTGATTTACTCTTCTTGATCGGTGGAGACTCTAGTCGAAGGTCATGGAGTAGGGTCGGTCAACCATCAGGACTAGTAGGAAAGAGAAATCGTACCTATCTGATGTAAATAAAAAAAAATTTGTGATTAATTAGATGATCTTGTCACACGATTCATCCATCCGATAAATCAAAGTCGACCTTCATATTTATTTGTTTTGAGAGAAATTCAAATTTTAATCTTCTTATTTATCCTTTAAACACTGCAATCTTATCACTGAAATTTAATAGTATATATTTACTATATATATTAAAAAAATCTATTAACTTACTATGCCACTATTTATAAGGATAAAAATAATTTTAAAAAAATATCTACATTGATATAATATATATAGTGATAAATTATTCAAAGGAATAAATAAGATGATCAAAGATTTGAACGAATATTTTAGAGATTGAATTTATTCCGTACATAAATCAGAAAAGATCATTTATTTTTAAAATTAGTCGAGTAAAACTCGAACATTCAGATTTTTAAAAAATAATTAATAAAATAATAATGATAATGATAAAATAGTGAGAGAAAAAGAATAGTGCAACTACAAGAATTACTGTCCCTTTTATTTGAAAAATAATTCTGACTCCATCACTGTTTATAGGGATAAAAGTAATTATAAAAAAAAATATCCTCATCGATATGTACGATTATAAAATACTCAAGAGAATAAATAAAATGATTGAAATTTAAATTATAAATATTTTGAAGATATATTTTTGAGTATGTATAAATTATACTTTGAATTTATCTAATGAGATGAATCAGAATAAAAGATCGTTTATTTTTAAAATTAGAACATCTGGATTTTAAAAAATAAAATAAATAATAATAATAATAATAATAATAATGATAAAATAGTGAAAGAAAATGAAAGACGAGGAAAAATAATAGTTGATTAAGAGTATTCATGTGCAACTGCACGAAAGCTCCGTCTTTTTGGATACATTATGTCACTTGATGTTCCGTAAAAGATTGGAATTGTCAATTTAATAATTTCTATCGGTCTGTTCTACGGTCATTGTAAGAAAGATAAATCACGAAGAATTCTATAGATTTTGACGTGGTGATCAAGATATATGAAAGTCATTTGAATTCAAAAAAAAAATTAAATCCCCTCTGAAATCATCCCAGTATCATTGTATATTAGCTACCAGACTATCTCCGTAGAGACATGCCGCTTGATATATATTCTAAGCATCGCGACGGCATCTTAATTCCTTTCATTTTCTAGTCATAATTATGCCTTTTTGTCAATTCACCGGAATAATACAAAATTCTCATTGAGATAAAGATAACAATTTATAAATATCGATAAATCTTTTTTTCTCATCATCGCCAACTAACTCAACGAAGAAAATGACTTTTAAGGTCGCATTCTCATATTTAGAATATATCATTATTTTATTTTTTTTCTTCCCTCCTAATTTTCCGTCCAAGTAAACACAATCATAGCTTCGATCGTTCGAGGTGGATAAGATTGAGCTCTGATATTTATTTAAACGGTTGAGCCTCTCTATCAAAGATGATTTTAAAAGCATTGATTCGTGTCTCCTCTGTGAAAGAAACTCAAAGAACTTAAAATTCTTAGAAGATTATAAGTCGATATCGCGAGGAGGATGAAAGAATGTAAGAATAAATGCTCAAACGATTCCCTTCGGGAAGTTTCCTCCTTTGAAAGGGGATCGTGTGGGACGACGATATCTCTTGTTTCTCTCGTATGGTCGAAACAATTCGTCGACTAAATTGAAAAAAAAAATAATAGAGTTCGATAAGGAATTATTGGTGGAAAAATCATTTAGTTTCTCCATCGAATAATTAATATGGTGGCTGGTCGATATGAAAATAATAATAATAATAATTGATTATAAGGATACGGTGGGCAATCTCTTTAATTAATTTCGAGCATGGGAAACACGTGCATATGGAAATTTCAATTTATGAGCCTTTTGATGTTTTCGAATTGTTTCTATGTGATCGCGAAAATAGTTTGGTGTGATTGTTCAAATGTTCGTAGCTAAGTGAATTTGAAGGTATATGGTGTCCCCTGACAGCCGAGAGATATTCTATGAGAGAATACAGTTCGATTCTCTATTGCGATATCATTCGATAATGAATTTAAAAAATAAATCATTTGGAGTGTTTTGGACTCAAGAATTTATCCGATAAACGAAATATGACTTTAACATTTGATTGTCGTTCAGGAATAGAGCAATTTGTGGAGTCTGGAGTTGAACCGTAAAAAAACTACGAACGCTTTCTTGATTTACTCTTGGTGATCGATGGAGATCACTTGAGTTTCGATCTTATCCGATTCAGTTGTTGATGAGGCATTTCGAAAGTCCGTCGATACGATCGATCATTCCTAGAGATTAATCGAATCGAAAATTCGAATATCTTAATATCAATAAAAAAATTGAACACATGATGATGTACAAAAATCGATGCACTCAAAGGATCAGGGGCACAGTGAGATCACCTCCATGACTGTGTCTCGTTCTAGAATTTAATTATAAGTTTTTGTAGAGACATGATTTAGCCGTGGCCATCTTTACGATCATGATTCAGGTAATAGTTGTTGGAAATGTGAATGGAAATAAAGAAATGGAAGGATGAAGAAATCTTCATGTGGAAGAGTTTAGTCCCACATTGAAAGTTGAGAGACAACTTGATTGGTTTATAATGTATCACAAGCATTGTAATTGTAAACGTATGCAAGGAAAATGCTCTCTTTAACGCATGGGTGCACAGGAGATGCGAATCTAAAGCCCACTACCTACCGCAAGGCGACTTGTGTTGCATTACCTCATGGAGTCTTCCCTTTTTTTTCCCCTCTGATAGCTTCTTGGGTTAATCAGTTCGTCGGACCGAATAGTGCTATGGAACAGACGATGCTCCTCTAACTCTGGCTCTGCCATCCATCTGACTCTGGCGAGGACTCCGCTGACTCTGTCTTTGACTTCGTCGATGACGCTGAAAGGATCGTTCGAAAATCATTACAGCAAATCTTCCCTAGAAATCTCCGTCTTAGTGGTGCATAGCCACAGCAACATAGTAATTAGAATTTTTAATTATTCTTTATTTGTTTTGAATTTCTCTTTTTTCCTTTCTTAATTATATATAAATATAAGCTAAAACTCTTGTAAATATCTAATTTGATTAATAAAATTTATTTTGATTCCGTTTCTTCGGAGCATCTTCGTCGTTTGCTAAATTCTCCATCCCTTCGATTCTCTCTCTATATCGCTCTCCTAATATCGACCGTGGAAGATTTTGATCAAATTGACCAATTTTTTTTATTTTTCCCAATAAATACTTCGAAATTTGTTTAGAAATCTTAAAGAAAAAAAATCTAATTTCCCCCTATTTTTATAATTTTATAATTTATCTATTATTTTATTTTCTAAAAATGGTTTTTATGATTTTATTTTTAATGTTTATTTATTTATTATTAAATATTTATTTGATAAGAAACAGATTTAAACAACCACTTATTCATAAATAATTAAATTTGCAACTGTGGTTTAACAAATTATAATTGTCCCATGGCTATGACGTATCTTTAGTTTGATTTTCAGATATTTATAATTTAATCTTTAATTATAATATATTTATATTTTTTTTTCAAATGAGATAACATATTAAAGACGTCGTATGAATACTTCCTAATTTATTTTTAATAATCAATAAGTATATCTCACTTGAGAATTATTTAACATCCTATTAGAAAATTATAGGGTAGATCCGATTAGTTTCAAAATTAATTAGATCGAAAATCTGAAAATAGATGTTAATAAAAAATAAAAATTTATAATAAACTTCAGGGGTCATTTTCTAAATACAAAACATTTAGAGGGCGCATTGAACTTTCACCCCCAACAAAAGCTCCTCTCCGTTCTCTCAGATCTCAATTTGCTTCTTCGAGTTCCAGTTAGGGTTCGCTTTTCTTCTCTCGCTTGCGCTCGGGGCGGGGAAAAGGGATTCGGTCGCCATGAAGCTGACGGTGAAGACGCTCAAGGGCACCCACTTCGAAATCCGAGTTCATCCCAATGATACGGTAGTGTAATGCCTCCCCCTTTCTCATTGTTTGTTTTCTCGTTGGTTTTTTGCTATGGTTTATGTTTTTCAGACAATGAAGTCATCTATTTGCGAGTTGCCAGTGCTAATGCGGTTTTCTATCGAGGAATGCAGTTCCACATGCATTTGACTTTTTCCGTCGAGTGGTCGAATCTGGTTGTCTTTATTGGCTTTCCAAAATCTGGTCTTTCGGATATCAGTTGTCTCGAAGTGGTATCGTAAATGCTCTTTATTGCTACACTCTGTTACTAATTGCAGCCGTTTTCTTAACTTTGAATTTCTAAAGATTCCAATCGAGTAAATATCCCGCGGACAGGTTATAGCAGCTAATAATTATCAATGGTTCTGCAAGGGCATATTTAAAGGGAATTGTTGGTGCTCATTTGTCTGGCATATTAGAAACATGAAGATATTTATTTGAACATTATTGGGAGTTATGCCGTAACTAGAATAGTAGTTAAGCTTGGTTTCCATTGATGGACTAATTTTGTTTGGACAACCTGTTTGACTACGTGTTCTAGATCCTAATTAAGGTAGCTTTAATTTTCAGCAGATTTAGTCATTTAATTGTACTTGGATTGCATATTTATTTCAATTTTCAGATTATAGCTGTGAAGAAGAACATCGAGCAAGTACAAGGGAAAGACAACTATCCATGGGGACAACAGTTGTTAATTCACAATGGAAAAGTTTTGAAAGATGAAACCACACTGGAAGAGAACAAAGTTCGGGAAGATGGTTTTCTTGTTGTCATGCTTAGCAAGGTACTTTTATTTGTCAGTATTATTTTCACGTGAGTTTGATCTTCTGCTACTTAATCAGGACACTAGTTTATCTATAATTTGGACTGTAACTATTTTTAGCTTGTAGCAGATATGGAAGAATACGTATACGTTTGGCACGATAACATATTACCGAAGTATTTCAAACTAATTTATATAATTAGTAAAGTCATGCATTAAACTTTTCATGGATTATAGGTGGAGATATTATTACCTCATTTGTGTAATTCATAGCAGTGAAAGATAATAGCACAAGAATTGTCTGCTTTGGTCATAGTATCCCACATTGCCTTGCACTTTTTGAGAATTGAGTTTAGTGCAAACCAGTCAACTTCCTTTTTAGTTATTGTGAGAAAAAGATTCCTTTAATAGTCTCCCTGGTTTTTTTGAACCATATTAAATTAGGAAAAAAAAGGTGATCTAAGTCTTATCATCATGACCATTTTTTTTCCACTTCTAACTATGCTTACGGAGATATAGGTTACAAAACTTGAGTGGTAGGGTCTGACACGGATGTGGAATGTCTTCGACAAGGGTGTGGATCCATGTGTTTAACATAGCTATTTCTAAAAAATTTCATGTGATTAATAGAAATATCAATTCTCCATATGGTGTGCCAATTTGTGAGTAACACAGGTACAAAGAGGGTAAATGAGAATTATTTCAAAAGGATCCCTAATATTTGATCATTCAACTTAGGTTACGTTTGGTAGGACGTAGTATAATCCAAGTTGTAATGGAATGCAATGTAATCTTGATTACATTACTATGTTTGGATAAAAATTGTATGTAATCTTGGATTTCAAAGGTAATTATATTCTTTTATTTGGTGTCCATTACAAAGATGGTAGGAATCGATCGATGACGACAACAATGACGTGATAGCGCGGCGATCGGCGGCGATCGCGATGGCGTTAATGCAGCGATTAATTGCCAGGCGGCCGGCGGTCGATTCCGTCGGTATCGCCCGATCATTGGTCGCCGATTGCCGTCAGCAGCCGATCGTTAATTGATGCCGTCGTCGGTCGGTCGTCGACCGGTCGTCGGTCGATCGTCGGTCGCTAGTCAGTCACCGGTTGCCGGTCACCGGCCGATCGTCGGTCGCCGGTCGCCGGTTGCTAGTCACCGCCCGTCGTTGGCCGTCGGTCGACGGTGGCGGCGACCGACCGATCGGTGGCGACAACGGACGACAACAATCGACTTCGATTGTTGAGCATCCAATACTTTTCAGATTACGGCTTGTAATGTAATTGGATTACATAGGTTTTGTCTTATAATCCATATTACAAAACTTTAGTGACTTTTGTAATCCAGATTACATTATATTACAACTTTAAAACGACAACAAATAAAGTAATCAACCTTGTAATATAATCTAGATTACATTACAAGGCAGATTACGACCTATCAAATGCAGCCTTAGTTGCTGCAAATATTATTCATGTATATTTGCTCTACCAGTTTTATTGCTTACCTTTTTAAATTGTGAATCTTGCACTTTTGCTAATTCCTGTCATAATCTTCACCTTTCGGATACCAATATGCACCTACATAGTAAACATGCATGGGCATGAATGCCATTTCATGTGAATTTTAAGTTTGTTCCTACTAGCAATATAAGTATTATGCTCTGTCTACTGATTCTGAACAAATTCCTATTGTTAAATTTTTGGACAAGTTGGTACATAGGAGGGTGGTGGTTGCTCACTGTAGGATGCTTTCAAGTGTTCTTTACAAAAAGAAGTTATATCAAAATGAAGTATCCATTGCTTAAATACCTAAAGTACAAGTTGTATGATTTTTTTTTCTAATATTATTTTGTTTTTTTAAATTTTTGTTAAATTTATTATGCTGACACTACCCAGTTGGACCCAATCGTCTTCACCCAATCTGCATTATAAATTGAAGAATTTGCTCTTATATATTCTTGTTTACTGTTCCACATTTTGTTTTTGGTTGTTGTATGGCTTGCAATTATAGTTGCAATACTGTTACCACTTTCTTTGCTTTTGCTAAGGATGGTTGTATAGCTTGGGAGCATCTTGTAGGCAATCAAATGCTTGCAAGCAGTTCTTTCTAGAAGTTTTCTTCCAGTAAGTTCATTCTGCAGACTACTATATACTGCTGTTTGCATACATCACATGTGATGGATGTAAATGGTATAGGCTTATCTCTCTTACAAAGTTTGAGAAATTTACTTCTAATCCTGTACGATGTTTTTATAATTTTCTGTTTTAAGATATATAATCTCTCCTTTACATGCTCTGCTGGTTGTTCTTTTCTTTCCTTTTTGTTTTAATTTTTTTTTTTTGGATGTCTGATGACACAATTATCTGAGCATAAACTTCCATTTCTGCTAAATGGATTCATTACAATATTTCCTTAATTTTATTCTCTTTCTTGTTTTATTATGTCAATCTCCACGTATGTAATGGCTATTTTGATTTCCTATTGCTGTATTTAATGTAATTTCTGCTTCAAAATCTTTCAGAGTAAAGCCGCAGGCACCAGTGGGGGTTCCTCTGCTCAGGTTTTTTTTTATATTACATCACCCGTCTCACTACAAAGAGTTAGTGACCCACCTTAATCTGATGCTTGCATTGATAGCCATCGGCATCATCTTTAGTCCAGCACCCTGCACCTAAAGATGCTCCCCCGCAAGTTCCATCACAAGGGCCATCAGAAGCTCCAGCACAACCGATGTCAGTATTCTTAATTGTACTATTTTCCCAATACACTATAATAACCACCGTAGTTTCTCAATTGTTACTTATGGCTTTTTACAATCTTTTTTAGTGTGGCAGAGAATTCATCAAATGCACCAGCTAGATCTCAAAGCCCAAATGCAGAGTACGTGTTTGTTATTGCTATTACTTTTATGTTCCACCATTTGTATATACCAATTCAAGTGCATTATGCATTGAGAATTCCAGACAGTCACTGCAGCGTATTTACGTTTGCAATAGTTTTTTCTTTCTTACTTTAAATTCTCTAGATGCACTTAGTGCAAAGATTTTGGCTTAAAGTTGTGTCGCCGATAATGACTCAACATCTAGCCATGTTTGTCCTATCTATTTGGAGTCAGTTTCTTGCCCTGTCGCTGTCCCTTCCTTGTTAAGTCATGTCCCTTGTGCTTTATGCAATACTATATCACTAGCAATATTCAAATCAATTAATTTAGATTTGATATTACCACTTCCATTCTAATGGATTCAACTCTTCTAACTATAAATTTTATTAATTGCCTTTAAGACATCCATACAATCTGAACCCATTTTCTCTCTCTTTTTTTTTTGTTTGTTGGAGCTACATCTGATAATATTTGATGAAAGTATTTCTTTTATTTAATCCTTTCTATTGCATTTACTATTTATGGAAAATCATGTGCTCCCTTTATTATGTCAACAATGAAGTTATTTGGTATACTAAACCAGCAAGTTTCTTATATTGTTTGTTTCCTTTTGGCTTTGATTGCAAAGAAATCTTTGTTTAGGAATACAAGTATGTTGTTTTGAATGCCAGCAATGAATTCAAAGTTCTCTGAAAGCCTTCTGCTACGAATAATCAATGCCTAGATATTGGTCTTAGTTAATCCCTTAATCTCCTGCTTACCAATTGCCTTCCACGGAAATATTTCTTCTGATGTGGTGATCTCGTAAACATTGTCTTTCCCCGTTGTTTAAAGGCATTAGTCAATTAGGCCCTACATAGGTGATAGGATCTAGCTGTGTGGCAAACACTTGGGTAAAATGAGGTACATATTTTCATATTATCAAACATAATTGGAGCTATGCAATTGATTCATATTATCAATAAGGGGTTTTAGGGTACTCCTTTTCTTAATTTTAAATGCAAAATAGAAAATGAACTATGTCATGTAAATATACATATGAAAAATGAGGTATGTTTATTTGATTTGTCAATGCCAGCATAATTTTTTCCTGTAGTTATTATGAATATTAGCAATAATTGTTGAATGTGGTCATCAAGTTGATAGACAATTTCCAAATGAATCTTTCTCAATTTTAAACTCTTTAACATTTGCATGTCTTTAGTGTATTTTGTTGTATAGGAATCAGTGGAAGGAAAAAATCTATATAGCCCATCCTTGGGACTACCTTGGTTAGATGATGACTATGATTGATCAAAAGTTCTCTTTTATGATGAAGGGTTTGAATGGACCATCAAGACATTAACCAAGCAAATAGAGAAAGATGGGATTATATTTCTTTGCTGTTTTAAAATTCATTAATAGAACATATGTTAATACATTGCAGCATGGATGGTTTGGGTCCTGTTCATATGCATATTTCTGAATTTTAGGGATCTTAGCTATTTTTTAGGTTTTTCTTGACATCACTAGTAGATTTCTTTGGTCTGTTGATGTAGAAACTTTCATTCTTCAAGCTTTTGTGGTGCACTTGTGTTCTAGAAAATGCTTCATCTAGTTTGTCTAGAATTCTATGATACTCGAGGTGAATCGTGCATAATATTTCTTTTTTCAAATACAATGTAAATTCTTAAATATATATATCTGCAGTCTCTCTGATGACCAAGCTGCATCAAATTTTGTTGAAGGGAGTAATATGGAACAAACGATTAACCAATTGTTGGAGATGGGTTGTGGCAATTGGGACAGAGAGACAATTTTGCGTGCACTTCGTGCTGCTTACAACAATCCTGAAAGAGCTGTGGAATACCTGTATTCTGTATGTGTAGTTCACATGTCATCCGAGCATAAGCCACCCGAGCAAAACTGATGATATTAACTAAAAAATATCTGATAATCCAAACTAAGATACTCACAGGTTACGCCTTTCAATTCTCGTATAGGGCATTCCAGTAACAGCTGAAATTGCACTTCCAGGCGATCATTTCCTTTCATCTGTGGCATCTTCTCAAGGTGTGGATGATACAACTGATGTGGCTGCTGCAGGGCCTCTCTTTGGAGTACCAAATTCCTCTCCTTTGAACATGTTCCCTCAGGTTCATTGATCCATCTGATTATTTCTAAGTGATGTTTGTTTTGATGGTGTGGTACGTGAGTAAAACCGGAGTCTTTTTGTTTTTTTTGTCGTTGACAGGGCAATACTAATTCTGGAGGTGGATCTCTTGATTTCCTCAGAAATAACCAACAAGTATGTCAACTCTTGCTTCTTGCTTCATGCTTCAATCCCTTTTTCACAGGGCTAATCATCCTGTACAATTGGATAGAATTTGCTAAGTTTAAATGTAAGAGAGAGGTTTATTGACATGGTTCTGAATGGTATATCTCCTAATATACCTGCTCGAAAAAGAATTATAATCTGTACGGAAGCTTCTTCAAAACACATGGCTACTAGATGATAGTTGAAAAATATGATTTTACAATCTTTGGATAGGAATTGAATGGTCAGTCCTAGAATCAGTCTAATTTTTGTTGGAAAAGTATGGGATCAGTCAGAACTTGAACACTTTTAGCACTATTAGAATTTTAATTGGTTCATAATTGAGAATAATAAAAAAAACATTATGTTTTGAAATGGCTACTCTTCAGATAGAGATATGGTATTACCTTATCTAATTATGGTGTTTGACTCGCTCTGTTCTTGTTAGGTCATCTGTGGAGCAATTGGGTCCTTCAACAACCAATAGCCTTTATTAATTGACTAATAAAAGCTTTGTCATATTGTATTTTGGAATTAGGAACTTTTCTAACATCCGATTGCTCAGGATCATAGTATTCTTATTCTAACTTCTTTATTGCTTTCGCAGTTCTTAGAATTTAGAGCAATGGTTCATGCAAATCCACAAATATTGCAGGTCAGTACTTTCATCTGAGGTGATTTGATACAACACAGTATGCTTCTTACTAGCTCTTTGATTGCAGCCAATGCTTCAGGAATTAAACAAACAAAACCCTCAACTGTTGAGATTAATACAGGAGCATCATGAAGAGTTTCTTCAGTTAATGAATGAACCTATTGAAGGTCTTGAAGGGTAAGTCAACGATTTTGTAATTCAAATTTATTGACACGGTGTTGTTAAGACTTAAGAGAAATTTCTTATTTCTAATTTGTGGTTACCTTGCATTGGATGTCATGTAGCATAATTTATAAGTATCTAGTGGGTCTTTAGTACATTGAATGTAGGATCTTGGTAAAAGAAACATTAAGCCCTTGTAGCATACTATTGTCCTTTTCTTTGTTCTTTTTTGGCATAAGAATTATCAAACTGACTGCATTTGTTGATTGCATGTCGACTCTATAGAATGCCTTCTCTGAGATAAAAAGACGATTTAGTCACTGTTTAGCGTTTAGTTATATGAAACCTGAGCTATCCATTTTGTTCCTTGTTTCAAGAGTTGGTACCATTGCATTCAGGCTTCAAATTTTGTTACCAGTTGAATCTTAATTTTTGTTACTTCATGTTTAAGATGCTCATATCGTAATGGTATCTAAATACATCCAACTTAATAATGATTAAATTTATTCATCTTTTGTGTTATATAGCCACTAGTTATAGTCGATGTGTTCAGGCACTCTTTATGCCATGAAAATTGTGAGAGTGATTAGTAACCTAGAATTCTATAAGCATATTTTAATTTTTCACAATAAGCTGTGATGCTTTTTTCTTGAGGCACTGCAAAAAAATATGGGAATAGAACAAAGTTCGAAGTGAGAAGCCCTATGAAATCAGATCATAAAATTAAAAAAAAAAAACAAAGGGACAAAACAAGTGAATGTATGGCCAGATATTTATTTACCTTTGAGAGTGATTCTATTATTCTATTTGTGCTCCATGTGAAGAAGTATAAACAGATTTGTCTACAATATATTTGGTTTCTAAATCTTTGCCTCACAGTAACTGCTCATTCTTCACAATCTAGTTTGCCAGAGAAGAAATATAATAGCCTTGAAAACGTAAAGGGGCATTTGGTTCGCAGAGAATTTTTTGTTTTCTATTTTCATTCTCTTTTTTTTTTTCAGAAAACAGAAAATGAGTTTTTTTTGTTTCCAGTTTTCCAGAAAATGTTCTTTTATTTTTTGGAAAACGAAAATGAAAATAGAAAACGATTATTTCTCGTTTTCCAGGTTTCCAAAAAACGTTCTTTTATTTTTTGGAAAATGAAGATGGAAAACGCGAAAATGAAAAACGGAGAAGAAAATGCCTACCAAACGCCCCTTAAGTTTTTTTTTTTTTTCTGAATTTTCCTTATTGTTTGCAAGGTTCGACAAGTGTTTGCCTTTGCTAAAATAATAAACCATCCAGCTTAAACTACATCTTCATTTCATTTTGGTCATCACCTTTTCAGAGTTTATGGATTGGATCTTGAGGCTTTTCTGAGCTTTCCTATACCTGCATGATTGGTAGCTTTATTAAAATGATCATATAGCTGGAAGTGCACGATTGTATTCCCGAACTCGTAGTATCTTTATGTCTCAAGCTATCGCCAATGTTTTGAAGCTTTTTGAGTCTTTTTGCATATGCATAAACAATCTTCAGGGACCTGTTTGATCAGCCTGATCCAGATGAGATGCCTCACACCGTAAGTGTGACGCTTGAAGAACAGGCAGCCATTGGACGAGTATGTTTTCTTTTGTTGCAATTGGACTACCATATCGGCAATACATTATATGTGCTAAATCTATTGCCTAATGCACTTCACATTATTCAGCTTGAAGCATTGGGTTTTGACCGAGCACGAGTTATCGAAGCATTCCTAGCCTGCGACAGGAACGAGGAATTGGCGGCAAACTATTTACTTGAGCATTATGGAGAAGAAGATTAAGGTACTATGAGAGTTCTCTTCCCATTTGATCAGTGGGCTAAATGGTTTCATTCTCATCTGGGGACTCACATTATACACATACGGGTCACTCGAAGGATTTTGCTACATCAAAGTTGTCCCCACGGGAATGACGTGGTGGTTAAGGCACGACAGAGTTTGCGAATAAGACAAGGGTCGATTCCGGAGGAGGTTTAAAATTCTTTTCTGGATTCAGATGTCTCCCATGTGCCTTGGCCACCACGTTAAGGCTCATAGAGTCCTAAGTGATTTATCTCCCTTACAATGATCATGGGATAAGTCGGTGGGGGTCGTTAGATTGGCGGATTTTAACGGGAAAACAACCTAAGGTAACTCTTTTGCCATTTAAGGTAAACAATCAATACTGCGACTACGATTTCCAATTAATCACCACTCCAATCTACACGGTGCAACAGGTTAAACAAAAAGTAAGAAATTAATCATTTGATTATTCCCTTCTTAACACGACGACTTGGTTTTAGGGTGCGTCGACCCAGTTTTGTTCCTGCAGTGTTTCCCAACTATATAGTTTTGATCTACGCTTTAACAATCTTTAACATTTTCGAATCATGGCAGGCTCTACGCCATCTCTGAGTGATTTTTGTTTCTGGGTTTTGTATTAGGGTTTTGGTATGCGCCAAGGTAATTGTGATCACTTGGATTTTTCCGCTAAATGACTCGATGGAATTCCGGAACAACCTTCATCTGACTACACATGCCGCTTCGCTCGACGATGAATTAATTGATTGCTTGTTGGAGAAATTTGTTACTTTGAAAGTGATAGAAATTGTATCAAGTAGGGTAAGTGGCCACCTTAATCATAGATATTCTTTCCGAAAATCTTAACCAGTGGCGATAAAATGCTGTTAATCTTCGGCGGATAATCTAAACTTGCATTTCTTCATTCTTCACTAGGTTCTTTTGTTTTTTGAAACATGATGTTCTCCCTAAACATTGATATTGGTTGTGTGTCAGTAATTTTATTATCATTTAGGCCCACTTGTTTGCTGAAAAATAATTCATATTTTAAATTGTTAGTATGTAAAAGCATATTTCTTGTGTTTGGTGGATAAAATTTATCGTTCTACTTGTCGATCCTTTAGAGATGTGATCTAGGCTTCAGAATGTGATTCCTTTACGAGAGATGAAGGTGAGCAATGAAGTCTTCGTGATCAGTGTTTCTTCGGAAGGTAAATGACTCTTTTTTTTTTTCTTTTCATTTCATGTTTACCCTTTCTTGCTCGTCCTAATCGTCTTTTGTCCTCTCTAGTGACCTCGTCGGTGGTTTTGAATCGTCTATTTGATTCATTTGAAGTAGTTGAACCAATCGGCCCCATACTAAGAACATGGCATACATTATTGCTTCTATAAATCGAAGTTGACATTCCATCTTATATTGTGAGAAAAATGTTGGATCGAGCTTTAGAGGGGATCACTTTCTCATCGATAAATATTAGGTAGAAGATCAAATCATAGCCTAATTGCTTCAATTATTATTATGTCTACTTTTTTTTTTTTCCCAATAAGTGGAATGTGATGGAAGATATTAATAAACTCACCAATTTTCCTCTAAAATTTAAAATTATTATGATACTTTAACGATAGTCTAATAATTTAAAAACATGTATAATTTAGAAGGTGAAGTGAAATTTGCCCTATTTAAGTGATCAAAGCCTATATAGAAATGATACGCTGTGTGATTTATCTTGCTCGTCGTGTGTGCGATTGGAAATGGTTGGGTGTTGACTAGATCACGGTCGAATTTTTGTTAGATTGTAGTCAAGTTGTAGTCAAAATTTGGTCGATCACCAACACTTGATATTGTCGTTGGACGGTCGAATTTCGATCGCGATCTGACCATGGGTCGATTAGCGTCGGAGTTCGATCAGATTGTGGTCGAAATTCGACATCATTGCGACCGCTAGCGTTGCAATCGTTGGCGGTCGCAATCTGGGTGGAATTCGACCACGATCTAATTGAAATTGAAGTCCGATCGAATTGCGATCGGAAAAGGCTCTGGTCGCAATCCGACCATTTTCAATTGGAATTCGGTCGCAATCCGGTCTCAGTCAGATTCCACTCTCGGTCAGAATCAGTTGTGCTGGCGGTCAAATTCCGATCAGAATTCGACAGTGGTTTGATCAGTCGGTCAATTAGTCGTCAACGATGACGACCTAACGAATTCAGGCTTTGATTATAGCACACATTCGGTGAAGAAGAAAACTGTGAAATTAGTTTGTATCTCCATTCGATCAGACAGTAAAGAATGAGTCGTGCACGGATTATACAGATATCAAAAACTTTATATATATATATATATATAAAAGATTGGATGACTTTTTTTTTTAGTTTGATCGTCGATAAATTTGAAAGCACAGATGTTACATTCGTGATCAGACGTTCCTAATTCTCAGGGAGAATTGAACTTTGATGGTGTGTGCTTGTGAAAATTTTATCACGTAATGCTTTGACTATTGCACCGTACCTCCAGGAGCAATATATGACCTACATAATCCTTGTGGCCATTGAATGCCTTTGTACTATATTTAAGACGGTGCCATTTCGTTTTCTTCCTTTTTCTTTTGCATCATTATCTATTCCCATTCCGATGCCCTAGGCCTCTAATAAATTTTAATTTCTTCTTTTCTTTTCCATTCCCTCCGCTGCAGCAAAACTCGATGATGCTCGCCCAGTACTCCTCAACATCAGTCTCATAATTTTTTTGAAGAGGAATAAA
This sequence comes from Wurfbainia villosa, assembly GCA_025175895.1. NCBI lineage: Eukaryota > Viridiplantae > Streptophyta > Magnoliopsida > Zingiberales > Zingiberaceae > Wurfbainia > Wurfbainia villosa. The sequence continues at coordinate 98,484,687 of CM045988.1, read as the reverse complement.
TTATGATAACTGAATGATTTTTTAAGTGAGAGAGTATTTTCTTTTCTAAGAGACTTAGGGGCGTTTGGTAAGTGTTTTTTTTTCTTCCGTTTTTTATTTTTATTTTCTGCGAAAATGTATTTAGTTCGTGTTTTTCATCTCTATTTTCTAGAAAATAAAGGAGCGTTTTTTGAAAAACTGAAAAATAAGAAATAATCGTTTTCTGTTTCCATTTTCGTTTTTCAAAAAATAAAAAAATATTTTTTTGAAAATTAAAAAAAAAATCATTTTCTGTTTTTTGGAAAAAGAGAGAATGAAAACAGAAAACGAAAAATTCTCTACGAATTAAACGCCTCTTAATTTCATTAGAAATTGATCCTTTTTTATTCTAGTAAATTTATCAATCGAGTACCAATTCAACTATATCTACAATAGAGCTATCAAACGGATTGATCCATGATAAGGTAGGTTAATTCGTCGTAAATTTAATATTTAGCCGAGAGGAGCGGACCGACTTGCTCTCTCGATGGATTGAGAAATCTCCAATCCAATCCAAGACGAATTGTGGATTAAGTGGCTAACTCGTGGGTCAAAAATTAAAAAAATATATCTCAAATTATTGAGACATTAAGGGCTTGAGACAATAATCGATAAGGCAAATGGGTATCATGATTATAAAATAATCTTATAATTGAGATTCAATTATCGACCTACAAAGTTAAATACCAATATTTTTTATTCCTTTCCAATATTTTAAAATATCCAAATCTTGATAATATACAAATGTAAATTTTTACTCCTCCAAATAGAGATTCAATCGAGATTTTTTAGTTATTGTAATTATTTGATTTTATATGTCATTATTTTCTACATTGATGAATAGTAGCGACAAAATAATATAAAATAATTAGAGTATAAAAAAAAAAGAGTACTTCATCTTCTTAATTTCTTTTATATTTTGTTGAGGTATATGTGTGATAAAAAAAGATTATGATGGTGAAAAACTTATGTTATTAATATTAAAATATTGATAAAAAAATTTATACAATTTTATTTTCATATGTTTCATCTATTGACATTTCTCAACCCGTGGACTAACCCATGCCTACTAGAATTGCCTAGACTCAGAACTCACAATTTCAATTCAATCCGCTTAAATTATTTAGTGGGGCGGATAAACCTGATGTATCCAACCTAACTTGACAACTCTAATCTACATGACTCTTTTTCATTCATTCTAGGGTATTGAGAGGGCAAACCAAGGGTACGGTACAACGGCAAAAATAGTGAGACATCCCATAGGAGAATACGATTTGATCCTCTACTGTGACATCATTCAACAGTGAATTTAAAAAAAAAAATCATTCAGGTAGCTTTGGGATCCAGGATTTGATCAGTCATCGGTGGATGAAGTACGATTTTAGTATTGAATCAATCGTTGCTCAGAATCCATATTTGTAAGTCTAGTGAGAATCGAAAAACTACGCGCCGATTTACCTTTGGTGGTCGTGGTCGATAGAGGTCACTTGAGTTCCGATTTTATCCAACTAGCTATTGACAAAACATCGTGAAGGTTTGTGGAGTAGGATCGATCACTCTTAGAGATTAGTCGGATCAAAGGTGCGGATAAGTTGGTATCAATAAAAAAAATAGAGAGGGCAAAATTAGGAGCTATCACACTTGCACTTCATTCATTCTCGTTAAACGAATATATATATTTTTTAACTAAGGGTTGTTGTGCAATAATATATAATTTTTGGCTCAAAATAAAATTTTGATGGGGTTAACTTTGTGCACGTGTGGGCCATGTTCATAAACCCCTTCGTCTATCGCATATTACCGAGTTTGCCCCTCGATCCTCGTGAATAAATGTGGTGGCTCCTCTCCATTCTTCTCAGCGATCGCAGGGATCCTCCGCCTGGTCTCCGGTGGGAGCTCGTAGCGGATCTGGGAACCGGCCCTTGACGTCGGCGAGCAGTTTACGACTTTCCCGTCGCGTTCTCGCCCTCCTTCTTCGTTCGTCATCGGACTGGGGTTCTCATCCTTCAGGTACGTTGCCGATCCCGCCTCGAGTTGCAATCTATCTTGTGTTTCGATGCTCTGTGATTTGCGCATTTTTTTTTTTTCCTTTTTTATAGATTACTGCGCTACTTAGGATCCATTGTGTGTGTGTGTTTTTTTTTTTTTGGAACTTGCTTTTCTGGGTTCTATTCTTTGCGAGGCGGAAGATCTATGACGCGTTTTCTGTTTTAAAACTGACAATATTGAACCTTGAATGATAGGGTTTCCACATTTCTTCTGGTGTTGCTTGTGCTTTCCATTTTTTGATTTGAGCTGCGGATCTGTAGAAGCCTTTTTCTTGTTTGATGGGAGTGTAGGACGTTTTATCTTCGTTCACGAAGAATCCATGAAAACGAAGGACTTAACTGAGCTATTTACGAGACAAAATGGGAAATTATTTCCGCTCGTTGCAAGCGGAAATCGCTTTCCTCAAAATGCACATTTTTTTTATTGTTCACGAAAAAAAATCATTGACAGTGGTTTTTTCTCTTGTGAACAAATTTACCGTAAAACAAACGTTCCCAAGGATACAAATCTCTTATGAACTTTTAACAGAACTTTGGAGATGTGATCTTTCTTCGAGACACACTGAATTCATGATGGTGTTCATCTTGAGTTTTCTGTAAAAGATCATCTCCAAATTCAGTGTCTCAAAGCAATATCAGATCTCCATCTAAGATATCCTCAAGCATTTATTGCCAAAGATCATCTCTTGTCCATAATTTATTGCCCAAACTTGTATAGACTTTATTGGCAATTTCCATGTTCTATGAACTATTTGATCCTTATCTATAACCAAAACAAGAGCTTATGATAGGAGACTTTGAGGTCACAGGTGAAGAAACAGTTGTAGTTCATTAGCATGCCAGCTTAGATCCATTTGATTCTTTAACTTGTATATTGTTTGATATCTTCTGTTACTGATACTCTTTTTACCATGCTTCTAGATCAACCTAAATCCATGCATGGTTAGGTTTCTGCCTTCCAATATGAAATAATATTCTCAAATCAATAATTTCTATGATGCTAAATTGTAGTAATCTAAATTATGGGATGATAAACTAGAACATTGAACACAGATGTCCTATCCTTTTCTCAGCTCATGAGGTTTCCTGTTGTACTACCGTCGAATATAAACTCGATAAAATTGCATGCTTTCTTTGGCTCTAAACCTGTTCGGTAATCGGTACGTAGATACTTTACTTCGCCGAAACTGCCCGACGATAACCTCTTTCTTCTTGACTTTTATCCTCTTCTTGACACATGAAGTTTCCATGTATAATGTTCATGCTTTCTTCTGCTCTTAAACCTGTTAATTGGTCAAATGGTCAGGGCTTCAACTAGTTTGCTGGAATCCAAACAGAATGGTTCTCGATACATTGTCGTCGCCTCTTCGAAGGGCTCAAAACGTATTGTCTTTGTCCTCTCAATCTAAGAAACCGATGTTGGGTCTCAATCAGTTGGGTTCTTGGTCTGCCCTGTTTGAGCGACACAGGTTCCTCCTAACTATGCTAACTCTTCTTGCATTCCTATGCACCATTTACCTCTACTTTGCGATCACATTGGGCGATACGGGTACTTGCTCAGCCTTGTCGGGAGCTGAAAAGGCACTTTGCGAAGCGAAGTCTATGCCCAAGGGGAAACTAAAATTCTTCTGACTGCAAATTGCTTCTGCAAGATGGATTACTAGTCCATGGAGGCAAATCATAAAAATCCAGTCTCGATCCCTTGATTCATAACCCCTTCAAGATACAGATTCGATCGCGTTTCGAGATGTCGGTTTACCTGAAAGTATGGTACGATACTATTGTATTCTATTTTGAGACTTGATATAGGATCTCATATTGATGAGGACTTCGTGCATCCAACTGTCCTTTATATATACATATATGATAATTAATGAACATTCTTGCATTATTTGTATTGTTCATTGATTGTCTTTACTTCCATCTAGTCGATAACTTGTGGAGTGGAGTAGAAAATAACAAAGGACCATGTTTCCTCTGGCTGTGTCGAAATATCAACATAGTAATAGCTGTTTCATTGTTTTGGAGCACAACTTGATCTTCTCCAGCCCAGGTCAATCCCTAGTGGTTAGGGGGGTCAATCGAACATGCCCGCCGATGACCCATCTCGGGCTGGGCAGTGCCAAGCACAACCCGATAAGATCTGGGTTGACTCGGGTTTGACTTGGTCCATGAGTCGGGCCGAGCAAGGATAGCTCAATCTACAAGCTGGGTTAGGCTTTTGCTTGGGCTGGGCATAGGTTGTCGGTCAAGTCATACTCGAATGTTTAAAATTTTAAAATAAAATAAAGGAAAATTTAAAAAAAAATTATAAACCCAAGCTTTTGTAAATTTATAGTTAGACTTAGCATGCTAAAAAAAAAGGTAATAACATTATTTCTTATCATCTTTTCTCCCATTTTATACTATCATAGAAGTATCAAAATTATCCTGGGCTAGGGTATAATGGTAGGGTGCCTAGTTTGGCTTTTAGATATTTACGGTTCGATCCTCAGTCATGGTGCATTTGTAAAAAAAAATTCTAAATGGGATGACAAATTAAGAATGTTATAGCTGCTGAGATTGCTCACGCGAACACTTCTTAATTTATCTTGATGATCGATAGAGATCTATAAGGCAAGATCAATCATTCCTAAGATTAATTGAATCGAAGATCTGAATACTCGGTGATAATAAAAAAAATCTATCAAATTTGGATAAATCGAAACTAAAAATAATATTAAATAAAGTTACATTTTGATAAAATTGAGCTGATTTTTTTTTTAAAAAAAAAAGTGTTTGCTCCACCCATCTCTTTAATCTCAACTTGCTTCGACTTAAAATAACAAGTATTAACACATAAAAACAATACTAACAATCTAGTATCATGGGACAATCAAATCTAAAAAATATGATTTTATTAGTGCTTACTATCTATTTTTATTATTTGTTAGTTTTGTATAGATAAATATAACAATTATTTGCATATTGTATCATTACTAATCAGACAACAGATAAACATTTAAAAAAAATTTAGAACCAATTCGCATGCTAAAACCATTAGAAGGTTCTTTTATTTACAGAGGTGCAAAGGAATCTTTATTCATCATCTATGTACATCACTACCCTTAAGAAAGTGAATCCTATGATATGTACAACTTTGATCTTCCTTCATTTCCGCGGCGATGGGCAAGATCAGGAAGCCGAATGAATTGTGTCAGCTAGCATCGCAACTGTCACTATGAAGTATTCACAACCTACGGGAAGATCGTAAGGGTTCGACGTAGCAGCTGGTCCAATCGACTGACAGTTACTGGTTTCGCTGCTGAGTGAAGCCTCTAGTTGATCACCGCGCCGACTCCTGGGAGACAACAGTGGCCGTATGACTTGTCGCTCGATATGCACTATCTGTCCGATTATGTATATTGAACTGTTCGAGTATTGTTCCTTAAAGAGATCAACGGACTCTTCGGAGAGGTAGTAGTTGGGGCAGTTTCGGTTAACTGCCTCGTAGTGTCCAGTTGAGTTCAAAACAAATGCAGCAAGATCGCGAACTGCAAACCGACCAAAAGTAATTTTCTCCTTGTTCACCTGTAAGTTTACGATCGAAAGAAACGTTAGATGACATACTTACGTTCGATAGTCTAAGAGCTATTAACTAGAATCGATATCGCAACCTTATTGACAGTATGTTTTTACAGGTCGATTGATAATGACAAGGCAATGCTATAAGCTACAAAGTGGTGGCATATTTCTGCTTTCATTCTAAAAATTCAGAAGAATTTTCGACCGACCTGTTTCTCCGATCGGAGTTTACTGTATAAGCTCGTAAGTTGCTCGTTCTTTTCTTCGAGTTCCCTTGAGAGATTCCCATGAGCCGCTTCTGCCCTCGAACAACGCTCGGAGAGCTCTGCGCGATGGCTAGACAAAAAGGCTACCTTGTCTACCAAGACCTTTATACATGCTTGGAACTCTCTGGTAACATCATCATCTTCGTCGTCATTGGCAAAACTGAAAATGGGAAAGAAGAACAAATGTCTTAGAGTAGGAATTGAAGATTTCGACTTTCGACGCAAACTAGTCAAAGAATTTAAGTTTACTAATTCAGGGACCATCGAGAATATATACTAAGGAAAGAATTCAAACATTAAGGTAGTGAAGTTGAATGAACTATCGAACATGTTGTAAAATAAAACTGATAAATAAACAATCACGGATACTACTACTCCAGCAAAATAGGAGAAAAAACTTACAATCATAGACACCACTCCAGCAAAATAGGAAAATCTCGCGAAAGGGGAAAAACTCACGAAAGGATTAAGTGGCTAGTACAAACGATAGAATTGCTCTATCTATTCTCCCACTGCGCTAATATTTGATTGGACAAAAATATTCTTCGTGATTTACCTTTCTTTATTTAACTATGAGATCGGCGATGAACAACGTCTAGAATGAGTATATCACCTTTCGCTCAAGGAAAAAAACTTAGAAAACAACAATACGAAGCATATTTTCTGAAAGGTTTCTTTCAGCAATGCTTTGCTGTAAAATAAAACTAATAAATAAACAATAACAGACGCTACTCCAGCAAAATAGAGAAAAAAACTTTTTTTTTGTCTCCGCGAGAGAAGCATGACTAATATGGATGATAGAATTGTTTCAAAAAACAAAGGTCAATCTCTGAGGACGGTAAAATTATCCGAATACCTACTCTCTTGCCGTCCTAGTTTTTGGTTGGATAAAAATATTCCTTGTGATTTATCTCTCTTTATTTAGCTATAGGATCGGCGATGAAAAACACCTGAGATGAGTGCATCACCTTTTATCCAAAAAAAAAAAAAAAAAACTTAGAAAACAACAATACGAAGCATATTTCTGAAAGGTTTCTTTCAGCAATGCTGTAAAATAAAACTGATAAATCAACAATCACAGACACTACTACTCCAGCAAAATAGGAAAAACACTGAGATAGAAAACAACAACAGGAAGCATATTTCTGAAAGGTTTCTTTCAGCAATGCTGTAAAATAAAACTGATAAATAAACAATCACAGACACTACTACTCCAGCAAAATAGGGGAAAAAAAAACTTAGATAGAAAACAGTAACAGGAAGCATATTTCTGAAAGGTTTCTTTAATCAATGCTGTAAAATAAAACTGATAAATAAACAATCACAGACACTACTACTCCAGCAAAATAGGGGAAAAAAAAACTTAGATAGAAAACAGCAACAGGAAGCATATTTCTGAAAGGTTTCTTTCAGCAATGCTGTAAAATAAAACTGATAAATAAACAATCACAGACACTACTCCAGCAAAATAGGAAAAAAAAAATTTGGACAGAAAACAGCAACAGGAAGCATATTTCTGAAAGGTTTCTTTCAGCAATGGCAATCGAACTGTAAATATGTGAAAGAAAAAAAAAATGAATAAATAAACTCTCGGTGGATGGATACCTGGGGAGAGACACAGCAAAAGAATGCAATGAGTCTGCAAAACTGGCAACGGCACCAGAAGCAGTAACACAGCTGCGAAATCGCGCAAACAAACTATGCATCTTAACAGCTTTTGAGCACAAAGCATTGTACTCCGACACCCTTCTGTCGGCAGCACACAGCTTAGTGCGAGCATCTTCTCTCGCTTCGTGCAGGCAATTCTCCAAATGCACACAGTTCATCTTGCAGTGAGTAAAATTTAAAATTTTGTGAGATGTTTTGACTATGAAATTTCAAAATCAACGAGGTGTCTCAGATCCATGTATGTATATAAAAAATAAACAAACAAATAAATAAAATGTGGAAGCATATTTCATTTTCGTGAAGTTTGTCACAAAATTGATGAGAAACAACGTGATAAAACTCGAACGATCAGGTTTCGATATTTTTTTTTAATTTTTATTGGCACCAGAGTATTCGAACATTCATTCCGACTAATCTATGGGAGTGATTGATCCTGCTCTACGGACCTTCGGGATGCCTCGGCAACAGCTGAGTTGGGTAAGATTGGAGCCCAAGTGACCTCCACCGACCACCAAGGATAAATCAGAGAAGCGCTCGTAGCTTTTTCATAGTTCAACCCGGACTCCGCAGTCGCACCGTCCCTGAACGACGGTCCAACGCCAAAACTGTACTCCGTTCACCGGACAAACTCCTGGGTCTCAAGGCCATCCAAATGGATTTTTCTTAAATTCGTCGCCAAACGATGTTGCAGCAGAGGAACGAACCGTGTTTTTTTATGGGATGTCTCTCCGCTTTTGCCGCTACATCGTGCTCCTAGGGGCAGGTTTCGATACTTTATCGTGCAATGACAATATAGTTTCAGTACTTATTAATTAAATCATTATTAATAACAATTAATCTTTGTTGGTGGTGGACTTCCATATTATTATCGTAATCGTCCAACTGTACTGTATTAGTGCAAATCCAATTAAATGATATACTTCATGGTTTGCGGATTTATTGGATGTACATTTAATGTGTTGAATCCATTAGTCCGGATCCATTATTGATGATGGACCAATAACAAATTCGGCATGATCTCTATATATAAAGTGTGATCACTATAGGATTAGGAATTCTGACAGTCTCCTTGTATTCTATCAGCGAAGCGGATTTTACGGCGCCATCACTCCAGAACTCTACGGAAAACCTGTCTTTTTTCTTCGTAGGAATTCAAGATCCGATTGATGACGCTGCGATAGCTGCTCCACTGCAATCAAATTTTATTTATTATATATCATCATTCATTTATATTTATTATTCATTGTAAATTTCGATAAGACTAAATCTGTTAGCGAATCATATTGTATCAATTAGATTTCTTATATATATAGATTCGTGTTTTTCATCTATCTTTCGTTATAATTAATTAGTTAATCAATTAGATTGCCAACACATTCGGTCTCTCTTCTCTCCTTTGCTTCCATTGTGCTCTGATGCAGAGTTAGCAGGTAGAACAGTAAATTCCACTTGTGCCAACCAGCACTACTCAGCATCGGAAACTATCCTCCTTCCCAATCTACAACCAAAAACTTTCCTCCAATTTATGACTCTCCTCTTCCTCCTTCACAATTGAACTACATCGGTGAGTCAAAGTTTCACATCGTATAACTGGTTCTCTTACTAATCTTCTTCCTAGATCTAAATCTAATTTTGCCAGATTTTTCGATTTTGACACAATTCCATCAATATAAAAAGGACAATCTGATACACGAAACTTCTACCATACAATGTCCGGAAAAAAGATCTATTGTATGCAATCTTACTCTGCTTTACAAGAAATTATTTTTAGAATTCAAATCTGTGACCTCTAGATCATAAAATAGCAACTTTATCATTACGCCAAAACTCCCCCTTCAAAATTTCATCGATGTCTTTCAAGATATAAGTCACTTCTAGAAGCCAACTCCCAACTATGTTTGACAGCCTTGTATCCTTCATAGTATCTCGATCTACATTACTTCCTTGTGGACAATTTATACATAGACATTATCGAAGTCGAACTACATAAAATTAATTCTGGTTCTTGTAGTTTTCAAGTCAACTTTATGTTGCTTTAGAGGTGTGAGTCCTTTGCAACATTACAGTCAAGGAGCTCTCTCCTCTCCAAGATCAATTCAATATTGCCAGAAACCTTGAAAGGCAATGAAGAATTTACACAAAATCAGTACAAAAAGAAGTAAAAATCTATTAGAATTTGCTGGATGGATGGATGCAACAATGAGATACCGGTCTAACAAATTGAAAGTAGTAAAAACCTACAGGGTGTGGAGAATTTCGAGAAGACATTACTATTTGTTATAAATAGAGTAGATAAAAGCAGTTTATCATAGCTCTAGCAGATGAATGCCAATATAAACATGCGCTAGATATTCAATAGGGGCTATCAACCAATCTAGAAACTGACCTGAGACTCATCGAGTAGGCTTCGATTCATCTCCAGTTCTTTCTTGATGGAGCTGCACTCATCCATGGTTGCTTTGAGTGTGTTTTCCAATTCATCACACTGCTTTGCCTTCTCCAGCAGGGCGTTTCGTAGGTCCAGTACAAGGGCATCTTTGTTTTTTGATTCCATTCCTAGCTCATCAGAAGTTTCACAAGGTAAAATGTTCTCGGCGATCGCAGCACCGATACTGGATGAATCCTTTGCCATGGTCAATTGGGATGTCATCATTTTCACTGCATCAACAAGAGGATCAACCTGGCTTTCGTCCCAAGGTTGCTCTAGCATCGAAGCATCCATTAAGTTATGTGTAGATTTACCAGCATGCAAATTAAGCGTGCCGGAAAGATCACTCATATTCTCATCTCCACCTTCAGCTGCTTTACTCGAATGCGCATAAACATGATCTATCTTTGGATCCAACAAACCAGATGTGCTCGACACTTCATCCATCGGCACGGTCGACATGTAAGGTATGTGAGCATCCCCTTCTCCAAAAATATCAAACTTATGGTTATCATTCTTGATGGCTGACATATCGGAATCAGAAACGCCTTTACCTGCAAGTTTTTGCCCCTGCAGATACTGATCCGCCAATCTTTGCTCAAGCTCTTTGATACTTTTTTCATAAGACAAGCATTGCTCTTGCTTGATATGTAGCATAGACTGAAGATGATTGGCAAAATCATCCTTCAACCGAAGAGCCTCAGCTGTCTTCTCCTTGAGATTGTTCAACAAATCATCCTTTGTCAATGCATCTGAATCATGTCCAGCATCAGCATTGAGTATACAAATCATAGCGATCGCCGAAGCAAGATCCGCTTTCAATTGTGCATTCTCGACTTCCATCTTACTAGTTCCAGCAATGCCCACAGATTCACAAACCTCAAGAAAATCAACTTTCTCCCCACTCTGTAATGAACTTTCCTCAGATTTAGTGATACTGCTGCTGCTACATGTAGCAGAGAAACTTTTCTCCGACACATGCTTCTCGGGCATAGAGATCGACGACACTGGTGCAAAATGATCTACATCTACCATGTCGATCTCCAGCAAGTTTCCATCAAAAGGTGTTATATGCACGTCACACTGACTCGGTGAATCAAACAATCCCATGGTGTTTAATAAATCATCTGGTATGTACTTGCTCCAAGTTTTAAAGAAGGACTCTCGTCGTCTGATCTCGGCTTCCCTCTCCGTCGCAAGCTTTTCCACCAACTGTCCAGCCATGCCCATGTACAACTTGAAGGAAGATTTCCTTCTTACAATCTCAGCAAGGCATGCTCTATATGCTTGCCCTACACCATTGACATATTTTACATTTTCAAACTCCCTGCTTTGATGTGCCATTACCTCCTGAAATAAATGAAGTTTATGGATCATGTCTCTGATGCCGAGCTGAACAGACTTGACCTTCTGCATACTGAGATGAACCAACAAATTCATATCGTTTTTCTTCGACTTGCACTCGTCAAGCAACTTCGACACGACATGATCGCAATTCTGCATATTCGGAAGGTGATTTCTTTCGTGCACATCATAAATTCGGCCAAGAGCTGACACAGCATCGTGAGGGCGAATTGAGGGAGAAAGTGGGAGGTCTGGATCATCCACAAGTTTCTTAGCAATTTCGACATCCTTGCTGCACAAGAAACAACAGAGCCCATCAAGAATCGATTCAACCCAATCTATAATAACATAGGAATAGCAATCTAACCTCAGTGACTGCATTATGAATTTCTGATCATTGAGAATCTTTTGATGATTTCTGATAGAATTCTCCAATTCTCCCCAACTAGCTGAGCTCATAGATGAGATTAAGCTCTCAAACCTTCTGTTCAGCTCCGCGAAACTCGTCTTCAACTCTGAAACTTTGCTTTCGAAGTGCCGGTGAGAACTGAAGCAACTACCCGCAGACTTTCTCACTTCATCCTCCTCCACGAGATCGAGCAAGTGCTTGCGGTTCTTGGATTGCAATCTCGGGTGGAGCCTCAAGGACCCCAGCTTTTCGACATCCCTCTCGAAGTTAGCCAGGAGCTCGGAGTGGCTCTTGTGTTGCTGAGCAAAGCACCTGACGAATTCCATGTAGCGAGGTTGCAGCTTCTTGAATGTGTGTTCGAGATTGCCTCGAGCAGTGTCCAGTGCCCTCCCCTGCACCTGCTGCTCCCTCAGAAGCCTTCTGCACAGCTCCAACTTCGCCTGAGAGCGGCCGTACAAGGCGTTGGAGACCTGGAAGTGGTACCGGAACTGGCGCTCGTAAGAAACCAACGCCTTCAGGGCGGGGTCCGTCGCATTGTCCAAAGGGTGGGGGTCGCCGGCCGGAGAAGGCGGCGGGGGCACGGCCAGCACGGGGACATCGATAGCTTCCGGCGGCGGCCTGGGGGAGTCGGCGTGGAGCCTAGCCTTGTTGTAGAGAAAGACCTCGCGGTCGTCCTGGGGGAGCTTGTAGTCGGACAGCGTCTTCTGCGCGTCCAGCGAGGTGTTGCGGCAGAGCAGGAGCTGGTCGACCAAGGCGACGCCGCAGAGGTCCTCGATCGAACGCTGGATGGCCTCGACGGGAGTGGAGCCGCCGCACTCGAACTCCAAGCTGTGCCCGTTCTCAGCGACGTGGACCAGGAGCTTCTTCCCGAGGACCACCACGTCCTCGGCGGCGCCGGCGGTCGACGCGACCATCGACCCGGAGCTCATCTTCCCCGCCCCAAAATCGAAGCCCTAGTCGCCAAAAATCCAATCTTCGCCCAACAAAGCGGCCAAAAAAAAAAAAAAATCCCTTTTCCCCTCAAATCTCCAAGCTCGACACAATCCTCGCCCCAAATTTAAGCCGAGAAATCCCCAAAACAGCACGAATTGCGCCAATCCGGAAGAGGAACAGGCGCGAATCCGCCGGCGACAAAACGTAACGATCGGAGGCGACCGAGCAGACGAAATCAAAGCGATTTTTACGAGATCACGATAGGTTCACAACAACAGCTGGAGAATTGGATGAAATCAAAAAGAGCCAATGCAAATGCAATGATTGCAATCCGTCGCTCTCTCCGCGAGGATTTGGTTGCGGGGTTGGATCGAGATCGTGACAGTTTGCGGGGAAATTGTCCGGTTGTTAATCTAAATAATTGAACGAAACCGCGACGTGAACTTCAAATCACATAAATCTCACCAACGTTAACAATTAATATATTGATATATTATTAGAAGAATTATTTATTAATATTAGAAATTCTCAGGCTAAAATTATCCAAATACTTCGTTCGCCAACCAGCGATAAATGATTTTATAATTTTGTATGATTGACCAGTCAATGTAAATCATCCGGCAAAAATATATACATATTTGCTCTGAAATATATTGCAACGGTAAAAATAAAAATACATTAAATAGAAGAATATAATTTGATTCTCTATTACGCTATTATTTTAGTGCAAATTTGGAAAAAAAAAAAAAATCATTCGGACGATCAGTGTTTTAAAAAACGCTAGACGATAGGCGGGCGGTCACTCGCTGCCTAGCGCCTAGGCGGCCGCCTAGGCGATTTCTAGGCGGTCGATTTTTTTAATATTTTAAATATAATAATATATAAAAAAATTAATATATTAGGGGCACTCAAAAGTCAAAACTCACTTTATAGCCTCCATATACATGTAACAAATAACAACTAACAACAAGTAACAAGAATATTAAAAATGTTTAAGATTGTAGACAATAAAAATTACAAAATATAAGAATTAAAAACCAAATAATATTAAAAATCCGCGACACGCCCATGTAAAATGTGCGACACGCCTGTGCCCTCATTTGACATGGGTGTGTCGTACATTTCTCACCGGCGCGACACGCCTGTGCCCATTTGGCATGGGCGTGTCGCACATTTCATCGCCACGACACGCGTGCCCTCATTCGCATGGGCGGTTTTTCATTCGCTGAGGAATTCTCGATTAATGGTCGCCTAATTAATGTCGATTAATCGCTCTGGGCGCCGATTAAAGCGGGGACGCCGCCGATTAATGCAACGACGCCTAGCGGCGTCGCCTCTGTAAATGTCGGGGCGATGGACGAGCGTCCACCGCCTAGACGCCGCCTAATCGGATAAAATCGGCGATTTTTAGAACACTGCGAATGGTCCTGAAATGTAGAAGTTTGCTCAGTGATGACGCGACTGTGGAATCCGAGCTGAACCATAAAAAAGTTGCGAGTACTTTTTTAATTTACTCTTGATGACCGATGGAGGTCATCTGGATTTCAACCTTATCCGACTCAGCTGTTAGCGAGGTGTTCTGAATGTTCATGGAACAAGATCGATCACTCTCAAAGATTAATCGGACTGAAGATTCAGTACCAATAAAAAAAAACATATTTATGCCGTCTATCCAAATTTATTATGATGACCGATGAAAAATATCTATACGATAGATCGTCCATTCCATGAATAGTCAATCAAAAATCTAAATACTTCAGCAGTAAAAAAAAAAATCCATATTTACATTTCCAATAGAATGAAAAATTTAAAAATGTTAAATTATTAAATTATTCATTGTAAATATTTTCAAATTTAATCTAATCAAAATTTTCATTCATTGGTTCGAAAAATTAAATATATCATGCCAATAAAAAAATACAAATAATTAGTTAATTAATGGTGCAATTACATCATTTATTCATGTCTTTAATGAAATATTAATATATTTAAAAAATTAATCAGTAAAATGTAGCATATATTCATTTTATTTTTACTAAAATGATTCTGTCATATCCATTTGACGGATCAACTTGATAAGATACATGTTGAAATTTATGTTATATTAAAATATTTTTAAATTATATAATATATTAATTTTAGCACTACTAATATAAATTATATATAGAGAGAGAATTTCGTAACCCTGCACGACTTATCTTGTATGTCCATATGTGATTACTTGATCCATCATTCGTTTGCCTGCATCGTCTCCGTGTTATAGTCCAATCTCTAAACTCAGTCGATCATCTGTGTTGTGTCTTTCACTGTGATTGAGTGCAATTGCAGCAACGATCGAGCAATCAACATGATCGTAATCCGATCGCATTGTCATGGCTCCAATCAAGTCAGGATCCGACTAAAATTCAATCGCGTTCTAATTGTATCCCGACCAAGATTTATTCATGGACAATTCACACGATGTCGAGCGACGAGTGATGATGAACGATATAATATTATACATTTTCAATTACTGTGCATTCTTTGTTCATGCATAGGAACATAAGATATCATCGTCCTGAATATCAAAATCACACGTGTGTGTATAATTTATGTAAAATTTGAATGAAGTATATGTAAAATAGAATGACGATTTATCAAACATCATTCTTGAAATTTGAAATTGTCCAAAAAGCACATCATAGTTTCAGATTTACTAAATAGCACACTTAATTCCCTTTTTATCCTTCAAAAATAACGCATATAAGTAGTCTTTGGAAAATTAAATCTTGGTATTGGGATTTGAATTTTCAAACGCCATGATGATAATCTTGAATTTAAATTTTCAACACGGTGGTGGTGTTGAAATGCCACCGTTATGGTCTTGAAAATTCAATCACCACATGGTAATAGTAGTCTGGAATTTCTGATCACATCGCGGTGGTCGCGGAATTTTAAATCCGACAGCGGTGGTAGTCTTTGGAATCTGGCGTTTAGAAATTACATGCGCTATTTCTGAAGGATAAAAAAGAAATTAAGTGTGCTATTTGATAAATCTGAAACTATGGTGCGCTTTTTAGGCAATTCCAAATTTCAAAAATGTTGTTCGGTAAATTACCGAAAATAGAAAGGTAAAAAAACAGGTGTTTTGGGGGTTTTGAATATATTTAATGTAATTTATCAAATCTCGTACTTATTTTTAAAGAAGAATACTCAAAATGTATTGACTAAACTACATATTTATGTATTCTATTATAATCTTAAATCAAATGTATTTTTCTTTACTTAACAGAATCGAACAATCATCCTTTTTCCTTATTATAAAATTCTCAAGGAAATAAATAAAAAAAGATAAAAATTTGAATTTTACTGAAAATAAATATTTTAAAAGTCAACCACTATAAATTCAACTCTTGATTTACTCAAAAGATAAATAAGAGAAAAAATGAAATTTAGATATTTAAATTATACTAATTTCGAGCATAGGTCAACTATTTGGTCGTGTTCAACCGAAGCTCAAAACTCCAGTCATAAATAAATGAAGTCCCGATGATTTCATGGAACATTTTTCACGTGTTTTTTAGTAGAGCCGAAAATAACCATTCACCAACTCATTGATTACTTGTCAATTTTGTAGCAACTAACTGACAACGCCAATTATTAAACTGCATAATTGTTCAATTTTAATATAAGAATCGACTATTAAACTGTAATTTTATCATATTTTATTATTACTAATAAAGTATTTTTTACTCTTTTGTGTGTTTAACATTATTTCATATCGCCTAATTGATACATTTATTGATCGTTTAAGTGTATATCTGTATCATCTTAAACATCTCTCGGAATTTTCTCTTAATAGATGCAATTCTGATTTTTTTTTTCTAATGCTCTCATTTCTTGTTCTGTCTATCTTTGTATGTCCACACAACCACTTTAATATTCTCATTTCTACAACTCTTATCTTTTGCTCGTGTACTCGAGTCGTAGCCCAACATTCAACATCATATAAACATAGCAAGTATAATCACCGTTTTGTAAAACTCCCCTTTAAATTTTATAGATACTTTACGATCACATAAAACATTTGACATTCTCCTCCATTTTAATCATCCGGCTTGTATTCTATATAAAATCTCTCTCAATTCTTCCATCATCTAACAAAAATAATCCTAAATATTTAAAGCTCTCGTTTCCAGATAATTCGTCTATCTCCTATTTCAACACTTGTCTCATTACATCTAATATTGTTAAACTTATATCTACCAAGCCTACAACCATTCACTTGTAAAATTATTTAATTTTAATATTTTAAAAATTTATTTATTAATCATTTTGTGCTACATCTCACATGCTCCTCGTTTGTCTTTGTCTTGGAGCACAAATGTCCTAAAATTCAATTTGTTTTTTCCTCCTCGGATGTATCTTTCTATGCAATTTCTGTTATTTGTTGAAGTGTCAATGTCGTTATATTATGGTCTTTGTCATATTTTTACAAATCAGTTTTATCAGGTAAAGAACAACTGTTTTTTAATTATAAAATGAGTAGTTAAGACACTAAAATGAAATTTCACATATTAGAGGATTAACAGATAATTATTGATATAATTCACCAGTTAAATCCCATGGATAATACTAGTTTGGTTTCTTAATCTGACTAGTCCTTTAAACTCATAATGGACTCACCCAATTCATCTGACCCGATCGATCGGCCAAGCACGAAGCTAGCCGAGAGAATCAGGTGAGCTCGACGACTCGAAAATCTATCGAACTTGAAATTTCAAATACATTATTACCACTAAACAAAGTATGATTCTATAAAAGATTCATAAGAGAGTAAAATAATTATTTCTGCTAATCAAATAAGCTTGATGTCTTCAAACTTACCCGCCGAAAAGAACTAATGTGAACTTTTCCGATGAGAATCGTCTCGGCCGTGCTAACTGACCCGAGTATATACTTTGATTCTATCAAAGAAATAGGTTTATACTTCGACAAGATTGCCAAATGCTTCTCTGCAATCATAGCAAGAATTAGTGCAAGTGATCAACAATGAACTGAACAGCATGTGGGATGCCAACTTGCAATTTACAGAGGAAAAGTCACTTCAAAAGGTTCAAAGACATCACATTCATTGATAAAGAGCACAATAAGGTCGAATCGCGAACTCTTATCGTGTTTTCGTAGGGACAGATCAAACGCAATCGATACTGGTGTTCTTTGTCGAATAAGTTTAACAAAGGTCCAGATTGATTGCTCGAAATAACTTCGCCAACACTTGCACATGCCACAAATTTAGCTACATCCTGTCCATTCTCAACATACAAATATGTTAATCCCAGTGAAGGTCTAAACTCGAAAACTTACAGGTAGCGACGGGAGTAATCCTCCTAGAGTCTGTAATATCGATCCAGCTAATGTTCGAAGAAACAAAAAAAGCCTGCTCCAGCTCTTGTGTCCCGATATATCTGCATACCTGGAACATAAGTTTCGACAAACAATTTTTTCTCTCTCTCTTTTTCCATCACAATATTGCAAGCGAGAAGAGAACGATCACTTATCGTTTCTCCTCCGATCTTTCTCCCTCTCCCTCGTCTTATCACGGTTGTGATGATCATCCCTCTCTCTACTTCCATTCTTCTCACGTGGACCTTCTCTACCAATCTCACTTCCATATGACCTGTCTTTTTCGCGATGCCTTTCTCGAGTTCTATCTTTCCTCTCGGGACTGATACTCCGGCTGCGACGTCGTTTCCTACTTGAATCATGGACATCATCCGACTTCTCCCTCCTTTCAGAGGATCTCCTTTCTGCAGAAAGAATAGTTATTCAGTTACTAGTGTACCCTTTTAGAAAGGCTAGCAGAGGTCGACGACAGAAAACAGTGTAAAACTGTCTGTAAACACTAAAAGAAAAGGCAAAGCAAGTGATTAAACATATAAACACAGAAGAAAGGCCTCTTTATTTGAAAAAAATTGCTAGAGAACAACATAATTCATATCTTTCTTGTACAGCTAATTTTACGAACTTGGAAAAAATATACAAATATTCAATAATTGGATGCAGTATACCTTAAGTGAGGAAAAGTTGCAAAACTATTAGATGCACTATACCTTTAGAGAGCGTTTGTTTTAAGTCTTTTCCATTTTCATTTTCTCATTTTCCGGAAAATGATTTTTCCACATTTTCCAATTTTCCAGAAAATTCTCTTCTCATTTTCTGAAAAACTATGATGAAAAACACTAACCAAACGCATTTTCTCATTTTTCTAGAAAATGAAAATGGAAAATGCTCCATTTTCTACATGCCAACCGCACCCTGATGATGGAACAAAATTTTCTGTAAATGTTTGATGCTACTCTCAATTTGGCTAAAGCGCTTGTGATTTTCTCAAGATGATCATTGTCTTCCAGCTTAAGTTTATCCCTTTACTCTCAAAATCACTAAAATTGAAATTCTTAGTGAATCTGAGAGATTGATATATTCAAAATTTCCCCACCATTAGAGACATGCAGGCATTTTCATTTGATAATGCACAGAGAGGCGAAGGGTTAATCAGAGATGATGGAACATTAATCAAGAGAACTTTTGGTAGTCAAACAAAGAATTTACCTTTTCATAACAGAATAAATATTCAAAATTAAATGGTTTTCTAGATAAATTACTCTAACACTAATATATATATATATATATATATAGACTGTTATATGTTGGTTACAAGCGATCACAGCATCACATTACAAAGATTAACAAATATCAATAGTGTAAACTAGAGGAAAAGAAGGTGTATTGTTAGCAAGGAGAAGAGAGAAAAAGACAGTTGCTCACTCCAGTGTACACTGAACAAACGGACAAATTGAGTTTGGGGTAAAATTTACAATTCGAAAAGAAAAAAAAACAAAATAAATGGAATGAAAAATGGAATTTTGTTATCACTTCTTTTCAGGAAAATGATGTAGAAATTAATGGTCCTATTAACCACTCACCGGCGCAAGTTCATATCAAATTAAAGAGCTCAATAGCTTACATAAAGCTTTCCCAAGGATATGATCTAGATGAAAATACAATTTTTTAATCAGCTTACCTGATGAACTTTTCTTGCTTCCTTGATCATCTGTAGTATCAGATAAACCAAATTCAATTTCAAGTTGTCTACGATATACTGCTACCTTCCTATCTATTTCTTCAGCACTACGGAGACCTCGTTCCTCGAGAGATTCACGGTACTCCACGACCGCAACTTCTAGACGTCGCAATTTCTGTCTGCTAGAAGAAAAAGAAGGATGCTATATCACTGGCAATTACATTAATTAATGATTTTAAGATTGTTTTTCCTTAACAGAAGCATATACAGACCTCTTTTCTTCGTTCAAAGAATTGTCAGAGTGAATATGGACCACCCTGTCAGTGTCCACTTCAGCACCAGACTTGCGAAAATCCCCAGCATTCTCACTCCCAGATGAATAGCCTAAACCCAAATCAGGAGAACTCTTGTCCTCATCGCTACCATCATCTTCTCGATTCCACTTGGAAGCTAGAACAGGATCAGATTTTGCTTTATGGTCCAGAGTTACTGCTGACTCAGTTGAATCAGAGCCTCTGTCATGCTGTGTAGTCACTTCCCTGGCAAACGGAAGGATCGTGGGGCTCTTTTCTCTATCATTATTAGTTTCTCTTGACCCAGCATTAACATTCCAACTACTTTCATCTCGTATGTTTCTGTAGAACTGGTTTTGCCCATACTTTGTATGATCATCTTGTTCTAAGCCCCTCTCTCTTTCAGCCTCTTCTAAATTCAGCAATCTTGCAACCATCATCTCTCTTCCTCCACAGAGAGATAACCCATTATGTCTGCAACGCCTCTCAAGCTCAGGAAGAGGAAGTCCCATTAGTTCTTTCATTGCTGCTCCCTTCCCCACAGCTAAGGCAGCATCCTGGTTAGGCTTACCTCCCTCATATCCTTCTTCATGACTACCTTTGTTTTCAATCTCTGGTGCATCGCCACATATAGAGTGAAATGGAAAAACACCAGAATTCCCAGACCGAAGAAAAGTTGCTCTCAATCCATTCAAATACGCATCCGAAAAGAGAAACCAATCAGCCCATACTTGAAGAACCTTCAGAACTCGTTCCTGCTCAGTAAATTGTACAGGCATAAGTCAGATGGCAAATTATATAGGCATGTATCCAACCCACATCATCAACAACAAGATATATGAATTCCAACTGCATAGATTCTTCTATATGGATGTTGTTCCTTCATTGAACTTGATGCAAAGCTATATCTATTATTTAGTTAATATTCAAATCTCTTAGCTCACCCTTTTTTACATTAACTGAGTTTGCTTTGGTCTCCCTTAAGCCCATACAACATCAACTCTAATAAAAAAAAAAACATCAACTCTAATCAATTTATTAAGCCTGACTATAGAATCTATTAACTGTTGAACGGAATTGTACCATTGTAAACTATTTTCTCATTTACATCAGAGCTTACACCTAATTGTTTTAGAATGTTAGTATCTGGGATTGACGAAAAGCCCAATCAAGATCTTTGTTGTTCAAAAACACCCAAGGATAACCCACCATTTTAAAAATTCTATAACACAATAAATGCCTAAAATGCTTCCAGAACAAGAATCTAACTGAAAAGTTGGTGTACATGATTTTCATACAAAAATGTTTTGGTTCATGCACAAGAATTTTTTATCAACACATTGTTCTTGTGTGTGAAATTGGAACTATCTTTTCATGGGTCCTTAATAATGAGCTTTTTGAAAACGAGGCCTTGTGGAATATATTCACATAACAGTATCGGTATGAGCTTTTTTCCCTTGATTTTTTCATTTCTAGTAAATCCACACATCCATTTTAGCATTCTAACTCCTTTGTCACATATAGTATGTTGAATTCTACCACATATGCTAAATTATTCGCACCTGCATCACCATGCATAGAGACTAATGTCACATAGGCATCCACGGGCAACCAAAACATCATGATAAGCAGATGTAAACCCACATTATAGTTATATTGCTTTGATTAAAAGAAATATTATGACCTTCAAAGCTTCAGCAGTGATTCTTCCAGTAATGCTGCGATGTAAGTCATTAAAGCTCTCCATTATATCAGGAAGGGTAGCTTCAAACTTTGTACGATATGCAGAAGCATTCTTAATTGGAGCGCTGCTGTTATGGAGAATATCAGACACCAACATAAGCCTTGCAACTTTTGTTGGTACAGGTGTTTCTTTTAAAGTCAATGATTCTGTGAGAACTTCCACTACCTGTGCTTATATACAATATGTTAATAATTTGGTGTTTTTGCTTGCTTATGAAGACGTGTATTAGAGAGGATATGTTACCTCTCCAGCAGCATCAGCATTATCCAATGCAAATCCCATAGCTTCTCTAATCTGACTTCTCTCTAAAGTCAAGGCCCGGAGCATATCTTCAAACTCGTCTCTTTGAGGATCTGTCAATGCCCGCTCCAAATCGACTCGCTATAAAACAAAACTTTATTTTATTTCATAGTCCTCACAACAATAATTAAAGGAATACCTAATGAAGCTATCTTCAAACCATGCTACATATGGCTAGTAATAAAAGGAAATTGATTCTATTCCCTTCAAACAAAAAATCTCACTTACCCTGCTTCTGCCAGCTGCAAAAGTTGAAGCAGATTCTTTATCATGTTCAGGACTTCGATTAGCTGGCAAAGAAGGGGGAACCCATCTATGGTAAACAAGCAGCAGTTTGTCATGATAGAATGCTAATCCAAACAACTTGGAAAAAGTTATAAAACTAGCTAGAACTCAAAAGTAATCTAAATAATAGAATTTGCAAAACAAAGCTACTCATATGCTCACCTCCCACTGCCAGTAATCATGATAAATGGTTCTGTTCGCCACCGCTGAAGAGTGTCACCCTGCAGTTTGATTGCATTAGACTGAAGTCCATAGAACCCATTTTTATTCATGGGTTTGAGACAGTAGACTCAGGTTTTACAGCTTTCATATATCTAAACAATCGTTTCCAGATAATAACTATCCACTTACAAAAGATATTCCACTAATATTGCTTAATATTCACTATCAACATTAACAACAATTTCATATTGTACTACTTTATTTGATATTGATATTTATAACAATAAGTTTACAAAGGTTGAGTAAATGATAGAAGAGGGACTTTCTTTATCAAGTTGAAGATATTAGAAGCCTTAGCGGTTGGATCCACATAAATTTATAAAGCATTGGAACAAGATAGTTAACACTTTCCCTAATAATTTATTAGTAATTTTTATTAGGTTACCTCCTCACAAAGCATAAGATTGTAGGATAGAGCTTAATCTATACACTCTATACCAAGTATAGTCCAACCCCAAAACATAGAGCAACTTAACTTAAGAGTATATTTCTTTACATTATTTTACACTGGCCAACTTCAGCATCTTTTTTTGATTAGGATGACTTACCTCTGAAGTTGAAATTATTGGGATATGAACCAATCTATACTTTATTGTTCAGGAAAAAAATATGAATCCACTTTCATACGAAAACAAATGGGGAAAGTGAATATGTTAAGGAAATGAAAAGAATTCCATAGGTTGAGAGGTTTTTTTTTTCTCAGCAAATCTAATTGAGAATTTGAGACTAATCTACAAGAACACCACCCAGCTAGAAGACTAGTGCAATAATCCGTTTCAAAATGATACCATATGCCACATAGCAAGTTCTAAGGTCTCAGATGTTTCAGTAATAGTATCAAGCCAGAATGATGCATTAAAGTATTGACTAGTCCAGTATACCCTGTGATACTTCAGTGTTACCAACAGTATCGCTTGGCACAGAGGAAGTGGAGGATAAGAGGAAGGAAAAGATTAAGCTGAGAGCAGAGGAAAAAGAAGAAGAGGCGCAGCAAGGGCACTTGGTAGGACAAGAATCATCTATATCTATATATATATATATATATATATTATGTGTGTGTGTGTGTATTGTATTAGTAGTACCCATTGTCATAAACATTTTGAGATTAATAATAAAATATTGTTAAAATTTTATAGAACAATATTTACCAAATTAATAATATTGGACTATATTAATTAATTTTCATGTTACAGCTATTTTAAAATTATTTATATTCACTAAAAATATTTATTAATAAATAAGATAATGGCCATTAATAAACAATGAAATCACATATACTAACATGGAATTACTAACATTATTAAAAGTTCCGAATAAAATAATATTATTGATTATATTAATGTTATAGGGTTTATTTGGATTCTCAACTACATCCAAATCAATTTTATTTGAAGGAAGTTGCGGTTGCAATCACTGCTGATCAAGAAAGGAGTTTGTCTTCTCGCTTGATGAATGGTAACTCAGAGAATGAGAGAGAGAGAAGTGGCTCAAGGGAGTGGCAGATTGGGATTGATAACAAGGATAAGAGCAAGCTGCAGTGAGGATGAGTAATTCAAACTTGGATTCAAGCAAACTATGAAGACTCTCTTTCATGCGTACTAGAATTCAAGCTAGGACTTAAGAAAGAATAAACAGCCTTGGCTAATATGGGTCCAGTAGGTCAATCTATTTTGGTGCATCATCTGATTTTAATGACGATGGATGTATAAGTTACTATGAGAGGTAAAATTGCTATCTCATGTAAGCAATTAAGCTTAGGATTGAAAAGTGATAAAACAAGAAAACATTAAGAGTTAAACCAAAATGGGTGTGTTCAAATATCATTGACAAGTTTCATAATTAGACATTCAATTATAAACGGAGGATAAAGAGGTAAAGGGAGATCAAAGTAAACTCTAGTTAACAAAACTAAAAGTGATCTAATTGATATTCCTTTCCGAGATATATAGCATTAATAGAGCTCAACAACAAACGAAGACATACATAGGCCGACCCAATTAAGCAGTTTGCAGCTTGTTGATATTGATTACATTTCAGGTAGAGGAATCACACCAAAGTAATTTTACAAATAGATTCTACCAGATTTTGTTAATCAAGTGATGAGGACTTCAAAGAAATTTCTAGGGCATGTTACTGTAGGATCCCTTCTTCCACCAAAAGCATACTCATCCAACTACTATGTCAGGATAATTTAACTAAGTAATTTAATCAAAAGCTGGGTAGCCAAAGAGTAGGGAAAATGTATGTAAACCTGAGCAAAGGAGTAAAGTCTCCAGACATAGTATGTGTGTTCCTTTGACCGAAGATCAAAGAGAAAGTCAAAAAGTGCATTTCCACGGCCCCGCTCCATTACGGCTTGTTCAAAAGCGCATCCACCATCAAGAACATACAATGCCATTGTGTCGATCAAATGACGAAGGTGATCATCCTCAGGAGTAACAACCACAATATCGGGAATATTTGGGGTAAGAACCTAGAATGAAAAAATAAATAAATATAATTAACATGGTTTCTTTCTGAAGTGAAAGCTAATAGTATTGAGTAAGACAAGCATACTTTGATCCAACAAAAAATATTGGCAAAAAAAAATAAATTATCTACTCATGAACACATAAAACAGACACAAAAGTAATAGGATAAAACAATCTGGAACATGATTAAAAAAACATCCAGAGGTTGTGAACCTACAAAAATGTATGTAAAACCCTCCAAAAGAAGGGCTTTTACCTCCTAGCAAACTACATTTCATCATTTTCATTTATCTGTGGGTCATTCTCCATCGTCAATATTATAATTGTACACGTTCACATCCTTTAAGAATTGGATACGTTTCATCAGAGAGGTAACATACGGAGTATAGATGGATATGGATATTTTGTTTTGCAGAATTTTATTTTTAAAGCAATTTCAAGGCAGATTTTTCCCATCATCAATAGTACAATTGTACACTTTCACATCCTTTAAGAATTGGACATGTTTCATCGGAGAGGTAACATACAGAGTATAGATGGATACAGATATTTTGTTTTACAAAATTTCTTTTTTTTTAAAGAAATTTCAAGACAGATATATGTCCCACCAACCCTGATCAGTACTTGAAAACAACAGTCCTGCTGACTTAAGTTTTTTTTTTTTCATTTTGTTTTGTGTTTTTTTTTTTGACAAGATCACATAAAACCTTCAACTCAAGTACATCTATTAGCGTTGAGTTAGATGAGGCCAATAAGTCAAATTTTTACACCCATCAGGATCAGAAAATAGCCAGAAATAGTGTTGAAATTAACTGCTAGTGCTGTGAAAGGATCAAGGTACTTAAAAACTTCTCAAGGATATATTAGTAAAATTTAACTTTTAGAGATCGTGGTTGCACCTGCAAGCTGACTTTTATTGCATGAAAATAACAGAAGGTGCATAACAGGTTATATGAAAACATCAAAGGGAAAAAAAAAATTCCACAATGTAAAAGTGAAATTTTTCTAGATATTGTGACTGTGACAACAAGCAGCCTTGTTGCATGAAAATGACAAAGAAGATGCATTAGAAGTATTGTCAGTTTGTCTTTGGGTCCAGACGCAATTAGAATGGATTGCGTAGAAAAAGAATTTCTGGTGTCCTACAAGATTAAGTAATCTCACAGAGTTCAGCCTTGCACATAGAACAAACCTCACAAAGAGGAAATTTATTAAGCAGAGATGAGGTTAAATGAGGAAATTGAATGTTTTTAAAAATTCAACCCCAAAAAAACCTGAAATAAATCAAAAATTACATAAGAAAAGAAACACAATCAAATTAATCTTCTACCAAAATTACCCTACACTTCTAAACAAACCAATTACCAATTTAAGGATTACCTCAAATAATATAACCTCCTAAACATGAGAAAGTACCAAATCATTACACATCTAAAACTTAATAAATAAAATAAATTCCTTAATTTGCATTACTGAAGATTTTAAAGAATTTGAAGCATTTCACAATTTAGTTGTAATTTTTATAAATCGAATAAGAGATTGTTCCTGAAATGGAAATTTTATGGTTAGATTGATCAGTAAAGAATGTTTACGAGCAGGTTTAAAGAGTTCAACTCAAGTTGGAAAGGAAGATCCAAATATAGTTTACTCCAGAAATCAAAATTCAGTTAACTTAAGCATTAACTGCAACCATAGTGTTCGAAAAGCACTTATAATGACAATGAAAGCAGGATCTGAAACTAAGTTCCTAAAAAAGTGAAATTGATAGTATAAAGTAATAGGGTGGGTTACCTACCAACTCGGAGCTTTGACTAGTAACTGGTGCACCATCAGGTCCAGATATTATAACAGTGTTGCCCTGCCAATGACATATTTAATGATCAAGAAAGCTGATTCCAGAACAAGATGCAGCTTCCTAACTAGAAGCATTATATAAAAATCATTAAGAAAGTAAAACAACCTCCTTATTTCTGATGGCCATGTGACCAGGTGGAGGAGCAGGTAGTGCCTGTGCTGGAAGAGCTACTGATTTACCCCAGCCAATCTTCAATTCATATTCATAAACCACCACTCCTGAAACAGATAATTAAAAGAAATGGAAAGGTGAACAAGAAAAAAAAATTCTTTTGCTAATTAGATTTCAGTTTGGTTATGATGAGAATAGGGCATAAATGAGTTCTATTTTTTTTTTAAATCATGATGCAAAATGTCTCAGTTGTATAAAATATAATACAAAAAGACCATTACTAATTTATACTATTTGATATCATTTTTTTTTTATGAATATTAGAGAAAAATAAATTTTTACAATACATGAAGTTGGCAAGAAATTGAGCGTCAAAACATGCTGTAGATAAACATGGAAACAGTTGTATTGTTGGTGATTAAAGATAGTAAAACCTTGCATTTCATCTTTGGCAGCTTGTCCATCAGCTCTATTCATGAAAGCAACAAAGCCACAATTTCTCTGCCGTCTCCGTTCTTCTTCTGTTCGTGGCCACATTATTTTCACACTGGCAATGGGTCCAAACCTCCCAAATGTCCTTAAAAGAAAATTCTCGTCCACCTAGCAAAATAAGCAGAGTGACAACTCTAAAACTCATGAAACTATATGTAATATTACTATTTGAAGACAGAAAAAAGATACCAACCTTGGGAGAGAGATTCCCAACATATAAATTTGTTGTTTGTGGATCTCCATCATCAAATGAACCTGGGAACTTGCCACTAGGATCAAAATCATCTGGCAACTCATCAAAATGGCTAACAGGCTGCAGAAAATAGTCAAACTAATCAAGCATGATCCCCATATACACAACAAAATGTAACATGTAATATGAACTATACAAATACATGTCCAATATTCATAATGAAACCTCCACTAGACCAACTCACCCGGTAATTATTGCTTCCTTTATATTAATCTTGACCTACACATCTTTGTGATAAATATAGAGGAGAATAGACTATGCTAGAGTTCTTTTAGCATGAAGCTGCAGTTAACAGTGCAACAGACCCTTTATTACATCCTTTAAAGCAAATAAAAGAAATTTGGCTGCTTTCCTCTGCCTCCATTTTCATTCCTCCCACTCCACATCATCTTGTCGTTGCAAATCCAGTTTAGAGGACAATTTATGATTCTATAGATAATTTCACAAGAAACAGAAGAGAATAATTCTCTAGATATTTATCAAAATAGAATAAAGTGATTACAAGAAATACTGTTATATATCAAACAACATTATACAATTTGGCAGACACGTGAGGGAGCTCCAAAGGATTTACATTTAGTACAAGTCAGAAAGTTAAGAGAATTTTTTTGCATCGATAAGCAATTGGAATCATTTTGGAATGAGTTTGGTAGGAACTGGATTTGGCTTGTTAGAATTAAGATGAGCAGGTGCCTTCAAACTTGTAGTGACATATCATAATCTTTGGAATTAGGAATAAATGTGGTTCATAAAACTTAGTGTCACTTGAACCTATAAATAGAATTCTCTTTAATGCAATTCAAATTGAATAAAGGAGAATAAGACCATCAAGTTATTGGTTTACCTCAATTCTGTATGTCCTTTTCCACACTACTATGTAATGATCACCCATCACTCATTTTTCAGGTTCTCTACTCCAATAAATTATATTTAGGACACTTATCTTATAATTTTCAGTAAGTCTGTTTCATCTTTCTCTATTATCCTATGTTGGGTACCTCCTCTCTTATTTTTCCCTATTCTATCTCCTCCAGCATAGCCTTGCTTTTTTCTCTCTGCTTAACCTATATCTAGATTACTGCTTTCTAGAATTACTATTAGCTCATGAAAAACAAATGCAAAAAAGCTTATAACGTACAGATGAAAGAAGATATTCATGTGATCATAATTGGTCCAGTGGAAAGCTATAACTTAGAGCAATTCACAGATGTTTTCCCCCCAACTTTTCCTCATTTTACCACTAAAAAAAATGCCAGTGCATTCACTTTGCACTTTCTAGAGAAATATTTCTCATAATTAAATTACTTACAGTAGTATTATCTGTATGCCGCCCTTCACGCTCTTGATTCCGCTTCTCCCTTAGTTCTTGCTCAAACTTCAGCTCCTCCAAAAACTTATCAATATGACGTGTTTTCCCCTTCTCTTTCTCCCTAGGTTTCTCCTCGTCCTTCAGACAATAACAAAGAAGACATCAGAGAAACAATACGCAAATATCAAAATACAACTTGCAAAAGCTAATAAAACATTGAAGATTAAAGCAACAACTGCTCAGTTTGAGACATCAGGCTCTGGAATGCCAAGTGGAGAGACAAATAATCAAATACTCAATTTGCTACCGTATAAAACTAAAACTGCATGATAACTAATGTCAAAGACTAAGTCATAGTGGCATAGGAATAAGAAACAGAACAAGTTAGTCACATGATTATCTATCTCCTTCAGAAAGGAAAGAAAAAGGAGTAAAGCTAGATTATCAATTTAATTATCCAGCAAAAGAAAATGAGGAATAAAGTTATCTAAATCAGATCAGTTTAGCCTGGCAACTTTAACAATGATGCTATCGCGAGCTAAGCCAATATCTTGTTATCCTTTATTCACTAGCTTTCTAGAAAAAATAAAAATAAAACATCAAGATTTAAGCAGGAGTATGTCTGTCACTGAAGAACTAAGTCTGCACAAACAGTCTATCAATAAGTGAAATTTGACACCACCATTATGCTGCTCCACAAATAAATATATTTGTGATATCCCTCTAAAAAACCTTTTTCTTTGTTCATAACTCCATACATGATGGAATTCAATGGACTAAAAGGCAAAATCCAACATGTAGATCATCCAAATTTCCAGTATAATCTCCCTAACCACTTGTTTTCAAGATATTAAGTGAAAGATATGAAGTTCCTCGAGTTACAGAAGCTACAATCTTATCGGTAAAACCATGCATTGTAAAAAATGTCATTAAGAAAATGGCAGAAGAATTTGGAGATTCATTGTCCTGAAACTGTCTGCCAACTCATACTAACCTTTTTCTCAAGTTCTCTTCCATGAGATGGAGGTGGCAGAAAAGATGGCACATACCTGTCAAAGAATAATGACATCAAGAATATATTTGATACACAACTATAGGTCATCTTTACAATGTGATGACATGAACTTAGCAATGCCACACAATAAACATACATACAATGCCTTCCTTTAAAGTTGTAAACGCTACAGACAGTAGATAATCATTAGTTTAGAAAGGTATGTTGCCATGCTCAATTAGTGCCCTATTCATCCGTTTCCGATATGTCATGAAAAGGAAGCAGTTGGAATCAAAGAGAGGGAGACAAAATGATGGTGGATACCTTTTTCTCTTATATCTTCAGATGTAAACTTTCCCTTTGCCCAAAGAGAAGGGCATTATGATTTTATATTTCAATAAACCTAACTTATTTTTTAACCTTAATTTTTTTTTTTTTTTTTTTTTTTTTTTTTTTTTTTTAACCTTAATTTTTTAACCTTAATGGGCAACCATTTGGTGGTCTAGCTGCTGGGTACATCTATTTCCAAAGCATCAAAGCCACTTCCTACCATACAGCTTTGCACATGTCCTAAGATGCATGGTCTCATGACAGCCAGTGAAAATCACTTGATCGCCAGATGCTCTTCATCTCCCATCCACCAAAATGTGTCCGCCACATAAAAGGCAGGCGGTTATCATGTGTAGCAGGAACATGCAAGTGGCACTGAATGGGTTGCTTCAAAGGTGCATGCGAAAGTTGAAAACACCATTTAGATGCCAAGATGCTGTTCCCAAAGAATTAAATTATCATACCTCAAAAACCCACTTAAGATCCTATCAGTAGGATAAGGGAAACCAAGACTGAATTGAATCAGTCACCTACTGTATGTCCAAGGTGGTCCAGTCCAACCATATCCATCTGTCATCCTAAACTCGATGCAAAATCGGATGACAATGGGAATGCAATTAAAGGTCAATGAATTATTTGACAACTAAATGTGGTACTAAATGAAGATATCAAAAGGTTGAGATGTAACAGCTAAATATACTGATATTTAATGGCGCACACAATCACTGATTTGGATGCATTATTTGACAAATTTAATATTAGAAAATAAAAAGTTTTTTAAAAATCACTTTAATTCAAAAAGGATTGAAACCAAC
Source organism: Wurfbainia villosa (assembly GCA_025175895.1). NCBI lineage: Eukaryota > Viridiplantae > Streptophyta > Magnoliopsida > Zingiberales > Zingiberaceae > Wurfbainia > Wurfbainia villosa. Next base: position 98,453,472 of record CM045988.1, on the reverse strand, counting down.
CTGGTTGATTTGATTCAGCATAGAAGCTTGACCTACCCTTATTTCCACACAACTAAGGGGCAATAGCTCTTGCTTTTCTTCCTTTTTTGTATATTTCTTACTCTATCTCTCGTTGTCTTCCCCACTTCCTCATATAGTCTTAGTTTCTTAAATAGCAGATGGTGCACAAATATGCTAGCACATATATGATTTTAAGTTAATTTTAATATGCATCACAATTGCACGTGCCCACCAAATTTTTAAAGTAGGGAAACAGATGGTGCACAAATGAAAATTTACCAAGTTGATAAACTGACAAGTAATCTGGACAAAACATCTAACATTAGATTTTTGACAACCAACAACATTGCGACATGAAAGCATTTTGATTGACGTAGCAGCCATGAAGTTTGGATAAATGTTAGTTATTAATCGTCTAATAATATATATTTGATCCAGTCACATGGATCTCGAATCTAGACATTACAAGTAAAGCCAGAGCCAACCACTCAAAATCTTAAACATTTACATAGTTGTCAAAATCAGAATTGATACTGGGATCGGGATCAGATGGTCAAATAATCAAAGTATATGTTGCATAGGATAGGTAGTATCAGCAAAATCGAAATCGGGCAGAAAATAAATTTTAAAAAAAAATGAGAAAGGTATAATAGAATTATTTATTAAGCAAGATTATAATAGATGTTCTAAAATTTTAAGAAGCGTGCATATTATATATCACACTACATTTGCACTTATTAAAATATATGTTTATCAATAATAAATTATTAAATAAAGTTATCTTATGATAATTATAAAATCATATTTTTAGTATAGAACATTAGCTACCCAATCACACTAGATTGTTAAAATATTCTTTAGTAAAATTGTTGTTGTATCGTTGGTTGGGTCCTTAACATAATAGAATCAATTTTTAGTTGAAGGGCAATTTTAGGGCCATTGTTGATTGAAAAGGATTATAGCACTCTCATGATCAACAATACCCTCTCTTGATCCACACTAATGACACTCGATCATAAAGTAAACGAGTGAAAGATCGGTGAAGCATTGAGTAAAGAATTATGTCAAGGTTGGATGGGTTATCCTTAATCTTTTGTTGAATAACGAGTTGCGGCATCACTTAGCAACTTGCAAGGGTGATAATTCAATCTCCTTCTATTGTGAATTAAACAAGCAATGATTAAAGAGAAGGCTAGATCACTAATCATATCAATTTTATTTTCCTTGTCAATTTGTCAAATCAATAAATTCCATGAATTTATAACACAATCTGACAAATTTTTTGCCATTTTCCATGAATATTTAGTTTTTTACACTCCACTATTTTTGTGGATGTGTTTATTCATGGGCATTTACTTCTTGGCCATGTCAAAGTTCATATATCATAACAGTTCTCTTTTGCTTCTCAACTTGGTATCCGAGTGGGATATTCTTAGGTTAAATTTGGAAAAAACAAAACGGCTATCAAGGTTTTCATGTGACAATGTGGCCTGGAATGATTTGACCCTCTCAACAAGTTCAAAACAAAGTTTTTAGACTATAATCCAATGGTTCTATTATCATAACACATCAATGACTATATGTCCAACAAACTTGTACTTTACAAAATTCTAAAAATGCACAAACTCGTTTTGACATGAATGACTATATGGTTGTACAATTTGAGGACCTAGGCAGTTAACCAACAGTATATGTGATATTTGCTCAATCAACTCACAAAAATAAATAAACAAAAAAATAATCTTCATGCCAGAAATTTGTTTAAAAAAGAAATTATAGAATAGGATTAGAAATATAACAGTGTGCAAAGTTTATTGGAAGATAGAGAATTATAATTCAAAGTAATAATGTAAATTAGTCTATTTCGTCGTTAACTATAAAACATAGCTAGAGAGTTGACGACTGCCATGTCTTATAAAAACATATAGTCAATTAACCAGAAACAAATGGGGAAGATTTACTCAAAGATCATCTAGCTACAAAGAGCCAACTGTCATGGAGGATTAAAAACCAAGATCAATATGGAGATAGAAGCAATTAGATAAGCTCTAAAAGAGAATCTTCATATCAAACCACAAATAATCAGAGTCTATAACTAGAGAGAGTTAGAGCTACAAAAAGAAACAACAATGTCCACATAGATGCTTAAGAATCACAAAGGTAATAACCTCAGTAGCAGTTTACTTTTAGAAACAATATGTTAAATAGGTAGAAATTCAAGCACCAAACATCTTTAACTCCACATGGTAGAGTCCTACTGAAAAGTGGCACATTGTCAGCTTCCAATAGTGGACTGATCAAATTATATGAGTATTTTTTTTTATAAGCATGGAATATGGCTAATACCAATATTCCATCTTTTGAAAATCAAATACATTCGTTTACCTACTTCCCTTCTTTGGAACAGATACCCCATCTTTGGACTTTCCACCTGCGATTGCCGAACGCATCAAAAGGCCAACCCTTTTATTAATTTGCACTTTAATAATAAGAAAATGCATGCATCCAAAAACTATGAGAAGGTGCGTGTTATAGATCAAAAGAGAAACATATCGCCCTCTGAAAACTAACCTTCAGAATTGGCCTTAAGCCTGTCATTAGGATCAATGACTCCTCCTCTAACAAAAGTCTTTGATCCTGGAGCGTTATCACCCTTAAAGGACTCCACGAATTCAGCATAAACACGTGCAGCTTCATCCTCTTCTCTCTTTATTGTCCCCACACAATTAAGAAAGTGAAATCATCGATTAAGGAGCTTTTCACCCGCTCGCTGCCCGACAAGTATCGCTGTAAAAGAAATCAAACACTGCTTACCTTCTTCCTCGCTTCCTCAGCTTCCCTGTGTCTATGGAACGGTATTTTCTTCTGAGAAGAGCCCATATTCTCGGCAAATCTAACAGGAAAAAGGGTAAGCAAGATCAGGATTTTATATTTCCGCTTCCAACAACAATTAGCAAATAAACAAAAAAAAAATAAACATTGAGGTTTCTCAAGGCAAAAGTACCAGAGAAACAGTCGATGGGTGACGAAGGTTTTAGTGCCGCTGCTACCTTAGAGAAGAACCCTAAAGCGAGAAGGAAGAGGTGGGATCACCTGAGAAGGAATATCCAATTCAGGTGAACCCAAACCCGAAATATTATGTTCGCCGAGCACGACTACGGCGACGGCGACGGCGACGGTGACGACGACGGAGACGGCGAAGGCCGCCGAAGGGGAAAAGGGGAGCGAAGCCAGGCGAGGGCTTTGGGGTCGTGTATTTAGCCTTCGACTGTAAATGAGACAAATTTAATTTTGGCCCCATAATTTATCACCATTTTATTTTACCACTTCAAATATTGCATTTCATTTTAAAGTATTATTTTGACCTTTATAATTTATAAATTAGAAGTAATGGGAATTTCAAAGTCATTTTTCACCTGACAAAAGAAATATTATATTACATAATTTATTCGTGAGTATTTTTATTATTCATTATACTATAATTTAATTTTTAAATCGTAAAGGATCGATGAATGATAGAGATATTCACGGATGAATTATATAAGATAATATAGTATATTCAAATTAATTTATTATATCTTCTTATTCATATTTTATCCGTAAGTACAATCGTATCTTAGTCACTACGTCATTCTCACAGGGACACGATGAATAATAAAAATACTTACAAATAAATTATATAATATAATATTTTTCTACTCATTATCAATAGAGCTCTCTCGCATCCTTTCAAATGTACCGTTAAGAGCAAAAAATGTTATCCTAGTAAGAAATTTTTTTCACAATTTAAATTAATAATTTTTATATTATACGAATAATAATTTTATCATGACCTCAAAACTCTTTTTAAATATTTTTTTAAAATATTTTTTTTTATAACTCGATGATAAATTTAGTTTAAAGGTTGATCCGTTTGAATAATGATTTGGACTTTATAATTAATGCGACACATATGAGGAATAAATATATTTGGAGCATTTTAACTACATGATAAAATTGTTCATGTATAATTTAAAAATTAATTGAATGTTCGTCTGCTATAAATAAATTCTTTGACAACCGTACTCTGAATATTTGTCAGAACAGCACAATAATATATTATTATGTATAGATAAAAAATAATTTGATAAGAATTATTTTTTCATACGAGTTTAAAATTTTTACTCGGTTCAAAAAGTCTTTGTTATTATAATTAACCGATAAAAAAATATAGTCCTTGATAATTTAATTTTTTTTCATCATCGTTGACAGATAGATGATGTAATTTTAATATGATAGATTTCAATTGCAAAAATATTTTTTACAATAAAAAAATAAAAACTCTTCTAAGTGTCTCTACAGAACTACGTGGTGACTAAGACATATAGAAAGTTTACGAATAAAATAATAATTAATTTTTAAAGAGGTCTAAAATTCTTTTCTGGATTTAAATAATCCCCACGTATCTTGACTACTACGTCAAGATTCATAAAATTCTTTCTGATTTATCTCTCTCAAAATGAACGTGAGACAGACTGATGAGAGTTACTGGGTTGATAAATTCTAACATTTGCGGATCTATTTTCGATTCGATTTTTAATTGTGAATGTGATGTATTTATATGATTTTTTAAAATAAAGTAATAAATTTAAGAATATTAAATTTATTATTATAAAATTTTCTAATTTATTTTGACAAGAAAATTTTGGACCGCTGTCAAATTGCATCCACAACGCTGTGCTCTAGCTGCCGGGAATCATATTTAACTTTGCATGCAACTTTATTATAAATAATCAATTTTAAAAATACACCTCCTTAGGTTATAATCATCACAATATCTATATTTTGAAAAATTGACATATTAATCTCATCTATTATCGTGTAAAAAATTGAAATCGTCAATCTAGTGATCTCTATCGATTTATTTTACAGTCATTATAAAAAAAATAAATTACGGAGGCTCTGAATCTTGACGTGTTAGTCAAAAATAGTGGGGATCATCTGAGTCTAAAAATAAAAATTATTTTTTTTCGAAATTGATTCAATTTTGCAAATGTTATATTGCCCCCGTCAATGTATCATCTCCGTGGGAACTAGTCTCATTCATTATCATTGTAGCCGAGGAAATATAATGCTATAGTTTAACTGTATTAATGTTGGGTCAATAAGCAAGAAAAATTTAGGGAGCGTTTGGTTCGTGGAGAATTTTTTATTTTTTATTTTCTGTTTTTCTTTTCCAGAAAATAGAAAACGATTGTTTTATATTTTCTAATTTTTCAAAAAATACTCTTTTATTTTCTGGAAAATGAAAATGAAAATAGAAAATGATTTTTTTATGTTTTCTATTTTTTCAAAAAAAATTCTTTTATTTTTTGAAAAATAGAGATGAAAAATATTAACCAAACGTGTTTTTCATTTTCTTAGAAAATGAAAATGAAAAATGAAACTTTTTTTTGTCTACTAAATGCCCTTAAAATTTTAAGGGGGCATTTTAGAAAAAAGTCGTGATAGTCGCTGATTAGTAAATTCCGAAGTCCCATTTAATTTTGGAGGGTCGAGTTAATCGTGACCTCGCCGATTCATTCCCGTTCATGTGCGCTCGTTAAAGGCGAAGCAGCAGATCAATCCGTCGCCGGCGATCGCGTCGTGATCCGTCTCCTCCAATGGCGGCCACCTTGAGGTATTGGATCGTCTCGCTTCCCGTCCACGACTCCGCCACCACCGCCTGGAACCGGCTCCGCGAATCCATCTCCAAGCACTCCTTCGACACGCCGCTCTATCGCGTAATCGACGCCCCTCTATGTCTTGCTTTTCTTGTTGCTTCCCGCCTTTATAAACTTCTCGGTGATCTTGTGGGACGCAGTTCAACGTGCCGGATCTGCGAGTCGGAACCCTAGATTCGCTGCTCGCGCTCAGTGATGACCTCGTGAAGGTATTCGTTTCGTATCAGTGGATTGCTTTGCCTATTGGCGTTTGTTCGACGTTGAATTGTGAGTTCGGTTGCCCAGTCGAATGCATTCATCGAAGGGGTGACGCACAAGATCCGTCGTCAGATTGAGGATCTAGAGAAGGTGTCTGGCGTTCAAGTTGGTTCTTTGACCGTGGACGGGGTTCCCGTCGATTCTTATCTCACGAGGTAGGTACCTGAAGAGCAAGGATGAATCCGACATTTTTTTTATCCTTCCCTTTTTATCATGTTTTTTTGGAAGTGCGGTAATAATAATTTTCCTGAATGATAGGTTTGTTTGGGATGAAGGCAAGTACCCCACAATGTCACATCTGAGGGAGATCGTCGACAGCATTCATGTTCAGGTGGCTAAAATTGAGGACGATATGAAGGTCAGTTTATAAATCCCCCGTTATTTCTTTTAGTTGCCTATGATACCTTTTACTATGACAGATTGAATTCTAGAAATGAGTCTCTTCGACATTTAACTATTAAAATTAGTTTATGATGCCGGGCTTATCTCATACAATTATGCAGGACTGATTTAATTTCTATCTGGATGTCCTTCAGCATGAATACATGTTTTTCTGATGATGTAAAGTTCCATGTAATATCAACATTTTCTGACAATTTTGTTGTCATGGATGGATTGCTCCTTTTAACATGAACATATTATAACTCGATGGGTTATCATTCTGGTTTTAACAAAATTGCTAATCATTTTTCTAAAAATTTGATCTATCAACAGGAATATTAAAAATACTAAATATTCTTAACAGACAAAACAAACATATTCTACCATTTATGGTGTCCTGGTTCAAAGTTTGTGCTATTCAATAATCATATCTTAGAGGCCATTTACTTACTCTTAATATAGGGATTTGAGCGAATTTGCTTGTTTTATGGTCATAGCTCTAAGGTTGCAACATGTTATGTGTACATACTTTATAGTTCGTAATTAACCACAACTAACTTTTGAGATCAAAGAATAGTTTATGGTTTTTTTGTCCCTATTTAGAGTATGTTTTCATGCTTTGTTTCTCTTGTCCAACACATCCAATTAGTTTGTTATTTCTATGGAGTTCTTTCGCGTCTCTCTATTTGAATAATCTTGCTTTCTCTTCTTTGTCTTTTCTTCCTTTTGCAAGTAGCAGCTGGTCGAAAAAAAACTTAAAGAGTTTGTTGCACATTTATCGGGGGCAGATTCAAACTTAAAAAAAAAAAAACAGTTTCCTGGTTTATGTGTTTGATTTATTTTTTAAGTAGGTGAAGTTACCTGTTCAAAGCATGTATGTAGCACCAAAACTTAACTGGATCGTTAACATATACATGCATAAATGCCTAAACCCTAATTCCTCTATTGTGAATATGTGGTGTAATGTTTTGATTAGGTTTTCCTTTAAATACATTTATCTCCTATTGCCAACTTAACTGAGTTTTCCTTGCCATAAGCAGTAGAAACACTGTGATTCTAAGATTTTATTTTATTTGTTTCCCCTGATATATATTAATTATTTTTTCAGTTTAAACTGATCAAATTGAAATTAAACCAATAGATTTGATTTGGTTTCAAATCTTTTTGAAATAGCTTCCGGGTTGATTCATTTATGAATATTCAATTTGAAAAATATCAATTTAGTTTCAGTAATCCCAATTTTGTGTACCTTTAATAAATATTTGGTATACAGCTAAAGGAAGAGGTTAAAGCCGAACACCTCCAAACTATAATATCTATCGCTGACCTTTGACACTTCTTGTGATGTTTACAATTTAAGAAAGTTCATAGACACAAGTCCAGTTGTAAGATCATTTTCTGGTTTCCATCTGTGATCGACAATGAAAATGAAGACGAACATTATTCTTTTTACCAAACATATATGTATCAAATTGTGATCTTGTAATAAGAACAAAAAAAATTCTTGATCAATCCTTTTGCCCCATCTCTTTTTCAAGAATTAGAAAGATTCTTTCTGAGTTCAATTTCACCTAATTGGGGATGTCTAGCCTTTTTTTTTTTTTTAAACAGTTACACAATGACTACAAATATAAATGTCAGCGTTGATTTACCTACCATAAATTTTAACAGTTACCCCTTGTTCTACTCTTTACTTCAATTTTGCTTGTCTAAAAAGAATATTTGCCTCTTACAATCCATCTCCACGCACCAAAATTACCAGAAAATTTCCAAAAAAAGGGTGGCAGCAACTTAAAGAATGTTGAAGCCCATGTTTGTTTCTAAAGGCAGGGTTCCATAATGGTTAAACATTTTGTTGGGTTGTTCAATTCCAACTCATTGAGCTTGGCTCTAATGCAATCAAATGAAGGCTTGAAAGCACTTCCTGTTCTCTACTATTTTGGAGCTGATAACTCAACGATAGTGAACTCAGTTTATACATGTGATTATAATCTTTTACACATGAATGAAGCTACAAACTCATCTAGACTGTTGGTAGAGTTTAAAGACCATTTTTGATGGATCATCTGGATGCCTTTCATGTTTATGCCAAATTGTCTGAATAATCCAGATTATTATTTTTCATCTTTTGCAGATTCGTGTTGCAGAGTACAGCAATATCCGTAGTCAACTTAATGCAATAAACAGAAAGCAAAGTGGAAGGTATAGACTCTGATTTTCTAAGATTTCTCCCTTAAAGATTGTGATGTAAGTAAAATTTTCCATTTTTTGCCAATCACAGCTTAGCAGTGCGTGACCTTTCCAATTTGGTAAATCCAGAAGATATTGTCACATCAGAACATTTGGTGACACTTCTTGCTATAGTTCCAAAATACTCTCAAAAGGACTGGCTCTCAAGTTATGAAACATTGACTTCCTATGTGGTAAAGCATTTTATTATCTGTTGCTTTAGCTGATGTAGGCTCAGAATGAATCCTTTTTTGGCAAAATCATACTGACAAAATATCATTGTCAGAAATTTATAAACTGAAATTTAATTCTTGGGATATAGTGTCACTGCTAACTGTATTAAGCAAACCAAGCCAGTTATTTTGAGGCGATGAACAAAACATAGACTAACAGTACATCCATTACCAATTCCCTCTTGAGCTATACATTATTCATTATATGGACCATGGTACATGTAAGACTGCTACAGTGCTACTCTTGAATCTGAAAGCAGATGACTTTGTCAAAATGAAAGATCTCCAATAAATTGTTCATTTTCCCTGTGGACTCAGTTCTGAAGGAGTTTAGTGTCTGCATCCGAATATATTGAACTATATCGGTCGTTGTTTTTTTCTGGAATTTTGTCAGATTTAGTGTCGGTTAGTTTGTAGAAAAATAACTCGTTTATGGAATATATTCTCTAGGAAAATTTTGTTAGGGAAAATAGTTTGTTTTCTATTGTTTGGATGTGCTAATATAATCTGTTGGAAAATGTTAATATTTTCCTGTGTTTGGTGTACATACTGACAAAAAAAAAATTGTGGTTGGTGTGCATTGAGAAATATTTTTTCCTTCTTAATATCATTGAGGCTTGGTTGTTGTTGTAGTGAGATCATTACTAGGCTTGCCCGATTAGATCGACCGACATGACTGGCTCATTTAGATCGGCCAGGTGATCTGGACCAATGCTCAGACTGATTAGATCGATTGATCTGATTTTACTGTCCAGTCTGATCGGTTCACGTGGTTTGACCACTCAGCTTGATCGGATCAATTGAATTGATAGGCACCTTACCCTTTAGCTTGATCAAATCAACTGAATCAATTGGCCTGTGATGTGACCTTCTAGCTAACCTAACTCAGATGCCCAACTCAACTGAATGATAGGGTCGCTCAGCCTAGCCAACCCAACTATATCACACGACTTTGTCAACCCTCTCAGCCCAATTAGATCACGTAGCCAACTAGACCACTCAACCCTCCCAGACTAAGTGAATTGCTTGGCCCTCTGAGTCTGTCTGGTTAGATTGATCTTCTTTCCAGATCAATCGGCTTACATGAATGAGGGTGAAGACGGGAGAACAAAGACAAAGTTATTGATAGAGTGAACAACTTGTGGATGAGTAAGGAAAATATATTCTTCTCTTTCAAAATAATTTAATTAAAAAATGTCGATTACCAAAAGGAAGTTTTCCGTTGGCCAATTAATTTTTGCTAACCATGTCTTTTTATTGACCAAACATTAAAAAAATCTAAAAAAATATTTTCTGTAAAATAAACAAAGCCTTGTAAAAGCCAACTATTTGATCCATTCATTGAAACACAATAGTTTGATTGATCCATTCATTGAAACATTTGCCTTAGTTTAACGCTGGCTGACAACCTAACGCAACCCTCCTCCTTTATCCGGGCTTGGGACCGGCCACGACAAGGTTAACTTATCATGGGCGGAGTTAAAAGCCAACTATTTGATGCGATGTTTTAATCAAAGCGACTACATAGGATATGATTCTGTGATGCTTGATTCAAAGCTACGCAATAGGATATGTTTCTTTCGATGGGTTTTGTACTCATTATCTTGCATGTCTGTTCAAACTTTCTTGTTACAACATCTAGTTGATATTCAAATGAAAAAACCTCAAAATTAATAAAGACAAACAAAGGTTTAGTTCTAAGAAATCGGATGTGAAAGAAGACTGGAGGGAGGAGACATCTCCGAGTTTCTCTTCTCCCTCCTATTTTCTATCCATTGCATTTCATTAATTTGTCTGTCTGCATGTGGAATAAGATGCCATGTTCAAGCACTTTTCCCTGATTCTAGAGTAAAAGTTTCTATAGATGAAGAATAATGTTCATGAAATTTGTGCTTCTTTTAGAGTATCATGAAGCCTTAATGAGCAGCTTAAGATTTATACTTGATAGATTGGTAGTTGAATACCAGATGATGCCTTTACTTCTTATACTTGACTGCTCCATAATACCATCAACATAAGCAGGTTCCTAGGTCAACAAAAAAGTTGTACGAGGATAATGAGTATGCTCTATACACAGTGACCCTCTTTCAGAAGGTTGCTGATAATTTCCGGAATAATGCACGTGAGAAAGGTTTTCAGGTAAGTTTTTTTTTAATGGATTTACAAAATCCCAATTCTGCTGGACTTTAATATGAGTTACCAGAAAAATCACATGTACATGTCTTTTCTGTTGAGTTCCAGATGGTCCAATGTATTCTGGAGCTTTGTTTATCGTAGAACTTATCTTTGTGTTTCTTGTGTGGTTTAGATTCGTGAATTTGAGTATAGTCCTGAAGCACAAGAGAGTAGAAAACAAGAACTTGAGAAACTTATGCAAGACCAGGACAGCAAAAGGAGTTCACTTTTACAATGGTGCTATGCTAGTTATGGAGAGGTGAACTTTCACATTTTAGTTCAATATGCTTATTTATCTTTATTTTGACATGCCGCCATTTTCCTTTATTATTTTTGAAATTGATTCCTTGAAATTATAGAAAGGAATGATCTGTTTTCAGCAATTCATGTTGATTAAAGTAGGACATGTGCTCATTATGATAGGGAAAAACAACGGTCATTTCAAAGAACTAAAAATCTCGCTACTGGCTAACAGAAGCTCCAAGTGAATTAGGGCAATGCAGGCCCCCCTCTAAGAACTAAATTGTCTCCTGCTACTGTGTTTGCCTAAAAAATTTAAAGCAAAAGAAGCCATTATCAAAATATATGCGAGCATTTGATTTGGATTTATCCTATGGAGCATAGATTTGGCTAGATCAAGAGGGAGCTTTACCAAGACACCAATCCAAGAAAATGTGAATTGCGAGTTTTCTGGTAATCCTTGGGAAGAAAATGCTCCAACCTTTTTGTGATATAGTATCGAAAGAAAGTGATCATATGAACAATGATTGGGACAAACATGTTGATTTCATATAATATCTTGCTTATTTTACCCGCGGCGAGAATAACATGTCCAAGGGCTTGAAGAGTGTTAAACATTTGAATGCAAAAGCGATTCCATATTTTCAACAAGCCTTTATTTTAGTGGTGTCTAATTTTCTATTTTATGTGAATGATTGAGTATTTTATGTGATCGTAAAGTACTTTTAAAATTTAAAGAGAAGTTCTACAAAACGATGATCATACCTGCTATGTTATATGCCGCTCAATGTTGGCTATGACAGACATATGAGCAAAAGATGAGAGTTGTAGAGATGAGGATGTGTGGACATACGAAGATGAACAGAATAAAAAATGAGAGCATTAGAGAGAAAATCGAAGTTGCATTTATTGAGAAAAAACTCCGAAAGATACGTTTAAGATGATATTGACATGTACTTAGATGACCAATAAATGTTTCAGTTAGGTGATGTGAAATTATGATAAATACACACATCGAACTGGGAAGAGGGAGAAAAAAAAAACTTGATTAATAACAATAAAATAAGATAAAATTTATTTAGGTATAGATGATGATATATTAGGGGATAAAGTCCAATGACGTAGAAAGATCCATATAGTCAATTCCATCTAGTGGTATAAAAATTGGTTGTTATTATTGTTACACACATCAAATGGGGAAGAGGGAGATAAAAAAAATTTGGTTGGTAATAATAAAATAAGATAAAATTTATTTAGATATAGATGATGATATAGCAGGGGATAGAGTCCAATGATATAGAAGGATTCATATAGTCGATCTCATTTAGTGGTATAAAAATTGGTTGTTATTGTTGTAATTTTCTGTTTTCATCTGCTTCAGGTTTTCAGTTCATGGATGCACTTCTCTGCCGTACGATTGTTTGCTGAGAGCATTCTCCGATACGGGTTGCCACCATCCTTCTTGGTACTGCTGACTTTTTCTACATTGCTTCTGTTTCGAAGTCATCCTAAATAAGTCCCGATTGCTGACTTAACCTTCTTCGTTTCTTATAGTCTGTAGTTTTGGCGCCTTCCGCTAAAAGCGAGAAGAAAGTTCGCAGCATTCTGGAAGAACTAAGCGGAAATGTCAACAGGTGAACATCAACTCTCTATTATCGATATGTTCAACTTGGACTACGAGTCAGTTCCCTTGGGACGATCCGTTGGCTAGAACAGTGCAGATGTTGCTACAGATAGGCAGGAATCCATTCTCGATGTGGGATCTAAAATCCTTATTCAGATTCAAAAGTCCTTCGTTGTTTTGGCCAACGGATCAAGGGATATAGTTCTCCGTGATTTACTTCTCTTCACTATCACCGGGGCAAACAGAATCACTTTTTTTTTGCTACAAACTTGCACTATATCATTTTTTCCTGCTTTTGTTTTCTCAGTTCGTTCTGGAAATTCGAAGATGAAGTCGGCGTCGCAGGAATAGGCAGTGAAGCAGAGGCTCATCCCTACGTCTCCTTCACTCTGAACCTCGTGTGATACTGAGAAAAAGATGAAGCTGTGAGTTCGATACCATCGATACAAATTAAATTTATGCCATTTACTACGGCTACATACATCTTTCATGTATTATATGCTTGTGATTTGTCTTTTCTATGTCCGATATTTTCATGTATGTGAAAATTTCAGAATTTTGTTCTAAATTTTCATGTCCGCTAATAATGTAATCGGCGTGAGGTCGACGAACCATTCCAATCGAATAAATGCTCTCTTTTTTTTTTTGAAAAAAAAAATTTGCTTATTGACTGTAGTGTTTGTGATAACTTGTATGGAAAGAACAATTAGGTGGTCTGGAGGAAAAAAAGTAGTAGAATGCGAATGAATTCGTGTTTCATTTCCTTTAAGCTGCTGTTTCGGTGTTTAGATAAACTTAAGATAGAGTTGAATTCAATGAAGTGACACCATTTCTATAGATAAAGCTGCAGCAGCTTAGGGATAGATAAAGATGCTCGAGTGGATTGAGCTAGAAAGAAGAATTTAAATTAGTTATATTAATATTTTTTAAAAAGTAAAATTAATCGATTTACGGGGACTGAATATATATATAGTTAAATAATTTTTGAGTTGTATCTAGTGTGTAATATAGTTAACTACTTTTCAATCTAACAATATGGTATTCTTATTGGTACAAAAATGATTCGCTCAAGGAAATGAATTTCAAAAAATATATTGTCCAGATTAATATGACATACTTGATTTATAGCTCCGGAATACGGTATTCCTATTGGCTAACTGTAGGACTGTAAAAAATCAATTATATCGATTTGATTTATTCAGATATTTTATTTTTTTAAAAAAAAATATCAGTTATTGTGATTCGATTTTGAATTTTAAATTAAAAAATCAATAAATTAAACTGAACATCATTAATTGATTAATATATACTATCAGTTAACTAATTATAAAATAATAATTTTATGTATTCTGACAGGGTATCATCAAACATCTGATTTTAAAAAATTATTTTTTTTCCCTTTTAAACTGAATTAATTAATTGTTTATCAATTCAATTTTTAAACATTTAATCAGTTTGATTAATTTTAAAAAAAAATCGATATATTATATTTTAATTTAATCGATTCAGTCCGCTCACCCCTAATTAGCTGGTTAAAGTTGACGTTTACTAAAATAAAATGTAAAACCGTCACATCACATTAACGATCTCCCACCGCTATCCATGGAGGAGAGGAAATCAAATCTTAACATAGAAATGCAAAATTATCGAACACGTACAGCGTAATAGTTTCTCAGTCGATCAAATTATCCTAAACCAAGGGTTATAAATCTATTGTATATTACTTTCCTTTTTTTTTTTTTTTTTTGAAGTCCTCTCTCTTACTTTTTCGACTGTCATGGAATTATTTTCCTAAGGCGAGAGTCTCTTCACCATCACCCACCTTCATGAGAACCGACCGATCTTCATAATATGACAGTCACCGAGAGAGTCATTCGTACATCACTCACTCACAAACAAATGATAACAATGATGATCATTATTATTATTGTGAAAATAACACAAGCAACAGGAACAATGCACATATAAACACAAGAAAGCACCCATAAGCGATTCAACATGCTACAGAAGCACACACAGGCTCCCCATATTACGTTGGTTAATTTTTTTTTTTTTTGGCGAACTGATAGCATCTTAGATCAGTAAACTCACCGAACAGATTATAAGATCAAGCAATCACATCCAAGAACTCACTGTATTTGGCGAAGAGGCTGGCACGGTTTGGGAATCTATGCTTCTTCAATCTTCTTCTCCGAGTGTTACTCGCCCTGCATCATGAGATTTCCCGACATCACTGATAATCCGACCAATAAAAACTTAAACGCCGAGGAATTAACTATCATTTGCACACAACCTAACCCACCAGTATTGGTTGTGAAATGCGAGGTGGTCGGTCGGCACATGTTTTCCATCGTCGTTCCTGTTCCAATGATACAAAGCATGAGTTCTGTTCTTGAGTTCCAAGGTCGAGTGCCCATAGCTCGCTTCCCGGAACGCAGAGTAATCAGGTTGCACCTCGAAAAATCTACACAAATTATAAGAAGCGACGATGAACTAAAATAAATAAAAATTAAAAATTAAAAAAGAAAAGGAGGAAACATTCAAGATTTATATCATGTTTCTTGAGCTACCTTCCAGCAAGGCCTTCCTGATTTCCTCCATCGCCGACGGTAATGTATACTGGAGCTGATTTGTCAGGCGCCGGATATCGGTTGCCCGTTGTTATGTTGTAGTCTATATTGGAAATGCGATACTACGACAAAAACAAGATCTGCTATTAGAAGGGTCTGCAGAGACTGAATAAGACATAAATTGAAATAAAAAATAGCAAAGAAGCTATTCTAAATTCCAAACCAGAGTTCACATTTTTCTTTGGATAGAGATCTACTATTAGAAGGGTCTGCAGAGACTGAATAAGACATAAATTGAAATAAAAAAATAGCAAAGAAGCTATTCTAAATTCCAAACCAGAGTTCACATTTTTCTTTGGATAGAGATCTACTATTAGAAGGGTCTGCAGAGACTGAATAAGACATAAATTGAAATAAAAATAGCAAAGAAGCTATTCTAAATTCCAAACCAGAGTTGAGATTAAATATATTTGGGCACAATCACTACTATGACAGTAAGTTGTCCAGAGATAGGAAATGAAGGTCTAATTTGAAAATACAATTCAAATTAGACTTATCTGTTGAGATATTTGAGTTAATAATCTCAAATTGTTGACCTTGAAGGAGTGACCGAGTTGAGCTGTCGAGTCCTTCTGGTCAAACTAAGTTGTTGAGTCCTTTTGGCCGAATTGAACTGCCGAGTTCTTTTGGCCGAACTGAGTTGCAGAGTCCTTTTGGCTGAATTGAGTTGCCGAGTCCTTCTGTCCGAACTGAATTGCCGAATGCTCGATTTGCCGAGCGGCCGAGCGGCCGAGTGCTCGAACTGCCGAGTGCCCAAACTGGCGAGTTGTAGAGCACCCTAAGGCCAAGCTCCTGAAGTCAAGTGTCGAGCTTCCAAGAGCTGAATTCTCATAAACTAACGAGCCGAGATCTGCGTTTAATGCAGATTCCTTAAAACATATTCGTCCCACCTCCGTGGTATTTTGAGGTCAGCACGAGACTGTCATTTCCCAGGATACAATGGCGAAACCAACGTTTCCACCAAGCATTAGTGGTCGCGGTGAACTGAAATGCACTTAAGTGCTATCACAGGAGCTCTGCCGAGTGGAAGAAGTACCCGACAGACAGAAAGAGAGAGAAGGGACGTAGGTGGATGGATTACTCTTTTTTTCCCTATTCAAGACTTAGACTCCTTTTTTAGGAGTATCTCTATGGCTGATTAAATAAAAGTCATTAAATCGCTTTTATTCACTGCAGTGAAACATTAGCTATTTCGGTGATCAAAACTCAGCCAACCGTTTCACCTGAATAAGAATTTTCATTAATCACATTATCATTGAGCAAAAATAATTTGGATGACAAAATATTGATTCATTCGCTCAGACAAATTTAGTCCTGATCAGTCCAACATTTAGGCCCCTAGATCTACAACCCCATTTGCGCACCCACGCGTGAGAGAAAGCCTCTTCTCATGTATTTGTTAATAACATACATCCTTGTGAAACAATATAAACCACCCATTAAACCTTGAAACTTTCAATGTGGGACTAAAATCCCATATCTAGTGAAGTCTCCTCCATCCATTCCACCTCCTTTTCCATTCACATTTCTAACACTAAGTTCACATTTTTCTTTGGATAGAGAAATCAAAAGGCTAGTTCCCTAATGGGAGAAGGGAAATAGTTAGGGAAATGGAGGGGGTAAATTGGACCTAAAAGATAAGTGACTATGCGAAGAAATATTTAAGATTGACAAGATCAGAGAAATTGAGAATAGAACATACGGATCTCTCGTAGGCATGCACATGACCAGCAAAGACCATATCAACTTTATATTTTATGAACCATTTCTCGAAAACAGCTCTCATGGCCTCGCCCTCCATATAATGTGCTGTATTACTGTTGTACAGGGGAGAATGCATGAGGACAATCAGCCATGGCGTTTTTTCTCTGTTGACTCGCTTCAGCTCTGCCCGCAGCCAATGCCATTGTGGAGTATATTTGACTGAGAAAAGATCATAAATAAAAAAGCAAATATCCATGAGGAATTCACTCTCAAACAATTAATAATAGAAAGTTAAGAGAGCAGTAGTAGATGTCGAAAAGAGCAGAGATATTCATAAATTTGTAAAAAATCGAAACTTGATACATGCAAGGTTTTCTAAATGAAAAAAACAAATGGATATCTAGAGCACTTTCATTACTCGAGTAGGAAATTGCAAATGCTGGATCATCATCACTTTGAGATTCTAGGAATGCTTAAATCTTGCCTCTGAATGGTCGAGACACCAAAATGGAGAATCGTCAAGTTCAAGCCTATTTCAAGAACTTTAGGAAGGAATTATGGATTTATAATGAAACATAATAACTTTGTTGTAAAGGCTGTTCACATGGATATGTCAGAAAAAACAGGCATTGCAATTCAGGTTGTGTTGTATTAATCCAGTTATTTGTATTAAAATAAAAGTATACAAAATAATAAAAAAAATTATTATTTTGTAAGAAAGAAATTTACATGATCTAAGATTAATTGAACATTGAAGTTATGTAACATGAAGAGTTACTAAAGTTATTAAAATTAATATAATTTGCTAAACATGCCACCCGTTTATACACTCAAATTTGGCAAATCAATAATCAAGTGTATAATTTTATCAGGTGTTATTCAATATTGCCAGGCCTGCACTAATGCATCTAGAAAGAAAAGGGAGGAAAATAGGTTACATATCACTAGCCAATCACTAACTGACAAGCCTAGCAGCAACAATAACAACAATCAAATCTTATCCCACTATGTGGGGTCAACTATATGGATCCTTCTTCGTCATTGGACTCTATCCCCTGCTATATCATCATCTATACTTAAATAAATTTATCTATTTTATTGTTGCTAATCAAGTCTTTTTTTTTTTATCTTCTTTTTCCTTGTTTGATGTGCGTATTTATCATAATTTCACATCGCCTACCTGGATCATTTATTGGTCATCTAAGTACATATTTGTATCACTTTAAAGATGTCTCTTGGAGTTTTCCCTCAATAGATACAACTCTGACTTTCTCTCTAAGGTTCTCATTTTGTCCATATTCGTACGTCAACACATTCACCTTAATATTCTCATCTCTACAACTCTCAACTTTTACTCATGTGCTCGAGTCGTAGCTAACATTCAACATTATATAACATAGTTGGTCTAACCGATGTTTTATAGAACTTCCCTTTAAGTTTTAGAGGTACTTTATGATCACATAAAACACCCGACGCTCTCCTCCATTTCAACCATCCTGTTTGTATTCTAGGTAAAACATCTCTCTCAATCTCTCTATCGTTTTGCAAAAAAAGATCATAAATACTTAAAACTCTTAGTTCCAGACAACTCGTCATCTCTAATCTTAACACTTGGCTAAAATTAAATTCCACAGATTCTGTCTTTACTCTACTAAATCTAAAACCATTCACTTTTAGTATTCTCCGTCAAGATTCTAGTTTAGCATTTACTCTTTCACATGTCTCATCTACCAAAATAATATCATCTGCAAATAATATGTACCACGGTACTGTGTCTTGAATATATCCAGTGAGTTCATCCATGATTAATATAAAAAGATAAGGACTTAGAGTTGATCCTTAATGTAACCCTATCTTTATTGGAAATGCTTCAGTTAATCCACTTGAAATCTTTATCCTTGGTCGTTATTCCCTCATACATATCTTTAATTAGTTCAATATACGTAGAAATTTAATGTCATCGACAAGCCTAGCATGGTTGATAATAACTTTGATGGTTGACCATGTCATCTACTTTATCAGAAATTTAACGAGGCACAAGAGCTTTTATCTTGTTACAATAAAAGTTGCATTCAAGGACAAAGAAACATACCGAAGGGAGAGTAGCTTGAAAGCACAATAATATGTGCAGATGCACGCCTGATTGCATACCAAAGGGGTGAACTGCTTTGGGAAGCCTTATAAGGCGTCGAGTATCTGTGCAGAAAAGCTTTGAACATAGTGGTCTCTCCCTGACCAAAGAAAAGATAAGAATGTCTATCGACGTAAGTGTACAAGCTTCTTTCTTAGATTCTCTCCTGTCATAGTATATACGATCATACATTCTTTTCATCAAACTCCATAACCATTTTCAAGGAATAAAAAGCCAATTAGCTAATATTCATATAAAAGTAAATCGCTGATCAGACTATGGCATCTAACTAGAGAGAAAATACAGTCTTTCGAATATTCATGTTTTGAATTCTAACAGCCTTCATCAATTAAACAATTGATTACTTTTTTTTTTGTTTTAATAAATTCGTTCTTGTAGAAGAGTGACTTTTAGTATGCTGAAAAATTCACATGATATCAACAGAAAAATGCTCCAATACTGAATGTTTTTGTGAGAGTAGTAGACAAAGCCGAAGACAGAAAGTATTAGCCAATAGAATTTTCTATGAAAAAAAGGTACCAATTCAGGTTGATACTCAATTTCATGGTTTCCGGTAGTCCAAATCCATGGTTGATATGCAGCACTCTTTTCCACAAGGCGGCCCCATGAATCCCAGCGGTTGCCATCGTTATGTTTATATCTATCAGCATAAGAAAGATCTCCGACGAACAAGACAGTCTGTCCGCCACTTTTCATGTAATGGTCGAGAGTGGAAAGAGAGTTATATGTTTGCCCCAGATCACCTAATGGAAAAAAACTCACTTAAGAATTTGAGCTCGCATTTGTATACAGAGTACCACATGTTGAAAAGGCATAATTCAACTTAGAAGAAAAAAAAATGATTCTCAGAGTTAATAAATCGACTTCTTTTCACATGTAATCACTGCTAGTTGTATTACATGTTCTACAGATGAAGGCAAGTGCTGTCCTTACAGCTAGAATATTCAAGTTAATGATCCATGTATTCACCACTATCCATTCAAACGAAAGCATGGTGGTTCTCTCCTCTTTTTCCACCATTTTAAATAACTACGTGTAGTTGAAAGAAGGTCCCTTGTTTCACTTGCAAAGTCCTTAGAAAGCAAGCACCTTCACATTAATTACCCATGTGTTTACTATAATCCATTTGGAAAAGAAGCAAAGAGGAGTGCTCCTCTAGTTTCCTATCCATCATCTACGATAATCTAGATAATAAAAAAAAGTTGCCTTCTTTTGTTGCCCATGTTCACGTCATCACGTGAACAATCACCATTCAAGCCATCTTTGATCACAAATCCTCTAAAAGGAAGATCTTATCCACATGCCCTACTTCAATTTTCATTACAATTTAACAAAGTATGTTTTAATCGTTTAAACAAGATGGCTAGACCTAGCACAACTTGTGGCAAAATCCAAAACCTTGATGACATATTGACATTTGAAAACTAGCCATGCTGTCATCTAAGTTTTCCTTGTTTACAGTAATAATGGATAAGTAATACCAACCAATTATGCCAAATGTGTATGAAGAATCTGGACGGACCTCTGGAGGTGTTTTGAACCAAAATTCTCGAGCAGAGGAACCAGTACCAATTTTATAATAATATTTTGTGTTATACTGCAAAAACGCCCCAAAAAATGTCAGGTTTAAAATGATAACATTCACCTAATGCTTCTTGTTTCATATTTTCAAAAAGACAAAAGGAATAATATATCATCCTAAATGAATAATTTTTTTAAAAAAAAAACACTAACACATTGTCAAATCCATTAATAAATCTCTGATTGATAAAAACTACTAGATTGCATTATAAAGGACTGGAATATTCAGGCAATGATCTGGCTGTTACTCATCACCTTAATGTACACAATACATCAGCAAGTAACAATATCAGGTGATATCTGACAGGCACATCAAGAATCTGTTGTCACATTTTAAACAGTAAAGATTTTTTTGTACCAAACCAGTAAAAGAATTGCACCAAACCAGTAAACTGAATGGATCATATCACCTAAATCGTCATACTACTAAACACAAGGGAAACTCATTATTATCAAACAAAAGCATTAGTCGTAATCTTCTGCTTGTCTACTTATATGTGTTTGCTACAAGATTCTAAGTACCTTTCCCATAATGTCTGGAAGAGAAAAACACAGAATATCTTGCACACGAAAATGAACATCAAAACTCAAACCACGATTTTTTTTGTTGTTGTCTTCCCTGCATAAATTTTGTGAATTTATGTGAACTAAAATAAGAAAACCACAATATCAGTTCAAATAAAGAGCATACCCATCGAAAGTTACTGTGAACATCGAGGTTGAATAATTCCTAATTGTAGTGAAATTTAAAGAAGAAGCTAAGTCTCATTATCCTCAACATGTTAGTAATTTATTAAGGTGGATTTCACTACGAAAAATAGTAGACAGGTTAACTGACAACAGCAGTCACTGTTTAAGCAATTATGAAATAGTCACAATATATACAATAAAGGGAACAACACAACATTGATTCAGACATCTCAATTAAGCAAGCTTAATATTTTCCAAAGGATACATCAGTACCTCGAGTCCATCAATAAGGCAGTGATGAATAAATCCAGAGTTGTAATCATAAAATGTATAGTTTGTTTTTTCTCCTTCAGCTTTTAGCTCATATTTATTCTCCTCTGTTCCATACCAGACTTCACTTGAACCGGGTTCAGAAACTGTCACCCAGGAGACTATAACAGCTTTCGCATCATAGTCACCTTGAGTAATATGCACCTGAACCGCAATTTATATCAGACAACTGAAAATGATTCAATTGATGTAGAATAGCAACTGAAACCAAAAGGTTATTTGCTTCTTGGTTCATTTATACAGATTGTTCAGCCAAAAGGTGGAAAAACATCTAAAGCAAGGCCACAGATCTATGTAAACAAGTAAAATTCCAATACTATGTTCGTCAGTTTACAAGTCACATAATATGACGGAATGGAGGTAAATTATACATTTCCCCTAAAAGGTCTTTTGTTGATTGAATGTGTAAAAGTGTCAATTAATCATATTCAATCATTCTTCAACCTATTGCTTTTCTTTAGTTTAGGAGTTAAACTCATCAAATTTTCATGCTATGCATTGATTTTATTTAAAAATTAGAAAAGAAGGTTACGATATAGAGGAGTGAAGGCAATCCTTATGCTTTCCCTAAAGATTGCCGTTTGATACAATAATTATTAATCAGCAATACGACATATAATTCATAGCTGTAAGTGATCAATTAATCTCATCTAAGAACTATTTTTGTCTTCAATCAGCCATAACCCAAGAGCGGATTTCACTTTAAAGACCTAGTAAATGTTGCTCCTGTCAATCTATGCTACTAAATTGTTTTGGAGAGAAAATCCCTTGTACTTACTACAGAAGACTAGCTTAACATACTACTTGTCATACAGTAACACTAAATATATTTTAATATACTTATCGCATGGGAATGAGTGGGATTAAGCTTGGGATGTATAAGAAGACCTAAAAAATCTAACATGATGATGCTAAGGTGGCTATGTCATTACGTCTGACTGTTACAATGATTTCCCAGTGCAAACCTTTTAGCTTGTTCCTTTTCTCTGTCAATCTTAGCTCTACCATACACAAGAATAATAATATTAGACAGAACATAGATATATCCTGAGAGTTGAAAACCAGTAGGACGTACCAAAATAAAGATATGTGCACAAAACGCTCCTTATTGCAGGCAAATAAGTAGATTGAGAATCGGAAACATGAGAAGGTTGCAGAAAAGGAAAACAAAAAAAATGGCTGTTGATTAACTTGATTATTAATGTAAGCAATCCATCCATAGTTAATACACACTAAAAACGCCCGTCATACCTGCTGTGGAGAGTTATAACCTTCAGGAAGAACAAATGCTTCATTATCTAGAGGGATATCGGTAGATGGATATTCTGAACGTACGTACGGACTTGTACTCCCACACAAAGCATAATCCGCAAAGCAAAGAAGAACCAGATGTAATAAGAGAAGCTGCAAGCTCAAATGACCCATAAGCTTCAATGAACCAATTGCAATTTTGCCCTGGAAACACGAGACGATGTATCAATTATGGTACCTAATTCATTGCCATGTATATCGCACGTTCCCTGGTCGTTACTTCAAAATAAAGCAACAAATGTATATAATATTCCCGACCAAAACACTCCAACTAACAAGGATAATGAATTTAGAGTAACGCAACCACGAATCATAAACGCGCCAACACAAAAAACACAAAACTTCCGATCCGCTCATCAAATGGTTTCAAGGCAATTTCCGAACACAAGTAGACATCAATCTGACAAAATAAATATAACATACTAAACTGAATCAATTCCAAATTTTTCCCTGGAAACACGAGACGACGTATCAGTCAGACTACCAAAATGATTGGTCACTTCTAAATAAATAAAAAAAAATAACAATCTCCGGATAAAAAACACTCTAGGAAGCAACGAATTCTTCAGATTCAATGAGAAGATGATGAGTTTACCGCGAAGCATGAACACTCCAAATCGAAAACACAAAACGGCCGTACGATTCATTCCCGGATTAAATACCAATCTAACAAAATAAACATAGACTTGAAGGACGAAATCACGTTCTTACACGGATGGTATAGAAAGAGCGTAGATCCATGAAAGACAACCCATAGAATCAAAGGGAAATGAATAATGACCTGAGAAAAATAAGAAATCACTTACAGGAGCGAATCCAGGAGCGGGAATGGAGAAGGAGAAGAGATCGAAGAAGACAGCGCCACCAAACTGCCACCCAAATCGCCTTCCTCCTTCCCTTTCTCGTTCACAGGCTTCCCGCAGCTAGAGATGGTTCCAGAATCCAGCGGCGGATCGAAAAAAGGAAACCCAGTTTTACTTTTTACCCCTGTACCTTTGTATAATTTTCGCATTTGGTACGCTTTGTGGTTTGTTGGTACGTGGGTAGTTCGGTCATTTGACTGATAATAACCCGGAATGCGCCACGTGGAAGGATGTGGTCCTTTCTGTATTGGAGTGTGCAATCGGGAGGGGGCGTAACTATCCGCATTTGCCGTTTGGTATAATTCTGACCCAATGTGGGGTCCAGAGTTTCTACGGTTTTGGAGCAGGTAAGTTTGTGGGTCGTTATGATAGGAGTCAGATACTTTGGTGCCATTTTGACAGGATCAGATGCCTCGCGAGGGCACCGCGATAAACGTGATCCCAAACGGTGACGACGCTCCCACTCCCGCTCCCGCTCCCTATATAAATGACTCAGCCCAGCCCCGGCCGTCGCGTGAAGTAGTCGAGGGAGGTGCAGCTCGGAGCCCCTCGAAGCCGCTACTGCCCTCGTTTCGGCCGATTTCCCAGCGTATTCGACGGCGGAATCACACCGGAGACTGGTTTGGTGCAGATCTGGGGAAAGGGGCGGCGATTCTTTCCGATCGTCTCACCGAGGTTCTGGTCCCGGCGACGGCCGTCATCGGGATAGCGTTCGCCCTGCTGCAGTGGATCCTCTTCTTGAGGGTGATGCTCTCGCCGGAGGCGGCCAAAGGAAACGCCTACTCCGAGTCCGAGCATTTGATCGACGAGGCGGTCAAGTGTGCCGAGATCCAGAGCGCCATTTCGGAAGGTGAGAACCATTTGCAGATCCGGTTCTTCCTGTTTTGGATTTTCAAAAATTGGATCGATTTTTATCGATGCATATTTCAAAGCTGGTGTGCCAAAGGGAAGAACGCCTACTCCGAGTCCGAGAACTTGATCGACGAGGCGGTCAAGTGTGCCGAGATCCAGAGCACCATTTCGGAAGGTGAGAACTATTTGCAGATCTGGTTCTTCCTGTTTTGGGTTTTCAAAACTTGGATCGATTTTTATTGATGCATATTTTCAAATCTATCAAACCTGGCAATAATTTTCACTGAATTTAATGCAATTGTGCAAAGGAATTGCATTTCAACCATTTAGTCTTTTATCTCTTATGCTGAAAATAGAGGATTGTAATCTATTTCGTAATAGCTTGGAACATGATTGATCGAGTCTAACCAATTCATTTTTATCCAAATAAATTAATCCTAAGATTGTTTTTTTATTTAAATAATTTGACTTTGAAATTGACTTTGTGACCATTCCAATATCAGACGATAATTTTTTCTACAATTTTAAAATGAAATTTTAATTGTATTTATTATCATTATTCGTCTTTTACTACGAGGTATTTTCTTCTGATAATAATTGTATTTATTATTATCTTTATTATTTTGAATTATATTTATTAATATTATTATTTTTCAAAAAGAGAATAACAAATATAAGCAACCCGGAATGGACGCCAACGCTATGAAAACCATATCAATCAACATGCAAATAGATTAGCATTTTAGTACGGGTCTCTTCGTCCAACCACCACACTTATTATATAAACGAATCTAAGTCAAAATAAATTTTACCATGTTCAAATTTAATTGATAAGATAATTAAATTGAACTAAATCAAAATTAAAAGTAATTAAGCTATTGAACAATTGTTTAAGTTTAACTTGATTTTTTTTAGATGAGTTTTGTTCGAATTTGAATTGAGTGAATTTGAATTGAGTTTGTCTTATTTAATTGATATCAATTTTAGTTAAATTTGAATAAATTTATTTAAACTTAATTTGTTTAAATATTATCAAACTTTTAAATAATTTTTATTTATTTAATGTTTTAATATTTATTTGATTGATTAGTATAAATGATTTAAACGAGTAGTTTGTAAATGAATTTGATCATAAATATAATAACGAGTTTTTATTCATAAATATAGTAACAACTTGGGCTTAATTCATTTAACTTGATATTTATTGAACGAACATGAATAGACTCGACATCAAATTAGTTCATAAACACTTATTCATTTACATCCCTAACATTAATTTGGCTATACAAAGGCTTTCTAATTTCTTAGAAAGTAAATAATATAAAAATGTTTGTTGTGAATATTTACATGTTAAACATTTGCTTGAATTTTTATCGAGAATACCACTAATAGTTACTTTGATTTATATTATATATAATAAAAAATTATATATATTCCATCCAATTCATTCGTGAGCCCTTATGAATATCTCTATTATTTATTGTTTGATTGGGTGAGCACTATAGTTCAATCTTTGAATCCTAAAAAAATTGAAACAGTAGATAATAGAAATGTTTGTAGATGTTTACAGATGAATTATATAATATATATATATAATTTTTATACGTTTGTGTGATTTTATCAGTACAATTCTCAAATTAAAATAAAAATTTACCTACAAATTAAAATCAAATTGATAATTATTTTCTTTTAATTTAAAATTTAATTAATTTGATTTAATTTTAATTATTGCTTTCGGATTATAAATATCCTCTAGGTACCCGTGAGGATTCAATTATTAGTAATTAGAGGGCGGAAAAAGAAAAGAGAATTCCCAGGAGGAAATACTAATTAAAGAAAATATGAGGGGTTAGAAGCGTAGTCCAATGCGGTGTGCCTTCGTCAACTTGGTGTCGCTCCTTCTCGCCCAAAACCCAAATCTAGAAAAGAGATATTTCGCCCCGCTTTCTTCCTTCGCGTTCTTCGTGTAGTAGTCGACAGATTGGATTGATTCTTCGTCTTGGAATCGGCGAGTCCAATGTCATCGGAGATCGAAGTGGTGGAGGAGGGGGCTGAGGTCACGGGAGAGGCAGTCGCACCGAGAGTGGCCCAGGAGCCCTTGAAGAACGGTGTGTACACGGCAGCCGCGTACGGAGATCTGGAGAAGCTCCAGCAGCTGGTGGAGGTGGAGGGGTGCTCCGTCTCTGAGCCGGATGGGGCCGGGTATTACGCCCTCCAGTGGGCGGCCCTCAATAACCGCACCGCCGTCATCCAGTACATCATCGAGGTAATTCTATCAGTCTGGTTGTGAATTAGAATCTTTACTAGGACCTTATGTTTAGATCCGCCGTTGCCTGTTGATTCTTCCAATAGTTCTTATTTCCGTGGCATGCCCTCTTCTTCCGCTGCTGCGACTACCATGCATTAGGAACGTTATTGCCTTTGAGTTTCTAGTGATTTGAGTTAATTTTTGTCGTTTGGGTCAGCATGGGGGAGATGTAAATGCTACTGATAACACCGGCCAAACAGCCCTCCATTGGTGTGCAGTGAGGGGGCACATCCAGGCTGCCGAGATACTGCTTAAGGAAGGTGCTCGTGTTGATACCTCAGACTTGTACGGATATCAGGTCTGGTTTCCGTTTCCAATTATTGGCAACAAATAGTCTTTTTCAAGTTCTTATGAATTTGCATTTCATATTGATATGTATGGAAATGTACGTATGTATATGGATCTATTACCACAGTGATAGCAATTACTCTTTACTAGTGTGGCCAACATTTGAATTTCAAAATGTCTGTGTGAAACAAACCTAGATAAGAATGTGGAAGATGTTTAAATTTGTAAACATACCTTTCTATTTTGTCGTTCTTTCATGGCTTCCATTTGGTTTGAAGTTTTGCAGTCTCCATGTGTGTTTATTGATCCATTATCACAGTGATAGCAACCACTCGATACTAGGGTGTGACCTACAATTCAACTTCGAGATCTTTGTGTCAAACTAATCTAGATTGTCAGGTTACAACCTAGATAAGAATGTGCAAGACATTCAACTTTGGAATCATTAACTCTCTTCTGTTATTATTTTATGGATTCCATCTTTGGTTGATATTTGTACAATCTTCAACTGGTCTGCATGCATTAACTTTTGTTTAAATTGAACATCCTTTGTACATTTTTTTCTCCATCCTGTTACTTGTACTTTGATGTTTTACTATTATGTTTACCGTTATTCATATTGCTCTCATTTGATACTTCATGATCTCAGTACCTTCTTTTCATATAAATGAATATCTGTTTGAAAATTGTGACCAATTTAGATTTACGGAACTAGTATTCTGTCTCCAACTGGATCCACTTGTCCCTTTATATATATATATATCACCCTTACTTGTTTAGTTTCTACTTGTCCCTTGATTCACTCTATTACTTCTATAATTTTCATTATTTGTCAACCTCCACATGAGCAATGTCAAGAAACCCCATTATCATAGTTATATGGTAGGTGTGAGATAATGGAAAATCAGCTTAGGAACAAATTTGGTTCTAATGCACGCATTATTGAATTTTACTCTAATTTAAATATTAGTCCAATTTTCAATGGAGGATTTACTCCCATACCGAAGAACATTCGAGTCTTTCCTATTGTTGATTTGCATTCAGGTCACACAACACACTTAGAGTGTCGGTTCTTGCACTTCAATCCACGACACAGCTCAATCCTTAGATCAAGTGCACTTTGGATGCTCAGATGGTGCTAGTCCCTCACGGCAACAACGAAAGCCCTTGTTTTTCCTGATCACATAGAGTATTTGCTTAACAATGAAAATGATCTATTTTTTGCATAACATGGGAAGTGAGAATTGAAGTGCATATTCAAATGGTTACATTTTCCTTTTTCAAAAGGTAATTAATGTAAACTCTATATGTTTTACAACTAGTGCATTGGAGAAGTCTTTGATATTGATGATGCCTAGGCTACTCTTGACGAGCTTTGACACCTTGCCACCTAATTGCTTGAAGAAATGAAAACAATAAGAAATCCATCTATAAAGTTGCCCCCATTTCACACATATGAGATGTCGTAGATCTTGATCTCCCCACAAATATGATTTTATAATTACCCATAAGCATATTTGATGCGGCAAATTTCTATCAAGTTTTAGACCCATGATTTTTTTTTTCTTGCTGATAGTTGAAACAAGTAAATGTTTTTAGTTCCGTTTGAACAGAACGCTATCCTTTGAGCTGTAAAGCCTGTTTAACTGGACTTGCCAATACAAATTTGGTTCTGTTTTTGTATTTCCAGTATGAACCTTGGATATGATTTCTTTATCAATTTCCACCTGATTGCAGGCCGCTCATGTTGCAGCACAGTATGGTCAGACGGCATTTCTCTATCAAATCATCATAAAATGGAATGCTGATCCTGATGTCCCTGATAATGATGGACGGAGCCCTTTACACTGGTACCTGATATATACTCCTACTTGCACTGTAGGCATTGCCTTAATTTTCTTTTCTTCATTAAGGTCTACTAGCATATTAAGTTCATGGCTTGATTTCACTGTTCCAATTTTAGGTTCCCCTAGCAAATTGACTAAAACCTATCAGTCAATGCTCCATTGTATGGGGACCATTGGTGCTAACTCAGTGTTTATGTTTTTGCACATCATTTTAGGGCTGCTTATAAGGGATTTGCTGATTCCATACGCCTTCTTTTATTTCTAGATGCTTACAGGGGGCGGCAGGATAAAGAGGGTATACCCATATTTTGCTAATTTTTTCTCCCTGCATCTGTATTTTTTTTAAAGAAAAATAAATTGGCCAATCCTCTGAGTTTTTCATTCTCCTAATAGATTGCACTCCCCTTCATTGGGCTGCTATCAGAGGAAATCTAGAGGCATGCACAGTTCTAGTTCAAGCAGGGAAGAAAGAGGACTTGATGATTACAGATAATGCTGGTTTTACTCCTGCTCAACTTGCTTCAGATAAGGGACATCGGCAAGTTGCTTTTTTCCTTGTAGGTAGCATGCATCTCAAATAATCTCTCTCCCAAGATAGTGTCAAATTGTTTGCTCACTGCATGTTATTGCTATTTGATGGTAGGAAATCCTATTACCTAGCATCTTGATTTACTTGGTATTGGATTGGCAAAATTTTGTGTAATGTTTCCAGAATAGAGCAGCTATGCAAATTTTGGACGTAATCAATCATAGCTGGCCATTGTCCTCATGACTTGTTAAGAAATTTTCCCAAGTTGGCTTCCTTACCAGTATTGAGTATGTTGAGAAGTGCATAGTTTGATCCACTCTAAAATAATCGTCATTTGAGAAGTGTGTTGAGAACCTGCTTCTGTTGTTTAATATCCACTTCCATTTGATTTCTTTCTATTATATATATATATATATATATGCAATGAATATTCAAAAGTTTTAAAATTATTTTTAAAGTTTTTATTTTAATTTTCAGAAAATTTTAGTAATGATTTTTAAATATTTTTTAATATACTTATTATGAAAGAAGGGAGTCTTGGCACAATGGTAAAGTTGTTGCCTTGTGACCAAGAGGTCACAGGTTCAAATCCAGGAAACAACCTCTTGCAAAAAAAAAAACAAGGTAAGGCTGCGTACAATGAATTCCTTCTCCGGTACCCCACGTGGCGGGAGCTTCGTGCACCGGGTTATAAAAAAAAAAAAAATACTTATTATGAAATTTTGGCCTGTCCCAATTTATGATTGACATGGCCCAAGATAGCCTTGCCTAGGTCTTTTGTCCAACCCTAGGTCGGAATGACCAGAGCACAGCCATTTGCATGCTACGAGTGCTGATAAATTTTTCGCTGACTGCTCTATGAACAATCCAACAATTCAGTTCAATTGAACTGCTTTAGTTTCTCTTTGAAACTGTAATTTTCAGGGCATAATAGCTGAATTTGGTTGTAAAAACAATTTGGCACCTTATGCCTGTACTTATGTGTATTATTTTCTCTCTTTTGGGTTGTGACCTATTCTTGCTTTGTTACTGTTTTTTCTCTCCTGCAAGTCCATTCAGCAATTTGCCAATACCTATTTGATACTTTGCAGGGCAATGCTAGAATGGTGTTTGACAGGCGATGTGATGGGAATAGCAACTTCAGTAGGCTATCAAAGTTAGGACTTGCACCTATTCTTTGGTGTGTCATAGTTACTATGCTGTTTACATACATTCACTCAGTCCTTGCAGGTATGCCACTGTAAATCGGCAATAACAGATACATTTAATTTACTAAATTCAATATATATAGCTTATTTTTAATCTTCTCTTGTTTTCTCAATGTAGGTTCTTATGTCTTCGGATTAACCATTGTCTTTGGGCTTTTTGCCTGGTTAGGAGTCTTCCTGGCAGTTACAGGATTAGTTATGTTTTATAGGTGTAGCAGGTATGCTCTAATTTATTGTTAGAGTTCTTGGAGAACTGCAAATTTTAATAGAATACCATGATTAGTTGTGTAGTAGTTTGCTATTGAATGATGATTCCTGGGAATCACGCCTCTGCTAGTTGTTTCACTGTTATATGGAGGCTTGGAGTGGTTGTTCACTATATAAATTGGGATGTTGGACAATTTTTTTTAGACTTGCATGATACTAAAATTAGTTAGAAAAATGGTAAATATTTTTGATGTTATATTGTCATGTCATGATCTCTCACAGTTAAGAGATATCAGAATCCAGTTATCTCACAGTTGCTATAATATTAGCACGATTGTC
The DNA here is from genome assembly GCA_025175895.1 of Wurfbainia villosa. NCBI lineage: Eukaryota > Viridiplantae > Streptophyta > Magnoliopsida > Zingiberales > Zingiberaceae > Wurfbainia > Wurfbainia villosa. Next base: position 98,421,791 of record CM045988.1, on the reverse strand, counting down.
TTTTCCATTCCTGTACAGCACGGCTAGCACCTGGTGCACTAAGAAAAAGGAGAAATACTAACTTGATTATGTTCTCGTCCTGTTATCTTTGTTGACTTAATTACTTTATAAAGAGGCTGGTATGATAGGAAGAAAGCTAATTCTCAGTTCTGTTATTTTGTTAGGTCCATTGGTTCATTAGTTGGAGACTTATCTTTGTTTGTAAGGATGCAATTATAATTATAAATTGGAACCAATTATGCACCATCACATCCAACTTATCTCAGACTGTGTGCCTATGTAGTTAGATGATACCTTGTTTTCAACAGGGCACTTCTTTGCTTCATGTGAGTTAGGGCTCTACATTTTTAGTAGGTATGTTGTATATCTGTAGATGCATAAGATTCATTTTCTGTTTGGAACAGGAAAGATCCTGGTTTCATCAATAGGAGCACAAGGGATTTACAAAGCATCAGAGATGATGTAAGTTGTAAAATTGTCATAGAGACTAGCTACTGTATGTCTATACCAATGTGACTCGTCGAAATATTTTAATGAATACCGAAAGCTATTTGTTCATTTATCTTTCCTTTCTTGAATATGAAAGACTATTCATCAACAACTCTACGTTATGCTCTATGTGTGCCATAATTAGATTTGATTTGGACTTGCATGCCTACATAGTAAATACTTTTTTGTTAGCAACTATAAAAGGCTTTCCAGTTGTTCTTTTTCTTTTATGCATTTAGGGGCCTTGAACCTCAATTTTCTATTGTGTAATTTTAAAGCAGTTTTGTGTCAGTCAACACATGTAAAACTTATTATTTTACTTTCCAATTGGCATATGAAACTAGTTCGAGACCCTTGATACTAGGAGAGCTAGGCTTCCTCAAGCAACCTCAGGGGCCAAGTTTCCACAAGGATGATAGAGCTTCTTGGAGTCATCACGAGGGCCGAGTTTCCACGAGTGCGGGGCTAGGATTCTGCTGCTTCTTTTTTTAACTATATTTTTTAGGATACGTTCTTAATTGTTTCTTGGACGAATCATTTCCAAATACTAAAATTAAACCGGTGACTACACTCTTGAGGTTATAATGACTCAGCACTAACATTTGTGTGCATATAGGAACCTTTGCTGAAATCAGAGTTAAATCATCCTGCCCTGATGGCCGGGAATTGGTCTCAGCTGTGTGCAACGTGCAAGGTAAAGTTTTCTTGTCCGTCAAGGCGATCAGATTGCCTTTATCATTTTTCTCTAGGAGTATTTGATATAAATTTTACTGAATCGATACTCAGATTGTCAGGCCACTACGTGCAAAGCATTGTTCCACTTGTGACCGATGCGTCGAACAGTTCGATCATCACTGTCCATGGGTATCTAACTGTATTGGCAAGGTCCTCTACCCTTGTTCCATTTTTTCCTATGCCGTGAATATTTTTTCATGCCCAATAATTGATTTGCTGCTTCATTGATCATTAATTCGCAGAGAAATAAATGGCACTTCTTGATGTTTCTCGTTCTCGAAGTCTCTGCTATGGTTGTCACTGGTTTAGTCGCCATTACAAGTATGTCTCTTGAAGTTGTCTCTCTTTTAAACTTTGTCTGAGTTTATGATGGCACTACTAATCCTGCAGGAATCGTGAGAGATCCGTCTCCGCCATCTTTCGGTGGATGGTTGAGTCATAATGCTACCGAGCATCCTGGAGTCATTTCATTTCTAGTGATGGATTTTTTCCTCTTCTTTGGAGTTGCTGCCTTGACTTTTATCCAAGCATCACAGGTATGCCATTAAATTAGAAAAATCCAATTGTCTTTGTATTCCGCTACTAAATTCTTTTCAAGTATGCAAATCTTTATAATTTGTAACTTCCATCGATCATGGATCATGTTATGTTTCTTTTTCACTGGTACCTAATGGAGACTGACATTTTAACCCGTTCACCAAGAATTTTACTAGCTATTCCCTTTCTGATTTTGATTCAGAATAGGTTTCCAATTCGCGAACAACTTCAATAACCATCGTGTGTGGCTAATTAAGTTATTCGACGTGATTCTATGATCTGTTTGACTTTCCATCATGATTTAAAATTCTGGTGCATTTCGGTCAACACAAGTAGAACATCTCTGCATGTTGTGGGCTGGAACCAAAACGGGGACCGACACAGCCGATGCATTCCTCAACTAACTCGACCACTCACTGTTGTTAATAGTCTCATGATTTAAATCTACATGTGCCGCCGCTGCTGCTCAGCTTCTTTGCTGCCTGCCTCAGCAAATGGCCGCGAGGGTAAGAGATTGTCAGGATCAAGATCCTACATAGAAACGGGAAGTAACCAATAAATTTGGATCATGGGATTGAAGCATAGCATCATAAAGTCCTACTGTATAATAAGAATAGTTCAAAACGATGTATGACATTTGTAATTGATCATATATATTGACTTTTAATGTATAATATTAATATGAAAATCTCCAATACTACAACAACAACAATAATAATCAAGCTTTATTCCAATAGGGTCGGCTATATGGATCCTTCTACACCATTGAGATATATTCCTTACTGTATCATCATCTATAAAAACTACAATCCGGTGCACAAAGCTTCCGCCACACGGGGTACCGGAGAAGGAATCCATTGTACGTAGTCTTATCTTGCTTTTTTGCAAGAAGCTGTTTCCAAGATTTGAACCCGTGACCTCTTGGTTACAAGGCAATATTCTTACCGTTGTGCCAAGGTTTCCTTCTACTGTATCATCATCTATACTTAAATAAAATTTATCTTGTTTTATTGTTGCTAACTGATTTTTTTTTTGTCTTCTTCCTCGTTTGATATGCGTATTTGTCATCTTTTCATATCGCTTAACTGGAGCATTTATTAGTCGTCTAAGTCGTCCGTACCATCTTAAATGTGTCTCATGGAGTTTTTCCTCAATAGATGTAACTCCGACTTTCTCTCTAATATTCTCATTTCTTATTCTGTCCATTCTCGTATGTTCACACATCTACCTTAATATCCTCATCTCTATAACCCTCATCTTTTATTCATGTGCTCCAGTCATAGTCCAATATTCAACTCCATATAACATAGCAAGTTTAATCGCTGTTTTGCCGAACTTTCTTTAAAGTTTTAGAGGTACTTTACGATCATATAAAATATTCAATGTTTTTCTTCATTTTAACCATCCTACTTGTATTCTATGTAAGACATCTCTCTTAATTCCTGCATCATCTTGCAAAAATAATTTTAAATATTTAAAGCTCTCAGTTCCAGACAACTGGTCATCCCCTATCTTAACACTTGTTTTATTACGATACAATAAATATATTAAAGATACAATAAATTCTTAGAGTATGACATATATAAAGTAGAAACTTTTAAAAAATATATGATAATTATAAGATGATGATAATAATAATTAAAAAAAAAACTTATATAATTCAAAACTTTTTCAAATGATATGATAAAAATATTTGCTACAAATGTGATTGTCATTGAATGTACATATATTCTAATCAAGGGGCATATGTGAATATGTGATTGAGATTTGACTAAGAAATAGTATGCAGAGATGGATCATATTGACGCCAGTATTGTTTCATTCCAGCGAGATTGAACCTCCCAACTCATAATGAAATTTAAGTTCTTGCTTTTTGATCCATTGATTTTGACAATCCAAACACAATGCGATATCGTAAGTGTTTCTCTATTTGCCTTTCTTATCTGCTAAACCCTCCTGTTTTGTCTTCCAGATTGCAAGAAACATAACGACAAATGAAATGTCAAATGCCATGCGATACAGCTACCTCAAAGGCCCAGGCGGACGATTTCAGAACCCCTACGACCACGGTATTCGCAAGAACTGCTCTGATTTCTTGTTCAAGGGGTACAATGAGGACGTGGAGCTCCCAGATCGAACACCTGCCTCTCATGAGATGGGGATGATCCAAACGACCGGAAGCCCAACTGTGCAGAATGGGGAGAACCATTCGCATCAACTGAACAACAGCCATGTCTGCGCTGATGATGTTCAGACCAAAGATTCCAAACATGTTAATCTTTCAAAATGTTGCAACGACAGCAAGAGCAATGGTGCGCCTCTCGGACTAGGCTTTGGCTTAGGCTCGGGCCTTGGTCGAAGCAACCGGCACAACACGAGGATTCTTCCATTGTGATACTTCCATTTTACAGGTTCTTCTTCTTCGGCTCGTTCGCCATGTATCATAATTACTGAAAATATTCTCCAATATTTGTCATTGGCAACTAGATCTCTGTGGTAGGTTATTGCATCATCTGGATGCAGGTCTTGCCTGATGAATTATTCTACACTCATTAGTGTTGTATATTTTCTACATTTTCCTACGAGAATCGTATAATTGTAAGGAGGAAAGAAAAAAAACACTTTCGGTCTTGTTCGTGTGGGTTATAACTGAGAGTGACAATTTATGTGAATCCCCCCAAATGGAACAAATATCCATAAATTATATTCTGAATTTATCAAGTAGATAAATAAAAAAAAAATATTTACCACTAGTATTAATTAAGTAAAGCTTGCACGTGTGGATTATTATAAAAAATTGATAATTTGAAGTCTTTTATTTGGTTTTAGGTTCTGGATTATTTATTAAGATTTTTTTTTATTGTCCCTACGCGATGATATGGTAGTTAAAATAAGACGGCGCTTACAGAAGTAGCATCGATCGATTTCGAAAGAGATTTAATTTTTTTTTAGATTCAAATGATTTCATGTGTTTTGACTACCGTATCAAAGTTCACAGAGTACTTTATGATTTATGATTGAGTATTTTATGATTTACTTCTTCGTAATGATTATGGGACAGATCAATAGGATCATTAGATTGACTATTCCATGATGCAAAGATTGAAATTCGTCGATCTAGCGGCTCTTATCAGTCCGCCTCCGGATCATTATAAGGAAGATAAATTACGATAGACTTTTAGCTCTTGAAATTAGTAACTAGCCTACGAAGGAACGACATCCGATTTTTTTATAAACATGCTTAATCCTTAGATAAAATATTAAAAAAAAAACCTCAGATGCATAGCGGTTTAACCTTTTTTTTTTCAAGAATTCAAATTTCAATTATTTAAACAAAATCTAAACAGTAATATTTTGCCAGCTCAGCATAGTTGCTACGTGTCGATACATAATTGGCTGATAAACGCTAACTGACGTGGTCAAGCGTTCTCTTTTGCTACACCGTTCGCAGTTCGACACCAAGCCCATTGCGATCGCGGGAGAGAGAGCGAGAGAGAGAGAGAGAGCGCGCAAGTCTCGTCGTTCTCGCCCACCGCTCGGGAGAGCGGCCGCGATCGGGTCGCCGTGGCTCCGTCGGTGGAGAAGGGGCTCACCCGCCGCAGGACCCATTCCTCTTCGAAGCCCCCCTCTTTGCCTCCGCCTCCCTATTCGCTCGACCACCAAGACCTCCCTTTCTGGCAACAGAATTGGTTCCTGTTCCTGCTTCTCGTCATGGCCTTCTCTTTCTTCGCGCTCGCCGTCTTCCTCTACTTCAACCTCGAGCTCACAGAAGGATCCCCTGCACCCGCTGCCGCGGCCGTAGAGGAAGGCGTCGAGGTCGGTTGATCTAGTCCGAAACCCTAGATTGCTTCTCGGGTTCCGAGACATTTTAAAAATTTTAATTTTTAATTTCATTTTTTGATAGGTAACGTACGGTAGCGTTATTAAGTTGATGCACGAGAAGACTAAGTTTCGGCTGCACTCGCACGATGTGCCGTATGGTTCCGGGAGCGGGCAGCAGTCGGTCACTGGATTCGCCAACGTTGATGACTCCAATAGCTATTGGGTATGGTTTAGAATTGTTGGTGATACTACTCTATTTTCTTCTATTTGCACACTAGATTCTTAATAATTATGCTATTGTTATGATCAACTCACAAATGTAGATTGTGTTTGAAGAATGAAAATCCAAAAGTTTGGTTCATTGAAGTGTTGAACTGTAGGAGAATGACTCTCTGCATCGATTGCACAGATTATTGTTGGAGGAAATTAAGGACAATCATGTGGACAGACGTCTTTACTTGACAGAGTAGAAAGGATTAAATGATATTGTACCTCCTAATCCATATAGAGAAATCTTAATGACAAGAAAAATTCATGTAGGCGAACCTTGGGCCGTAAATAGTTGAGAATCATGGCTTTTTATTGCCATTGCATATGGGCAGAAACTTAATGGCATGCCTCTATGCATCCGAGGTGGATTTGAAGCTTTGTTTGAAAAGAAAAAAAAATCATATCTACCATTTATTTTTTGTTTGCTATCTCAATTTGAATAAGTATTGGGAAGCATATTAAATATCTCAACCTTTATCATCACTTCTACAATGGTTGACTGCCATATTAAATAAAAATTGTCAATTGCTTTTTGGTTGAGCACAAGGATTGTGCTGTATTTAACTAGAATAATAAAGACGGGTTATTTGGTTCCATTCAGTAGTCAATTGTATGTTTGATAGACATTCAAATGTGAACTAGCATTGTCCTGATTAAATATTATCTGTTTACTCATCTCATTCATCTCAATATTTCCTAGCATGATATATGGTATTATGGTTATCAATGCAGATTGTCAAGTCTCAACCTGATTCTTCTGCCAAACAAGGCGATATAATACCTCATGGAACTATCATAAGATTACAGCATACACGAACACGAAAATGGCTGCATAGTCATCTGCATGCTTCACCAATAACAGGAAATTTGGAGGTCAGTATTGCTTATGATGGTCCATGTTGATTGCTAACATGAATTTGCTATTGATTTTCTATTATGGTCTGTGATTTTCTATGGTTCCATTGATTCACTATTCACACACATACAAGCATTTGATGCGAAAATAGTCATGCTTTCTTCCTGCATCGTGTTATTGACGCACATCCAAACTTGTTTAGAACAGCAACCAGGAGTTTGTCTATATAAGTAAATAAAACACTTCACTTTTTTTGACTTTGGATTTTTTGAATTTGTTGCAACCAATTAATTTCTGGATTTTCTATTGTATTTGCATATGCACAAAACTAAATTCAATCAGAGAATCTGTGGATCGGACAATTTTATGTATGATTTTCTTTGGTGCATCATCTATTGATGAAGAGCTAGGCAGAACTTGGCTATGAAATGCCTTGGTGGACAGATTTTGTGGATTTAGGCTTTCTGCTTGTGGATTAGCAATTAACCGAAATGCAAATCTAGAAGATCCAGCTAGGATGATTAGGAAATACCATAATCAATAGGATCAGAAATGGATAACACTTATCAAAGGACCAAAATATGATTAATAACATGATGATCAATCAATTGAAATAGCAGCAAAGGTGCTTGTTGTAAATCTTTTAGTTTGGTGACTAGAAAGAAATGTCCGCGAGGAACTTGTCATTTAAAAGTAAATATTTGTAAAACGTACCACATAGAAAGCTTGTCATCATCGTCCTCATCACCATCATGTATAGAGCCACTTCAGCAATAGATCCGGTTTTCAAAGAGTTTAAAGTTCCTTCAAGATGAATCAAAAATCATTTACTTGAACTATGCTGAGTTGTAATATGAATCCAATTAAGTAAAACCACAATACGTTGATTTCTGTCAATCTGTAGTTTCCATTGAAGTGATTCTTTTTCAGATTTTTTCCGAATATGTCAGATTGATGCGATTAATGGGTTCTACCTTTCAAGCTAGCTCCAGATGCCTTGTGTAGGTTACATGCTCCAGATACCCTTTCTTCTCCTGTATCTTGATCGTGCTATTAGCTGGAACAAACTTCGTTTTAGTTAAGACAAGTCGTCGTCTGACTGTATATGAATTTCTTAGGATAAGATTCCCTCCGACATTGGCGAAAACAGCATCACAGACACTGATTCACCGAGTTTCTTAACTGCTTGGCTTTTGCACACAAACACAATTTTTTTTTTTCATTGATCAGATGATTTGGTGTTCATGTCGATCATATTTACCCAATTTTGATCATTTTCTTTTTTCTGCTGACTTACTATAGGTGAGTTGCTTTGGAGGAGACGACAACTCCGACACCGGAGACTTTTGGCAGTTAGAATAGCTTCATATCTAACCTTTTTTTGCAGATCAATGCATCTTTTGGACTACATTCCTTACCTAAATCATCACTACTTTCATATTTCAGTTTAGAGATTGATGGAAATGGGAAGACATGGAGACAAGATCAGCGGATAAGACTGCGACATGCCGATACGGGCGGTTACTTACACAGTCATGACAAGAAATATACTCGCATCGCCGGAGGACAACAAGAGGTAATTGATCGCCTCATGCATTCTCCTTGTCACTAACCAACCTCATTTCAACTAAAATGTAGATTTGCTAGTGTCATTACTGATTGATTTGTATCTTTGCCATACCTTCAGGTTTGTGGAGTTCGCGATAAGCGGTCTGATAACGTTTGGTTAGCAGCCGAGGGTGTCTTTCTTCCAATCAATTCGAGCAAGTGAAAATTTCAAATTCTCGATCGGTATAAAAGATCGGTTACTCCTGTCTTGAGTTGTGCTAATCGTGAGTTCTTAGTATGCTAATCATCAGTAATCGAAAAAACGGAGCAAATGCTTATTATTCATCTCAATCTATCAGGTTTTGTTCGCGGTTAGTGTGTTTAGAATTGTCCAGTCCACGTTTAGTCCATCGTATTCGTTAGGGCTACTCCAAAGAGATTGTTTCTTTGCGATCGAATTGGAAGATCACTCCTAAAGGTCTCTTCTCGTCGATGGAGAAGGCTCTTTTCTACCATCATTTTAGCATATTTTTCCCTCAAGATACTCCTTGGGGAAGTCGACTATTAATGAGTGGACTCTCATAGATAGTCTTTTGTCGATAAGTTAGCACTATCATAGTCTCACCTATTGATGAAGGTCCATATGTTTCGAAATCAACTCATGTCGTTGTTCCTTGCATCTCTACGAAGGTCGTCAATGCATTGCATATGTTTCGAACTCAACTCATGTTGTTGCTTCTTGCATTTGCATCTCGATGGTGTTCGTCTCGTAGTAGTGATCGATCGTCGATCGGTGAGTGAGATGATAAGCCTCTTGATAAAACAATTCAACACTTTGGTGAGTTTAACTATCTACTATTGATAAATTTGTAATTTTAAAAATTAAATTGGGTTGGAGTGTAAAAAGTTTTAAATGCTTTAGATTGATTGTTAAAAATAAAGAAATATTCATAAATAAAAATAATAATAATAACATTTCAAATGGCTCTTTACGCTGAATCACACAGATAGCACATTTTCCATATTATTTTTAATAATATATTGAAAATAGTTTACTTTTAAATTTTTGGCACGTGGATGTGGCCCATCTCTGTCCCCTCACGCGCAACACACGTGCCGTAACTAACCGGTTGGTCACTTCATGATGAAGACAAACCACATCTAAACTCACTCTCTCTTTTTTTTTTTAAACCTTTTTCTTTTACAATTTCTCGTCTAAAATAATTTAAATAAGCAATAAGTTTTGAAAAAAAAGATTATTTTTATAATTACTTCATAGAATAGCCACCCTATTTCTTGTATTACATTTTCTTTTATCATACTTATTTTTAATATTTTTTTTAAAAAAATTTCCCATTAAATTTACTCGCTTGTAATCTAATCATTACGAATTCTATTATCTTATGAAAAAAAGTTTAAAAATTAGGATTTTTTAGAAAAAAAAAGGTAAATTTTTACAGGGGGAATTGATTTTTTTTTTTATTTAGCATTTTTTCCATAAAATCAAGTTAGTTATTACAATTAACTAACTTTAACGGTGGACGCTTCAAATTACGGTGTATGAATATCAACAGCAAAAGCCAGCTCCCGATGAAGAGACACGTCATCTCGAGGCAGCGCAGAAGAAAGGGACGTCTCAGTCAGTTCGCTGAATCCCAGATCTTCACTTCCATTTTTCTAATCCAACAACGTCTTTTTCCTCCTAAAAATCTCGTTTTTGGACGTAGATTACTCTCAAAACTTCATCTTTCGCTCGGTTTTTGTCGATTTGCACAGAAAACGAGGGGTTAAAATAATCGGAACCGGAGAGAAAAGGCGGTAGCGATTCCTTAAAGCTGCAGCAAAATCCACGCTCTGTATCCGAATCCACTCTCCCTCTGCTACAAAGATGAGTTTTTGGTGCTGTTGGATGAGTATTTCAACCTTTGCCCCATCTTCTCCGCAGTGGAAGAAAGAAAACTGGCGTGAGCTCTACCCTTTAGCCTAGGGTTTTTTGGTCTTCCCATTTTGTTCGGCACATTGGCGTTTCCGTTTGATTCGGTTGGATTTTAACTATGTCGTTGTTTCGGAAGCTCTTTCACCGAAAGCCACCAGATGGGCTGCTGGAGATTTCTGAGAGAGTTTATGGTATGCTTCTGATGCCATCAAACACCTTTTCTTATAACAATGCTGCAAAATGAAGTGGATATCTAAAATAATCTGATACAAGTTTGTGCGATTTACTGCATTTGGTGTTTCTTTACTAGAGATTAAATTCTTTTGCTATATGCATTTGGTTGTTTCTAGGGCTGTAAATGTATTGGATATTCACGAACAAATTAGATATTTGGTTTGATAAGAACTCCTTTTGTTCATTGAAAAACAAGTTTGGATACTAGTGAACTCGATTTTTAATGTTTATTGTTAACTTGTATAAAACTTGATTATGACCATGTTTTTTTAGTTTTTATGCTAATGTATTAAACTATAATGTCTATCTTACAAATTTTATAATTTTATATTTCCTATAATCCATTAAAAATGAGAAAAAATATACTTCATTTATTGGATCAATGAATTATGAGGACTACAATATTTGTAGTTGAGCTTGGTAAAAACTCAAGATCGACTTAAACTCAATAAAACGTTTAATAAACAAACTTGAATAAGCTTGATATGAAAAATGAACAAGCTCGGCTCATCTTGGCTGCCTAGCTAGTTATTTCTTGTTTGATGTTTGGGTGTTGTGATGGAGCTCTCAGTCACTAATTCGATAACATATATGAAATTTCTGAAAAGTTTGTATGTTTGCTCCAATGCTTTAATAAAAATAACTTCAATCTGTCCATTTGCAGAGATTTGTCTAATTTCAACAGGGATAGTATCTCAAAATTCCCTCTTTTTTCAAATTATTTCTCACTCCATTTTTTGGACGATGCATGTTTGGGGTATAACTTCAACTTCAGCTGTTAGCTTCAGAACCTAATCTTAGACAAGAGTAACTTGCTTGTGAATAAGAAACAATTTTGAATGATTCTAACCTCAAATAGACTATCTACATCTGTTCGGTTTTTGTTGGAAGAAATTAACTTCTGTTTAATGATTGCAGTGTTTGATTGCTGCTTCACAACGGATGTCTCCAAGGAAGATGAGTATAGGTTCTACATTGGAAGCATTGTGGTGCAACTTCAGGAACATTTCCCAGACAACTCTTTTATGGTGTTTAACTTCCGAGAGGGAGATAGGCAAAGTCAGATTTCCAATATATTATCAGAGTATGAAATGACTGTGATGGACTATCCACGGCAATACGAGGGATGCCCATTGCTCTCTATGGAAACAATTCACCATTTCTTGAGGTCAAGTGAAAGTTGGCTCTCATTATCTCAACAAAATGTCTTATTGATGCATTGTGAGGTAGGTGGCTGGCCGGTTCTAGCATTTATGTTAGCTGCGCTTCTAGTGTATCACAAACAGTATGCAGGAGAATGGAGGACGTTAGACATGATTTACAAGAAAGCTCCTCGGGAGCTTATGCATTTGCTGTCACCTTTAAATCCACTGCCCTCCCAGCTGAGATACTTGCACTATATCTCGAGAAGAAATTCTGACTCCGAATGGCCTCCTCTTGATCGGGCTCTTACTTTGGACTGTGTTATTCTTAGGTTTATTCCAGATTTTTATGGAACAGGTGGATGCAGGCCATTGTTCCGAATATATGGGCAGGATCCCTTTCTTGCTGCCGATCAGACTCCAAAAGTGCTGTTCTCAACACCCAAAAAGAGCAAGTTAGTCCGCTTCGACAAACAGGTAATTTCTACAATTCAATTGACATATGGCCTTTTTCGATCAAGTGATTTAGAAGATCTGTTTCAGCATTCTGCTTATTTTTGCTCGTGCAGGAAGATTGTAAACTTGTTAAAATTGATATACATTGTCATATTCAAGGAGATGTGGTGCTAGAATGCATCAATTTGGAGGATGATCTAGAACATGAGGAGATGATGTTTAGAGTGATGTTCAATACTGCCTTTATTAGGTCTAACATTTTGATGCTAGACCGTGATGCGGTAGATATCTTGTGGGATGTCAAAGATCGGTTTCCGAAGAATTTCAGAGTTGAGGTCAGCTTTGTGTTGTAGCATTTGATGAGTTGGTCCAAATTTATGCTTGCAATAATTTTGTTTTTTTTTCATTTTTTTTTTGTGAGCAGGTTCTCCTTTCAGAGATGGATACATCTAATTCACCACCATCTTTGGAGTCGATGAGTGTTGAAAAGGGGGAGTTTCTGATTGAAACATTTTCTGAAGTGAAGGAAACATTTAACAAGTTGAATTGGCTGGAAACAAAACCAGATACTGCATCAGAAGTTCTTCAGCAGATTGCTTCTTCAAAAGCTCTTCAAGATAAGTTGGATGCAGTTTCTCCACCGAAATCTGGGAATAACGATATTCTAACAGAACTAGGTCCTGGTGTGCTGCGTGAGGAAGTCCTTTCTAATGAAACCACAAGCACAAGACTACTATCCTCTTTCCCTAAGAGGTATTCTGTTCCACTCCACAAAATTTCTGATTCAAATGCAAAGAACAATATCGAATTGCATGGCCTCCAGATTCCAAAGAAACTTCCTTCTCAGATTAAAATAATATCCCAAAGAATTCCAGTATCTCGGTCAACTCCTGCCTTTTCTTCTAATTCTATTCCAGGCTTTCATCCAACTGTTTCAAGGTATCATAGTGCATCATCAGATCTTGGAATTATGTCTCTGCTTGATGACCATGCATCTGATAGCTCTGAGGTAGCCAACACAACAAAGTTTGCTTCAGCACTTGCAACCATTTCAGCTTCTGGATCTACCATTTCCACTGATTCACGACAACACTTATCATCATCATTATTAACGACTTCAGCAAGCTGTGCGAAAGAAGCTTCACTGTTGCCACAACAGCTGTCGTCAGCACCACTACCAACAACTTCAGCTATCTGTTCAACAAAAGTCTCACTAGCACCTACCCATTGCCCTCCACCTCAACCACTTAGAGTAACTTCATCAGAATCTTGTCCTGTACCTCCTTCACCCCCACCAAAAGTGACTTCATTTTCTCATCTACTTATCCCTTCGCCTCCTCCTCCTCCACCTCCTCCACCACCAATAAAAGTGACCTCACTTGTTCACACATCTGTCCCTTCTCCACCACCACCACCTCTTAATAGTGTGCATGATACAATAACTGAAGCTTGTGTCAGTTACAAACCACCAGTTCCAGTGAAAACATTAGCTATGACATGTAAAAGCTCTAGCTTAGAAGTGCCATCACCACCTGCTTGGAAGATATCAACTTCAGAGTCACATGCTTCCATTCTTACTATACCTTCTCATCAGAGAAATTCTGTTCAATCACTAACATCAATGCCTTCTCCACCTCCTCCTCCCTTAAAAGGCACATCATCATCCCCTTCCTCTGCAGCCTTGAAAAAAACTGCTGCTTCATCAGTTGCAAATCAGGTAGCCTCAGTGATCATATCAAGTAAGACATCACCCGACCCCACTTCACCACCCTTGATTACCTTGCCGAGTCCTAATACTGACATTTTTCCACTGAGAAAAGGAATTGATACTTCTTCTGTTCCTTCTCCACCGCCTCCTCCATGCCCTGCCCCAGCAGTTGCAACATCAGCAATACCTCGACCGCCTCACATATTATCAAACAATTCTGGTGGTTTTGCTGCCAAAATATCAGCTCCATCTGTACCAGTTCCTCCTGCACCACCAAATTCCTTGAAGAGCCTTACTGTTCCTAATTCTTCTGGAGCTAATGGAACTAACCCTGACACAATACCTCCACCGCCCCCTAGTGGCATCAGTGCTCTTTCATTAGAGGGGAAGGGACGGCTCCCTACTAGAACTCCTAATTTCAGAAATTTGCAGTCTAACCAATCTTCATCAAAAAAGTCTAACTTGAAGCCATTGCATTGGATTAAAGTAACAAGAGCAGCACAAGGAAGCTTATGGGCTGAGTCACTGAATACAGATGAATTTTCTAAGTACGGTTGTCCTTTCTTATCTTTTGATGGCTTTACTTCTTTGAAATCTATCTCATACTACTAGTTTTTTTTATTGTGCTAGGGCACCAGAGTTTGATATGTCTGAATTGGAGAGTCTTTTTTCAGCAGCACTGCCAACACCTGATGATCAGTGTGCGAGTTCCAGGGGTGGGCGTTGCACTGGCCCAAAATCTGTCAAAGTTCATCTGGTAAACGGTTGCTTCTTGTAAGTTCATCATGAAAATGCACAGATACTATTTATAGGCAAACCTTCTAATACAATTTTGAGATATACATTTATCCTTCATGTTAATTTTGTACATGTGTATCCCCCAGTTTCTTTCTTCAAGTGTTTCAGTTATAGTTTCTTTTAAACTTGTACTTTTGTGTATAAACTGTTCATAATGACGAGAAAACCCAATAATTCTGTAATCTTACTGCAAGAATTGATGTTGGATGCTTTACATACAATTAATTTCTTACCTTGTCTTGGTTGGCCTATAAATGGCAGCCAAAAGGTCTAAAAACGTTGAGGGACCTTTGAACAAGCATCTCTCTAGCCTTAACTACATTCCGACTTCATGTACTTTATTTTATTTTTTTTCAGCACTCAAGTCTGAGTGGTTTCAGATAAAAAATCTGAGGTACTTTACTAGTTTAGTTTCTTTGTTCATTTTCTGAACTGACCTTCCAAGTGGACACTCAATTTTTCTATTGTTCAGATTAAACATTTTTAGAAATAACAACATTAGATACTTGGATTCACACCCTTCTAGATACTCATACCCAATTATAAGTAACATAGTAGGATTTATGAGCACTGATAAAATTGTACACTTAATCTATGAAATGCTTTCCTACCTATTTAAAATCAATGGTTTTTTCTTTTGTGGAAAAACACAACTAGAATTTTTTTTCTTATTGTTTCACATTGTAATAGAATGTTAGAAATTTTAAATTGGAAGTTTGAGATTAGGAAGTTTAGATTTTATGATTTTTAAAGTTTTAAATTTTTATTTTGAAGTAATCAAAACAAAAAGTAGAGAATTCATATTTCATTAGGATTTTAGGGATTAGTCATCTATCTATGTACCAATTAATTAAGGAATAGATCAAATAAGTTTTTTTTTTATATTGGGGGTTTTCCAAACTCTCATGTTGTTTATTCTTCAATTTAAATACTTCTCTGCGTGCGAGTTCTATTTTTTTTTTGTGCAAGACAATTATCCGTCATGTTTCAACATAATGCCTCTTGAAGGCTTCTCGATACTTTTAATATACTAGCATACCTTGGTGGACAAGTCATCCTTGCTGAATCTGTATTGTGTTAATACACCTTTGCACTGCAAGCAAATGCAATTTCAAAGGTGTTATTTTTGAATAAGTAACTTTTGATATATGCAACTTTGAACAAGATATAAGCGATTAGAGTCATAGACAACTCATCTTCGAAACACACTTTGTATTATTTTTTAGCTTTGCATATGCCTATAGCATTCTTGCAATGAGCATGTGAAGCGCTTTGAACGTGGTAAATACTAGTATTAATATCTTTTGCATACGTGCTTGCAGATTGATCTCAGACGAGCTAATAATTGTGAAATCATGCTTACCAAGGTTAAAATGCCATTAAATGATTTAATGGTAAGTAGGTGACTGATGGTTGATTTCTTCAGTGATGTTATTTCAAAACAAAACATGACACTTATCTTTTTCATGAAATCATACTTTCATGTTATTAAATCATGTTATTGTCTAGGTGAGAGACAAGTTGAATATTGTTGGTATATTAATGTGAATGATTATGGGAACAAAACCTTAGCTTGGTGTATTTTAAAATCAATTTCTGATATATACTTTAGAATCATCCTAAGGCAGGAGCTTGCTGCTGAACATTTCTTTCCATTAATTTCTGGAAGCTGTTTATTTATGATCCTACACAGTGTCGTCTTTTTTACAGAGTTCGGTTCTTGCCCTTGATGATTCTGTTTTAGATGCTGACCAGGTGGATAACCTCATAAAGTTTTGCCCTACAAAGGAGGAAATGGAACTACTCAAGGTAATATCTAAATCTGTTCACTTTTGATGGTTTGGCTTTTACGGGTTATTCTGTGATTGTTAGCTCTTCTACTTTTGACATTTTTCTCTTATATTGCTTCAAGTTCACGTTACTTTTTTCCTATAATTTCAGGGATACAATGGAGACAGAGAAACTTTAGGGAAATGTGAGCAGGTTAGTGTGCTTAGCTGCTGCTATTTATCCATTTAGGTTTCAGTAGAAGGTAGAATTTCCATGCAAATAGTAGTTTGAGTCAAACATGCCCATTCCGGACATTAACTCTGTCAAACTAATACAATCCATGTAGTGTACCGTACCGACACATATAATGGACCGATCAGTCACTAGTCAACCTTAAGTTTCATTTAGATTTCTCTACAAGTACCCTTGTGACACAAGGAAATGATGTGTGAGGTTAAATAGAGTAATATAATTCTTTAACAGCCAACAGAGGAGGAAATGAAATGTACAATCATTGTTTGTTTTGCCTAATGGATTTATAGCTGTTGAAGAGCATGTCTTCTCGGTATAGGATGGGGTACACAATTTCTTACTCGATTTTGCTGGTGAAATAAATTTTCTACTATATCATTCGAAAGGGTCGTCGAGAATTAAATCTTGGTTTACTGCAAGAAGCATCACAAGATGACTAAATTGATGTCGTATTAAGTTCTATTTTGCTACTGCATCGTAGGCGACTAAATTGTTGTTGTATTAAGTTAGGTCTACTGGTTAATAGCTGGAGTTTCATTCGAACTTTGCATTTAAGCAGTTTTGATTTGTGTGCTTACCATTCTCCTGATTTTGAACAGTATTTATTGGAGCTGATGAAAGTGCCTCGAGTGGAATCCAAGTTAAGAGTCTTCTCGTTTAAAATCAAGTTTCGCTCTCTGGTTTGTAATCACCTGCTTTGTTTATTTTGGATGAACTTTATGATGAGGCTTGGAATAAGTTTCTTTGAACTCTTGTTATAGGTCGCTGATCTTAAAGGCAACCTGAACATTGTCAATTCTGCTTCACAAGAGGTAAATCGCCTTTCGTTTTGTTAATTTTTTTCAGTTTACCTATCGCGGGACTAACCTAGTTTACAATCAAATACTTTAATCCTCAGATCAGAAGTTCTGTTAAGTTGAAAAGAATCATGCAGACAATTCTCTGTTTGGGAAATGCATTAAACCAAGGAACCGCCAGGGGTGAGTCAAACTTACGGAACATGGTTCTTTCGATTCCTCTGGATATCAATATCTTGATTCTTAACCTTCAATTTAGCTCAAGGTCGAGATTGTTGCCATGGGATCAACCAAGCAAAATTACGACTATGTTAAAGTATAGTAGTTTGTTTTGCTTTGATTCTCATGGAGCCTTAATTTCTGAGATGAATCTGAATCAATAAAAATGCGAAGAAACTCACTTGGTTACCGGTATTATTAATTGCAGATAAAGTAGATCAAAACACAAGTTTCGTTCCGAGTTTAACTGAAAAAATTGACGACTACTACTTCGCTGACATTTTGTAGTAGGAAACTTGTGTTCGATCTGACTTTTTCTCCAGTGACTCCTGAGTAGAGGTCTTTCAAACTATGTAGAAAGATTAGTCTGAGCCCATTGGATAAGTGTTCCATCTAGAACTTATGTTCAGTTGGGTTCAGGATATTTATCGAATACATACTCTCATTTTGCAGGTTCTGCAGTTGGATTCAGGTTGGATAGCCTTCTCAAACTGACAGATACGCGAGCACGTAACAACAAGATGACGCTTATGCATTATCTCTGCAAGGTACGTTATAGTCGTAAACTAGTAGCTATAGTTGTGTGCATAAGCTTATCAATACGCAACTGATGTCTTGAAACTTTGGGAAAAATCTTTTGGATTAGTTGTATACAAGAATTGGGTTGGTTATGTTTGGTGATACACAACTGATGTCTCGCTATTTACGATTAAATTAGTTACACGTGTCCTCGGGACCTAACTTGAAGTATTGGTCAACATGGCCAACACATCGGTAAATGCCATCGTCGCTTGGGTTTGTCTCCGAATTTAATAAGATTCTTTTTCTGTGACCTTTTCCTTTCAATTGGTCTGTAAATTACGGGCATCCTCAGCATTGAGACGATACTGAAACTGTCTCATTCTAGCTGAAGATCGAACTCTAGCACACAATAGCGGGAACGAATTCTTAGTTGCTTCTATACTTTTTTTGCATTTCGAAAATTGCAAAAGTTAGGAAACTTCTTGCTTCAATACACATTTTTCACATATTCAGAATGCATGGTGCTATCTCGTTTAAGCTTCCTGTCGATTTCTTTATTCCGTATATAACCCACACACAGGTTCTCGCGGAGAAGCTACCTGAACTTCTCGACTTTCCGAAAAATCTTGTTAGCTTGGAAGGTGCAGCAAAGGTATGTGTGATTACTTGACTTTTGAAGTCGTTTACGATGCATTTAGAACCTTAACACAATGTATCGGTACGTTTTACAGATGCAGTTGAAGATTTTAGCAGAAGAAATGCAAGCAATAAACAAAGGCCTCGAGAAGGTCGAACAGGAGCTAACAGCATCTGAACGTGACGGTCCTGTTTCGCAAGTTTTCCGTGAGGTAATCACGCATGTCGTATAGCTACTTCCATGTATTTTGCAGTGATCGTTTTCTACTACATATTTTCTGAACTCTATCGCTCAGCGATGTGAAACTCGGAAGAATATCGATTGTTTTGTTATATTCTTTTGAATAATTTTACCCTTATCGCCTAAACTCCTTTTTGTTAGACGCTGAAGGAGTTTTTAGTCGGTGCCGAAGCAGAAGTTAGAGCTCTAATTTCTCTCTATTCCAATGTGGTAGGCAATGATATTGTTTACAGTGTTTCGCAATCTGAAAACTCATGAATTGCTTCACAAGTTTCTTAACTCCTTCAGGGTAGGAATGCTGATGCATTAGCTCTTTACTTCGGAGAAGATCCTGCGCGATGTCCATTCGAGCAAGGTGACTAATATCCCGTCTTAGCGAAGCAATCACTACTCGAATAACTCGAGTTTGTTTTTATGTTTTCTTCTCAATGAAGAAGTTTCAGATATTGATTAGCAAAAGCAGTTACTTCAACTTCTCTCATGTCGTTCTCCGTTTCCTGTATCGATCATTTCTGTGCAGTTGTCTCGACGCTTCTCGACTTCGTTAAAATGTTCACACGCGCCCACGAAGAGAACTGCAAACAGCTAGAGATGGAGAAGAAAAAGGCACAGAAAGAAGCAGAAGTCGAGAAGCCAAAGATGTTTAATTCAAAGAAAGAACCACAGGACATAACATCTCCAGCTGATAGAGCAGATAGGAAATAGTTGGTGCTTTCGCCGTTAGATCGTGCGAAGTTCTTCTTCATCGTGTATCCGACCCGAGCCACCTGAGTATGATCGAAGGACAAGATTCCGATATAGAACATAACAAAGGAAACTATCTCAGTTCTACAAACTATGTAGTACATGGAGCTATCCTCGCCGCTGAAATCGTAAGTTATTTATCAGTTTTTCGAATTCATCGACTGTGCTAATCTCGTTTAAATTGCGATACACTCGACTCAGCTCTTGGTTTCCTTGTGCAGCTTCACTATACAAAAGGTGAGCAAATCAGAATGCTTTGTCGGGTCGCCATGTACAGATTGCTAACACAAACCTATATCGAGTTAGTCGCTTCAACAAGTTTCTGTTTGTCAAATACGATCCTATGAATGTTCTTCACATCTTGTTTCGCAAATGATGATATAACAAAGACAAGTTTTGATATGTACTCTTCAAAAGCTATAAAGTTTACGCGAAAATGTTGTGACTTCTAACAATGCGAGCAATGAACACTAAACATATGAATACACAAAGGTAGTTGGACAAATAAACCCTAAAAGTGCCATTGTTGATTTAGTGAAAACTCAATTATAAGGATACGACTGGCTTTCAAATACCAGCTCAATTTAACCAACACATTATTTAATATCAAATAAACAAGACTTTTTAAAAAATTTCATCACAATTTGAGGAGAAAGATGAAAACATTCCATTCCAATTCAATTCAATTTATGTGATACAAGTTGCCTCTTAAGATTGCTGTAACATTCTTTGTGAAACTCTCATTTGCAAGTTTGGATTCACAAAAGATGATGCACAACAGCTACAAAGACAAAGCTAATGGGAATGAGATAAATTGAACTGATTTTGTTTCAGGATGTTTCGACGAATCTGACATTGCGCGGGAGCATGAATTCGGCAAAGACAGGATAATGAGACGACGGGTAGAAGCCATCGATGTTGTTGTTCACAACTTCACACGTTGTCGGCACCAACGAACGGCCTCGAAAGAGAATCCAGTCGACGTGCAAATCTTGAGTCTGGCGGTCCCAACATAAACATAGAGCTCTAAATATCAGCTTTAAGAATTCTAATGCACCTTGCTTGTCGCCTGCAGCACCAAAATGTGTTTGAACTAGCAATTGTTGACTAAACACTTGATACTATCAAATGCAAACAATGACCGAAAAGAGACGAAATATCGAGCGAAAAGTTACCTTTGAACCCATGATATGTGCATACTAGGGACACATTTTTCCGTGTCCTAGCGTTCGGCCAAGCATCTCTCATATCGCCGACAACTCCATGCTCTCTGCAATGACATGGAAACCAATATGCTAATGAGAACTTGATTTAAAAAAACATAATAAGAGGAAGAAATTGCAAATTTCCTTTCACCAATCAGATCGAGAAATACATCTCATCCTTTTAATACAAGAGCAATTTCAAAAACACATTATACTACACAAGGCATCTCATTTGTTTCTTTTAACTGTCATAAATCTTAGCCGAAAACAATGCAAGAGCAAATTAGCAGAAGAAATCCACCATTATTCCAAAATAAAATTAAAAAGATTTAACATTCAACAGAGAAATTATAATAGAAGTCGCAATGCCTCAATATACAAGTTGTCAATTGGGTAAAAGATGGCTAGACAAGTATAATGTTTAAGGGTCAGCAATGAGTATGTCCAGCATATTTCGAGAACTCATGGAATAATTCTACTGAAGATTGTCCACTCGATCAGTTTAAAAAGTCGCAACCGGTTTAAGATACTTGAATATTTATTTTGCCATGTGGTTTACCTGGATCTTCCTAGCAAAAAACGCCCTGTAGTCGATTCCTTTTGACTGTTAAATCCTCCACAATAAATGACGGGCAAGTTTGGAGGCAAAGAGGCTATGTGCTGCCATGTGAGTAAAGCACTTCTTCTACGTGCACGCGGACTGAATTCGTCAAGGTTGGTATTAACAATCTGGAAACTGAATCCTGGTGGTTCTACTCTCTTGAGTTGAAATGTGTGTGAATCAAGTCAAAGAAACAAATAGCATTTAGAGGCTACAAAAAAAATTCTATTATTCGAACTTGTTTGGTAAGAACAAATATGGTAGGATATAGCCCATGTAGCAATGGATGGCACTGTAGCTCCCCATGATATGCTTCCTGGAACAGAAGGTGATTCCGACAACCAAAATGTACCACCTTCAAGAAACTCAACCTTCATGAATTCGAAGAGATTGTCCACAAATGACAAATAAATTATAATAGAAATTTAGAGAATATATAGTCTGCGAAGAGTTTTGTAGAAAAAGATAATGAAAGCATTAGTACCTTGTCTTTGTCATAGAAGATTGTGCAATACTCATCTGTGGTATCTTGAGATCCTTTTCTTGAAATACCAAATTGTTCGTATGCTGGAGATTGATAAAAGATTAGTCAGATAGTTGGAAAAGGATCATTCCCACAAACTGATCTTGGATTAAAAAATGTGTGATCAAATAGCAGAATTTTTCCAACAACTGTTAATCTGCATTCAGTAGAATGGTGAAGAAGAATTGCAAAGATTTAAATCAAACTATCTTAGAAAACCATTAGGGAAAAAAACAACAACATTAAAGGTGAACAAGATTTCTCAAGGAAAACCTTTTTTATTTTCTCAGAAATACTTTGTTGTTCATCATTCTGAAAATGACTTATTTTATCAGACATTCGATGACCTCGTATACTTTCTTTTCCTTATGAAATACCTTTTTATCTGCCTCTCCTGTCCATTGTTTCTTCACTGCTAATCCTTAACATGGGACTAAAATGCCAAAACTTTATACTGCTCAGCTTTCATTGGCATGTTTATGACAGGCCATTCATTTAATCAAGCATGATGGTCGTGCATTTTTTCATGTTACCAATTCACTGTGGCAAAAAAAAAAAAAACAGATTTGAATCTAGCTAGACAAGAAATTGAAACAAAACAAAAAGTGCATTTGCTCACACCATGATTCACTATGGCAAAAGGACTAAAATCTAAATAGTTGAACAAATGGAATAAATAGAATTGCATTTCTCATGCCACACCAATTCACACAAGAACATAGAAAAGAGAACCATTGAAACATAGGAATGGTGCTGACTTCTCCAACCACAAAGAAGCAGTTTCTAAGTTAAAACCATACATAACTCATTTTACGAAAACAAGATAAAGAGAAAGAACATGTCCACTGTGGCATCACAACAGATCGTCAACGACAAGAAGAAATAGGACATTCAGTAGAAGAACAAATGGCACATTAAATGAACTACAATTCATAATCACAAAACTGTATATTTTGACACAGCAATCTGACACTAACATCTTAGCAGTTAAGTGATTACCAGGTAAACACTGCTGAAAATACTCCAACTGCCACTTTAAGCCTACAATACAATCACCATAGAAACGAAAAAAAAAAAAAACAGTTCAGAAAATCTTCACTGAAAAGGAAAGAGATCAACACCTAGATCTGCAGATATCTGCAAAGAACTCACCTTGCTGAGTGCAAAGAATGGTCGGGGAGTAGTTGGTGATCACACTAACGCAAAGATCCCTCCGCTTCTCCCACGAATTGGGGCTATCGCTCGGAAGATCCCCTTCGTGGAGATTAAAGGTCATAACCGAGATCGACACACTCATCTCTCTCCCCCAGCCTATCTGCCTACTCCCAATTCCGAGACTCTAACCCAAGAAAAGGGAAAAGATAACAGTGGTCCAAAAAGCAAAAGCAGTAGCATAGAGGATCACATCAAAGATGGCATCTTTGGTACCTTACACGATTGGAAATCACATCTTTGGTGGAAAGATCGATCCTTGGAAGCAAAATAGGAGAGGGTTTAGGGAATTGAAGCGGAGAGGGAAGGCGAAGCAAGAGACGAAGAGGGTTTCGTTTTCTCGGCGCTGGAGGACGGGAACAGATCTGAGCCGTCCATCGGTGCTGATGAGGGACGGCGCACCGTCCGTTCCGATGACTATGAGCCAAACGTAGAGCGCGTTCTATCCTGTGTCCTGGTAAATTAGACCGAGTTAATTGACGGTTCATTTCCTTGCCTCATCTGAACCGTTCGGTCCGGTTCGACTGTTGGAGTCAGAAAGCAAAAAGGGCAACCGCCGGGTGGCCAACAAATCACATCTGACCTAGCACGAATCTCGACGCATCGATGGAGCGCTACAAAAGCACTCGAGATCGAGGGGAGGCCGCGTTTCTTGTCCTCTCCATCGGCGGCGAAGAGTACTACAGGATAATGGGCGGCAGCGGCGGCGGAGAATCGACGGAGAGCGCCGTCGTTCCTAGGGCGTCCCTGGACGCCGTCGGAGATACCTTAGCGGCCGTCAAGGAGCTTCAATCTCATCTCCTCCAGGCTCTAGCTCTGGCCGACCCCGACGTCCTTGCAGAGCTCCCCCCTCTTCACCGTGCCCGCGCCTTTCTCGTCCTCGCGCGGACTGCCTCCACTCTCGTCGAAGGTGGCCTGGTCTCCCTTTCACTCTTCCAGTTCTCTGCTTTTGTTTCTTCCTAATAATTCGTCTGAAAATTGTCTCCTTTTTTTTTTTTTTGCTTTTATTTCGAATTGGGCAGTGAGATTGAGGTGCGAAGGAATTCGATCAGACCAACATCCCATTGAGAAAGAGCTGGTATGCACTTGCTCGTTCGCCTCATTTATGAAAATGCGTCCTTTACGTTAATTTTGAGAAATCTGAGTAAGAGAAGTTGTTCTTGATGATTTTAATGGCGTTAATCGATCTTTATCTGCAGGATAGGTTAACCTTGTATCAAGATAAATTAGAACGATATGACGACTGGAGTAATGGTATCCAGGATTGTTCTGATGTTTCCGTGACGAATTTCCATTTAACTTGTTTCATTTGCTTGACTCATTGCTTACGTCTTTTGTTTCTCCTGATTCCTGTGGTAGCACCTTTGCGGCCTTCCGCTCGGCTGAATTCCCAAGCGGCGACCCGTTTTATAGGTCATTCACTACCTGACTTGACTCCAGGTATGCAATTTCATTTCAGTTACCTCTGTGGATCATTGCATTGTTTTTAGGACATTGGACTCAGATGGAAGAGTTATTCATGTTTCAGAACAGAGGAAAAATCTGCGAGATCTCAGTCGAGGGGATTTTGTCAGGAGGCCACCTGACCACAATAGAGCAAAAAAGAAGCATAAACCGAATAAACAATCTGCCCGTGCTGCCGCGCAGGAGTTTCTCGAGAAAGCAGCACGAGAGCTGCTTGGTGCATGTCAGCCTGGTTTGAAGGGGCCCTTGCAAGTTATATCCGACCAGGAGGATGATTAGATCGGTTGACATTCACTTATGAGGTATATAGTAAGTTCAAATTCATCCAATGATATGTTCTCTCTAAGAACAGCTGCAGTATGCTATATGTATTTCATTTTCTACTATATACCATTTCAGTTTGTTATGAGTAAGTTGTGATTCTATCTTCATAAGCTGCATTTTATGTTTGTCACTTAGGAGGATGATTAGATCGGTTGACATTCACTTACGAGGTATATATTAAGTTCAAATTCATCCAATGATATGTTCTCTCTAAGAACAGCTGCAGTATGCTATATGTATTTCATTTTCTACCATATACCATTTCAGTTTGTGATGAGTAAGTTGTGATTCTATCTTCATAAGCTGCATTTTATGTTTGTCACTTGTTTTCAAAATACAGCGACTTTTTAGTGAACTAGATTTTGTGCTCTTTTGGTTATTTAGTCTGTAGGAATTGCTGTCCAATTTGCATATTTCAACTAACATGGAAGTAGATTCAAGCATCTGAACAAACTATTTAAAAAATACAGCGACAAATTAGTTTGATTTGTAATTTTCAAACTATTTCGTAGATATGTATGGTTCAAGCATCTGAACAATTAATCAAGGTGGCAATTTGAATTTTGAAGGCAAGTTAAGATTTTAGGTAAAGAATACAATTATGCTTAAGGTATCAAATATCAATCTTTCACACCACACACACCACTTGTGTTCTCAGTTTAAGTTATATCGACGGCAATGTTTGCTGCTGTACAATTTTAAATAAACTAGCGCTGTCTTACTTTGTCGTTGCTAAAGTATATTGCTTGTATTTCTCAGTTGCTAAAGGGCCCATAAATACGAGTCTATACAGAGTATACAGAATCATATCGATGTGAATACCCTATTATGGAAACTAACTAATGAGAATAACATCTACAGAATAAAGGTATATGGGATGATTTCTCGGGCTATTCGGAATCAATGGCTAACTTACCCGATCTTAGCTGCTCTTCTTGTATCGAAGGGCTTCATTCGATAAACAGTAAGGCAATTTATTCTCTCATTCGACCCCTTTCCCATCAGCAAATGGTATGAGAATTTGTTCTCTCATTCTATTTGTTATTATAATGTAATCCCGCTTCTAACCTGAATGTATATATTTGAAACACAATTAATTATCAGGTACGAGTTTGTCGACTTGATTCCTACATAAGATTTTAGAAGAACCATAAAATCTTCATCTAGAATGGCTAGTACAGAAATCCAGTCACTAAAAAATTAAAGTTGTTTGCACTGCAATTCGCTAAATTGCTTTGCTTCATAATAGAAAATTGGGCAACTATGAAATAGATGTGTCATATTAGATCAAATGAGCTAGAATTTGAGCAATATAACATCATCAAATAAGATTATTGATATATTAAAGGGAAAAGGTAGACATAATTAATTTATATACATGTGTGTGTGTGTTTTCTGATCAGCAACAATATAATTTAACATAATGGTATTTATCTATTGTTAGAAATAATCATTCTTATTAGGTATTATTGATATACATTACCTACATGGCGCCCGACTGGATCGACCAACTCATTGGTACGCTCACTTAGTCTATGTGGCCTATCTAGCCTGATGGCTCCTCTTCCCAACTTGACTAATTCTTTTCCAAGTTGATTGCTTCATTTGGCCCACCCTCTTGTTCAATTCATTTGGATTAACCTATTTGTTTGGTTTCAGCTGTACCAATCAACTGGTTTACTTGTCGGTCGACTTGCCCAGCCTACCTGCCCGGTTCAGTCGGTCACTCATGTTCAATAGCATAGTTTTGAAGAATGAAATAGATAAGGAATAGTTAAAATCATTATGAATTAAAAATCACTAGGAGGAGTTAATACTCCAAAGATCAATTTCACAACCAACCATAGAAAATGCTTATTCTATGGGAATTTACCTATTCCATATATTAAATCAAATTCACCATTACTGAACAGCCACATGAGTTTTCATTAACCTTGTTTTACAATTAATTGGAATGTTTCATTTGATTGTTCTCTCTTCTTAATTGTACCATAATTTACTCAAGGTCTTCTAACACTATTTCACTCTTGGAACAGGAGAGAATCCACCTACCTTGTACCAGTCCTCACTCCATTCAGACAAGGCCTTCAAATCCTCATTTCTCATCTCATTCCTTGGAAAAGCAGCCAAAAAAGCTATCATTTTGTTTCAGCAATTGGGTCGAAGTGGTGATCAGTGGCCTCACATGAAAAGCTTGAGCAACATCTATGGAGCAATGTGATTCTTTTTCTCAGATGTATTTATTGTGTTTTTCCTACCTCATTAAGTGATATAGATATGTTTTTGTAGCCTTAGCACACTGGTCTCAATATTGTGTAATGGAATATTATTTCCCTGTTCAATTTTTTTTTGGAGAATTAATTTGGATATTTTATTCTATCCAAATATATAATTGAATTAGATAATAGTTTACTTATTTTAAAGAAATAATTTATTTTTATATTATTTTATTTAATTTGTCATTATCAATTATTTGCCACAGTCAATTTTTGAGAGTTTCCTCTCATTCTCTCTTTTTGGTGTCTCTTTCATCTTTATTGCCTCCTCCAT
This sequence comes from Wurfbainia villosa, assembly GCA_025175895.1. Classification (NCBI taxonomy): domain Eukaryota; kingdom Viridiplantae; phylum Streptophyta; class Magnoliopsida; order Zingiberales; family Zingiberaceae; genus Wurfbainia; species Wurfbainia villosa. Next base: position 98,394,200 of record CM045988.1, on the reverse strand, counting down.
TATTGTACTGCAATTGAGCATCAAAGAATGGGACAAGAGATGCAATTTTACAAGATGAGAATCAAATGATTTTGAGAATTTTGTTCGGCGATTTATCAAACGTTTCTGAAATTTAGAATTGTTTAAAAAATATCTCATATTTTTATATTTATTAAATAGTAGATTTAATTCTTTTTTTATTCTTTCTATTATCATCAACGGTGTTGAAATTATAAATTCCAATACCATCACAGATGGAATGTAAATTCCAACACCACCACATCGAGATTCAATTTTCGAATAACACTACGCAGATTTGGTATTGAATCCCAACACCACTATGATGTTGGGAATTCAAATCTCAGCACCACTGTGGTGGTGCAATTCTAGCACCACCGTCGTGATGCTGAAAATTTAAATCTAACACCACAGTGGCGCTGAGATTTGAATTTTCAGCATCACGTTCGGAAATTAAGTGCGCTATTTCTGAAAGGTAAAAAAGGAATTAAGTACGCTATTTAATAAATATGAAAGTATATGATGTTTTTTGAACAATTCTAAACTTCAGAGTACTGTTTAGTAAATTATCGTAAATATTAGACTATAAATTTTAAATATTTAATATTAAAAATTTAGATCCGGACGAGAGCTCCGATAACCCTCCCCTAAGGTATGCAACAGAGCAGTATGTATGTTTGTCGAAGTGTTTGCCTGACCGACTACTTCCATTGCTCTTTCCGGTTCAACGATAAGATTGCGGTTCGATCTCTCTCCCCTTCCTTGCAAGTAATCGCAACCGAACCCGAAAAAAGTGAAAAAAAAAAAAAGGGTTGAAACTGTAAAAATAAAACTACAGGCGGCATTTTAAAAAAGTTCGACAAAATTATGTGGGTCAAAACAAAAAAAAATCCCCAATAATGAATTCCTGCTGCACCGTATGATTTCATTTCATTTCATGGCGAGCTGCCATGGCAGAGTCAGACAGCAGCAGGTCAAGCAGCGGACACCTGCAACATCGCAGCACGGCTCCTCTCCTCCCTTCGCTGTCAACCATCCAAAAGCATCTCTGCCCTCCAAGAAGGAAAGATCCAAAGGCAACGACCAGGAAGGTAGATGTGTGATCTGATCAAGCGGAGGAAAACCAAATCCAAAGGCAAGGCCAAAAGGCAGGAGGTGAGGTGAGGTGAGGTGAGAAATAGGAAGGAAGAAGGGAAGACAAGGCAGGCAGGTGCCCTCATGGCATATGGATCACCCAACCCAGCTTCGGCTTCACCTCTCTCTTTCTCAGATCCAATACTTCCCCGCAGAGGCAGATGTTGCCAGATTTGCCCCTCTGCGGGCCAGAAAAGTCTTCGGCCTGCGGGAAAACTCCTCGTCTTTTCCTCAATTTTTGCTCATCTGATCCGCACCTCGGTTCCCTCATCGAGCCCTAAGGCGGTAGCTTTTCGCATCTGGTGGGGAACGCCTTCGACGGTTTCCCTGCTCTTCTGCCTCCGAAGGTGAGATCTCGGGCCCTGGCCGCGGCGGCGATGAAGAAGGGCGAGAAGTTGGCCGTGCAGTCTTCTCCGGCGTCCAAGGCGCGGTTCAGGCACCAGAGTCTCGTGCAGGATTATGAGGATCTGATAAAGGTGAGATCTTTGAATTTCCGCTCTTTTTCATCTTCCGATTTTTCCTGGAGAATTTACTGCCTGGGCTGCGAATCTGAGATTTGGCAATAGTTTTTCTTTCCTTTTCTTTTGACGGAGATCTAGGATTCTTCATATTCTGCTGGAAATTTCTTGGATTTCTGGTGATCCAAAGCCAAAAACTTTCTACCATATATTACTTTCTTCGTTCTATTGAATCTGTTGATCTGTTTTTTTAGACAGAGTTTATGATGAGTTTCTTCATATAATTCTTGATCCTCTTATCTCTAGAATTTGTTTCCTCAGATATGTGTTTGAGATCAACATGTTTGAAGCCAGAAAATTTTGTGGAAATTTGTATTCTATTTCTAATTATGCATAATTAGATTCTAGTTTTGTGTAAAAATGAATTTTTCATTTTCTGCAAGATGAGAATTGAAGTTAGAGATCTCACTAAAAGTTGGAATTTTTTCCCTTCAGCATTGGCCTTTGAATAAGCTAGAACACCATTATTCTTCAGAATTTTCTCTGTGTACTCGATTCTGGCATAGCATCTTGTTTCTCATATGAGATCTCTCAGAAATTTGTGATATAAAGGCACTCTACAAATGTGTTCATCCTCTTATGATCCTGACCATAGAAATGAAATTCCATCAGGACCTAAGAATTGGAGCTCTTTAGAAAAGTTGGTTTTTTTTTTTAATCTGGAATTGGTTTTGAATAAGCTGGAGCATCATTGAACTTATGACTCTTCTACACTTACTGTCTTGTACTCTTGTTTCTGATATGAAATCTCACCAAAATTTATGATCTTAAGGTACTCTGTGATAACATTACCAAATATGTTCATACATTATGATCCAAACCATAGAAATGAAATTTCAATTCTATACCAAATAAGTGTTCTTGTGCAAAGAATTGATTTCGAATAAGCTGGAAGACTTAATCTTGTGATACTTCTATACATGCTTGATTCTGGCATAGCATCTGGTTTCTGACATGAAACCTCAGAGAAATTTATGATATCAGAGATCCTAATTGGTTTAGAATTTGCTGGAACACTATTTGATCTTGCAACTCTTATACACATACTCCGATTCACACACGCCGTTTTACTTCCGGCGATAAATCTCGTAGAAATTTCTTACAGGAAACTGCCGCGAAGAGAAAGAACCTGCACATGATGAAGCAGAAGAAACTCAAACTTCATGCCGAAATCAAGTTAGCACCACTTTCTTCTGATTATTTACAGCAAGATGAATTATGTGTTCTTTATGTTTTTGTATTTTGGTATGGTTTAAAAGGTTTTAGAGCTCAAACACCTATAGTTCCGTGAAGGTTTGCACTTTCAGTAACCCTATTGTCTAATCTGCAATGCTGTAGATTCTTGCGAAAGCGATACAAAACTCTATTGCAGAATCGATCTGGAATAGCGCAGTTTAATCTGAAAACGAAACCGAAGAGTCGGTTCTTCGTCGCTCAACCTTCGAATGCAAATGCCTCTTATCAGCTCCCTGCTAAAGATCAAAGTTCAAAATTTCGAGATGATGCTTCTCCGACCACTTCAGCAATCATAGACTTGAACCAGGTCTCTTTGCCGGTGAGTATAGCAACCTCGCGACCGTTCCTATTTTCGAAACTGATGTCATCGTACCTAAACCGAACGATCCAATGGCAGATTGGCGAAGACATCGACGAATATCAGTTTGATGCAGAGCCTTCGAAGGTAGACATTCAAATCAGGAAGAGTCCGATGGAAAGTGATCTCGAAGCTAATGATATCAAGCTCTCGATTTGTCGAGATGTTGGCCATGGATCATCAAACCAGGTGGGGAAAAGAAAGATTCCATGGCAAGATCAGGTAGCTTTGACAGTGTAGGCATTCTTGTGTGTGGCCCGTTCGATCGATCGATCGATATGTTTCTCGTAAAAGGAAACCTCGAGGTAACTTAACTCTCATACATGATACCTTTGTGAACTTGCAAGTGAGGTTCTTGCCATTGCTTGTGGTTGTTTGGATGAGCTTGGCGAATCGATCGTAACAACTAATAAGCAATTCTATGTCCTCACAATGGAGTCGTGCGACTACCGAAGAGGATCAAGTTGATCGTTTGGTCCACTGATTATTAGGCAATGTAGTTCCGGAGGAGGAGCTCGATCTTTGCTCCGATGGAGATGAGATCAAACACCCGATGCTCGATTGCACTAACTTTTCGAACTAGCTCCTCTTGACTCATGTTATGCTCATGCGCCTCTCGACGCAATATCGAAAAAATAGGGCATTCGGGCTGAGCCATATCTAAAATTTTAAAAGGTACTGAATTTTAATAAGATTAATATTTCTTAAAAAGATTTTAAAACCCTATTATATATACCCTTTTGAATCTGTCCATGACCATGTTTCTCGTTGGCTTTGTTGAAATTAAAATAATTAAAATAATAATTAATTATAAAATTATTTTATTTGAAAAATGCCAAATGAAGGAGGGTGGAAATTCTACCCAATCATTGTACTCGTGGACCAATCATTTTCATCCACGTCGATAGCTTCGTCGTCCACGAATACAAAAAAGAATAAAATAAATAATAAAATAGATGGATAATGAGAGAGAGCGACACGTAGCGAACTCAACCATGTGGTGTCCTCTCTTATCCATTATTTACTCTTTCTTTCTTCGTTGGATGGTCGAAGACTCGACGCGTGGATGGGAAGTAATATCGAACTTAATTAATAATGATATAATATTATTTAAAAAATATTTTTAAAAATATGAGGCATATCGATCCGGCTCACGTGATACACGACACTGGTCGACGTCGGCCATCAATTTACAGCATCAACATTGGAATTTAGATTATTGCAAATGTGCCCCCGGCACGGTCCAATGGTAATGCGCTTTTTCCGTGTTAGATTTTTTTATCTAAATTTTTGATTAATTAATCTTAGAGATGGTCCGACCAACTCCATGGATCTATTTCGTAAAAAGTTGGAACCATCAATCTAGCGATCCTATGATCTATTTCATCACCATTGTGAGAGAGAAATTGCGTGGAGCATTTAGTCTTGACGCAATTGACTAGAGTAGATGAGAGTCATCTTAGCTCAAGGAGAGATTTTAGATCCTCTTCCGAAATTGATCCGTGTTCATTTCGTAAGTATCGCTTTGCTTCAATCAATGCATCATCCATGTGGAGACCACTCCATGGATTTATGACGGGGCACTAAATAACTCCTACGTAAGATATATTCTATCGATCATCAAGATAAATCAGAGAAGTGTTTGCGGCTCAGCAGTTAAGTTTGGTGATGCGATTATATCGTCCCTGCAAGACAAGTTCGATGCTAAAGATGTACTTTATTCGAGAAAATAAATTTTTGATCCGCATCTGACTTAGAATCGTCTACTTAAATTTTTACTAAATTCAGACTAAAATTTGTTCCAACAAAGGATTCAATTTTTCTACTTGATATATCAGACTTCTATTCGTGTGGATATTGAATTTATTTTAATGAGTGATAGAAAATTTTTACATAGTTGAATTAATTATTTTTAAAATTAGTCATATTATATGGTTTGAATTATCAAAAATAAAATAACTAAATGGATAAAAATTAAGAAAATATATTAAAAAGGCAATCTATTTTATTTTTATTCTAAAATATCTTTATTTTAGTGCGTTTATATAACATGAATAGATATAAATGACTATTAAATAAAATTGTTACACATGTAATACTATAATATTAAAATAATTTATATCAAGTTGATAAAAAATGCTAAAAAAATAAAATTACTTTAATATTATTGATCAATATAATCACAATTGCTATAATTATTTGACAGTTACCATTGATGAATAATAATAATAATAATAATAATATAGGGTTTTCTTTTCATATTTTTTTGGAATGTGATACATTTTAGTAATAACTGAAATAAGGGGTACCTTTTTAACTTTTTCCCTTAATAAATTTGCACCTACACTTTTTTTTTTTATTAATTAGGAGTATAATCCAACAGAATATTCATAAACAAGATGATACTCAATAAAGATGAGTTTTTTTAAAATATTTTTTATTTAAATATATAAAAATATGATAAATCTGTAAATTTTATAATATGTTTTATTTAATTTATAATGATAATAATTTTTGAGTTCCATGAAAAGCTAATGGAGATAGATAAGATTTTTAATAAATAAATTTAACTATAATTAAGCTAGCTCATTTGCACTCCAACTATTAATCACTATAATAATAGTTTGACTCAAATAAAATGGAAAAAATATTTTTCAAAATCTCTCCCAAAGTTTTAAAATAAAAAATAAGCCATTGTCTTTTTTCTTAAAATTATTAAAATACTCTATTTTTCAAATCGACCATTAAAAATTGTTGAAGTATATAAAATAAGACAACATATTTTCAAAATTTTAAGAGCATTTTGACCATTTTAAAACTTTTTAGTGAATTTTAAAAGTAATAAAAGTTTCTTCTTTTTAAAGAAAATGAGGCATTCATGGAAATTTAGAGTGTATTTTGAAGAAAAAAAATCCAAATTAAAATTATTATTATTATTTAATAAAAAGTCAAAACAATAATCATTCAACAATTAATTTCAAACTCAAATGCCAAAAATCTGAACCACGAGCATTAAAATTATAAATAAAATAGAATATCTCTAATTTTATTTTAAAATTAGTTCAAAACATCTGTAAAAAAAATATTTTTTATTTTTTCAAAAATAATTAAGACCCCATCAAAAATGGCCTTTGGCTTCTACAGTTCTACTTCCTTTCGTCTGCCTTTTGGAGGCACCAAATGGACGGCTACGATGGACTAATCATCCATCGTCATCGATATCGAGCCGCTTATTTCTTCTTCTCCTACTTCCCTCTCACTTTCCGCACCACCACCTTCGCTTCTCTCTGCCATGGCGAACGCCGCAGGCGCTTCGGAAGAGGAGCTGGCTCGTTCTTCGTCGGCGGAGGAGGAGGTGGAAGAAGAGGAGCAGATAGGGACCGTAAAGGAGCGCCTTTTGGAACACCATTCCCTCAATCTCCGGCGCCGCGCACCCAACAACACCTCCCAAGTCGCCATCGTCGGCTCCAACCTCTGCCCTATCGAGAGCCTCGATTACGAGTGATGATTCTGTCTCATTTTTTTTTTCGCTTAATCTGATCTTTCGGTGTGTAAAGATGGGATCTTACAGTAGCTTTGCTTTTGATGGCCCTTCAGATTGGTCGAGAACGACCTCTTCAACCAGGACTGGAGGAGCCGAAGCCGGTCGGCTATACTGCGGTATGTCTTCCTCAAGTGGACTTTCTGCCTCTTCATCGGCTGCGTCGCTGGCGCGATTGGGTTCTTCAACAACCTCGCTGTGGAGAACATCGCCGGCCTCAAGTTTGTCGCTGTTTCCGACTTGATGCTCGCCGATAAGTAAGCCACAGTGGAGATCTTCCCTTATCCGATCCATTGCGTTAAATCTGCCCCCTTTTCTAGATAATTCGTTGCTTGTGGCGATTTCTAGGTATTGGACTGCGTTCGGGGTGTTTGCCGGTTCCAATTTGGCCCTTTTGATGTTCGCGACGGTGATTACGGCTTTTGTTTCAACTGCAGCAGGCGGTTCGGGGATACCAGAGGTGAAGGCTTACTTGAATGGCGTGGATGCTCCTGATATCTTCTCTCTTCGCACCCTTGCTGTAAAGGTGAGATTTGGATCCGCCTTTTGACAATCTTCTCATGGGAGATTTGATTTCTCTCCTCATTTTGTTCGAATGGAAATTGTTAAGATTGATCTTGCCAATTCAGATAGTAATTCTCACATTTTAGTCAAGTTGTAGTTGAAAGTATAATCAAAGCTAAGGATTATACAAGGAAACCATAGATTCATAGTCCTTATTCCTTTTAGATCCATCCATGCTCTGTTACTATATACTTTCAGGGATATCTTAAGAAAGATCTTTCCATCTATAGTTGATGGCAATTGAAAAGATAGAATTTAGAGGAAATGGCTAGAATTGGTTCATAGTATTTTTCTCATCTCGTGAAAGGATCCTTTATTTCTTACAACTTAGTCAGTTAATTTTATTGCCTGTGTTCATCAATGTCTATATCTACCCTCTTCGACTTTATCCTACTTTAAGTTGACTTCATTGAACTTCGATGCTGTTCAAGTGGTTCAAGTTCTTTTAACTTTTTGAGTAACTATGGTCTTCATTCTCGTGATTCATGAATGTCGATTAATATTTTGTATTTGTAGATTGTAGGTTTGATCACTGCCGTGTCATCCTCTCTCCATGTGGGCAAGGCAGGCCCAATGGTTCACATTGGCGGATGCATTGGGGCTATAGTTGGACAGGGTGGGTCGCGGAAGTATGGCATGACGTGGAGATGGCTACGTTACTTCAAAAACGATAGAGATAGGCGTGACCTTGTTACTTGTGGTGCTGCTGCTGGCATTGCTGCTGCTTTTCGCGCTCCAGTTGGTGGAGTTCTCTTTGCGCTCGAGTCATTGTGTTCATGGTAATCTCAGATGCTATGCATCTAACTTCATTTGTTTCGTAGAGAATGAAGAATCACTCACTACTTTTTTTATCCTTTTAGATCATTTAACAATTTTTAGTAAGAGTAGAAGTTTTATCCATGTTTCTTGACTGAAATATAAGCCTTACCTGTTGAGATGCTAATCTTGTTTTTAATCAACGAACGATAGTACTCACGATTCCTCATAATTCAGATATTCATTGCACATTACAGGTGGAGAAGTGCCCTAATCTGGAGAGTTTTCTTCACAACTGCTGTAGTTGCGGTCACACTCCGTGCTCTGGTTGATGTTTGCGAAAGAGGAAAATGCGGTTTATTTGGAAAGGGCGGGCTGATAATGTACGACGTAACTGCAGATAATATTACCTATCATCTAGCTGACTTACCTCCAGTGATCCTCCTTGGAGTAATTGGGGGAATATTGGGAAGTCTATACAACTTTCTCATGCTGAAGGTCCTTCATAGATTCAGCCAAGTCAACGAGTATGCATTATTTCTCGGTTCTATTATGTTTTGGATGACAGTTTTAAATGGGTTCTCTACTTGCATTTGATATATCTCTTTGTTCAAAAGATGGCATTTTAAACTCGAAACATTGTGTTTTACCAGGAAAGGGCGCGCCTACAAATTGCTTCTCGCTGCTACTGTGTCGATATTTACATCTTGTTGTCTGTTTGGGTTACCATGGCTGGCACCTTGTAGTCCTTGTGTAAAGGATGACTGTGCCTCTATAGACCGCTCCGGCGACTTTAAGAATTTCCAGTGCCCTCCGAACCAGTACAATGATCTGGCCAGCTTGTTTTTCAACACCAATGACAACACAATCAGAAAACTTTTCAGTAGCGGATCAAATGATGATTTCCATAAGTCGTCTATCGTGGTATCCTTCATCACCTCATATGTTCTTGGCATCATAAGTTATGGTGTAGCTGCACCTTTCGGCCTTTTCGTGCCTGTTATCTTGACCGGGGCGACCTATGGGCGTGCCATTGGAATGCTAATGGGCTTGAGCACAAATCTCGATCATGGTCTCTTTGCTGTCCTCGGTGCTGCTTCTTTTCTTGGAGGAACAATGAGGATGACCGTGTCAGTATGCGTCATTATACTAGAGTTAACCAACAATCTCTTGCTGCTTCCCTTGGTTATGTTGGTTCTTCTGATATCGAAAACTGTCGCCGACTCTTTCAATCCCAACATCTATGATCTGATTCTGAAATTGAAGGGGCTTCCTTATCTTGAAGACCATGTGGAACCATACATGAGGCAGCTCACAGTGAGTGATGTGGTCGCAGGTCCTCTACGAACCTTTAACGGTGTAGAGAAGGTCGGCTACGTAGTTCATATACTGAAGACGACCGGCCATCATGCATTCCCTGTGATAGATGAACCGCCATTTTCTTCTCCTCCGGTGATGTTCGGTCTGATCCTCCGCGCGCATCTTCTAAGTTTGTTGAGGAAGAAGTATTTTCTGCCGACTTGTTCACTTGCCCAATTTGATGCTTCAAAGAAATTTGTAGCTGATGACTTCGCAAAGCGGGGATCAGGAAAACAAGATAGCATTGAGGATATAGAGCTGACTGCTGAAGAGATGGAGATGTTTATTGATTTGCATCCATTTATAAACACTTCGCCGTACACAGTCGTCGAAACAATGTCGCTTGCGAAAGCTCTCCTCCTTTTCCGGGAAGTCGGCCTGAGGCACCTACTGATTGTTCCCAAGTCCTCCAATGTAAGATACTTAACCTAAACTTAACTCTTCAATTGAATCCTAACAATTTTGTTCTTGTTCAAGCAAAACAGGATTTCACTTGCAATTCATGATAAACAATTTGTGATCCTCAATTCATTTTCTTCACCTTCCGAGTGAAGGATGTTTGCGACGAGTCGTGTCGACTATTAGTTCATGAAGTAACTTGGTGTGACTTTGAATGCAGAGGGCGCCGGTGGTCGGTATATTGACGAGGCATGATTTCATGCCCCAGCACATCTTGGGTCTGCATCCATACCTGACGAAAAGCCGATGGAAGAGGCTTCGGTTTCGCACATCGACTTTCACAAAGTTTTTCAGGGCTCCTTCGGTGTAGTTTTGTTCTTCGCTTGTAAGATGTGTGAAGGTCTTCGATTTGTCTTCGTCGACGCCGCCGCCCGTAATAACCGAGAACTAAAAGCTTGTGTTTTTTCCATTATTCTTTGTGCAGAAGCTTGTAAGACTTGCATCGAGTTCATTTTTATCGCGAAATTTGATCGAAAAAGATGCCTCTCCTCTCAGGTTTTGTGAGGTAGGACTGTAAAGTGGCCTTTATTTGATTAGGGTTTGAAGCTCCCTTGGCGCCATTTTTGTCTCTACAAAAAAGTGAGCCTCTGAGATCAATTTTTGAGATTCTTTTGGCACAAATGAAGACGACAAATCAAACACGAACCCTCTTTGAGTTTCGATCGAACTTATGTAACTACGAGTACGACGAATCAGGCGATCTATCGATGCTTCTCGGTGCACACTTGCTCATTCAATTCCGACTCCCATTACTTCACTTCCTTGATGGTTTAGTTAGCTACTCATCCATAAAAAGTTAGATGTTTCGTCGCATCGTAGATCCTTCTATACGTTCGAAGCTTTCGAGCAATTGCAAAGGACACTACAAGTCTTGAGTTAGAGTGCCAAAATGAAGCAAGGCAATAAAATCAAACTATAAAACCTCAATTAAAACCATCCCATCTACTCATAATAATTAATTAAATTTAAGTATTAATTTTAAGATAAGAAATGATCTCTAATTAAAGTTTTGCTTTATTTTAAACGAATGTGTTTAAGAATTGGACAATTAAATAATTCAAATGTGTATCTTCCGGCTTTTCTTTTCTTAACAGAGAAAAACAAAAGATAACTAAAGAATCCATGCATCTTTCTTTAATTTTTTTTTGTTTATTTTTTAAAAAACTTATTTCTTCAAGCAAATCGATCCTCTAAGCCAACATATATATAACAATTGTTAGATAACTAAAATCCAAAAAGCTTGCAAATCTTAATGCAAATAAAATTCAAATATCATGATTTTATTTTTGAGTAGGGGTTAAAATGATGATGTACTCTTCTCGTCAATCAAAAACATGGAGATTTTTTGATGCTTTTGTAGTAGCCAAAAATAATTACGTTCGTCCTCGATATTTTTCATCATCGATTCCTCGGTGATAATGAAAAGAGATAAATCATAGAAGGTTATACCCCTTGATCCGTTAGTCATAAATTATGAGAACTTTTGAGTCTGGATAAGAGTTTTAGATCTACATTGAAATTCGACTTCTGTCTACTTGGGACAATATCTACATTGCTTTAGCCAACGAATTATTCCGAAGGGACAAGATTTCTAGATGCTCTAATTCTACTAGACCATGTCTTACACGCAGTTTCAATTCCCAATTCTGCTATCTATTCATCAATAATAAACTCATATCTAATCTTTCAAATTTGCAAATATTATCATGTGTATATTCAGATGTTCGGTCTGATTAATTCCGAGAACGATCGATTCGATCTCATAAAAATTTTTCATCGATCGTCAAGAATAAATTGAAAAATATTCACAATGTATGATCCAATAATCTAACATTCTAAAATATATCATCCCGATTAAAAAGAAAATCCTTATAAATACATTGCAATTGAAATTGAAGATCGAATCAAAATTGTCTAATTAAAAACCTACATGTGCATTTTGATGTTGCTTCGAAGCTAATATGTAATCCTTTCGGGCAGAATTGTAATTAAAATTTTGATGGAATTTTAAAAAATATATTAATAAATTAATTGTTAGATCATTCATTCTATTAATTTTTAGGCTTCTCAAATGATATGAACTATTAAAAAAATATGAACTCGAGGTGATGGTCTCTTCCGACTTCCGGGAGGAAGTGTGGTGGCTAATTTCGAAGATAAGCATCGATTCTGAAGAAAGTTTAATATTTTTTTTATTCGGATAATTTTCACATATTTTGGTTGTCATATCAAGTTTCATAAGATCCTCCGTGATTTATCTCTCTCACGATGACCATAAAATACCTCTGTGATTTATCTCTCTCACGATGATCATAAAATACTTTCGTTATTTATCTTTCTCACGATGACTATAAAATAGATCGAAGAGATTGTTAAATTAACGAATTCCAACTTTTTTTGCGGATCGTCTCTTCGATTTTGCAGGCTTTCACTAATATCCAACGAGGTATTTTTCACAAAACTTATTCACAAAAACACAAAAGACACTCTTCCCTTTAATTTCTCCTCGGGCACTGTCAGTCTTCTAACAATTCCTTTGCCAGTCACGGGAATTTGTCCCCAGCGAAAGTACTCTCCAGTCTCACTCGCATGCCAGAAACGATCCATCCAAACTTTCAACAACTCTCGCCAATAATAATTATAATTAATAAATAAATAAATAAATAGAGCAATCACAGGGACAACAGTAGAGTTCCAACAATGAGACAGCAGTCCAATAATAACACAACAAAATGATGCAAAGAAACAAATTAATTAAGAAGAAATTGACTGCTAGCTGCTGAAATGAAGACTTATAATTTATTCCCACACTCGATGAGTTCACCATAACACACTCGTGAACTAGATCTCTCACATTGCTGAAGCCAACGATAAATATTTATATATAATATAATATGATATAATATAATACGAGAAACAATGCATGCATGCAGGCACTCCTTCATGATCATAATTAATTAAGCTCGAACAGGATAATTAAGGATTACACTACTCTAATTAATTATATTGCTATCGCCGAATGAAATGGGATTCCAGGCAGTTGCGTGGAACGCGAGGATGATTAATGGTTGTGGTATTAGGGTTAGGATTTAGGGTTTGTGTACGATGAGGGGGGCGGCGTGGGCTAGATTGTGCAGGTGTAGCCCGGCGGTGGGGTCTTGCCGCAGGTGAGGAGGAGCTGGAGGGCGAGAGGGAGGTAGATGTTGATGTTGAGGAGCTTGAGCTTGATGGTGGTGCAGAGGCAGACGGCGGCCTCCAGCTCCACCAGTCCCTGTAGCAGCGGGCAGCACTGGTTGGCCACCGGGTCGCCGAGGCCGATGTGGACTAGACCGCCGAGCAGGTCCACGCACGCCCCGATCTTGAGGCTGTCCGCCGGGCAGCTCGCTGGGGGAGGGTTCGCGGGCGGAAGCAGCGGTGGCGGCGGGCAGTTTGTTCTTCCGCCTGTCGGAGGCGGTTGGATCGCCGGGGGGCCTGTTATCGGTGGGTATCCGATCACTGGAGGCACCGTGACAGGTGGATTTCCGATCACTGGAGGCACCGTGACAGGTGGATTTCCGATCACCGGAGGGACGGTGATGGGCGGTCTACCGATGATCGGGGGGACAGTGATGGGTGGTCGACCGATGACCGGGGGAACGGTGATGGGTGGTCTACCGATGACCGGGGGAACGGTGATGGGTGGTCTACCGATGACCGGGGGAACGGTGATTGGGGGGCGACCGGAGGGTGGCTTACCGGTGCCGGGGGGTTTGGTTTTAGGGGGCTTATGGTGGGGTTTAGGATGCTTCGGGGATTTGGGGTTGGAGGAAGGAGGGCAAGAAGCTCCGGCGGAGGCGAGGGGAAGGAAAAGGGAGGAGAAAAGGAGCATGGAGCCGATGAAGACGACACGACACTTAGAGGAGTCCATGGCCATGAAACTACTCCGACTCACCCACTGCCTTTGAAGAGAGAGTGAGTGTGCATGTGCTTAAATAAGGGTTGCAAGGGTTCACGTGAAGAATATTAGGCATGCAATTAGGGTTAGGGTTAGGGTTAGGGTATGGGGGCATATACCTCCATCTCTTGCATATCTAATATTTCGATTTGTTTCAGATGATCTTCTTCTGTCCTGATCAATTGTATCAAGGTCAAAGGCTCCTTATGATTTATCTCTCTCAGAATGATCGTGAGACAGGTCGATAGAAATTACTAGATTGACGATTCTAATCTTTGTGAATCAAGTGTTCTTAATTAATGACCGTGATCACGTAAAAGATTAGTTCAATACATGATTCTGAATGTGAATGACATGATTTTACTAATATGTTATATATATATTGTTAAAAATAATCTATTATGACTGTCCTTTTTAATGTATAATTCTATACTCAAATTAATACGTAGGAAAAGACAAAATAAAACTTTGGATTATATACGTCATTTGGTCGTTGTTTGATGCACCTCGACGAGAAATAAAAAAGCAATAAGATCGAAGGAATGCTCGGCGACGAATCGATAACAAAAACAAACAAATCAATATTCAGATTTGAAAGAGAGAGACCGGATAGAACTAGGGTTAGCTAAGGTCCTCTTCACTTGAAACCTAATAAGGGGCGGGGTGCAATGACAAAAGCAGAAAGATATTCCATAGAAGAACATAATTTGATCCTCTGTTGTGATATCGTTCGACGGCGAATCTAAAAAAAATCATTCGGATAACTCTGGAGCTTAGGAATTTGTCCGGTGAATAAAGTACGATTTCGACGTTGGAACGTCGACGTTCATGGATAATGTAATTGTGGAGTTCGGGCTGACCGTGAAAAAACTGTGAGCGATTTCTTGATTTACCTTTGGTGTATGGCCGATGGAGGCCGCCACTTGGGCTCTGATATTACCCTGCTTAGTTATTGGACGATTAAAGCGATTACTCTATCTATGCATGAAATTCATTATGCACGAATCTTAAAGCAATACAATTGAAATAAATAAATAAATAAAAAAAGATATCCCAATTAAATTAAACAAATGCATTGGATTACCCTATGAAAAAAAAAATACTTATAGAAATGGTAATAATTAAACTAAACAAATTGATGAGTTATCAAGATAATTATTATAGCTAATTTCTCAGATCAAACCTTCAAAATAGGTGAGTCCTTCCTACATATACAATATTATATATTATCCAAGTAAAAGAAAAAAAAAAGGAGTATGTTTACTTGTGAGATCTTAAGAAAAAGACTAGTCGATGACGTAGATAGCTAGATAATTTGGCACATGTACTTGAATAGATCTTGTATTTTTGTGCTACCATACAATGCACCACAGCTAAGCATATATATATATATATATATATATATATATATATATATAATTCTCTATCGCTAGCTATATATGATATATCGAAACCAATATTGCGATAAATGAATATAAGCTTTGTCGTTCGAGGAACTCTATCGGCTAACGAATAAGTAACCATGATATTGTAAAATGGAATAGTTTCAATTTACAAAGTACACTTAGAATGTGCACTATATATATATATATATATATATTCATTTGCTTTCCTTTCCTTTCTTTTCTTTGTGTTCAACTCCGAGAGCATCCGTAGTAAACAGGGTCACTTATTTTCTTTTATAAATTTATACGGACGATCGTATAAAAGTTAAAAAGCGGTAGTTTTGTGTTCATTGTCCGTAGTATTACGTTGTCAAAGGCTTTAATAAGATAACGGATCGAGTTTAAAAAGCATACAGTTAAAATTTTACGGACTGGGGTCCGTTTACTGCGGCGGACAGAAGGACGGAGGGAGAGTGGAGGAGCCCGTGATGGGGGGTGGGTGGCTTTGGACTGCTGTCTGCTGCAGGCTTTTGTGCGGATTGATTGGGCGCATAGGCACATGGCGACCCGTGACTTGCCACTTGTCTTTTTCTTTCTTTCTTTCTTTCTTTATTTTTTTTTTGTTTTGTTTTTGGATATGTATGCGGAGACACGCATGCATGTTTCATGCGGCTATGTATCTCTCACGTGAGTGGATAAGACGCTGTCACTGCATGGTTTTCGTGGTGGGGCCCTATCTTTCTGTGGGCGCCCAATGGTGGTCAGGCATCGCGTGCAGGACTAGCAGTATTTGTCAAATTATATATATTTATATTGCACATTTAGGCTGTATATATATATATATATATATATATATATAGAGTGTGTGTTTTATTATTCTATGCATATGTGGTTGCGTGCTGTGTGCCCGATGAATGAAAATACACAGTAATCATATTCAACGCTCGCTCTATTTCATCGATGAAAAGTCAGATTTCGATCGAATCGTGATGGAAAATGGTCGCTAGTGGTCACGACAGGATCGCTTCCGATCGCGATATTTGCCGATTCGAAGCTTAATCCGACGGACTGGTTTGGCTTGATCGCGGTAAACAAATCGCGATTGCGGTTGCCAGTGCCATGCGCCACTGGCGGTCTCGATCCAGCCAGAATCCAACCGCGATCCGGTTGGAATCAGGTCCGACCACGATTGCGCCTGCTAGTGATGCACGCCACTGACAATCGCAATTGCGGTCGTAATCCAGCCGAATTTCGACCACGATCCGATCGAATTCCGATCGCGACCTGACTAGATTTCGATCGCGATCCGACCAGACTCCGGTGTCGGCCGGATCATGGTTGGAATTCGACCGACCGCTGGCAAAATTACGACTGTTGGCGGGCAAAATGCACAGCGAGGAAATACTGTGTATTTTTCATCGCGATCGAACGGTGGAGAGCTCGTCGTGCACGAGTCGCACAGTAAATGACGCTCAGGATATTATATTTATATATATACGAGTTTGATATCTAGATCATTCGTTTTTTGTGCATTCATGCGCGAATAGAACATGAACAGTAACTTTCACCGCATGGCTTCTCCTTCCGCCAGAGCACGACGGCTCGAAATCGTCGATGAACGGTTGCATTCTAGTCGGAATTCAACCACGATCCGAACGACATCGAAGTCCAATCAAATTCTGATCGAAAACAGTCGCGATTGCGATCGCTAGTGGGCGTGACACTAGCACCCACAATTCGATCATTTTCGATTGGAATCCAACGTGATTTGATCGAACTCCGATATTAGTTGGATTGCAGTCGGATTTTAACTGGAATTCGACCATCCGTCAATGAATTTGACTCGGGCGAGAGGAGTCACGATGGAGGATTACTGTGCATTTCTCATTTATTGTCGATCGGACAATAGAGAATGAGTCGCGCATGATATCCTACACAACGATTTCATGAGTGCTTGTTCCAAACAATTCCATCAATGAGATTGTACCGTAATAAAAAATATATAATATTTTCATCGTGACCATCAGAGATGATAAACACCAGACTACCAGAGCTTGTCCTAATTTTAAAATTGAATCCTAAAACCTGAATTAAATTTGAAAATTGGATTCTATTTTTGACTGCAAAATTTAAAAATTAAGACTTATTTAATATTATTTCTTTTTTAGTTCGGGACGAAAGCCTCAGAAGCCTTCCCCAGGGTCGACTTCGATAGACACTATAATTCAACTCTTGAATCCGTTTGGATCGTCATCGTAGTCTCTATCAAATCGCAATCGAATTCCAATCGAACTGTGATTGTCAATGGTTGCGACACTGACAATCACAATCGGATTGGAACGTGGCTAGAATCCGATCAAATTTCGACAAATGATGAATGATCATTCGAGGAAGAACACTGTATATTCTCCATCGTGCACACACACATAAATATATATCATTCATAATATCAATTTTGTTTATATATATAGAGAGAGAAATGATCCGCTGCGGGACTTACGTCGCGCGCCCGTGCACTCCACACGAGACCCACGCACGGTGTCGGCATCGCCGCCTCGCCGTCCGACCACTGCTGGCCGTCGGACCGGACGCGATCGACGCACAACTCGTCGGCAGTCCGACGGGGCTCGGATTCCGACTGGTTAGCACCCGAAATCCGATGCAAACCGATCGGAATGACCAAAACACGCGACCAGCAGTGGTGCGACCACTGTTGGCCGCGATCGGGCCGGATTCCGGTCGAATCACAACTGAAATTCGACGTCGGACGGACCGACAACCGACGCCAGTCCGTCCGATATACTCGATCGGTCGCAATTCGATCGTCGGTCGGCCGAATCGCAATCGAAATTAGCTGCCAAAATCGGGCACTCAATTTGGTAGTTATCGGTCAATTCGGTCGGTGCGATCGGAATCCGGCGGAGGCGAATCGACGATCGACCGCCCATCTGATGCGGATTTTGGCCCCAATTCAGCGGAATCGGCGATCGCGAAGCGATGCGCTGCGACACTGCCGACCGCGTGTTTCGATCATTTCCGATCGGTTTGCGCTTGATTCCGGGCGTTAACCGACCGAAATCCGAGCCCTGTCGGACCGTCGACGAGTTGCGCGTCGATTGCACCCGATTTGATGACCGACGGTGACCAAATGACACGACGACGATGCATGTTGATCGGCGTAGAACGCACGGACGCACAATGTAAGTCCCCCAATAGAACATATATATATATATATATATATATATTTTGGAGTACCCGTGATTGGGTTTGGATGTGCATGATTAATTCATGGATACTTAAAAATAAAGAAGAATGGAGAAATAATTAGATTTATAAAATTTAAAAAAAAAGTATAGGCAAAATTTTATTTTTTTTAAAAAAATCATGTATAGATATTATTATTTTAATTAATTAATTTTTTGTTCATAGTTTTTTTTTATCTCCCTCATTGCAAGTCTCTCAATTCTATTTCCTTTTATAATCAATTTATTATAATATACTTGTGATATTAAAGGGACGATTTTGATATGATATGCGCCATAGGCCGCACTATTCGTATACAAAAACAGGAAAATACAATAACTTTGTCATCCGACTAAATAAAATATAATAAAAAATACATATTTTTTTTCTATAAAAGTTAGAAATATGTCCAACTAATCGTCCTCTGTCATCCGTCTCAGGACACTGACAAGAGAGATAAATCGCAGGGGAACAAAATCCTTTGACACGGTGACAAAATAGGGAGGAATTCATATGAAACCAAAGGGGATTTTAAATCCCTCATCAGACATCGAATCCAGCTCATTTTGCAAATAACACCCTGTCTTACCATCGCACCGTCTCCGTGGGGACAACAATATGTTTTTTTCTATTCTATTATCTCACCGCTCAATATCATTATCGAGCGATTAAATTTCGATCATAATTCGATCGACATAAAAGTTAGATCGGACCATGGTCGGAATCGAACCAATGCGGTCAAATTTCGATCGCAATCAGACTGCAGTCCGATCGAATTCGACCGTGATTGTAATCGTCAGCGATCGCATCCAATGATGGAGACAACCCCGGAGTAAGCACCAAACTAATCCTAAATTAATCATCTGATTAATTTTCTCCCTCGGGCCGAACATTAAAAAAAAATCAAAAGGTGCTACAGTGATTTTTTTATCCGGGCTAAAACCCGGATAAGATAGGACGTGGCTCTGCCCTTGGTCGCATCGTTGACGATCGCAATTTGATCGGATCTAATCGCGATTCAATCAGTCAGTCAATCTGTAGGATGGCGACGACGATCTCGACGGGTCAGGAGTTGAACTATAATACTTATCCGAAAAGAAAGAATTATCGGAGAAAAAAGACGAGAGAAAATACTATATATTTTTTTTATTATTGTATAATTTTATTTGATCGGACGATGAAAAAATAATCGCGCACAACACACAACTCGCAGCGATAGTCACGTAGCATAAAACTTCTCATGAGAGGGGCATTCTAAGTTTATTCAAATCTCTTGACCGCGTAAATTAAGAAAATTACCAAATACTTGATTTTCGATAAATAAATTAGGTCTAGAGAATATAGTTTCACTAATAATGAATTAATTTTCGATACCGGAAAAAAATAATAATTTTATACGAAGGGAATGATAAATAATAATAATAATAATAATATCGAGAATGTACTAGAAGCATCTCTGTTTCATAGGGAGTCTATAAAAGGCGGGCGATCGATTTCTCTGCGAGTGTCTTTGCATCTCGGCCGGGCGATCCCTTTTTGTCGGGGAGATGGAGGACATGGACGCCGAACTCACCGGCGATGGTTTAGACGGAAGCACGGGCGGCATCCAAGAGAACGCCTGGAGTTTCCTCGCTTTGGCTCGCCGGCTCGTCGATCAGGGCAATCCTTCCATCGCTCTCTCCGAGCGGTGAGTCCCCTAAACATACCTCTATTTTTTTTTTTTTTGTTGCTTTAACCTCAGCGTCGAGTCTATTGTGGGTTGTTTAAAAGTTGACATCGCTGAACTGGTCTTGTTCGTCGATTGGTGCTCATGGTAAATAATCACCGCTTTCGAAATTTGCGGCTTTGCTCACCTGTTTTGGGCGACTTGGTGGTGAAATTAATAGGATTGTTTGACCTACACTTGTTTTGCTTGCTTAAGATAGTGTTTTCGCCTTCTGATGAAGGCGGCGGGGGCTGCTGCAAGGTTTTCAGGTTGAATGTATGCTAGTTTTGATTGTTTGAATTGTTAAGCCAACATTTTCAGCTTTTCCTTTGCAGTTTCTTGAATTGTTATTTCTCCCAAAAAGAGAAATCTCGCTGATCTTCTTTGGGTGGATATGGAATTATATTAGAATCCTTATTCATTTTTAATGTAACATTTTTGTGTTGTATTCTGGTGGAGTCTGGTGGATCCATTGGCTGTATGTTACATTTGATTGGTTAAACGCCCATTTTTGAAATAGCAAGCTAAATGCTTGTAGGGATACTTCAATCATTCTACCTGACAAGCGGACTCATTCAAATTGAATGGGGGTGATTTTTTTTTTTTTTTTAACTGTGATTGTTTGATCACTTATTCATACAATTGTTAGCTAAACATTGAATATATATACCTATATTCCTCTTACATGTTGGTTTGTGGACTGATTGTTTTCTTAGAGACAATCACAAACATATATCCTACTCTCAAATAATGCGATTCCAAATTTGATTGCATTATCAGTGTTTGTAAAAGTGTAATCTATTAGGGTTAGTTTGTATTTTGTACCCATTATAATTGTATGAAGCAACAAGTAGTATGATGGTACAACCCTCCACTTAATTTACAATTTAAATGTTATTTAAGTGATGCAGAGTTTTCCTTATCATATTTTTATAATACGTAGTCTTCTTCGTTCTTTTTGTACTGTACTAGTAAGCATGGTAAATATTTTACCTCCAGGTGTCCCTTGATTAACATTTAATTTATGTTGCTCTAATCCGATTCAAATGCATTCATATGATTCTTTGCTTCTGAATTTTGGGCCTTATAATTAATTCTCCTTTACAAACTTGTCCTTCATTTTGGTTATTTTTTTTTTTCTTCTTGATTAACTTGAGGTATTGGGCTTACGTCCACTAATCCTCGGACCGACCGGCTCGGTCCCACGGAATTTTTCCACTGATCGACGAGAATAAATCAGAATGACATATGGCTCATCGCAAAAGGGTCTCGTGGACGCTTGATGGGTCAACCACGCTGGGACAGAAGACATCGTACATCACCATTCACACAACGCGCGTAGTCAGGACGGAATCGACCTTAGGTTTTTTTAGAGGAGAACTTCGTTTGTAACCAACGCACCGTGTCCCTAGAGTCAAATCCATTTTGGTTATCTTAAATTTATTGGGCGAACCCTTTTCTCTGAAATTTAAGCAATATTGCAGCAGGACGCCATCATTTTTTTTTTCTTCTAAAGTATTTGGAGTTCTCATGTGTTTCTCACTTCTTAGGACTATTTTCCTCTCTTGATTTCTTACATTGGTAGGATCAGAATATTAAACCTCCTGCTATGATACTTATCCCCCAAAGCTTAAGTTGTTAGAAATGTTTCGATTTATATTTTTTGTTTTCATTTATTAGGACTATTTTCATTACTTATCCCCCAAAGCTTAAGTGGTTAGAAATGTTTCGATTTATATTTTTTCGTTTTCACTTATTAGGGCTATTTTCATTACTTATCCCCCAAAGCTTAAGTTGTTAGAAAATGTTTTGAGTTTGTATTTTTTTTTTATTTTTTTCACTTATTAGGGATATTTTCACTACTTATCCACAAAATGTTTTGATTTATACTTTTTGTTTTTCACTGCTTATCCCCAAAACTTAATTCGTTCGAAAATGTTTCGATTTGTACTTTTTGTTTTTCACTTATTAGGGCTATTTTCAATGTTTATCCCCAAAGCTTAATTAAGTTGTTAGAAAATGTTTCGATTTGTACTTTTTGTTTTCACTTATTAGGGTTATTTTCGCTACTTATTCCCTGTTAGAGCTGGGAGCGAAAAACTGAGACAAGGTTAAAGTCTGCGAGTGGACCTCCTAAGGTGGAGCTAGATGGAATCCTTGGGGAGAGGAAACGAGCTGCTCTTGTACAGAAAAAACTCACAAGAACACGAGAAGAAGGCATCGAGAGAGCATTACCGTTCCAACGATCAAGTCAAAAAAGTGCCAAAAAAGTGGAGGTGTCACGAATCAACGGTGTAAAGAAAAAATGGTCTAGAAAAATTCTCTCACCTCCTTTTTTCGTTACCTTTATATAGAAAATGATAGTCGTGGCCTCCTGACAATGATATGATGATTAAAAAAGGATAACGGCAATCATACCTTCATTAATACTATGATACATGGAAGACACTACTCCATAAATGTCCGGTCATAATCATGTGTTGTATGATAAGATCATTAACACGATGGGTCTGACAAAACATACCTCCTCGAAGATCGCACAAATAACTTAACATGTGTCGGCGAGGCAAACCAGAACTATCATGTCATGTTGAGGCATCCAATGGAGAGAATTTGTCGAGACATCCGATGAAGAGATAGTCTGTCAAGACATCTGGTGGAGAGTCTATCGAAATCAAGTATCGAAGACATTATATGTTCCTCGACGATTTAAGCAGATCTAGGCCTCCTTTGAATCAGGATTATCCGGGAATTATATCATGGCATGCTCGTTGATCTGACTCAATCAATTGATCCACATTTGAAAGTCGCATTGGTTCCATATCATTCCCAAAGCTTCAGTCGAAAATGTTTTGATTTGTACTTTTTATTTTTCACTTATTAGTGCTAGCTATTTTCATTATTTATCCCTAAAGCTTAAGTTGTTAGAAAATATTTCGATTTGTACTTTTTTTCTCTCTCACTTATTAGGATTATTTTCACTGCTTACCCCTAAAGCTCAAGTTGTTAGAAAGTGTTTTAATATGTATTTTTTTATTTTAACTTATTAGGGCTATTTTCACTACTTATTCCCAGAGCATAAGTTCGAAAATGTTTTGATTTGCCCTTTTATTTTTCACTTATAGTATTAATTAAAATAAAATCGATCATTTTTAAAGATGAGTAGAATTAAAAATTCGAATACTCTAATGCCAATAAAAAAAATAATTAAGAAAAATGTAAATAGGATAATTAATTTGATTAACTAAGTCCTAATATGTCAAGGCACCGAGTAAATTTTAAGTGAAAAGATCAAACAAATCTTTATCCTCTTTTTTTTTTTTCTCTCTCTCTTCTATTATTCATATTCATTAACTAAATAAAATTACTATCTACGATCTTAATATTACAAATTTAAATTACGAAAATAATCTTCTATAAAATAGAATAAGAAACGTATTTGTTCTTGTTTAAACATTTAAATTTTCAGGCCCCAAGAGCCAAAGTAATGGGTTTGATAACATACAGAACGATTATTTGTTAAATTTTTAATGATCAAACATCACATATCAGTAACTTTTATTAAATAAAATTCCATATTAGCGATGCGATGTAATATGGTAAAAAAAAAAACTCATTTAATTTTTTTCTGCCAATAAGATAAACAAGCTAGCATAAGCTCTCCATAAATTAATATGGTTCAAAAGTTTTAAAAAAAATACGAGTTTTTTTTTTCCTTCTGAATTCAACATGGTTTAAGATCTATAAATTAAAACACACCTCGAAACTAGATTTAACTCCTTTTTTTTTTCTTTAATTTGAGTCACAAACTAAAATCTATAAATCAGTTCACACCTCAAAAATAATAGAGTATTTCAGCCACAAATTAAAACTATAAAAAGTAAAACAATAATTTAAAATTTCTAGAAGCATTTTAAAATTACAACAAATTATAAGCGTCTACCTGAAATTTTTCTCAAATTCAAAAAAAAAAAAAAAAATCTAGATACATTTGTTAAAATTTCTAAAGGCAAGAGGTTTAGTTAAGCAGATAAAGCCACAGGCAAAAATAAAGTAAAAGGGTTAATTAATAGTTTAATCAAAGTTCTCTATTTGCACCATGCATGCATGCATTAGTTACTTAGTATAATGACAAGTGAGTTAAACTCAAAGATTTCCTTCCTTTTATTTTCTTCTTTGGTTAATGCGCGAAGAGTTTAAATCCAGATAATGAAGTGAAAATATATCAAATTGCGAATCAGTTACCTTTGTGCATCACAGAATTCCCAAAGGTGAATTTGAATAGTTAGCATTCGCCTGAGTTCATGGAGCGTCCAGTTGCCGAACGATACGAGAACACCCAGGAACGGACGAGAGTTGTGCCCAAAAAGAGAATATCGAACTTCCAACTGTTCCATTCCATCTTGCAATGGTAGTGGTCGTGGTGGTGGTGGTCTCCTCGGCTGATAAAAACTGGGCAAAATCGCCTAGGAATATAGAGGAGAAGAGTCATCGAAGACAGTAATAAATAATGCTCAAACAATAGGAACTAAAATCTTGGCACATTAACAAACTTGAATTGGCATGGAATGTCTCATAAAGTTGTAAACGACATAATTAAAGCGTTGTCGTCGTGCGATGGCGCTATAGACGGTGCCCATGACAGACCGAAATAAGGCCAGAACAACTAGACAACTCGCCTAGCTTCACATATGCTCAAGCATGTGGCAAATCCTTTTCCGCGGTAACCCAAAAATATTGTATGTGTAAGCATCGTCTCTTGCGCGAGTCGTGCATGACGATTTCTCCACCGCCCGATCGATCACGATGACACATTAAATCCGCCGCGATTTCATCTGCTCACAGCTCAGATTCGTCGGCACCCAACTAGATTCTGGCCAAAATCTGGCCGCGATCCCACCGACATCGGAGTTCGATCGTGCACAGTGCTTCCTCCGCCGTGATTTCACCCGCTCATAGCTTGAATTTGTCAACGGCCGACCGGATTCCAACCAAAATCTAGCCACGATCCCTCCAGCACCGGAGTCCGGCCAGACTCCGTTTCCGACTAGATTATGGTCGGACCGCTGCCGGATTCCGATCGGAATCCGACCTCCCGTCGACGAGTTCGAGCATCGTCACGGTGTGGTTATTGTGCATTTTCCATTCGTCATGCACGGACATACAATAACGGACCGCCGCTAGATTCCAACTAGAATCCGACCTCTCACCAACGAGTTCGAGCGTCGTCGCAGCATGGTTACTGTTCATTTCCCATTCGTCATGCACGGACACACAATAATGGATGCTCAAGATATCAAACCTCTCTCTCTATATATATAGCTTGCAAGATGCAACATCAAGGTATAAAAGGTAGCTCTAGGTGCCAGATGAGAACCATGGCACACAATTTATAAAATTTTATTGACATGAGAAAGAGAAATATATAAATTATGTATAACAATTGTATAAAATTTGAAGAAAAAATATTCTAAATACGTTGAGAGTAAATGATAAATAATAATAACGAGAATGAATAGACAAGAGAAGAAAAATAGGCTGAAAATGTTCGAAAACAATATTGGATGAAAAATAAAATAGAAGGCGAAAGTCACATGGAATGAGAGATTCGAGCGAACAAGTATTGCGTGGAGAATCTCTTGGCTTAAGTATTCACCATATCCAATCGAAGTACTTTAATATTTTTTCTAAATTGTTTCTCTATTTCATTTTTGAATTTTTTGAACTTTTCAAATGTTTCAAACTTATATCTCACTGGATACACATACCTATATGGTGAATAATCATCAATAAAGATAATGAAGTAACTATAATCTCTCCGTGCTTGAGTTGACATTGATTCACATATATCAGTATATATAAGACCCAAAACATCACGATCACCTTTTCCTTTAAAAGATAATTGTCATTTTACCTTTTAAATATGAAGCACATGTATCTAATGAATATGATTCAAAAGATTCTAAAATACTCTACTTGTACATTTTGGACATGCGATCTTTTTTTATATGGTCAAGACGACAATATCACATATAAGAGGTTAAATGATTATATAATTTAATATGTTTATTATTATTTTCGATATTGAATCTTCATTCGAGTCTAAATATAACTAGGACGACTTTCTAATATCAAATGAGCCAATAACTTATTAATTTTTTCCTCGTACCTATTCAGACTAAGGGACCGCCTAGCAAATAAGACTACTGCTTAGATGGCCACCTTCTAAAACAATGAAAAGCATGAAACAAGAAAGCAATCGCAAAGAACGTTATTTATTAGACTATAAAAATGCGAAAAGAAATCAGTTTCAACAAGCATTTAAATGGAATATAGAATATTGATGTAGATATTTCAAAAGTGAAAATTAAATTGAAGCAATATAGCAGGATGTTTCAAATAGTATAAAGCCAAGATTTGATGCTCACCGGAAAAAAGGAACTGTTTGTCTCCGTATTTTTATTCACATCCGAGTATCCATCGTCGCTCGCGTCTTTGATTACTGGTCTCCGCTTTTCAGTACCCATGATCCTTTGCTAGAATCGCACAGCTCACGTATTACCTGCAGATAATTGAACGTCATAGGGAAAATTTGGCAAGATAATATGCAAGACCACATATGTGATATAAATTCTAAAAAACCTACGGCAGAAGGAAAAGAGTGATGATGACTAAAAGAGAGGATAGTCCGATGCACGAAGTATGAAGCTCCCTGCCATGTAGGGTTTCAAGGAAGGATCTATTGTATGTAATCTTACTTTGCTTTATAAAAAATTATTTTTGGGACTCGAACACATGACCTCTAGGTCATAAGATAATAACTTTACCATTGCGCTGAGGCTCCCCTTCTGATGACGACTAACTCCACTACTTTAAAAACCATCCACTCTAGATTCTATTATAGTGTTAGTTCAAGCAAAGCGGCCGAGCACATAGCTTGTCAGCCTTTTGGGCACCGCTACACTTTGATGAAGAGGAAAGAAAAAGAAAAAAATAGAAGCGTATCCTCAAACTGAAACAAATCATTCTACATGAAAAACAAAAATGCCTCTATGATGTGGCAGAATTACCTCTTTGTTTGGTGGCAAGATCAGGTCAACAGTCAAGAAGTTAAATTTAAACCTGATCAAGTAAAGCGGGAGTCCATTCAAGTCCATCCAAAGCGCACCCAAGTGCAACGCGACAATTAAGTCGGCCTGGTCTCCTGAGCTCAGATTTCCCGAGTTCATTTCGGTGTTTAGATCAGCTTGATCTCTTGAGCTCAAATCAGCTTGATCTCCTACCTGAGCTCAGTTCGGTCATTTGATCTCCCGAGTTTAAACGATCACCCGAGCTCAGTTCGGCAGACGATCACTCGAGATCGGTTTGGCAATTAGATCTGTCCATCTCCACGATCTCCTCCATGAAGTCACATCTCCACAATCTCTTCTACGAAGACACGATCTTCTTCAGAAAGCCATGTCTCTACGATGCCACGCCTCCACGAATCCACGTCTTCAAGTTATACCTCCACGCTACGTCTCCCTCCAAAAAAGACATGTTCTTCTTTTCCTGTGTAAAGCTAAGAGGAAGGGAATATGGGGATCAAGTAATTTCTGAAATTTTCTACTCTTTCTCTCTACTTTATGCATTTTCTCCACTTTCCTTTAGTTTCTGACTTGAGCGTCGGAGGGGCTTCGTCGAGGTGCTCCTCGGCTCCTCCTTTTTCACTCGTTTTTGAGTCTTCTCAGATCCGAAGTAATTCCCATTCTGATGACCGATTTGAGGCTTGACCTAACAAAGGTCAATCTGACCAAGCTCGGCACGCTGCAAATAGATCTGACTTGTACTCAGTTGATTGAAGAAGTTCAGTCGTAAGTACTTTTGTTGAGTCTCCCCATCCCTTGATCTTAGACCGGATCACTCTATAGCAACAAAAAAGGGTAGCTTGCATTTTCCTAAGCTATCACTTTGTCTTTTTTCAGATTACATCCTCTACTAAGTTGAGGCCATTGATTTCTTCTAGCGACTTTTAGAAGGCATTACTAGGTTATGTTCATTTTTCAAACTCCAAATTGGACGGTATTCCAGCTTAAATAAGTTAAAGCTTTAGCTTGTGGAATTAATAATATAACAAGTTTACCACAAGAACAAACCATGGGTCTCAATTATTTGAAGATATGCTACATGAATCTTATCTCACCATTTAACTTGTATAAGTTATCTCAGAAATAATATCCAAATGCTCTAAATCACATTTGATAAAATGCAATAGTTACTCCAGACTCCTAGACCACATTCCAATTGATTCAACTTGTCAACTGCTAAAGCTGTCCTTCTGGACAATGTTCATGCTATTTAACCATATTTTCTAGAGGTACACTTAATTGCTTTCAGATAATCTTAGCTTTTCTAGTAACTTCATCCAATTTAGTGTTTTTTTTTTCTGCAAGCATATTTCCCTAACTGACAACCCTCATTAGTCTAAGTATATTTGGATGTGTACTGCAATCCTATAATTTTTTCTTCTATCCTAAGAGGCAGACTACGAATACACAACAATCACTTACCATTTATCCTATCTTCATTGATATTTCCTTGTTGAATAAGAGACATCTAACATCTTACATCCGACGATTACCTATCCATTTAACTTGATTATTCCCTCGTTTCTTTTGTAACAGTTGAAATTGCATTTCATATTTTGTCTCAGTTCTGTTTAATTAAAAAAATTTAGTTTCTCTTTACAAATCAAGTTTTGAACTTATCAAATATCATACCAGAGTTGACTCTGACATAAACCTACATTCTATACATGTCTTTCATCACATCTTATAATTATTAGATATTCTTTTCTTTTCTAAAATCCTTTATAACGACTATCTAATAATTGCCACAAACTTTTTCATTTTTTTTCTTCATTAACTTTTTCCCATTAATTTTGATTGAATTTTCATCCCAGTTGATGGATAAGTTGTAAATTTAAGGTTCCATCCAAGTGATATGCATGAATAATCATGAACAGATCAATCAATAAGAAATCTGACCTAAAAATAAGAAAAATAATCTAGGATAATCACCAATTTAGAACAATGATCATATGTAGGGAAGTGATAGCCCACACTTAATAACCCATTAAATTGGTCTAACCATATATGACATAAATTTATCACTCCATTTTCCCAAAAAAAAAACAATTGTTGAAACTATTGCACTGACCTGATTATAGTTGGAATCAGTAATATCCTTCTGGAGACGAGTTTGAGCAGCTATGCGTATCTCCTGCTTATTGAGCTTTGCATTAGGTCCTTTGCCCTTGAAAAGATCAATGACAACATCTCTGCCACAAGAAACATGTCTAATAATATTGGAAAAAAGTAAATAAAAGCAATATAACAAGGCTTGGAAAGTGCATAACCTTAATTGACGGAGATCCGAACTTCCAGAAGATTTCAGAATATATACACCATGTACCTCCACTGCGATTTGACTCACAATAGATTGGAGCTCAGTTACAGGGGCAGATGCACCATTGGTAGCAGCATTGATGATCGCTCTAGTTTTAGGGTCTTCTCTTGGACGAGAGGAGTTGCTGATTGCCAAGCACCTTAATCCATTGATAACTGAGTTTATACTGCAAGCACAGAAATTCAAATCATGCAACTAGAAAATACATATTTGTAAAGCAGTAAAACGCTTTAAGAAACATCAGACTATGAATGCTGAAATTTTTTTTGCAACTGATAAGCTACTGAACCTCGAATCATCAGCGAAGGTATTTACATCCTTAATAAAGTGAAGAGGTCTCATATGCATTACCTACGAATTTTTTGATCCTGGAAAAATTTCAAGAGAATCTTTGGAAGATGCTCAAGTGTCTCACTTGACAGTGTTGACACTGCTGTATTCACTGGTTTATCTTTGACTCCATGCACATCATCGACAACTTTAACTCTTTTTCCACTTGGAGTAGGGGCGTGCATCCTTTCACCTAAAGATTTCTTAATATTATTCCATCGTACCAACCAAGCTTTTTCCTGCTCATCCACAATGTTTGGATTGTTTCTAATAAATATAAAATCAGTAGACTCTTTGAACTTCCAGTGCTTGAGGATACGCCTTTCAATAGCCAATGGAACAAGTATAGATTTTAGACCAGTGTACTTTATCATCTTCAATCTGTCTGTTGGAATTATGGGGCTCATACTGAATAGATACAGAAGATAGTCTCTATACAGAGCAGCTTCGCCTTCATGCAACAAGGAGCTCTTTGTAATCCACAATCCTTGAACCAAATCTGCATAATGCAGCAGCACTTTCAGAACATCTTCTTTTGAGCTATCCGGAGCAAGATCCATGAGTGCATTAAAATTATTCACCTGAGAAACCTGCACATAGAGGAAGAGTATGACAAATCAATGAAAGGTATTATCAGAATAAAACCTTTGAAGCATGACAAATCAATGAAAGGTATTATTAGAATAATCATTAAGAGAAAACCTTTGAAGCATGGCGACTCTTCTCTATTATGACAAATCAATGAAAGGTATTATCACAATAATCATTAAGAGAAAACCTTTGAAGTATGGCGACTCTTCTCTATTATGACCTAGCTACTGTATCATGAAATGAAACAGACCTCTCCACAAAAATGTAGTAGCTGTGCAAATTTACTCTTGGTAAAATGCATAGTGGCAAGAGCCTTATGCATTGGGATGCTGGTATTATGAACAAGTGAATCTCATTCAGAAAAATAATGAAATATATCAGGCGATGGGAGTAGCTATGGTACTTAAATAAAGACAGGAGTCTGATGATCAAATAGTACACAATGGTGATAGGTATTCAATAACAATTGATGTGTTAGGTAATACAGGTAGCCTTATTTTACTGATTTGGTGGGTTTCTGGTGGTTTCTAAGTCTAAAGACTGTATGAATAATTCATTGAACTGAACAAGGCGGTCTAACAGTAAGAACAATTTATCCTGGTTCCACTTCCCTATCTCCTCACTTCTCTCATCTCCTGATAGAGTAAACTTATCCCAGCCTTTTCCCCTTTCTCCTATTCTCTCTTCCTCTTCTTCCCATAGCTTTTTCTACATTACTCTATTTCTTCCTCTTCTCCTCTTCTCCTCTTCTCCTTTCTTATTCCTCCTCTTCCTCTCTTCTATTTCACTTTTCCTCATATGACCATGGTTCCCCTAGGTTCTCCCTGCCTGCCTCTTTTTCTCATTCTTCTCTTTCCCACTCTCCGGCTTCTTATCAACTTCTTCTTCCGTTTCATATTTCCCCTCTTCACCAGCCATCTCTCCTTGTACTTTCTCCAGTTCTTCACCTGCCTATCACATATTGCCCTCTTCTTCCTCAGCCACTGCCAGATTGCCTCAGCAACTGCACACCACTATGCTGCCTCTCATTCCAGTTGTCGTTGCATCAACATTCCCATCCTCAACAAGCCAAAATTAAGTTTCAACTCATGGTAAAAAGTCCAACGGGTCATACTGTAGAACTATTCTACTTTTCTACATTCTCATACTTCTCTTGCCACTTCTCCATCAGAAAGTACTCCTTCCTGCATAACAGTGCGACTAAATGACAGTTAACATAAGTAGGAATTGCAGCAACTAATAGCACATAAACTATAGGATTGGATCATTAGACAGAATATAGGACAATGGTAGCACCGAGAAAATGGTCCGAAATTGTTTTTAAATTCAAATTCAAGAAAACCAACAAGCAAAGGGTATTCAAAGGTAAGATGCTGTCAAGATCAATGGACATGCCACTGAAATCATGTCTAAATATAAAGTTGATGGAATATCAAAGCTGGTAAGAATAAAATTTAGACCATTATCATATGATTTCATTTTGGTGGGAGGAGGGTAGATTCTGTAATTCCATGTTTATGGGAAAATGATTTAAAATAAAACCATGATATGAGAACTCAAACTTCTAATCCAACAATTCCAAAATAAATTTCTGGAACTTCGACTCGATTACATAAAATTGGAATTTAAACCTTCATACTAACTAAAGATTAGTATGCCGATGATTTTTCTTAAAGAACTAGGGCACAATATCACAGCAACAAGTCTTCAATGCTATGAAGAGATGAATTGTACAACTAGGAATGGCATGCAGGTGGCAGGTTGTTTATGTAAAACTTATCGAATCCAAAAAGGGTATAAAAGATGTTGGCTTTCATCATAAAAATGCAGAACCAGATAAAATTTAAGCACAAAATGAGATTAAACCTCAGAAAGCCATTTCTTCAACCGCTCTTCCAAGGGGAGTGAGAGCAATAACCTACAGACACACGAACAGTCAGATTTTTTGCAGTTGCAATATCAACAATAAAAAATCATGTTTTCGACAAGCATTCAGTTCAACTGGCTATGGCTGACAAGGCCTAAAGAAATACAAGGTGAGGTACAATGAGGTTTTAGTGATTTTCAAGCAAGGCAGGCATAAAATCAAGAATGTAGGTTATGTGCATTGAGATGGAACACAGCAAACAAAGAATTTCTAAGTCAACAAGAACTAGTCGGGAAAAAAAACAGCAAATATCAGGTTGAATAGATCAACTTCCTTCTCATTTTTTTTTAGAGCGAGAAAAAAAAATACAGAAAAGATCAACTCATAGTAGAAGGAAGTTCCTAGAATGTCATTGTTGTTACTGGAGAGTTGAAGATTTGATATCTTGAATCATGCAAAGTTTCGATATCTAACCAGACAACACATTTCTGTATTGTGCCAGTGTATGGTACCAATTGCGAATTGGAGGTGGAAGAAGGAAGAAGAAGAAAAGATAATTATATTCCCAATCACAAACTTTACAATACCATTCCATGCCTCCAAGCTGGACTTTTTGCTCATCCAAAATGGCACAATTTTGACACGGTGTATTGTGAACAAAAACTAAAAAAAAATAACAAGCATTATTTAAATTCATCTTGACACATATTGCATCATGCTAAGGGGTGTTAAGTGTCTGCATATCAACATACATGACACAGGAGATCTCACTTTGTACCATTATCAAAATGTTATGTTGTTACCATAGTGCCAGACACAGTACAATACTTCAACATATGGGAGTGTTACTGGCACTTTAGTTAACAAATAAAATTTTATTGTCTTGGAATAAATTTTTTGCTTAAGATGCAAATATGAAATTAAGCTTGCCAACAGGTTTGGTAGATAAGATGTTCAAATAAAGATCTGTGTTTTACAATGGAGCTAGAAGAGAACCTAAGCAAAGCGTATTTTCTTAGAAATGAAAGGTGCATGGCAACTCTTTGTTTGATCAATCATAATATCATCAAAGAAGAGCCAATAGCAAAAAAAGACCAATGTATCTCACCCTTGACCCTTTATGTAGTTGAGATTAACAAGGATCTAAGTGTGTGAAGTTATATGTGCATATCTGAATGGGTTTTGAAATATTTATTACAGTTCAATCATCAAACACCTCAGTGTGAATGAATGGAACTGATATAGTCACAAAATGTAGTTCAAAACAAAGGTAAAACCTATTCCTTATCCTGCGAATTGAAGACACAAGCAAACGATCATAGCTGGAAACCTTACCTTAATGAAGAAACTTTTGTTGTCTTACTGTTTGTTGATGTTCCAGGGTACAATGAGTCGGCATAATCAGATCTAAAGCATTAGTTCAATATGACAAAAGTCAGGAATCTAAATTCACATATATGAAAAGGTCTGGAGTATCAATGACAAGGAAATAACATATAAAAATTAAGTTGGGTAGTTCTCTAGTTTGAGGTCTCACGGTTTCATCATAAATGGGATTTGATGATGATCTTCTGAAATCATTTTCTGATGGTATCTTTCTGTGAGGTGGCTATCAATTGGATGATATTCTAGAGACACCCATGGCTGCAGACAGAGCAATGAAGTCGGTTTAACATCACAAAACATATTCTAGCAATTCAACAGCAAGAAGTTCACAATAAGAGCCACCATCGGATACAGGTTAGGAGGTAAAGCTACCAGAGCATCTATTTCTTCAAAGAATTCAATGGAAAACACAAGGTAGATTTACTAGGAGTCACTTCAACTCTGAGAACTGTTAGGCATGGTTTAAGATTTCATTCTGTGCCAATTGGCACGGGCAGAATATTTTGTTCCCTCTGCCAACCTGCACATAGAACATCTGGCACCACAAAGCTCCTCAGTTGAGTCTTCCATGAACACCAAATTGCAAGGTTATCAGGAGAGGAGAAGAAAGCTAAACCTAAACATATTTCAAGTTTGACTAGTGAGTCACAGAAGTCCACATCAGCAGAAGAGACGATGGTCAGAGGTGATTTCATGAGCTTCTAAGGCCAATATGATAAAAGCAGGCTGGTAAAGGTTCAATGGGGTATGGTGACTGGTTTTGGTGACTACAATTTTGACATTAATAACGGGAGGAACAGAGGAAAAAAATAAGAATATATATATATATATATATACACACACGCACGCACACTGATATATGTTATAGTATGTATCTATAATTCTATACACATATTGAAAGTATATATATTACCATATTGTTTCGATACTAGCACCACATGATACAAGAAACTATATCATTTTGATTAGAGATTGAAATTACGGTAGAGTTTGAGATTTTGAGCCTTGTTAGGCCATAATCTAGTGGGTAGACAAAATGTATCTTGGATGTGTCTAAACAATAGATAGTTGTGCCTAGAAAGAAAATGAGGGATCTTCTAACAAAGTCCATGTAGCTAATTAATGTTGTGTGGAAACGTAATGATAAAAATACAAAATATACATTAGTTTTGGCTTGTTGACTTCACATGTTTCTTTGTATTATAAATCACCCCCTTTATTCCTTCTCTCCAATTCTTTCGTTGGATAACATTGCACACTTCATTAAAAAAAGATAGTTGATAACTTAAAATGGAATTCCAAAGCAGAAAATTTAGTTTTCAATGGTGAATCACAACCTATGTGAGTGGTTCCTTCCATATACAAGATTGAGAACTTTGATTAAAATTATGTTTGATTTATCATATCTAAGCTTGAAATTAATCAATTTGAATTGAACAAACAAACAATTTAAGAGAAAAGAAACAAACATAGAAAAGTAATCAAATGAGTAGTGAGGTACAAGGAGTTTCCAACCTCATCATTTTCTTCTTTATTTAAACTGGCATGGCCAAACCTTTCCTGATAAAAAAAAACAGAAGAAAATTGAAATTTTCAGTCAACACTATTTAAATGTTAAAAAATAAAATTAACCCAAGCTATAGATTCTTGATGATCTAAAGAGAGTATGTATGTGTTTGAGAAATTAATATAAATAGGGAAAGTCCTATATGTACAAAGTGGTTATCCCATCATCATATGCAATATAATAATTTCTTTAAAGGGGAGGCTGTCCCTCATCCTTTGACCATCTCACCCCTCTTAACATTGTGTCTGCACATTACTGCTATTCCAAGGCACGAGAAGAGGAATTTGCAGCTCCACTGCAAGTCCTCACTCTAACATAGCATGGCCTTGTGTGCACAATGCTGTCATCTTGTATATTGTGGCCTTACAATTGCACACAACAAGAATCAATTGTGCATTGTAGATGCCTCTGCAAACTTTTTAATTCCAGATTCAACTGCACAACACCCCATGCGACCAGTAGATGATTCTAACCAAGTCTAAACAAATTCTCTAGTGAATGAAAAAGATTCAAATAAGAAGAATAAGAGAAGAAGATGGCAAGAGAGAAGATGAATGTATGTACAAGTGTATAATTGAACAAGAATTTTCTGGGAGAAGATCAAAAAGCCGTCAAATGAAAATCCCATAAACATACCTATAGAGGGGACAATATAATATAAAGGACCTTTTTCAGGGTAAGTTTTTTCAGGAGCAGGGGAGTTAGAATACAAAATTCACCTGTTTAGTGGATAACCCAGGTGAATTAACAGCATTGATGTCAGATTTTGTGCTTGATCCAGCAGTCTGCGCATTTTCTTTCATCTCCGGATTTAGGTGTGTCATTGATGGACGAAGTTGGATGACTGCATGGACAGGATTTAAGTGTAACTGCAAGTAATGAGATTAAGAAAAATAAATTTCTCTTGGACAAAATGTAGGTCATTGATGCAAAAAAGTCAAACAGAATACAACATATACACCATCAATTAAAAACCCAAAAGCAATCAAAAATAAGAAATAATATGAGAGATGTAAGCAACAGTATCCATCGACTAAGACAAGGAAACTCATGATTAAAGTTTGGTTTCTTTGAAAAAAGTAAAATAACAAAGAAAAAGAAAAAGAAACATTTCCTTTGAAGGAACATGGGCATGAAAAGAAACTAGAAGAAAATTTTTCTCCCCTCAAAATTGATCCGTTTAGAGAAAAAAATATAAATGCAGACAGACACCTTGTCTCCCCTCACTGTCAGCTTGGCCTCTGCCCTAAACTATGAGCCTGTCTGTTGCATCTCCAATCTCTAAACTTTGGAAGAAAATGAGTGTGTTATAACATATATATACACATCACCTAAAGAAATACTATTCTTCTCTTCCTTTCATTTTCCTTCTCTATCTCACCTCTTTTCTTTCTCTTGTTCCCCTACTCCTTCAAGGAAACAAAGATTTAAGCCATTTTAGTTTCAATTTACCAGGTAAATAAATTGAACCTATAACTCTAAAAGAGTGAATGTATCCTTTTGCTCATCATTAAAGTTCTCGCTCAAAGAAGTTAAATAATGTCCAGGCTATGAGCTTATAAGTCAAAGCAGGTATTTCTGTAAAGATTGCTCCAAGAATAATACTCATGTAGAGTAGTAATCTATTCAAAGCAAATTAGACAAAGAGATTGTATAAAGATAGTTGATTGCTTTGATCAGATGGAATGCAAATGAATAAAATTTTCCTTTTTTATGGCACATCTAACATCAATCTTTATACTACTACAACCCGGTGCACGAAGCTCCCGCCACACGGGGTACCGGAGAAGGAATCCATTGTACGCAGCCTTACCTTGTTTTTTTTTTGCAAGAGGCTGTTTCCAGGATTTGAACCCGTGACCTCTTGGTCACAAGGCAACAACTTTACCGTTGTGCCAAGGCTCCCTTCTAACATCAATCTTTATACACTAAAGGAAAATGATCCAATGACAGGAAAAAAAGGAGATGGCAAGAGGTGATACTGTAATAAGAAAAGATAGATGAGCTAATCATACGAGCCCAAGCAAAGTTTCAAATTTTATAGTTAAATTCCCATTATAACCTTTATGCATTATTTAAGCAAATATCTAGTAATTATCCCATCAAACCCATCTGCTAGTGATATGTAATTTGCAAGGCCATCTGATATATAATTTCCACGGGCATCTAGAATACTCATATGATAAAACACATCCATGATGACTAAAACAAAGCTTAAATGAAATTTTAAGTTTGTTAGGATGAATAGACAATCTGGTAATTTGCAGAAGTCAATTTTCATTTTCTCAAAGAAAAATGTGAATTATGTTCCAATTTAAGCAAAAGAAGGTACCTGATTTCCATCCAAAATCCCAATAGCATAACTAGCTAATAAAGGTGTCAGTGATGAAGACAATGTCTGGAAAAATTCAATTTAACTGTCAGGTTGAAGAAAATATAACTTTGTAAAACAATTGACCTTTATTTATCACTTGAAGTTTATAAGATTAGCTATCTAGCAATTATTTGAAGTGCTCTGAAATGTCACCAAGTTTGATGCCAATGAACTCAAAGGTGAAACAAAACCAGGTAGGAAAGGAAGATATATTGAAGCATAAAATATTAAGCTGAGTGACAATGAAAAACAAATAAATAAAGGCAATCTATTAAAAATACAACTCGATCAACAAAACTAGGGTTGTAAATGCACAAAACGTCTATGAACCAACTTAAGGGGAGCTTGTTTATATTAATTTACATATATAAAGAATGCAATAAAAGAAACTTGGGCATATTTTAATGCTCAGTAAGATAAACAATCAAGCTTAAAAACTTTTGTGAATTCAACTCATTAATGTTCATGGCATGAGGAATGCCAGTGAATTGTTTATGAATAGATTTGTCAAAAAGCTTGTCTAAGACTCATTTGTGATCTTTTATTTTTAGCCACGTTATCCAAACAAAGCATACAATAACTATGAATATGCAATTATGTAGGTAAGTATATATAGGGATGGCAATGGATGGGATATATGTGATTTTTATCATACTATTTGAACCAGTACTAAGAAACTTTATGGACTATCATCAAATAATAACTACAAGAACAACACATCAGACAACTACTAATGAAACTACCAAATTAAGACAAACAAGACCAAGGGACTTATTTGGGAAGGAGCTATAGGGAAAATTTTATCCATTTAAGGAATTATAATATACTTTCATATATTGGCAGGTAGCTTAACCAGTCCAAATATCCTAAAATACCTACAACTATCCAACTCATTAACAACTGAACCTGACCAGCTTATGTCTGGTACCTGATAATTAAGGTATTGTCCCTAAATATTTATGAATACCTATAATGTTTTTACAAATTACAAATTATCTATGATATTTTCAATAAATTCTAACATCAAATTTTGGCTAACTTCGGGACAATCTTATGTCTAGTTGAGCTTGGTGAAAGCTTGAGTTTAGTTCGAGCTAGATAAGCTATGAAATAAACTCGAACATTATAAAAATTTGAACTTAATTACTATGAGCCTGACTCAAACTCATTTATTTTTAATTAAAACAAGTTTGAACACAATCAAGCTTGACTCAGTTCTGCTAATCTTTGCTTGCTCCCAACAAGTGGGTTGTCTGGCTATGCCTTGCTATCTCTATGTAGACAAAATTATGGGGATGAATTGTTTAATCCATGTGTTGTTGATTATAAAAATAAATACAACTAGAAATGTTGGTCAATTTAGACTTCTCAAACACTACCAATTTTGAGAATTAAGCACAATTATGATGGCTGATTTGATTTCTAGATGGATCAATATACAAACCAATAACTCTCATTCAGGACAATGAATCTCATCGAGGTTTGCATTCGCCTCTTCTAGGAAGTTCCATCATGTCAATACTATGACGATTTCACTCAAGCAGTGGAATGAGATGTTTCAAACGAACCGAAAGGCACAAGTATTTAGTCCTCGGAACAAAATAATACTATTAGTTAAATACCTACATCTCCATGAAACAATATGTTACATTTGAGAACTAAGAGAAAACACCATCAAAGAGAAATTTGATGAATCTAAAGCATAATGGCCATTGGCCATCACAATCTAAAGCATAATGGCCATTGGCCATGAAACAATATGTTACAAGGGAAGACTAAGAGAAAACACCAATCAAAGCGAAATTTAATGAATCTAAAGCATAATGGCCATTGACCATCAAAAGTCAGACTACAGGTCTAAAGTTTTCCATAGATTCAGCTACATTCTCAGCAGTGTAAATGACTTTTATGAGTATCCAACAACAAGAAAGAGTGGAAATAGAAGGTCACATAGTTCTCTACCTGCTTCTCTAACCTTAGGGGACCAGAAACATCTTGGTCATAGTTCTCACTATCAATATCCAGACTCAAATCTATCTCAATCTTTGAATTTGTTGGCTTCACTCGGACCTGAAACAACAAAAACTAGTCAAAGAAAGGTTGTAATAATGCAAAATAAACACATAGAATGATCTGAATAAAATGTATATAACAATCTCAACAATAGAACCAAATACGGAAACTACACTTGAAACTGAATCTATTGAACATACCTTTTCACATCTTTCATTCAATTCGTATGGCCTCCAAGAAGGTCTAAGTACATACTGCAAAATATATAGCTGAAACAAAAAAAAAAAAAGTTTATAAATGGAATAGTATATTAAATGTGATTGAAAGTAGTGTTC
This sequence comes from Wurfbainia villosa, assembly GCA_025175895.1. NCBI lineage: Eukaryota > Viridiplantae > Streptophyta > Magnoliopsida > Zingiberales > Zingiberaceae > Wurfbainia > Wurfbainia villosa. Next base: position 98,354,101 of record CM045988.1, on the reverse strand, counting down.
ATTTGAGACAATTGAAATCCATATGAAACTACGTTCAGTTGATAACAACATCAAGATAGTATTTCTTTTCCCTCATCACTGAGACTACCTAGTCATGAATATCTTAAGAGACAGTGCTAATGCCTATTTAGATCCTCATTGAAAAAAATAAATTATTTGTTTCTATTTGTGTTGGGTAGAGAGGGGCAGCATGCAAAATAGCAGAGGCGGCAATCAGTGGCAAGAAAGGTAGAGAACTAAAAGGGAAAAACAATCATATTTCCAATGAACTTATTTGTTTGGACTTCTAAAAAATCAAGGAGGAGAAGTTCTAGCTTGCAAAAGTTGGGACTTCAACACCTTAAAGAACTGACAGATTCGTATAACTCCTATCACAGGTTAGGATAAGAATGAACACTATTTCATTCCAATTCTCCAAAAACTAAAACCGAAGTCCAATTTTCTGAAATTTCATTTTTGACAAGGAATTACAATCTCTTTCTAGGTTCCAGACAATGCACATAACACCAAGCAAGAATGACAGTAACCACACCTACTCCAAACTTAAGATAATAGACTAGGAAAAACTTACATAGGTATCCTCGTCGAGGGGGACTGGAGAACGGAATACGTCAATTTCGCGAACCACAGGATCCTCCTCTTCCATTTCCTCCTCGAAAACTCCATCGACGTCCATCGCACCGCTCACTGCGGCCTCAGCGTCCAGGCGGGACGACGAGGGACCTTGAGACGAAGACCCGAGTCCACGCTCCTCCTTGACGGGGTCTGGGGCGGGAGGTCCGGTGTCGAGCTTAATCCGAGTTGGGGACTCGTTCTTGACCTTGCCCTTCATCTTCGGCTGGAAGCGGGCGGAGCGCGACGGGCGCTGGGCGCCGCCGCCGGCGAGGTCGAGATCGAGGGCCATGTCGAGTTCCGACGCGGCTCCGGCGGAGGGATCGATGCCATAGTCGCCTCCGTCCATCTCTCTCTCCTCCTCCTCCTCCTCCTCCTCCTCGTCGCAGCTGACCCTTCCTCCTCGAAGCGCTTAAACGCTCGCAGCTGAAGAAGAGATGCAGCTGAAATGGATCGACTCACACCGGTCGAGTCAAGCCAACAAACCTAATTGACTCGGGTTCGACCGGACCATGTCAAATTTTGGAGTCGCAATCAAACCCGGTTCAGTAATTATAATTACCACCTTAATTTTACATATATATATTTTTTAAGTATATATGTAGTCTGAGTTACTCAAAATATTCTTAAATAATAAGATTTTTAAATTTAAAAATATTTTCAAATAATTTTAATTTCTAAGGGGAGAAATAAATCTTTCCATAAAATAATTTAAATTCGATAGGAAAATTGATTAAAAAATACTGCTTTTTTTTTGTTTACTTTTAATTATCGTTTTTAAGAAAGTTGATTTTTTGAATGTTTATAAATTATACTTTAGATTTGCTTAATAAGTGAACTAATGAAAGATTATCGACTTTCAAAATTAATGGAGCTATTTAAATACTTGATTACAAAATTATTATTATTATTTAAATTTTATATGTGAATGGATTCACATATTCACTCTTTTCATCGAAAAGAAGTTCGATTATAAAAATATTGATTTCAGTTTTAATTTTAATTTTTTTTTTATTTTCATTTTGTCTTTATAATAAGTATCCTTTTATACCTAATATCATAATAATTTAACTTGCAATACCAAAGCAAAATACGAATGTGTTTTAATATAATATTTTGATATGCTAAACGACTATTCGTGCGTGACTCGTTTTTCGTCGTCCGATCAAATGGAGATATACAGTAATAAAAAATACACAGTAATTTCGTCATCTTCTTCTTCCTCGAGTGTGTGTTATAGTCAACTCCTCAACTCGTCGAGTCATTGTCATCTTCATTATTGACGATCAATCTATTGACAGAATGAACTGCGGGCGGATTCCGACCGAATTTCGATCAGAATTCGATCGAATTGTGATCAACGATCACAGCATTGGCGGCTACAATCACTGTTGTTTCCAATCAAAATCTGATCAAAATTCGATCAAGATCAAAGCCTGGCAGGATCGCGATCGAATTCCGATCAGATCGGGATCGAAATCCAACCGTTCGATGGCGGTGCTCGAGCAATCACTCCGCGTGGAAAATGTACAGTGACCAAAAATACTGTGCATTTTCCATCTTCGCATACGAAACGTGCAGCGAGCATCGTGCAGAATAACAATATATATATATATATATATATATATATATATATATATTTATTTATTTATGAACATCTTCATTATTCATCGTCCGATCTCATAGGGTTCAAAGATTTAACTATAGTGCACACCTGATCGGACGGTAGATAATAAAGGTACTCATATATGAGTTGTATAAGAGAGATATTTTTTTCTCTCCTTATATATATATATATATATAAATATTATTCTACATAATTTATTTGTGAGCATTAATGAACATATCTATTATCTACCGTTCGATCATCTATGGTTCAAAGATTAAACTACAGTGCAATTCACTCGAACGATGAATAATAAATTAAATAGATTTTTTTTCTCTCTCTATATATATACACAAATTTGTTATTCTTCGTGATGTTCGTGAATGCGCGATGCATGTGCCACGACTTTTCAGTCGTCGGATCAATCACGATGCACAATAAATGAGGAATGCACAATAACCTTCCCACTGTGATTTCTCCGTTGCTTCATCGTCGCCCGATCGGAATATATTCGATCGAATTTCAACTGCAATTCGGTCAACACCGGAGCCCGATCAGATCGCGGTCAGAATCCGATCGAATTATGGTCCAAAACAGTCGCGATCCGACCGACACCAGAGCCCTGCTGAATCACTGTCGGAATCCTACCGGATTATGGCTGGAAAAGGCCACGATTGCGATCGCTAATGCCACGACCACTGGCAACCACAATCGCGGTCGTTTTCAATCGTGATCCGATCGAACTCCGGTGTCGATCGGACAGTCGTCGAATTTCGGCCGAATCACGGCTAGAATCCGACGAGTGACCGAAGATTAATTGCGAGCGAAGTCGAGAATGAATTACTGTGCATTTTTCATCGTCGTGTAAGAGTCACGTGTGTGTATATATATATATATATATAGTAAATTTGACATTCCAAGAATCTATTTAATGGCCTTTGAAACTTGCCATATTTTATTGATGACCTCAGCGACCTGCCTTTCTTCTTCCATTGCAGTAGCAGAGGAGCTGAAACCAAGAAACCCTTTTGGCTCATCATGGCATATGCCTTGGGAAGTGCGGTGTCATTGGAAGTAAACACTGAATTGTTTTTGGGAAGAAGAGAAGTGATCCAACAACACAAAGTGCCCTATGGAGAGAGCTTCCTTTCTAGTTGTGTCAACACATGTTCAATTCGTCAACGGTTGAGATCGAGCTTTATCCGAGGAGTAGTAGTTCCTACGAAGGAAACAATGGTTGAGATCGATCGAGTTTTAACCGAGTGATAGTAAGATCAAACACTATTAATCTTAGATGTATATAATTATATCTTCTTATCAAAATTTATCTAACAGATTATTCTGTTATTAAAATTAAATATTTTTCCATTCCTTTGAAAGATACAATACTTCTTATGTTTATATACTGAAGTTGTGTATGAGAATATGTTATGACTAAATTTTTTTTTTTGTTGAGAATATTTAATTATTCATTTGAAAAAATTTCTAAATTTCTATTTATGTTTATCATTTCTTCTAAACTTTTACTAACATCTAAATTATTCATGATGTTATCTAACCATGATATATTAACTATAGATCTTCTTCCTTCTAGTATTTTAGAAAGTCTACTGTTAAAATGACTCCGATAAATTAAAGAGCATGACTAGGCTATAGTTGAGGGCCAATGCTTATTGTGTTTAGGTTAGTACGTCGACGATCAATTTACTTATATATATTATTCCATTATATTATGCAAAAGGTTGGAACCGTCAACCTAGTAGCCCTCACTAATCCGTCCTAGGACCATCATAAAAGAGATAAATGGAGGGTGGTCTATGACCTCAATGTATATGGCAGACACAGTGAAGGGTATTACTCGGAGCAGACATTTCCACCTTGCTGTCTGTGGGATTCGATCCATGCTCATTATGCAAGTTCCGCATTGCATTTACCATCACGTTATCCATGTGGAGACTATTATTCCACTATATTGTTACTAATGGCTCAAGCTCAATGCTTGTGACGATTGAATCCTACTCTCATGTGACATTGTGTTATTAAAAAGGTATGTACTAACGAGTAATTATCGATTGTTCAGTTAACCTAAGTTTTTTGTCGTCCCAAATGGTTCGATTCATAAGTTTTTTTTATAATTATATTATATTTACAACTACATTTTGAAGTGAAATCTTCATTTTGACCCTTCCTAAATTTAGTTTATTTTAAAAAAAAAATACCTCTAAAATTTTATCATATCAAAATAATCTCCTTTTGCAAACGCTTGCTATCATAATTTATTTCATTGGAGTCTAAAGCTATAATCCGTAAAAGATTAGAATCGTCAATTTAGCAAGTCTCACTGATCCGTCCCATGATTATTACGAGGGAGGTAAATCATTAAGGGTTCTATGGACCTTGACGTGGTGGACAAGATACATGAAGAGTCATCTGAATCTAGGAAATGACTTTAGACCTCTTTCGAAATCGACCAACGTCATATCTATAAGCATCATCGTACCTTAACCACCACACTATCCCTATGGGGACCAAGTTTAAAGCTATAATATTATCACTTCCTCAAATCACTCAGTAATCTACATAGCTAAAAGGCACTTTAAATGATATTTTTATTTTAAACAAAAAAAAATAACACGCCTCTAAAATGAACATTTTTTTATCGTAAATCCTTCGATGCAAATGGTTATATCGCTCAATTCAAACGTCTTTCAATGTCGACCTCACAAGTTACAACAATATGAAAGGAGGTAAATCATAAGGTCAACTTATAATCGACCACCATGTGACCATTCAAATGAAAGAATTTGATCCTAGCTCCCAGGCTAACCTAGTTGGTAAGTATAAAAGGTTAACTCTTAAGTGAACAGGAGTACTCTATTTCCGAAGAGATCATGATTCTGAACTATCGATCGATCTATTCCTTTGCGCTTGTCACTTAAGTTCCAGAATTATCTCCTCCATCGATAGGAGCAGTCGGAGAGGATCGCTAACGCGACGATTCCATATATTTTTTTTTAAGAAAAGAATTGATCCTTCTTTATTCGATACAAATTTATCACCCGATGACTATCGCGACATGCAGATGGAAATTAATCGCAAATTCTAAATCGACAAATGGAAAGGAACAATACAAAGGCAAGACTAAATGCACCTCGACATGGTACAGGACAATTTTAGCCTTCCCATGCGAAGGACATAGAAAATGTTAGGGGAGTGTGCCCTAGCTAGGAGTTCTTTAGAGATCATGGAACATGGTTTTCTAAGAACTGTTTGTTTACTTGCTCTTGTTTAAGCATCAAGGAAGCAATAGTTTACGTTTTGGGGAATGGAGTCATATATATATATTTTTTAATGGCAAATAGCGTTTTGTTCTTCCAACTACTATGTACAATTTCTCACTTAGAAAAAATAAAAATAAAAATTTATCGTGGCAGTACGATTTCGTTTTCGTACAAAAAATTGTACTTTAATCGTATTAGTCAAAAGAAAGAGTATATACCATTACGGGGGTGTAAAAGTCATTTGATACGATTTATTCAAAAAATTCAATTTTTATTTTTAAAAATATTAATTTTTACACTATATTAATCGATTGATACGATAATAATTGACTAATACTATAATAATCAATTATTACTGTAATAATCGACTGATGTTAATACTATAACGGTCAATTGGTATTATAATATTAATTTTGAATTTTTGATTGAATTAATCATTTTTTTTTATCGATTTGATTTTTATTTAAAAATTCCATCGATTAGATTAATTTAAAAAAAAATCAATTTTAATAATTCAATTGTTCATCCACATATAACATGGATCATTTCTATTTTTTTTAAGCTCTCGTAAACTAATTCAAATGATAAATACATAAAAAAATTTATTTAAAGAAGTAAAGATCAATCCTCTATTTCTCTAAGAGTGTCAACTCTTTATACAATTTATCTCTTTTACGATAGTCGAAAAGATCTTTGATAACTAATACTTGATAGAACTGCTAAATCGATTTTTGAATTATTCTGGTGCGCAATAATTTTTTTTTTATGGATTAGTCAGATAAAAATGTAAACAGTTAGATTGGGGAAAAAAAATAATCCAATGAATAATAATATTATTACTATAATTTAAAAAAAATGAAAAAAAATAATAATTAAAAAAAAAAGGAGAAGGTGATGACGTGGCGAAACCCCATCGTTCCGCCAATTAAAAGGTTTCGCCTTAGCGTTTTACACGTTGAGCTTTGGCTTCCTCCACAGTAGTCGAAGAAGAAGAAGAAGAGAACAACAATGGCGGAGAGAAGCTCCTGCTCCTTCCGATGTCTTCCTTTTTCTTGTTGTTCTTTCAGTTTCTTGTGAGAGGAGTCCGAGATTTGCTCTTCGTGCTTGCTTGGAGGAGGAAAAGATGGCATTTCTACCTCTTTTTGATCGGTTGTTCTGCGGAGAAGAGAGATCGGAGGCGGAAGGCGGCGGAGCAGAGGAAATGCCGCCGATGATGATCTCGGTTGCGAAGGCGGTCGGCGAGGAAGATTGGGCGGAGGCGCTGTCTTATCTGGCGGCCAAGGAAGCAGAGGCCTCGCCTTGTATCATCGCCGGCGGCTGCAGCGATTCCCACCTCCCGGCGGCGAGGGAGGAGGCGGTCGAATGGATCGTCCGCGCCGCCTCTTGCCAAGGCTTTTCAGCCCTTACGGCGCTCCTCGCTGCGATCTACTTCGACCGGTGCTTCCTCTCCGGCGCCGGCGGCGGAGGCGGCGGGCTGCTGCGTCTCCACGGCGATAAGCCCTGGATGGGGCGCCTCGCCGCCGTGGCGTGCCTGTCCCTGGCGGCGAAGGTGGAGGAGACCCGCATCCCCCTGCTGCTCGATCTCCAGGCGCCTCCACCGCCGGAGGAAGCCGGATACTTGTTCGAGCCGAAGACCGTTCAGCGAATGGAGCTCCTGGTTCTCAACGCCCTCGGCTGGCGGATGAATCCCATAACCCCTCTATCCTTCATTCACCACCTTCTTGGCGCCTCCGCCGCCGGCGGCGGCAGCGCTGCCGTCTGTAAACTAGCGAGGAGATCGGAAACGGCCCTCCTCGTCGTAGTCGCCGGTGAGCAATTCAGATGACAAATCTAAATGGAAAAATAGCTAAAAATTTAATAAAACAAAAAATATTTAAATATTATTTTAATATCGATAAAGCTAATCGATTTCTCCTTCTGCTTCACAAAGACTGGAGATGGGTTCGATACCCGGCGTCGGTGTGGGCGTCGGCGGCGCTGCTCCACGCGGCGGAGTGGCCGGAAATCCACCGCCGCCGCCTCGTTTCCCTCCTCAGAGCCCCAAAGGTCTGTTGATCTTTTCGCCACTCCCATCTTTCCTCCTCCATCTCTGTGCTCTCCCCTGCTCAACCCTGTAACACTCCGCAGGAGGCCACGGAAGAATGCCGCCAGATAATGGCCGCCGCCATGAACGGCCGCAAGCGCAAGCACCGTTCCAGCTCATCGCCGGCGAGTCCCAGCGAGGCGATCGGCTCCTGCTTCAGCGCCGGCGAGTCCTCGTCGGGTTCATAGCCTCCGTGTCCATCCCCCGCCGAGGTTCCTCCTCCGAACAAGAAGCTCAATGCCGGCGTTAATGGAGATCAGAGAAACTGCTAAATTTTTTTCATCTCTAAGAATCAACCGATCGAGGAAGATCTTGTTCTATCAGATTCTCATCAAAATGCACTGCTTTGCTATTTTTGCCCCTATATTTTATCTATCTTTACACTTCGCCCATCATAGTTCAAAGTATTTAATTTTGCCCTATAGTTCTCAAAACAAGTACAAATTTTTTTCTCTAAAGAAACATTATTAAAGTACTTTCATAGATTTACAATTTTCAAAAAACATATCTAAAATATCTTTAATATTTTCAATTCAGTGTCAAATATCTTCTAAAATACTTATTAGTTATTACATTACCATTAAATTACACGGAAATAATGTATATTTGATAATACAATTAAAAAATATATATTAAGGAGAAATATATAAAGGATAAAATGGAAGTAAATTTTGGTGTGAAAATTATGTAAAAGAATGAAATCATCAGCCTAGCAAAGCAGACTGATGATTGATGTGATTGATCCGAACAAAAGAGAGTCATCTGAATCCAAAAAAAAATTTTAAATCTTCCTCCAAAATCTATCTCTGTTCATTTTGTAAATGTCGTTCTATACCATCTAACACGTCATTCCATTCCATGGAGACAATTTTGATGTGAAAATGAAAGGACAGAAGGAAGAGAGAGACAGCTTCAACAACTACACCAGGTTGAAATAATTAAAAAAATAAATAATGAGAGATTTTGTTTGACCTTGAGATGCTCCAAGTGAGGACTTTTGTGTATGTACTGTTTTTAATTAACTTAGGAGGAAATTTTCAATTCACCCCCTCAAAGTTATTTACATTATATATAAAAAGAAAAATATTATACTATATAATTTATTCGTGAGCACTTCTAATATTCACCATCCAATCGAGTGCGTATTATAATTCAATCCTTAAATTCTAAGAGATCGGACGATAAATAATGAAAATATTCACGAGTGAATTGTGTAGCATAATTCAACTGTAAATATTCATAAACACCTGTATTATCTACTGTTCAATCTCTTAGAACTCAAAAATTAAACTATAGTGCACACCGATTGGACGATAAATAATGAGTGTATAAAAAATCTCACTCTAAGAAAAGACTATGCAAGAAGGATGATGGAATGAATTAAAGAACTCTAAAGGGTGTAGACACAACTTTTGAATTAGGAGGGTTGAACTACTAATTGGGGGGGGGGGTTGGGGGGGGGGGGGGCTAAAGTGAAATATTATCTTTATAATTTATTAATCAGAATCTTAGTCCTCCTTCCCATGTGAGCTAGTGTTGGAAACTTTGAATCATGTACTTTTTCCTAATTGCTTGTTTTGAGGCATAAATCTAATTTAAAAAGAAAAACAAATAAAGAAAAGTATATTTGGTTTAAGTAAAAGAACTTGTTCTAAGTCACCATAAAAGGAAGGGAGAGAAAGAAAGAAGTCTTCTTTTTCCCCCTTTACTTTTTAAAAATGCATCACACTGATAGATTTTTATCCACTAATTAGTTATAATAAAAACATTGTATTATTCCCCCCTTAAAATTCTGACAATCAAATGAAATGATTAATTGGATGTCTGAATTAAATGCTTCTTTACTGCTCGTCTTCAATGATTTTGTTATCACCTACAACCACACTCTGACAGCACTATATATCAGTCAATCATAAAAGCACAAAAATGTGACAGCATTCAATTACAATTATCGTAAAAGGAAGAAGAAAATAAATAAATAACATTTCATTTTCTTCATAAGCACTTTAATCCTTTGTTTTCTGAAAATCAATCCCCCTTTTATTTATGACACAGTGACTTTATTAAAGGAGTGGTCAACTTGACTTTGTTTGATTTTTTGTGTACTATACTTTTTTTTTCCCCTCCCTCTTTCAATGATGCACAGACATAAACTTTAAACACTTGTTATTCTTTTTCACTCGACCCTAAAAACCTAAAAGTAACAGCTTTGAATGTTTTGTTTAATGCTTAGGGGAAGGTTTGATTGAGGCTTCTTTTTAGATTCGAGGGTATCATTGTCCCTGCACATTTGAGATTTTATTTGGATTTTGGATTAAGGGGGTTTAGGGTTTAATGAGTTTAATCCGACGTCATTAATAGACCAAGATAGTGAGTAGCATTACATTTTATAGCCAAAAAAAAAACGACATACAAACTATTTGATTGGATAAAAAGAGACATATTCGATTTGGACTTAAGTATACCTAAAACTTGTGATGCCCTATTGATGTTTATCTGAGTCTCCAATTGTGCAGAAAGATTGAAACTGTCAACCTAACAGCTTCCTCATTCCAACCTCATAAAATTCGAGAGGGAATAAATCGCAGAAGGACTATGTCCATGGATGCGATTGGCAAAGTCAAGGACAACCATCTGAGTTCAGGACAAATATTTAGACATGCCTTCGAAATCGACCCTTATCCATTGTACAAGTTTGACCCTTGAACTTACAAATGTGTCACACCCGCGGGGGCTTATCTGAGTCTCCAAGTAATTATTTAAGGTGTGTTTGATTCAAAATTTCATATATAATATTAATTATGTGATTATCAAATTATCATACTTAATTTCGGAATCAAGAAAAATCTTACTCTTCTATATTTGAACCAAACAAAATTAAATCATCTAATCAAACAAGTTATCAACAATTACCTTAAACAAAACACACCCTTAGTGATCTTGTGTAGGTCTTAGTGGTTAGTTTAGATAAATCATAAGTAAACCATGTAAAATTTAAGACTTTTTAAATCATATTAAATGTTAAAAGTTAAAATTACCTAGTTTAGGAATATAGCAATGACCATTGCTTGTTAATATCTAAAATTTGATGATTAAAGTGAAATTTTATATAGGAAGATGAAGAAGAATGCCTTTATTTTTCGTGTCTTACCATCTCTTTAGCTTCTATTTTGCTCTACATCCTCGATATTTCTCTCCATGAAGTGAGTTTATGATCTAATTCCGCAAAAGTTTGGAACCGCAAATTTAATAGCCTCCACCAATCTATCCCATGACTAGTGTGAGAGAGATAAATTGCAGAAGTCTTTAGCCTTAACGCGATTGACCAGAACAGAAAAGGATCATCTGAGCCCAAAGAGAAGTTTTAAACTTTTCTTTGGAATCAATCCATATTCATTTTGCAAGTGTCGCTCTGTCTCGATCAACGTGTCATCCCCGTAGGGACAAAAACTAAAAAATGACCTAATTGATAAGGATAATAGCAACTCAAATATATAAATCTAACTCTAAATGAGAGTTCAATAAATAAATCAATGGAACCCTATTAAGATTTTACTGAAATCTAGACCAACTTTGAATAAATATGCGATGAACAATTATCCAGGGAAAACAAGCGCATGCTTTGAATCCTCAGCGTGATCATCAAGCCTTGTTAGTGTTAACTACAAGCTTCAAATATAAGTACCTAATAATAATACTTAAATCACATGCTAAAAACTTTTGAAGGATTCTAATGTCTAATGCACCCAAAGAACAAGCTAATGCATAGATAAAGTTCTTTCACAGGTAGTAGAAAAAGATGGAGAAAATACCAAGCATTGGCGAGGAAGGGCAGGTGCATGGAGAATACATCTACATCCATATCTACATCGACTGAATTCCCAGGTGCGAAGTCAGTTCGTTCATATCGGATGCCTCATCTTGCAAGCGCACCACATCCAGCTTTTGCTTCAGGACGTCGATCACGTTGACGAGCATTTGCGAAGCTTTGATGGCACCTGTCGATTCAACAGTGAATATGAAGCTGTCTTCTTTGGCATAAATCTCAACGAGGCCTGGTTTCCCCATAGCTTCCGATTTCTTGAGGACTTCATCGTCGAACGTATAAGCTTCTGGATCAATAACTACAACCTGACATTGCGGAGAACATTATAAGAATGGAAAGCTAATTCCATATAAAAAAAGGAAGGCTGAACAAGGATTGTCTTTGAAGGACTCTTATTATGCATCAGTTTCTCCAAGTATGAGAATTGCAAGTACCTTTGGACTCGAACAGTCAACCAAAGGAGAATGTGTGACATGACATGAGGTTATTATATCAGAAGTTGGTCAACTAAAATTGGTTGGTTGATTATGCCTAATAAACCACTATGACCTACATGAGGCATTGTCGAAGACTGCCTTGGAGATGTCAAGACAAATTGTTAACCGAGAGAATCAGGGAAACATGAAAGAAAACCTGTCAAATTACCATTAGAGCATTACGAGATATCGGCATCCTTCAAACTCGAGCATATCGAATCATGTTATCCAAAGGTTCAATACATCATAATAAGGCCACATCTCATTCTCTCAAGTTGATTGGCATGTCCAAGAGGCAAGTATTTTCGAACCAAGATTGTGTCTATGGAAGATAAATTGTTAACTGAAGGAATCAGAGAAACATGAAAGAAAACCTGTCAAATTACCATTAGAGCATTACAAGGTATAGGCATCCTTACTTGCAAACTAGAGCATATCGAATTATGTTATCTAAGGGTTCAATAGATCACAATAATGCCACATCCCATTCTCTCAAGTTGATTGGCATGTTCTGGAGGCGAGTATTTTTGAACCAAGATTGTGTCTATGGATAATGAGGGTAAATCACAAAGTTACTGCAACTTATCCAAACCAAATATTATTAACTTTAGTAAATCATCTTTTGTTGCTAGTTCCTTCATTAAAAAGTCATCTTAAAGTTTATCTATCAACTTTAAGTCTTGCACTCGAGGATTGTCACTTCAAATCTGCTATTCCGAATTCCAAATTTGAAAAACGCTCTTACACAAGACGAACTCTTTTTTTTTTTTTTTTGATTAACCTGAGGTGTCGGGCTTACGCCCACTAATCCTCAGGACCGACAAGGGTAAATCAGGGTGACGGGTGACAAGGGTAAATCAGGGTGACGGGTGGCCCATCGCATGAGGGTCTCGTGGGCGCCTGATGGGCCGACCACGCTGGGACGGGGGGGGGCATTGTGCACCACCACCCGCGCAGCGCACGCTGCCAGGGCGGAATCGACCCCAGGCCTTTTCAAAGGAGAGCTCCGCTTGTAACCACCACGCCGTGCCCCTGGGGGCTAGACGAACTCTTACTAGTTTGATCAATGAATAGACTTGCAGAGTAGATATAATTTGAGCAAGAGGCAAAAATTTGTGTGTTTAATTTCTACGTCACAAGCTTTTTATTCCTTAACACTACAAAGTATAAAGCCACAGGTATTAAACCAAATTTTTTTTACCAAAATCAGCATGTCTTCAAAGCAAAAGCAGGAAATGAAATTAATACCAAATCCACCTTTGTAGGAAGCCTTTAAGCATAGAATTTTTAGCAATGAAATTTTAACACAAGAAGTGAATAAAAACTGGCTATGATGAGAACCAAAATGGGCAGTTTATTAAACACAATCATGTAATGAAGCCAAGCTGGTGGTGTTAAACATAAGCAAGGATTAGCCTACATATATTTATGTTCAGTTTAGAACTCCCAATGAGGCTGTAACTTGTGGCAACTTGGTTGGCAAAAGGACACTGTCAATCACACAATTATAGTTATATGATATTCCTATTGCTATTCAGTCTAAATGGTGCTGTGGTGGAGCCGTAACTCACACTGACACAGCATGGATTCAAAATGTTTGACTTTAGAAGTGGGAGTGGTTGGACCCTACAACCCATATATCTTTTTACCTTTTGAGTGCTACCAGAAAATACTGTTAGAAGAGTGTGGCATTATTGTAATTTGGTATGAAACAAAATGATAAAATATCAAGCCCAATGTGAGCGATCCTATTGTGCAAGAGCATGATGAGAATAAAATTGTTTTTTTAATTGCTACAAAAAAATTTAAATCAAAACACGAGCTTCATTAATTCATGAACTATGAATCCCTTTAAAGACAAGATCACCCTTAACTAGCAAAGAGAGTAAGATCGCCTGTAAATCTGGCAATTTCCAGAGAACAAAGAAGTATTTACTTTTGTTTTATAGTGTCTATCCCTGAAATGCTCGAGTCCATATACTTTCACAAATTCAAAAGTAGATAAGAACTTGTGTTTCAAAGATTACAAAGAGCAATACAAATGTCAAATATGTGAAAATTCCTTGGAGGAACAAACATAAAATAAATCAAATTTGTGGAGCTAACAATAGAACAAACCTGTTGAGTATTTGGATCAATGCCAAAAACTTTTGTAGGACTGCTCTCGACCCAGCTTCGTTTCTCTTCAAGTGTCAATGTTTCCATCAATTCCTCATTTATATGGATCTGTGGCTCATACATAAATGTAACGGTTGCAGCAGGTGACCACTTGGCATGATCCTTGCCAATCCCTTTTCTAGCAATAGCTCTAAGTCTTAACTCTTGCCCACGCCGTAATTTCACAATGAGTATACCCCTAATATAAAATTAACAACCATCAGGCATGTAAGTTAACAACAAGACAACATGATCATAGCCTCTACTGGCACGTACATTAGCAACAATGTAGAAGTAACATATAGATACATTCAAAGGAACGTAATTGACAATACCACCATTTAGAAGTTGAAAAGAACCATATTTTGTATTTAAATAACATATTGATATCATACATAAGTTTTCCTTGTATTCTTGTGTCCCAAAACTCTACTATATCAATTAGAAATATTGTATTAGATATGTATTTAGCTCTCTGGCAAATTGAGAAGATAATTTGGCTCCATAGACACAAATACAAACATCTGACCATATTAAAATTTATAGACAACCTAGAGAGTACAAGTCAAGCAAGATGGAACAAGATTGCAACTTTAAGTCTCTGTCAGATATCCAATGACCAGAAACTACGAATATATTAAAATCATGGAGAAATCCACAAGAAAACCAGAAACTGCACCAATTTCAGACACAGGAGGAAAAATTAGATAAGTAGACAAAGAGCCCATCCTGAATAATTAAATACCGTTCTTGCATTAGGCTACATGCTTCACATTTGACATTAAAGACTAACAAAGGTCCACTAAATCATAGAAGCTTTCTGCAAAGGATTGGCTTCTGCCAAGGATTGGGAGGATAATAACATTAAATACTAACTAAATTTCATGAAAGAAATTAATGACATTAAAACAGAAGGCCGCTTTTCTATGCCAATTACAACAGTGGTAAAAAGAGTCACTACTAAAGCTTGTACAGGGATCAATTGAAACTTTAAGCAGAAAGAACTTAGTAGCTAAAATGAGCAGGACTAATTACCAACCTAAGGGATTTGTATAATTACAGTAATGAAAACATTCAAATGTCATGCTCTAGTGAAATACTAGAAGCAACATAACTTGAATAACGAATTACAAAGTCAAAGTAACCTGGTAATTCGGGAAGACTGAAAAAGCCAATTGTCTAGGGTTCTGTCGATGCACTCTGCTGACCTACTTGGTATAATCAACAAGAATATCTATCTGTGCTAATAGTAACAAAGCAAGCTAAACTTTCAATGGAAAGCAACTTTATCTGTCCAATAAAGTGTGAGCTAACCTAGATCCACTTTAAATATCTAACTTAAGTGTGATATCATTAGATTCTTTTCTGCTCGAGTCACAACATATCAAATTCTTGTTATTTTATGTTTCATACACTTCTGCTCAAGGTAGATAGCTTTTTTTTTCTTTTACAATCTAGATAAATTCATGCCTTTATAACATATAAACAACTAGCATCACGGTCAAAGGAACATACAACAACAACCACCACCAAAGTTTATCCCACAATCAGAGGAACATATATTTCAATAATTAATATTATATCAAAATCATACAAATACTAACTAAGAGCAGCAACAAATCAAATACATGGGAAAAACAAACCGTATATCAGCAGATAGCATCCTTAACTAGCAAACAATTCATAATCTTCGAAGATAATTGCAAATGTTGAGACCCAATATCAATGAGCCTAGTTCAGTTACTGATTCTAACCTTCATTTGTTTGACTCTGACTTAAAACCTTTAAAAGGAATTACTTTAGAGATTTAGTAAGAAATGGCTGAGGGAACAGAGTTATGGCTACAAGACTAAGGTCAGGGAAGCGAATGGCTTGGGATAATGATCAGACCTAGTATTAAGCACCTATCGAAATTGCTCTAGTCATTCCTAGGGTTTCAGGTTTAACCATGATGAATTGAATTCAGGTTTAGAATGTCATCTACTAAATCTCGAAATCAAGGAGCAATAGAAGGGAATAAAAAGATGAAAACGACTACTTTTGCTCGGGGGATTCGTAGCCGCTGGGATCGGCCGACATAGCGCTCGCGATAGCCACATCGACAGGGCAGACGCGGGGATTGGTACTCTGGAGGTCAGCACTGGTGACGTCCAGCGTCTGGTCAGATTCGCACCGGACGCTGAGGAAGAACTCGACGGAGCAGAACTCGCACTGGCCGTCCCCGTCGCAGGCGTCGCAGTCGCGGGAAAAACGCATCGACATGGCGTCATCGCTGGTGAGGGGGATGAGACCGAGGCGGTGGGCGATGAACTCGTCGTTGAGGACAGAGGAGTTGGACTCAATCTCAACGAGGTCAATGGCGATGGTGGGCACCTCGGCGATCATGACGCGGCGTAGGGCGTTGGCGATGCTGACGTCGGTGTCCCGCAGCTCGAACTTGAGGTAGTCGTCCTTCATCTCGCGAATCCGCACCTTCGGAAACCGCTGATAGGACGTCCGTGAAGCCCCGCCGCCCAGCACCTTCTCGCTCGCCATCGCCTCGATCTCCGGCACTCCCGTTCCGCCGCCTACTGTAAGAAATGCACAGGCGGCAGTAAATAATGAGA
This sequence comes from Wurfbainia villosa, assembly GCA_025175895.1. Classification (NCBI taxonomy): domain Eukaryota; kingdom Viridiplantae; phylum Streptophyta; class Magnoliopsida; order Zingiberales; family Zingiberaceae; genus Wurfbainia; species Wurfbainia villosa. The sequence goes on along the minus strand of CM045988.1, from coordinate 98,337,454 downwards.
AATTTTCGTTTTAAACCTTCAAAGTTTTTTCACCGCTCCGAAAGACTCATTAAACAGCGAGACAATTTCGTTTTAACCCTCTAACTTTTAATTATATTTTAAATATTTCTTTATTGAAATTAATAAATAATATCTTATCAAAAGACGTGCCTTATTTTCATTTCTCTCAACAGCGGCGGACTGTATGATATTTTCATGAAATGAAAAACTCCATAATACTAGCACTTTTAAGTTTAACTTAGCGATGAAAAATTTTCATAGAACTAAATCGATCATTCTAAGATTAGTCGGTTTGAAGAGTTAAATATTAAATACTAATTAAAAAAATAAAAAAATAATGAAAGAGAGTAATTGTTAATTGGAAACATCTTTCACAAGATACTTCGGTATTAAATTTAAAATAATTGATTATTTTTTTCTTTGATAATCTAAGTATTCAAGCCCTGCAATCTGACTAGTATCTAACTAGTTCTGAAAGTGATCAATCTTATCCCATAAAAAATTTTCCATTGACAACCCCGATGAAAATTAAGAAGCAATTTAGCATCATGAGTGGCTCGAGTGTCCTTGGCATAATTTGTACAATGTGAGAATCAAATCCTAGTTGCATGAGTGACTATGATCCATTGTTATCAGTGCACCGTGCCCTGGAGGCTCAAAATAATGCATCATAGTTGCAAAATATGATAATGTTCATCTCGAGTGCCCCTCCCTTACCCGTCCTAAGGTATATAGAAGAGAGATAAATCATAGTAAGAGGATCATTTGTTCCTAAGACAATGAATTCCAAGGGAATTAACTCTTGTGTTATTGTTGCAACTCTCTCACTCGAGCACCAACTCACCTATGCTCGTGGGGGCCTAAAATAATGCATATAGTTCATATATCAAGAAGCTAGAAATGACAGTTATAAAGTATTTGAACATGAATTACCAAGAGGAGAGGCTCAAGGCACATTTTTGAAGAACATCAGTGAGTGAATCCACCACATGAATGCAATAACCATGGCGACGGTCGCCGTCATGTCGGTGTAAGGTCGTTGTTTGTCGATGCGGCGTTGCTTCTCGATCAACTTCAGCAAGGCACTGGATAGTCCTACTGTGTTAAGGATGTCGAGATCTCCCCTTTGAGCTCTCTACACAAATTATCACCTCAACACAGAGTAAGTTGGGGAAACAAACAAGCCAATCAAATTCCATTGGAGATTAGGAAAGTATTCCTTTCGCAACCATATGAGCTTTTAGTTCATGCTACTAAAGTTGCATTTGGTTTACGAAATAGAATTGAAATGACTGTTTTTTAATTTGTCATAAATAGATAGAAAACATTTTTTCTTATATTTGTTTCAAATGAATGTCAAAAGGAATGAACAAGAATAATTTTCGAGGTGATAAATGCCCCTAAATGAAATACACATAACCAATTAGTCTGTTAGCCCCTCCTACTAGTATGACTACCTGCTCAGTTCACTTAGGGCACCCTATCTAACCAACCTACCTAATCTAGTTGCTTAATTTAACTAACTCAACCAGTCCATTCGTTTAACCAATCTGTCCAACTCAACAGATCTGCTGACTTGATTTGACTATCTTGTTCAAGTTGATCGGTTCGAACCAACTAGTTTGTCATGCTCGATCAATTTGTTTGGGTCCATCCAACTCATCTGGAAAACATTGCCTAATTGACCAACACATCCAATCACTCAGCCTACCCAGGCCAATAGGTCCAACTAGCCAATATTCATGTAATATATTTTTGGTATGATTGAAAACATTCGATAACATGTATTGTTCAGAAATGAAATATATAGAGGAGTGGCTATTTCTATTCATTGTGAATAAAGAGAATCATAATTCCATGAAAATTAAAACCCCAAGTTCACTTTTGAAACAATAAATACCAAACTTATTCTATGAATATTCACAACGAATAGAATAATTATTCCTACAAATCGAACGCATAGAATTGATATTCTTAGTTTCCAGATATAAATATTCTCAGAACATGCGCAGACTCCCCATTCTGCAGCAAGCACTCTGAGTTATTAAATATAAGCAAATCTATATGTGATGAAATGGGTTTGGCAAACTAAATATCATGCTTAAGCATACATTTTGTTTTGTGATACTTTTGTACCAAAGGAGCACAAAACCATGGAAGGAAGTTGATGTTGAATCTAATGGATTTCGTGGTTCTTACAGTTCTAGCCAGGAATTCTGATCGCTCCTTAGCTTTCGGCATACACTTTTGTTGTCAGAACAAATGCTTGTTGAGATTTTCTTTCAGTGAATCCACTTTTTCTGCTTCCTGTTCCAATTTTCTTCACAAGCACAAAATAAGGAAGACATCAGAAATGTATATCTCATAATGGAATGGAAAAAAAAATTGCCACATTGGCAAAGCAACAAGCCACATGTCTCAATTACGTGGGGATTCACTTGTCCCTGACCAACAATCATTTCCTATACTAAAAAAGTGGAACAATCTTTTCTCATTAGCATTACTGTTAATATTATGTGGCTTTGATGGAAGTCTTTTGACTGACTAGTACTAGCAGTATTCCTTCCTCTTGAATTTGTATATCTAACAGTTAACTGACATTCTTAGGTTCCCTGCATGGTACAGATAATCAAAGCTCATGGTTCTCATTCAGCTTGCTAAATAATTATAGAGGAACATGGTCTTCTTCTATTTCCTTGTTTACCTAGCATTTCAATCCAGACTTTTCTTCTAAGTGATGGACTTGCCTCGAAGAGTGGCCCTTTGAACAAAATTCAGATGAACGAGAAGATAGATAATTTACAATTGCTAATCCTGAATTGTTTGATGAGAATAGTTTTAAGACTTCTCTTAAAGAACTTGGATTACCTAACTACCAGAAAGACTAACTTACCAAAGTACCAGTCAGCTACATTTGTCAGATTGCTGACAGAGTTCATCGACATGTTTTGAATCCATTGGTTACCTGAAGTTCACATATGAAGTTAACTAGCTAGATTCTTATTGGTAAAGTATCTACTATCTTCATCTCACTTTTTTTCTAGGTAATATTTACTTGAATGAAAAGGCTTATAGAAAGTAACAAATTTTTTCACTTTGGTGCTCAACAGAGATCAACAAGAAGAAGAAAATCTAATCTAATGAAGTGAATTTTCAGCCTGACTAACAATCTGATGTTTGTTTGCAACCGTATGATTTTCATGATATTGACATTTAAACTCCTTGGCAACTCCAACTTATCAACCTTAATACACAAACTTTTCATAGCTGAAAAAAAAAAAGTTATGGTTTGGGATAATAGTTGGGTCCTTAGACTATGTCAAACACAGTAAACCATCATCCATGCTTAGAACGAGCAAGATGAGCATCATGAATATGAAGAAAGCTTTCCCATCATCCTATGAAATACTTCAGGTGTAAAGATGGGGAAGCAAGTGGAGCTCAAGTTGTTGTTTTAAGGTTGCTACTATAATTTGTCATGATCTTATCAAGTGCTAGCCAAAGCAGGCACCTAGACTTTTGTTCTTTCAGTTTGATCAGCCGATGTAAATTCGATTGCTTAAATTCTCATGTAAGAATGTCGTAGGGAGTTTGCATTACTCTTAAATTGAACGATTAGGCTATCCCAACATTGAAGTTTACTTAATTATATTATCTTACAGAGCTTATTTTCTCACCATATGTCCTAGTTTTTAGCTACCGAATTTACTTTGCTATTGAAATTCTTCCGTTATTCTAGTAAACAGAAGCATCATGCAAGATCGGAATCAAAGGAAAAAAAAATTCTGTGATTCGGATCTCTTACCTCCTCCATAGATCACGCTGACCTCTGGCGGGAATCGAGCGCCACAGGCGATCCATCTCGACGTAGAGGAGGCGGATCTGGGTGATGCCCCTACTGATCGCTGACGCAAGGTCAGCCGGATCCTTGATCGAAGGCATTGACAACGACGATGCATAAGAGAAGGAATCGAGCCGCTCAAGCCCATCAGTGGTGCTGAGCGCCCTGATAGATCTCCGATAGGGTTGCTCCGCCGCCTTCGCCGCCGTCGGCTTTCATCGGAGCAGATCCTCGTCGGTCGTGGGAGATGATCGGGATCGGAAAACGAGCGCCAGCGGTCATCGATTATGGTTTTTGGGTTTCCGTTTTAAAACCCGATTGAGAAATCTTGACCGTCTATCAAGCATGGGGTCCGAATTGGATGGTCAAGATTGTTTTCACGACCAAGCAGGCGACTGCACTGAAAGGTCAAAATGAACAATTTGAAAAATTTAGGGGCAAGATGATATTTTTAAAAGATATTAAGGTGCAGTGAAAATTTAGATAAACTTCGATGGGGCAAAATAAAACTTTCTCAACAGCCAAGCCATATAGGGCACAAGGCCACCACTCCCGACTGCTCGCGTTGGCATCCGCTCCGCCTCCCAAATCGCCGGCTTCTTCACGCCGAGGCTCCTTCAGGTTCGTGCCTCTACTTTCATTTCACCCGTTGCAGTGATCTGTTCCCGTGGTTGATTTCGGTGTCGCTGGATCTATTCGGTACCTAGATCTTCCATTTTATGGTATCTCTTTCGAATCTAAAGATCAAGTTTTTCCCTTTTGGTATGGCTATTACTGGTGTCGGTTCCATATTTTTCGTGATTGATGCTGGATTTTTATTTTTGGCTGGATCTAGGTTTTGGTTATTTGGTTATCGTAGTAGACGACTCTTGCTTGTGCCTGCAGAATTCTGCTATTAGGAAAAGTTGGAGCACGGTTCCAGGCTTATGATTCTCATTCGATGCTTTGATCTTTTTATTTTTAAGCTTCGTAGAAAACTCGCTTTTCATATAAGCGAAACAAACCGTCCCAAATTGATATTTTTATCTGTAATTGTTCTCAAAATCATATTTTTCTATGATTTTTTGGGTGATTCACATTCGCCCATATAAGTTGATCAGTGACTTAATAAATCTGTGGATTGTATGCCGAATTGATATGTTATCTGTAGTTGTTCTCAAAATCATATTTTTTGTGTTGTTTGGGGATTCCACTTTGCACTCGCCTATATGCTTAGTTTGATCAGTGAATTAATAAATCTGAACTCAAATTACAATTGTTTGCTCTGTGGATTGTATACCACTGACAGTTGTATTTCTTTCTTAATTGTGTGAAATTGTCTTTGTGAATGGTGTTTCTCTCCCGTCTGTTAACCTTTTGGTTACATCTTTCTCAGAACTTTTCACAAACTACTCAATGGCTGCTGGAAGAGGCATTGGCCAACTCTTGAGAAAGCACCTTCGGTTTCAGTCAACAGTAAATATTTATTCCTTTCCCCTTTTTTACAGCATTCACTTCTCTGCTCTTTTAGATACATATCGTAGTTTACTAGTTCATTTCTTTTGGACACCCTTATCATGAATTACTTGCCTCATTGCGTATACATCACATCTAAGTGAATGGTTTGTGTTTGATTCTTGTAAAGACACTATTTGTTTTCTAGTTCTTGTGTGTCTAAACATGCTTTTAGGATAATAAAATGCTTCAAAACAAGGTTTGCTTCTTCTTCCTTGTCCTCTCTTGTTTTTATTTTTATATCTAGTCACATGTAAGTTCCCACTCTCAGGTTAATTTGTACAAAAACAAGGATTTTCCCACTATCGTTTGTTTTTTTTAACCTCAATAAGTGATACATATAAATTATGGCATCCTCGATAAGTGTTTTGTTCCTTAATTGAGTACAATACATTGAGGATTACTAACAAAACTATGATTACGTCTGCAGATTCCTGCTTTGGTGTCATCGCAGAAGCAGGAAGAGGCTATTGTATCGGCTGGCATGAGATCATTGAAAGCTTTTGCATTACTTGGAGTTGGGATTACTGGTGCTTTAAGCTTTGCATCCTTGGCATCTGCTGATGAAGCTGAGCATGGTTTACCGCCTCCAAATCATCCATGGCCTCACAAGGGCATCCTGAGTTCATATGATCATGCATCGTAAGTAAATCAGTGGCTGTTTTTTTTGGTATCCTGAAAACTGAAACTATATTTGTTACAATTTTTTTTTTTGTTATGATATGGGAAGGGAATATTTATGAAATATAGTTCATTATTATATCTCATATTTGTAAGATGGTTATTGGATAGATGAGACAATTAGTTTTCCTTCCATACCTTACCTTGTTACTTTTTTGAATTTTTTAGACGGTTTATAATTTCCAAATTCTTATGTCCACACTTGCGATTTTGCTACTGTCACCTGTGCACAATATTGTTGACAATTATATATGATTATTTTTTAATGATAATGTGTACTTATTCAGTTTAAGACTGGTGTGAAAACTTATAACACAACGTGATATACACAGAATTCGGCGGGGTCACCAAGTTTATCAACAAGTTTGTGCTTCTTGTCATTCAATGTCTCTGATCTCATATAGAGATCTTGTTGGTGTGGCATACACTGAAGAGGAGACCAAAGCGATGGCTGCTGAAATTGAGGTCGTCGATGGCCCCAATGATGAAGGGGAAATGTTCACTCGTCCTGGCAAATTAAGCGATCGGTTTCCCCAGCCATATCCAAATGAACAAGCGGCAAGGTTTGCAAACGGAGGGGCGTATCCTCCAGATTTAAGCCTGATTACAAAGGTACTACCTCTCCTTGTCGATCTTGGTTACTTGTCATTCATTTTTTCTTCGACAAGCTTGATTTTCTGTCCCTTTTCCTAGGCACGACACAACGGGCAGAACTATGTGTTCTCTCTTCTCACTGGCTATCGCGATCCTCCTGCTGGTGTTTTGGTAATACTCTGGTTTCAATTTTATTTATTCCGTTTGTAAGAAGTCTCATTAGTCGTCAATTGTCACTCTGAAGCAATTATATGTGATCTTTAACCTTTTTTGTATCTGCAAATATAATTTACCATTTATTGAACTTGTAGCAGTATAATTTCTCAATGATAGCATTTCTTATATTCTTCTGTTTACAACTTCCATAATTTTTTTTTTCTTCATTACGACGAAAACAAGGCCTTGTTGCATTGTAAAGATGGTAAATTAAAAGCTCGGATATATCGAAAAGATAGTAAATTAAAATCGAACTGAATATTAACTTGGAATTTCATAAGCTTGGGAATCTCTTTCGCCTATGCGATCCCAATGCCCGCTAAGTTTTATGTTTGCTATCGATGTGATTACAGATTCGCGAGGGGCTCCACTACAACCCTTATTTCCCTGGCGGTGCGATAGCCATGCCGAAAATGCTCATCGACGGCGCTGTAGAGTACGAGGATGGTGTTCCTGCAACTGAATCCCAGGTAATTGAACTCGAGATGTGTGTGTTCGTATTCATAAACTGTGTTCGTGGTCGGATACTAATCGTTCGAATGTCACTATCCTTCCAGATGGGTAAGGATGTCGTAACATTTTTATCTTGGGCAGCCGAGCCTGAGATGGAGGAGAGGAAACTGGTAAACTCCAGCCGTTTCGCACGAATATATTTTTCCATGTAGTATTCACCTTACGAAGATTAGCTTCGCGACTGATCGATGTGCTTTGTGCTTTTGGTAGATGGGATTCAAATGGATGTTTGTACTCTCACTTGCACTTCTCCAAGCTGCATACTACCGGCGGTTGAAGTGGTCTGTTATCAAGTCGCGTAAGTTGGTCGTAGACGCTGTCAACTGATGCTTCTGTTTCTTCGCGGTAAAGACCGGAATAACGACATTGGATGATGTACATTGTCAGATAGATCTAAAGCAATTTTTGGTTCATTCTCCACGTGGGAGAAATATGATGTTCTTCTCGACTTAAAGTTTTGGATTGTCAAGGTTTGGAATTGCCGTCGATAGATGGTTAGTTATTTGTTTTCGAACATCGGATGTTTTTTGTTTTCCGAACAATATCGATATCTTCTGTTGCTTTTGCATGAATAATCAGTATATGTATCGGCATGTTTAGTGGTGTTCTTTTAATGCTAAGCAAAGTTAAAATTCGAAGTATACTATACGAATCTTTCTGCCTCATTGAATTTTATCTTTTATTATATTATTATTTATATTTAAATACATTTTATTATTATTATTATTATTATTAATTAAGTTTTTTTTTGTCTATTTTTTTAATATTTGTTGGGTGTATTTATCATAATTTTATACCGTCTATTTATTGATTTCGATAACGGTTATAAAATGTTAGCCAATGCACTTCCACATATACATTTAATGTAAATATTTTTTTATCTCCATGTCAAGGTTTTATAGTTAGCGTTATAGTAGAGTATCAATAAGTAAGGGTTAATTTTTGAGATTGTAAATTTTTTGGAGTGTGTTTTTTTGGAGTGTGTAAATCTTTGGATTGCACTTCCTAATATACATCTAAGATTTTAATTCTTCCGTGTTTCAGCAGTAGCATATTGTTCCATGGAGATAAGGTCTAAAATATGGAATAAAAAGTGTTTCCACGACTCTACCACCCAGTCAATTTTGTTCCACTTAATTCCTTTTTCATGGCCACATATCTTTATGACTGAGGAATGGGAAATCTTTTTCCTATTACATGAATCAAATGTTTCATTTCATCCAGGAAAAGTCATTTCCTTCTCAACATTGTCTTTGTCATTTGATCCAATAGATAGGAAGAGATTTGATAAATACTGATAACTCTCGGATAAAATATTAGATCCACGTTAGTCTTGAGTTTAGATCGGTTGATGGAGGTGTTGAGGCCGAGTAAATTACGTTTTGTACTAATGCAACTTTTTTTAAATGAAAATAATAAATATGATAATAAAGAGAATTGATCTCTCGTGCTATGGACTTGTGTGCGATTTTATTTTAACTGTTGGATCTGTGATTTATACAGTAATAAAAAATATATAGTATTTTCGTCGAATGCATTTTAATCTATTCTTGAATTTATGGGGTTTGTCGGTGCCATCTTCGCAGTCGTCAATAGGCACACAGCTACAATTGGACTGCAATTGCACGCGATTTGATTGAAATTCGATCATGACATCGTGGCTACGATTGAATCAAATTTCGATTACAATTCGATCGAAATTGGATCACGATCGAATTTCAATCGAATCATTCGGGCACTGACGACTATGATCTGGAGTCAAATCAATTGAATCACGATCAAATTCTGATCGATTTACGATTGAGCGTGGGAGGATTACTATACAATACTAGCTATTTAGACATGAACTTTTATTTTATAGGAAAAAAGCCCATATAATATAAAACTCTATGAAAATAATAAACGTTAAATAATTTAACATTTCTATATAGTAGAAAAACTATAGCACTCCTGTAGAGTGGAAATTGATGAAAATTTTATTTTTTAGAAGAAAAACAAATAAATATATCATTTAACTTTTGACATCGTTCAAGCCTATTAAATTGAAAGTTGCAAAAGAATTAATAATAAAATATTATTTAAAATCTTAAATTTCATTTTCTAAAGGTTTAAAATTAATTTTACACATCTATTGGCAAAGAAGAGAAAATTGACAGTGAAATGATCTGCCCCTTGTTTATTGCATGGATTTGTTGACGCTTCGAATTACAATTATTCTTTTTGACTTGTACCTGCAATTCAACGACAATAATTATGTGAAAATAATGCAAAAAAAAAAAACAATTGCAATATTATTAGCAATGTAGTTCTTTATACAATCAATTGGGGGATAAAGATTTATATAACTAACATTAGATAAATCGTTAAGTGCTTAATATTATATCATGTGTTGGCATTTTAACAATGAGAAATATTATCTTATATAATTCATCCGTGAATATCCATAAATATTTTCATTATTTATTGTTCGATCGAATATACATTATAATTCAATCTTTGAACCATAAGAGATCGGACGATGAATAATAAAAGTGCTCACAAATGAATTATATACAATAATATTTTCGTTTTAATCAAACACTATAAATTATTTCTCAATTGAATGCCATCTAACCACTTACCATGAATATTATAAAACCAATTGCAAGTAGAAGAGCAAACAGTCTTGTGAAAAATAATTATTCACTTCGATGGAGTTTTTCATTTGTCAAAAGGAAGACTCAGATTTCCTCCGTAGTGCTCGCTAATAGATGCCTGTTGCAATATCAAAACAAAAAAAAAAAAAAAAAAAAGTTAATTCTTGTGTTTGATCATGCCGAAGAAAACCTCATATGTTTTTTTTTCCCAAAGACAAACATAATTTGCAATAACATATTCTGAGCATGAGCTCCTAAAAGAACATGGAAGACAATAGAACAATAGATTCAAATTATTCTTAGGCATAAATTCAGTGTCATCTGAGATTTTGATGATCAGAATCGAACTTCAAAACACTCTTATAAATTACAATCCGGTGTACGAGCTCCCGTCACACGGAGTACCGAAAAAGGAATTTATTGTACACAGTCTTACCTTATTTTTTTTGTAAGAGATTGTTTCCAGGATTTGAACCTGTGACCTCTTGATCACAAGACAACAACTTTACCGTTGTGTCAATGCTTCTTTCTAACTTCAAAACACTCTTATAATATACTATTTTTGAATTAATTTTTAGATCCTCTAAAAATAATGGATTAATATCTGAACCCTCTAGAAAGTAAATCTGAGACGATTCAAAAATGGACACAAGACAAGCTCCTTCTACGCCTCACCTTGGGTTTGGACCTAAGCATAATGGAGTGAGATTCGAAAGTAAACAATCTTTAAGTAGTAGACATTAGATTACTCGTCGATTGGATACATCATATTTTTATGTATTACGATTTAAGCTAAGGGTTAAAAATGAGCCAAGCGGTGGTGCTGAGTTTGAATTCTTATCAAACTTAACACCAAACGAACCTAAACAAACTCTTATCGGTTTATTTGAGCAATGTGAAAAGATCATATGCTGCAAGCCATATACTAAAAGGATAAATTCTTTTGGAATTTATACCTGGAGATCAGGAAGGATCAGGTCATACACTTGAAATAGGAACTTGAAATCTGTTGCAAACCTACATGACCAAATTTTATCATAATTAGCTAACCGAGAAGCAACTGTTGCACCCAAAAAAGCGAGCGAAACATTGATATTCGAAGAAACAAGGGATTGAGAGGAACTTCTAAAGGTCGGTGTGCAAAATTCAATCAGCGAAGGCAGAATTAAGTGACTAGTAGGCGAACATGTGGATGATTCAAGTGAGAATTTACTTCTACTGAATAAAGATGCATATTAATATTAGTCATTATTAACTTAATTTACCTCTTTTCTCTTTTAATATTATTTGTTGACACCTAGGCCTCTGTCTAGATGCTAAATAATGGGGTGCACGAAGTTCCTTTCAATACAGAGTCTTGAAGAAAGATCTTGATCTTTAGATTACATACCATTAATTATCATCTTAAATATAAAATATTTTAACACGTTACAGTTGAAGTTAGATGTAAAATATTTATATGCAATCACAAAGATATACTCACTGAGTGACAATTGTGTACATCACTTCCTCTGTGTTTGTAGATTTTGATTGTGCTTATTGTTCATGGAGTAGGAAAAGTTTGGAACTATTTAGTTAATAATCAATTAATCATAATCTATTCCATAATTGTGTACATCACTTCCTCTGTTTGTAAATTTTGATTGTGCTTATTGCTCATGGAGTAGGAAAAGTTTGAAACTATTTAGTTAATAATCAACTAATCAAAATCTATTCCATAATTGTGTACATCACTTCCTCTGTGTTTGTAGATTTTGATTGTGCTTATTGCTCATGGAGTAGGAAAAGTTTGGAACTATATAGTTAATAATCAACTAATCATAATCTATTCCATAATTCCACATATGCATACTTGTAAAAAGAGGACATTAAAGCAGCTCTTGCCTAGTGATGAATTCGAATGATTTTTCTGAATTTTTCAATATCAATTTATCAGTAAGCTAAATTGATCCATAATAATTGTGCTTTTTCTCTAGGAAAAATGGTAGCTAATTTGGTATAAATTGCTAGGAGGCATAAAGTTGACTAGACTACTGGATTCAATGCCCTAAACTTTATGTTTGAACTGGTATAAAAGCAACAACATGCAAATAAGTCAACTTATGTAGAGAAAAAGAATCAGTATCTCCCTTGAAAAGCAAACACTGAAGAAATATCGATCTTAGAAAACAATGTTATGAAATAATATAAGAAAAAAGAAATTTCAAAAAGAAGAGAATAATGCTGATCTTAGAAAAAAAAAATATGCTGCTAAATATATAGGTGCACCTTCTTAAAATCCGAGAGCAAACATACAATTCTTCGATATCTGATTCAATCTTCAGCTTAATATATTGCTTGAAAAGCTCAACCAAGCTGCAAATCATTTCCTCATATTCCACTGGGCTAAAGTCAGGAAATGAAGACAGAAAAGGACTTAAGGACTGAAACGTCAGAGAAAGAAGACCATTCATATTGGATTTGGCAAATTGTGTTGCGATAATGTTCAAGACGAAACAATTACTATGTTGGAACTTCTCGACCCAACTCGGAGGAGTTCCCATCCACATAGACATATTAGAATTTCCAGGATTTTTATCTGGGTCAGAGGGCATATCCTTCTCACTAGTGCTGGGGTCATTTCTAGGATAATGATGGGTTCTGTGTGGAGGCAGTGAAGCAAGAATATTAGCCTTCAATTCTTTAGGTAGCTGATTGAGCACCGAGTAATCTAACTGACTAAGAGACTGAGGTATCATATCTGAATGATCATCCGCATGAGCATCTGGGTGTAAATCATCTGGCCTTGAATAAGATGTTGTGCAAGTTTGAATTTGTTGGAGGCTGTTGTCCTTAGCTCCCTAGAGAGGCCCATATACTAACATGAGCATAAATATAGCCAATATTAAAAGAGGATTGGCAAAAAAAAAAGGAAGATAGAGACAAGCTTAAACACAGAGAATCTAAGATAAATGACATTCTTTGTCTTTAGAACTTGCCCTTCTACCTAATTTTTAGAGTTGCCAATGCCAAATACAGAAGGATTGAAAAACAGAAGTATAGTGTGTGAGCTGTTTCTACAAAAGTAGTTTTATTGGCATAATCAAACCATTGTTGAATACTTGTTAGCAAAAAAATGAGAAACATGTAGTCGAATAGACATATGAATGCGACAAGAAAGATGAGAAAGATAATCAACAATGTAACAGGCTGATATAAATAGTATTTACAGGAAAAATTGGTTTGTCAGTCAGAGACTTCCAGCCAACAGTTTATCCCATTCTAGATGAACCTAACTTGTTTATTCGTCATACAAGTAGAAAAGACAATAGCATTTCCATGCAAGGATAAACTCAGTAGAATCAGTAACTCACTTAACATAACCATATAGAGTCTTAGATGGCTTGCTGAGTGGACACAGATGTTTACAAGACAGCAAATTATAAATTAAAACATTTGCATATTTAAATCTTTTTATAAATAAAAAAAATTAAAGGAACATGAATACCAATAGAAATATAACAGATAAATAGATACCAGTATGCTGTACGTAAACATTTCACCTGCTGCTGCTGATTGCAAGGTCCATCGGACGGATTATCTAATCGTTCCTTCAGCTTTACTTCCTTCACACATGCAAAACTCTGTCCCATCTCTATTTCCTTGTGCTTTTCTTTCGTATCATTGATTCTTGATGCTTCATATTCCACCTCACAAAACTTTTCAGTTCCAATAAACATAGCTTCTCTATATGTTGAGCATTCACCTTGCTCATCAACTTTCAGTCGTTTCATTTTTTCATTCTTTAGTAACAAAGGCCTTCTGGTAGATAGTGAGCTAAGATCTACAGTGGTTTTTTCATCCCTCCGATTTAACATACTCTTAGAAGTAAAAAAGGAAGACAACTTTTGTTGCTTATGAGTCCCATTCTCAAGCTCATTTAACTGGTAAGGAACCCCTAAGAAAAAGAAGAAAATAAATAAATAAATGAGAAATACATTTCATTTAGCATCAAATAAAATCAATTTGTTGGTATTTCCAACACGCATGCTAAATATTTCTCAGCTATCATTTATGAGGAAACTCACAAGGTCTTAAAGTTAACTAATACTAATCAATTGTGAGAAAATAGAAGTCTAAACATATTCTTGTGATGTTCATTCCAACTATGGGATCTGCTACATCAATTTGTATCCCTCCATCAAGCTTCATGCAAGATTGTGTCATTAGTGATGTATAAATCAATTAAAGCATGACTAATTAGAGCACAAATCTTAGATTTCGATTGGTGAGGCATTAGTTCAGTTCATGGTCCATTAATTCATATCCAAGAAAGTTATGCTAATTGCAAATGCAACATTTGCTCAAAGCTCAAGATCATATTCCACAAAGCTATCATCTAAAGGAAAAAAAAAAAAACTTCTTTAGAAAAGTTGTAGCTAAATATCAAATGAATGCTAAAATTTGAGGAAACAATAAAAAGGAAAATCATGAGTAAAGACATTTACAGCTCAAAAGCTTATTAGCAGCCACAGATTCAATCACCCAAGCAGGTTTCACAACTGGAAGCCCTCGACTGAATGCCCTGAACGATAAAAAAAATCACCATAATCAATTAAAAGATTGCTTTTAAAAAGCATATCAGATAGATACCATGATGCTCCAAGGTGACCTGAAGTTCCTCATTTTGCTGTCAGGCAGATGGCTGCAAATGATATGTGTCACAGAGCGCCTCGAGAAGTAATTCTCATACCGACCGCCATGAATCATCATACAAACTCTGAGATCCTACAGGAATCCATCCAAGAACACACTATAACAACCAAATCGACAGATCTAATGATACAATTTCATAAAAACGTAAAATAACAATAATGGCATACCTGACTGGAAGGGATGGTGAATCCGTCAACGAAGATCGAGATACCAAAGAAAATGCCCTTCCCACTTCCAAGTCGGCCACGGAAGACCGCGGTAGCATCGAATTGCTCCCGAAGCTTGTGGCTTTTCACCGCCATGTAGCTACGATGGAAGGAGAGCGGGAAAGATGAGGAGCGAGCGAGGACAAGGAATAGATGATGAACCTGAAAGGAAAGCTGCGTGCCTTCCGGAGTGTGCGAAAGGGGGTTTCTTTGCGCCGCGACGGCCGAATTCTCTTGGGTTCCTGGTCCGTGCGGGATCGGATCTGGTCGCTGTCCACGGAGATAGAGAAGATTTTGACGTCATCATCCCGAAGACTAAGGAGGACGCCGGCGACGCTGTAGCTGACGGGGAAATGGGCGCCGACGGATTTGAATCTTAAACGAGCCAAGCGTACGGGGGAAGGATCATGTTGCTGACGCATTCTAGTTTATGTTTTTTTTTAAGGAGGTTTGATGCGCCACGCGTCTTGTGTCGGAATGCACATTATTTTTTTAATATCCGAAGCTAGATCCGATTAATCTCTAACAGAGATCGAATTTGTCCTATAAATTTTCGAAACATCTCATTAATAATTGAGTCAGATAAAATTAAAACTCAATTGACCTCCACTAGCACTAAGAGTGAATCGGAAAAACTCTTACAATTTTTTTATGATTCAATTCGGACTTCGTAGTCGTATCATTCTTGAACAATAATCTAATGTTAAAGTCATACTCTGTCCATCGGACAAATTCTTGAGCTTCAGAGCCGTCTGAATAAATTTTTTCTAAATTCGCCGTCGAACAATATTGCAGTAGAAGATCGAACTGTATTTTCATTTGAGATGTCTCTTCATTTTTACAATTGTATCTGCCTCTGGAATCTCAATAGCATTTTTACTCAACATGTTATATGTTATAGGTCATCTTTAAATCTGTCAGATTGTCCATGTCATTCTCACCAGATTGTCCATGTCATTCTCACCATAACATTGCCATCGACAATAGATCGGTGATTGGACTGATAATAAACCTACGACCAAACCAATAACAAATTCGCACCCAAATTAACATCAAACCCATGATATGATCGACTGCGTCTGAACACCGCGAGTTAGTGCTAAGCATCGCACCCATGCTCTTTGCCCTCGCAATTGTCGTAAGTTTGACATAGCTGACGAACAATTAGATTTCGATCGTGATCCGATCAAATTGTAGCCAGAGTCCCGCTCAATCACGATCGCAATGTAGAGAAGTGTTGTGGTCACAATCTGATCATAGTTGAAGTTTGATCAGATTGTGAATAAATTTTGATTATAATTCGATCAGAATCCGATCGAACTCTGACTCTGGTCATACAACAACGATGAAAATTGATCGGGCTCCCAGTTTGCAACGGCAAAGAGCTCGGAGCGCACAGGTGCTCGGACACACGTGGGGTGCTTAGGTGAGCGCACAAGTGTCGAACGGACGATGAATCTACGTTGCTAACGGACGTCGTACATCATATCAAACTTTGTGTTGTGTAGAAAAGGTAAACTTTGTGAGGTGAAATGAACTCTTTTATAGAACTTAATTGACAATAAAGGAAACTAAATGGGCCAAAACGCAAGTTTTCCTCACGCAGGCCAAGTGATCGCGTCCATGGCTTCCCTGGCGCTCTCTCCCTCTCTCCCCAAGTTTAGCATGCTTCCAGAGAAGCGTGGGCAATGCTGGCGGGGTGCCCGCCCTCCCCTTCGTTAAATACCTCCCTCCTCCGCCTCCGCCTCTCGTGGAGCCCTTGAACGTTCATCCTCCGCTTGGCTCCGCACCAGACGCGAAGCATTTCCCCGGTCATTGCCTCTTCATGGCGGTGAGTTCATTTCTTCCCCCAATTTTGCCCTTGAGTTCCGGTTTAATCGTCAAAAAATTGTTTCTTTTCGTCCCTGTTGGCGTGTGATTTCCTCGTTTGTGTTTCCTGGGAAGTGTTCGGACTTCAACTGCTGCAAGATCGTCCTGTTGGCTTTTTGATTCCGTCGCTTCTGGTTCTCGTTTCGTTCGTCATGTCGTATGCTTCTGCCATTTTGGGGGTTTAATTGTCACGGATGCAAAACGTATTTTTTTATCCATGATTTCGTCATTTGGCATGTAGATCGGATTGCTTTCTGATAAAGTTTGCTCTTTTCTTTTTAGGGTTCGTTTTGCATTCTCTGTGTTCTACTTTTCCAATAGAGATTTCCATCTGTTCTTTCCCCTTTTCCTATAATCTTTTTAGGAACGATAGCCTGAATTCTTCATTCTGATTCTGATTCTGATTCCTGTTGATTGGATGGAAATGGCGATGTGTGGTAAACTTATTCTAAATCTTCTTGTCACCATTGCTCTTTCAGGATGACATTGCTCAACTTAAGCTGCAAGTTTCTTAAAACCAATTCCTGAAAGAAAACAATCAATTGAATTCTCAAGAACTAAGCTTTCACATCTAGTGTTTGGATCGATTGAAAAAGGATTTTGGTTTCTTAGAAAAAATAAGTAAATTCTCTCGGCATACCTACAAAAAAATCTAGGAAAACACAAGAAAGGTTGGTACAGAAATGCTATAACTCTGTGAGATTGGGGACTAAAATTTTCGACGACGAGAATTTGAGTTCCTAAACTTCTGTGTTTCTTCACAAATGAATTACTTGTTACTTTGGAATTGGAATTCCTTTTTTTTTTTTTTGTTCTGAGATCTGACTGCCATTCGATTTGTTGTTTTAGTTTGAAACATAATGTCCTGTGAATTCCTCAAGTAGCATTTGCAATATCTATGATATGAGAATCTAGGTGTGAACAAATTATCGGTTAAACTGAAATTGAAAATTCAGTTTGGTTAATTTAGAAAATCGGTTTTTTAAAAAAATAAAAATATCAGTTATTTCAATTTGTTTGGTTCGATTTTCAAATCTAAAAACCGATTAAACCGAATAAATTGAACTGGGATTAGTCAACTGCGTAGTCGCAAAAGTTGGACAACCGACTGCTCAACTCGACTGCTTGACTGAAAAACAAAACAGAAAGATGATCAATAGATTTTTCAACTTGACTATTCGATTGAAAAATTGAATAGAAAGTTGATCAGTTGACTATTCGACTCGATTGCTCGGCGAATTAGTCGATTGATGAAAAATTTTGGTTACTTTGATTTCCAACCGAATTAATCGAAGTTTTATCGGTTCAGTTTGTTTGTTTTTCATGGAAAAATTCTGTCGGTTCAATTTGTAAAAAAAAAAATTCAATTTATTTGGTTTCGGTTTAATCAGTTCTATCAATTCAATTATTAACCAATTGCTCAACCCTATGAGCACCTATGCGGCAGTAATTGGTATAACTGCCTCACTTTCACATTAGCTTGTACGTTCGTACACTTACGATCGACTTCCATTTTTACGACATAGGCATCGAGAGTTGACTGAGAGAACTTGCATTTATGTGGTGCAACAATCTCCGAAGAAACCAAACCATTAGTTTGTTTTTTCAGCCTGAAATCAAATAATGGATTCCCTTAAAAAACCATTGCATATACTTTTGTGTTATGTTTATGAGAGATAATCTTATGGTCTCATAGGATCGTATATCGATTTGCCTATCTTTTCACGCAAATAAAACTTAACTAGCATGGTATTTTTTTTCTTTGTTTTTCGGTTTCTCATGGTCTGTATCCAGTTATAAAAATTCGTCTAACGATGTTTTAATCTTGCAGAATAGAACTAATCTCATAGTTGAAATAGGTTTTACCGATGCTAGATCATGTTCTCAATTTATCACCCTACATAACCATCGTTTTTTCTTCTGTTGTTCTTTACTCCGCAGGAGGGGGGCCATGTGCCACGCTTCGGTGATTGGAACCAAAATGCTGCCTACACGACATGCTTTGATGCGGCACGCAAGGAGAAAGCTTCTGGTACTACCATTCTCAGTCCACATGATCCAGAGCGAATGATAGAGCTCCACAAACCCGGAGACCTGGCTGCAGAACCTCAATATCCAAAAGAAGGCCGGCACAGGGACAAACATAGGGAGGTCGGCGGACGGAATCATGAGCCAAAAGCAAATGATGGAAGGGAGGAAAGGAAATGCGAAGGTAGAAACCATCGAGACAATAGGAGTGTAGGCGAAGCTGGATACTTACCTTCTCAGTCCCCCGTCGTGCAGAGAAGAAAAGCAAATGCTCAACAAGGAACAACTGTAAGAACAATTTTCTTTCTTGAATATCGCAAAGCAAAGAACAACCAAGCCGAAGCATTTCGCTTTCATATGCTGAAGTTAAATCATGATAGTTTCATTCAAAATTTGCTCGAGTAGTTACTTTCTCATAAGATTACGTTGCTAGGAAGAACTTGACATTATATATATGGCCTAAACAAGTCATGATTATTGGTGATCGTTCCAATATCGATCTTTAGTCTATTAAACCGAGTTCATTGTATAAGAACTTTATAATTTGTTTTGTTTTTATTTCAACAGGGTCGCCAAAGAGCCACTGCATTGCCGAAATTCGGAGAATGGAATGCAGCAGATCCTAATATGGCGGCTGGATACACTGTCATCTTCAACAAAGTTAAAGAAGACAAGAAGGCAGCAGCTGCAACTACCATTCCGGCATTTACTCCTCAACCTGCGTTTCCTCCGCCGAGCCACAGGTCTTACCGCCAGAAAGATCATTCCTTTTGGAGTTGGGTAAGTTCTAAATTGCGCTGAACTTTGTTTGCGATCACTTCGATCAATTTTTGGACATTTTACTGACAAAAAAAGCTTCCTTCCTGATTATTATTGATTGCCAAAACATATCCCTATAAATTTTTTATAACCAAAGATGCCTTAGGTCTAATTTTTCTTCCGTAATATCCTTGTCTGTGATTTTTCCCTCCGAAACATGTCATACATTGATTTGCAAATCAATGCTGCATTGAAAATCACAAATTTATTTATCGACTACCTTCTTGCTGTCCAAAAATGCATTTTTTGCCTCATCTTGTTGCAAACTTATTTGATCTTAACTTTGAAACATCTCGAGTCGAACACTTTAGGTTTATATATATATATATATATATATATAATTCATCTGTAAGCACCTCTATTATCCACCGTCTTATTGGATGAGCACTATAGCTCAATCCTTAAACCCTAGTGAATCAAACGATAGATAATGGAGATGCTCACGGATGAGTTGTGTAGGATAACATTCTTTTATATATATATATATATATATATATATATATATATATATATATATATATCACACCCATTTCCTACGCGCTTATGCGCGAATGGAAAATGCACAGTAAC
Source organism: Wurfbainia villosa (assembly GCA_025175895.1). NCBI lineage: Eukaryota > Viridiplantae > Streptophyta > Magnoliopsida > Zingiberales > Zingiberaceae > Wurfbainia > Wurfbainia villosa. The sequence continues at coordinate 98,317,292 of CM045988.1, read as the reverse complement.
CTCTCCCGTAACTCCTTCTGCCCAGCACTGGCAACTCAGAATCGTCGATGGATGATTGGATTCCGACCACGATTCAGTCGAAATTCGGCCGTGGTCCGACCAGGACTGGAGTCCGACCGGATCTCGGTCGGATTCCGACCGGATCTCGGTCGGATTCCGACCGGATCTCGGTCGGATTCCGACCGGATCTCGATCGGATTCCGACTGAATTGCCGCTGTAATCGGCCGCGATTGCAGCCGCTAGTGGTTGCAGCGTTGGTGGCCGTAATTCGGACAGAATTCAATCGCGATCCAAACGACATCGGAGTCCTGCCGGATCACGTTCGAATTTCGGTCGGATTACGGCCAGAATCGATCACGTTGTTGGCGGTCGCAATTCGATCGGATTCCGGTCGGATTGCTGTCGCCATCGGCCACAGCGTTGGCAGCCGCAATTCGGTTGTATTTCTATAGGAATCCAATCGTGGTTCGGTCGGTTGGTCGGCGGCGGCGACCCCGACGTGTTCAGGCATTGACTATAGTGCTCACCAGGGAAGGAAATTGCAGTGGAGGAAGCACTATGCATTTTCCATTACCATGCAATTGCGATAAATGGACGCTGGAGAAGCTGTCGTGCACATGTGGCACAACATAAGTCACGCAACATATCACCTATCTCACTCTATATATATATTGTGATTCTGAATCATCGCAAGGCGATTTGGAAATCAGCTTGCAGTACATTATGTTTCATTTTATGGAGTTTGCATGCTTAGCTTTGAGAATGTGACAAATCTCATATTTAGACGAAAAAATGAATCGTTTCGTCCTAAATTTTGTCGATGGCCGATTCATAAATTTGCTTATGGTACCTTTTAGGCGAAAAAAAACATCGCCAAGAGTATTATGAGAACAAACAAACAAACAAACTCAACTTGACAAATGCTATAGAATTCACTGAGGTCTTGTGGCAAATTCTTACCTTTTCTTTATCTTCTCATCTCATTCAGAAATAATCTTTCGATTTTCGCAGATCTTTCCATGCCTTCATTCAAGCCTCGGAAACAAATCAAATGAATTCCCAAACAAGGCATAGTCTCACATCCAATGCGAATGTTCCCGCGGAAAGATTTCTTGCTACATATGAAACTCCCGAAAGGGCGAAAACCGCAGAAAGATTTCTTGCTATGTATGCGATGATTCGTTCGACCGAGCTACTGGTCGATGCATTTGTTCGATATGTTCAATATGTTGTTATTATTTCAGGGTCTGATGCTTTGAGAGGCTCACTTAAAACAGATGAAAGATCCTTATGAAATTTTCAATGTGATCTTTGTATTTTGGTTGTTCTTTCTTTGTTTAGTAGAAGTTATTGGTGGCGCCTTGAGGTTGCACCCATCTTCATCTTTGATAAATCGTAAAAGAGTATGGTTGTGTTTGTGCAGTTGTTTCGAGTTATCATACATAACAAAAGAATCACATAATTAAGATTACGAGGAATAAAATATAATCGGCGATTTATCAAATAGCGTGCTTGAAGTTTGAAATTGTCTAAAAAATATTTCATACTTTCATATTTATCAAATAGCGCACTTAATTTCCTTTTTATCCGTTCCGTTAAAAAATCGCATCAGTGATCTTTGGAATTATAAATTCGATCACCGCAAGCGTTAAGATTTGAATTCTCGATGCAGTGGTGGTGCAATTTCAGCACCATCACTGTGGTGATGAAATTTACAATCTCAGCACCACTGTGGTATTGGAATTTAAATTTTCAGTACTACAGTGGTCGTGCAATTCCAGCACCATTACCGTGGTGCTGGGATTTGAATTTCTAACACCACGTTCGGAAATTAAGTGCGTTATTTCTGAAGGGTAAAAAGGAAATTAAGTGCGCTATTTGATAAATATGAAAATATGAGATGTTTTTTTGGACAATTTCAAACTTCAGGAGCGCTATTTGGTAAATTGTCGAAATATAATTTATATTGTTTGATTCAATTTTAAATAATGTAATAAAAATTTATTTGTTTAGAGATTTTAATTTATAATTTAGTTTAATATTTTATTGTATTAATTAGATGTTAATTCAAGTAGGAGTTCTTTAAAAAATTTGAATAATTGATTGCATAATCTTTTATATTAATCTCGAAATCAATAAAAATTAATTAGAATGAATTATATATCCTCTTTTTGATTCGACAGGACGAAATAATATAATTGTATATAGATAATCAAAATTATGAATAAAATTCTCGAACCAAACGGAGAGGATTGAATTCGTGTTGAGTTTTTCGATATCCTTGAGAACATAACAAATTAAGAATATTATTGAAAAAATAAAAGCTAAATGTTAAACTAGAAACTTAATTAAATAATAGGATAATTAAGCATTGAAGATTTTTGGATTCAAATATGGAAGCATATCTCATTAGAATTCTATTATAATATCCAATTAAATGGTGAGTTAAATTATTTTTTATATTTTCTTATTTCTTTTATAATATTTATTTATTTATTTTACCTTTTTATCTTTAATTTTTTTCCTTATTATTCTTGGAAGAATTTAGTAAATATTTATACCTTCATCCAAATAATTCAAGTTTAAAAATTATAATTATACATGGTAATAGAATATTTTAGTTGGATATGAGAAATGAAATGAAAATTAAAGAATAAAAATGAAATAGGGATGAATATAATAAATAGAGATGAAGACCGAGGATATACCAAATTTGACCCATTGTCATCGGTCCCCACCGGGAGAGCGTGATGGCTAAGATACGGTAGAGCTTGCGGATAAGACAAAGATCAATTTCGAAAGAGATCTAAATTCCTTTCTTGAATTCGGATGATCTAACGTGTCTTAGGCCACCACGTCAAGGTTCATAGGGGTCTTCGCAATTTACCTCCTTCATAATGATCGTGAGACAGATCGGTAGAGATTATTAGATTGATGGTTCCAATCTTTACGGGCTTTAGTTACTTGGTTAACACAACACAATACAATCGTCACTTGTATTTAAGTCACCAGGATGAAATAGTGTGATTTGGAGAATATTACGGGCTAAGCTGTAAATGAGGAACTTATTGGAGCTAATGGAAAAAGTGTTTTTCCCCGTCAATAAATTTGGACTTTGCTTGGGTCGCACTGGCTTTGGAGTTTTCCTGCGGCGGCGAGATGGGGAGATTGGAGGGCAAGGTGGCGATCGTCACGGCCTCTACTCAAGGGATCGGGTTCGCAATCGCTGAGCGCCTGGGCCTCGAGGGCGCCGCCGTCGTCGTCTCCTCCCGGAAGCAGGTCCGCTTCGGCCCTCTTTTGTACTGCTTCAATTTCTTTGTATTTGTTTCTTTTTTTTTGTTAAAGCCGTCGATCGGTGTTTCCTCGTTTGGGAGAACAGAATAACGTCGATGAGGCGGTGGAGAAGCTTCGGTCGAAGGGAATCGAGGTGATAGGGGCAGTCTGTCATGTGTCGAATCCGCAGCACCGGAAGGATCTCGTGGAGAAGACCGTTCAGGTGAGCGCTGAGATGTGATTTTGGGTGGATATGCTGCGAAAGGAAAAATCCTCTCTCTCTCTGGATTCTGTGAGGATTTTGGTTTGTGAATAGCCGAACTCAACTTTCAGTTTTTGGTTTGTAATGCTCAATGAGTGTTCTTACATATCCTTTCTAGTGAATTCTGTTTGAGATATCTCAAGCTAGTTCATGGTGATCGATCCGGTCTTAAGGGATCTAATCATGGGGTTCACTGTTTCAAGCTATCTATAACTAGATTGACTAAAAGATAGTTCTTTTTTTTTTTTTTTTCAAAAATGAAAATTAGTTTGACCAATTTTTTTGCTTTGATTTTCCTGATTTTCACTTTAAGCTAGACTCGTTTGGCCTCTGATTCTTAGTTAAAATGGTTGAACCTTAGCACAGAAGATTACTGATCTTTTACAATTAACAGAAAGCTTCAGTTGCAGCGAAAAAATTACTGATGTGGTGTTGTATTAATTCTCCCAGAACCTTGTTAGCCAACATTCCAGTTACTAGAAACTAGCAGTGGATTTGAAACTCTAATTGCTAGTTTTTTCCTTGCTTATGTACATGAGAGGATAAAACTGTATCGGAGTCGATAGCCTGATCCTTTAAAATTGATCACTTGACTGGCAACAAGCAATGACCATCTTAGGAGGTGTAGCCACCTTCAAAAACTTACTTTGCCTGCTATAAAAACTACTGAGCTAGCTGGTCTGCATCCCTAATTGATAACTTACATCCGTTTGCTGTGATGCAGAACTCTGGTCTGCAGGTTTAAGCAACGAAGTATTAACTCAAGACTGAAAACTTTTTTTGCTTTGTTGGTCCATTGTATTAAGTTTAAATTTAGTACGCCTGGTTTTATTGCTGTGTTATATTTTTTCTCTCTGTATGTCAAGTTGATGGTTTACATATCCTTATAGAGGATGCAGAAAGAGAAGATTCTGAGATTTCAATGCTGGTTCAGTTATAACCATTTTATGAAAAAGATATCATTAATTCATTTTTTTTGTCTATCCTGTTAAGAGTTGATGGGAATGAAGGCATTCATTAAATTGCATACTTGAGTGTAACACTTGGATTTGGGAAATCAAATGAATACAATGCCAATTTTACACATCTGATAATAATATTCTTCGACTTGTATTAATATATCAGTTTGGTGGATGTTGAGGTTTTGTGTATTATCTCTTTCTTCAGTAAGTCTTCTGCTCAGGGACTCACTGTCATCTTTTTTGACATTAGTATTTGACACAGATCTAACCGATGTTACCTCTGATACTCTTGTAGAAATATGGTCACATAGATATAGTCGTGTCAAATGCCGCTGCTAATCCATCAGTTGATAGCATACTGTACACCAAAGAATCAATTCTTGATAAGCTTTGGGATATCAACGTGAAATCTTCCATCCTTATCCTCCAGGTACTTTGCATCTTGTTCTTGTTTCGCTTTGCCTTATTTGCGTATATTAACTTTATTCCTCTTTCAGGCTGCTGCATCTTACTTGCAGAAAGGATCTTCTGTTATCCTTATATCATCAATTGCAGGTTACCGCCCGCAGGCTTCAATGGCTATGTATGGTGTTACGAAGACTGCCCTTCTTGGACTCACTAAGGTACTTCTCTCTTTCTTATTGTTGTATCAGATGGATCATATTTCTCCAAATGTCATGGTGCATTGATAAGACATTTCATAGACTATGCAATTTTACATTACAAGTTTTGCATTACAGTGAATTTTGGCATTTCTATTCTACATGTAGCTGAAAATAGTTATAGACAAAATTTATATTCTACCTTAAAGATATCAATATTTCAGGCTATATATTTCATGTGCCTTTAATTCCGATTATCATTTTCTTTTGTTAGATTGTAGTAGTAGTGGTTTGTAATCCCTTCTGAATTGTCTGTGCCCTGATACATCATATGATAGTTGTCTAAATTTCTTGTAGGCCCTTGCCTCCGAAATGAGCCCAGATACCCGTGTTAACTGCATAGCTCCTGGATTTGTCCCTACACATTTTGCTAATTTCATTACGAACAATGATGCTATGGTGAGCATTCTCAACTTTTGTTCAAGGGCTCTTGTGATTCCTACTTGTCATTTATCGTGCACTTTTAACCTTGAAGTCTATTCAATGTATTTTGCTTTGGATCTAACCAGTCGATGCCCCACGACTAGGGCTAGAGGCCCTTGTTGGTAAGGGGGGCATATATAATTATGCAAATTATGCAAAAAAGTTGGAACTGCCAACCTAGCGGTCCCCTCGCCTCGACCCCTTAGGATACGAGAGAGAGTAAATCACAGGAGGGCTATGCCCATGGACACGATTGATAAGGCAATGGGTGGTCATCTGAGCTCGGGGCAGAGTTTTATATCGCCTCCGGAATCGACTCTTGTCCATTATGCAAGTTTGCCCATTGACTTATCAACCTGCCGCACCCGCAGGGGCAAGGGGGACATATATAAGGTAGGCATAAGAGAGAGAGAGAGAGAGAGATTGTACGTCTCACCGGTTCGAATGTAGCCTTTCGCAAAGGGAGAATTTGGGAGAGGGATAAAAAGAAAGAGAGATGCCACATAGGTGTGATAGGAAGGCTTAGAAATGACAATGAAAGTAATACATGTTGCCTTTTTTGTGTCATCGTAGAAACAAAAAGTCGATGCACTTTAGTATATAGTACAAATACATGAAATCAAAAGAATGTCTCTTTTTCATTTATTATTAAAACAATGCTTCATCCCGCGTCATTACATTCTTATTTCCGAAACTATTCTTATTTTTGGTGTTGTTATAGCAATTACGAGTTCATAGCTGCTAAACATAGACACTTCAACTCTGTTCAACACTAATAACATTGTGTTGCAACAGTTATAATTCATAGTTCCTGTAGTATGAATACTTCATCTCTAGTAACATATTAATATTATGTTACAGTAGCACTTCAACTTCAATCAACATTGATAACACTAATAACTGTTATAATATGAACGCTTTTATCTCTGGTCACCACTTGTCATTATTAGTCACTATTAATCAACATTATGTTATAGTAGCTACGAATTATAGCTTGATATAACATAGGCAATTTATTTTTAATCAACACTGGTCAGTATTATGTTGCAGCAGCTATAAAATCACATCTGCTACAACTACAGCTTTGGAATAGTAGTTACTACAATGATGTAGCAGCTACAGGATCATAGTTGCTATAATTGCATAACAGTTATGATCTTGTGGCTATTACAATAGCATCAAAAATAAGGGATGCTATTTTGATAATAAATAAAAAGGGTGCCCTTTTGACTTTTGCCCATATTTTTTCCCCCTAATGACTTCAGCCTCAGGATCATGTAGCTCCCTAACCGAAACCCTGATAGTTTCATGCTTCAAAGTTTTCTCACATCATTCCTTTCATCTCATCTTTTGCATAGATGATCAGCAGGTTCCCTTTGCTTAAAGAACCTTTATTTGAATGCAGAGAAAAACTATCGAGGAACAAACTTTGCTTAAGAGGCTCGGAACTACAGAAGACATGGCATCCGTTGCCGCGTTCCTTGCATCGGATGACTCAGCCTACATCACCGGAGAAACGCTTGTGGTTGCCGGGGGGATGCCTTCCAGACTATAATCCCTCCCCCTAATTCTATAAAACCTTGTGATGGTGATTCACTAGTGGATGACTTTTACATTAACTGAATCAACCATTTCCAAAGCCTACAAAGTTACAGAGGCTTCATTTCATTTGATATGTAGAACAGAAAATTTTAAACTTATTTAGGCAACTGAAGCTGGATGAATTGTGTTTATGGTTATTTTCAGTGAATAAATGATTATGCAAGCTTTTTGGCATGGCTTGACATGTTTTGCTTTTCTATGATACTTAATTAGAATGAATAGATTTAATAGGTATTTGCCTCCCTTTTCAAAAATTGGCCAAATGCTTTTCAAAGGCCTTTAGTTTTGAGTTTTTACTAAGGTCGTTTCATTAAAAAGCCTTTAATTTTGGTTATTCATATAGAATATGATTCACTATAGAGATTTCCAGTGGCATTTATTTATTTTGATTTATTCGGTTCCTTTTTCGATTTTAAAATTTCGAATTCAATTAAATCGATTAAACTAAATTAGTATTAATTGATTGTTTATTCAACTTGGTTGATAAATCAGCTTGATTTAATTATCTAATTTCAATTGATTGATAAAAAATTAATTAATTGAATTTATTTGATTTTAGTAATAAATTATAGCGAACCTCCGAATCAATTGTCATGGCTATGTCGTGAATCGAGCCAAAGGCCCACAATGATTTACCTCCCATACGATGGTCCGGGGGCGGGCCGGTAGGGGCCGCTAGGTTGACGGTTCCAACCTTTGCACAAATAGCTATGTCGTGAATCATTTGCAATCTAACACCGTGGCTGTGAATCACAGTTTCAAACTCTGTCCGGAATGGCACGGTGGTTGAGACACGAACGAAATTTATGAATAAAATAAAGATCGATTTCAGAGGAGATTTAAAGTTTTTTCTTGAATTCAGATGACTCTCATGTGTCTTGACCATCATGTCAAGACCCATAGAGCCCTTCGCGATTTACTTTCCTTATAATGGTCGTGAAACAGACCGATGGAGGCCGCTAAATTGATAGATTCCAACCTTTTGCGGGTATTTCCAAACTCCCAAACAACAATCGATCATGAACTACAGACCAATAAATTAATTGCCATGAAATCAGAAAGAACTTGTGACCTAACTGCGAATCACAACTGTTGTGCCCACGAATTGTAGAGTCTGCGAGCTCATGGCTAAGCCGCGAATCACTTACAATCTCACGCCTCGACTGGGATTCACAATCACAATCACAAACCCCGAAACAATGAACAACAGACCAACAAATTAGCGACCGCGAAGCCAGAAACAGCTTGCAGCCTAACTGCGAATCACAACTGTCATGCCTGTGAATTGTAGAGTCCGTGAGCTCATGGCTAAGCCGCAAATCACTTACAATCTCATGCCTCGGTTGGGAATCACAATCAGTTGCAAATCCCGAAACAACGAACAACAGTCAATCATAAATTGTAGACCAACAATTTCGCAACCGCGAAACTAGAAAGAGCTTGCAGCCTAACTACGAATCACAACTATCATGCCTGCGATTGTAGAGTCCGCAAGCTCATGGCTAAGCCGTGTATTAGATCTGGCCACGGTCCGGGTTCGGTCCGGATCCGGGTCGAAACCGCCGGGTCCGAGTTGACAAAATCGACCTTAACCGCCGGCGCTCGTGGCGATTCTGGGTCAGGTCATGGAACGCGGTTCGGTCGGTCGGTCGGTCGGTCGTCCATGTCGTTTAGTCTTGCGTGTAATCGGAGAGAGCAACACGCCTCCTGTGCGACACGCCCGTGTCGTGTCGTGACGGACAGAGAGTAACACGCCTCGGCTGTGCGACACGCCCGTGTCGTGTCGTGACGGACAGAGAGCAACACGCCTCGACTGTGCGACACGCCCGTGTCGTGTAACGGGAAAATAGCGACACGCTTATGTCGGCTGTGCGACACGCCCGTGCTCGGCCACGAAATCCCATTAATTTTTTTTTAAATGCCGGTTTTTTTGTTTTCCGGTTCGGTTTTTTAAAAAACCGAGACCGGACCGCCTAATAGCGGTCCGGTCACAGGTCCGGGTCAAACCCGTTGACCCGATTAACCGGACCGTTGACCACGGTCCGGTTCCGGGTCGGGTCCGGGTTTGACCCGGACCTTGGCCAGGTCTACCGTGTATCACTTGCAATCTCACTCCTTGGCTGTGAATCACAATCACAGTTGTAAACCTTGAAACAACTAACAACAATTGATTATGAACTACAAACCAACAAATTAGCGACCGCGAAACCAAAAAGAGCTTGCAACCTAACTACGAATCACAACTGCCATGCCCGCGATTGTAGAGTCCGCGAGCGCATGGCTAAGCCGTGAATCACTTGCACTCTCACGCCTTGGATGTGAATCACAATCGCAGTCACAAACCCGGAAACAACGAACAACAGTCGGTTATGAACTACAGACCAACAAATTAACAGTCGCAAAACCAGAAAGAGCTTGCAGCCTAACTGCGAATCACAACTGTTGTGCCCGCGATTATAGAGTCCGCGAGCACATGGCTAAGTCGCGAATCACTTGCATTCTCATGACTTGGATGTGAATCACAATTGCAGTCGCAAACCCCGAAACAATGAACAACAATCGGTTATGAACTACAAACCAACAAATTAGCAGCCGCGAAACCAGAAAGAGCTTGCAGCCTAACTGCGAATCACAACTGTCATGCCCGCGATTGTAGAGTACGCGGGCTCATGGCTAAGTTGTGCATCACTTGCAATCTCATGCTTTGGATGTGAATTACAATCGCAGTTGCAAACCCCAAAACAACGAACAACAATCAGTCATGAACTACAGACCAACAAATTCACAGTCGCGAAACTAGAAAGAGCTTGCAGCCAAACTGCAAATCACAACCGTCGTGCCCGCGAATTGCAGAGTCCGCGAGCTCATGGCTAAGCCGCAAACCACTTGCAATCACACACCTTGGCTATGAATCACAATCGCAGCTGCTGCGAGCTCATGATCTGGCTGTGAGTCCTGGCCATTGGAGCCACTCCTTTCATTCCTTTCCCTCGTCCTTTTCTTCTTTCTCCTTCTCAAAAAAAAAAAAAAACACTCACACACACAAACAAACAAACTCATAAAAATGTATAAATCGATCGATCTTTTCATCTGTCATTTCTTAACTCTAAAAACATCCAACTCAACTTATCTTCCTTCGAATATGAACACAAGAAAGAAAAAGCCTACGACCACATTTTTAATTAACAAGAACAAGTCAAACACTCTACAAGCAAGTTGAGGATTAAGACCATGTGGAATTGATGCAAATAGATTAATACCATCTAAATCACCATCACAAATATTCTAAATCGCACAACTTTCCAACCCACTCAATTTGAGAGGCCTAAAAGGCAAAGCTAAAGTTAAACAATATAACAAATACCTTCACCAGCATGCTTTCAACAGCCATTAGATCTCATTGCAGATCTGGAAAAACCAAACAAGATGAATCGAAGTGTCGAATATATGCTTCAAATAAGATCGTAAAGTCGATGCTTTCTAACCCACCAGACGACTAAATTTAATAGTTTGGTCCAACCACTGCATCAACTTTGCTTCACAAATTGGGATGGTGAGACTTGCACAACACCTAAAGTTGATATAGCCACAATGAATGCATCACAAGTTGAGGGTTGCTTTCTGTGGTTGGAAAGGGAGAAGAAAGAACTTGCAATGCATGTGTTCACATGCCTAACATTTAGCATCCAGCAACCCAAATTAATCGACATCATACGAAAGGTTAGGAAATAATCGAGACGAATTAGAATAACATTTACGCGCAAATAATCTGCTTGGCACACTTCATCAGAAAGTCACCAGCAGGAGCTCGGTTAAGTTTATCCAAAACAATGAGATCCAGTCAGGAAATGATCCAGAATACAGTAAGCAAATGAATAAATGATACAGTTGTAAAATCCCCAAGTTTGAGCTAAATCATTTGTTTTCAACAGGCAATAACATTAATGCTGAAAGCATACGAGACAAAGCAAAAGCCAAGAAAATGACTTCTACCTAGAATGGAGAAAGAAGCGAGAGAAAAAAAATGCTAGAGAACAAGGTGGAGTCGAAGAACAGTGGCATCGGGTGAATTAAATGTTTACTGTGTTGGGCAAGCATATTGTGGTCAATCAATGGCAACACCAAATGACAACAGAGAAAATGCCAAATCATGCTTGAGAGTTTAAAAATGCAGAGTGTCACAAGAGGCAAATAGATCCTGCCAACTTCAGAAGTAAAGTGAATTTCAGCAGCCTTAATCTAAATCGAAGTTATAAAGTTCAAATTGTCTACAGGAGTTGAATTTGTCTACTGCAATAACATTCAACATCATACAGAAGTGACTGCCATTCAACATCACACAGAAGTGACCGCCGACTAATTTACAAGAACTTGTCGACAAATAGAAGCAAATGCTCACCTATATCTCAAGGTGCTCTTTCAACATTTAAGCAGAAAAGAAAGGTAAAAGAAATTAAACAAGTTGATTCCAAAATACATATCAAACATCAGATCATGTAAATAGAACCTTAAGCAAGAACATAATGCTAATAAGACAAATCTAACAAACAATTATCATAAATTTGGTAAAAGGAAAAACAGATCAACAGCAGGAGAAAGAAAACCTGTAGGTAACTGAATTCCAAGAACATAAACATGGAGGCGAATAGCTTCATCGTGCAAAAGACCAGTAACTTGAATATGTAAACAACATTAAGATAAGCAAACTGCTTTGCAGTTTTGTTTTTGGCAAAATTGTAGGCAAGAAAACCTCACTTTAGCACAATGCCAATGCAAGCACAATGAACGACAATGGCAGATCTGTTTACACTCAAGTGGGATTGAAATCAACAATGGCAAAGGGCGATTACCAAATACACTTTTATCAGGATAAGTCCTTGTGGCTTCCCATGAAATTCTGATGAATAGGTCCTGTTAGAAAGGCAGGCATCAAATAAGGAAAAAAAAGGTTGAAATTTTGGAGAACAATTTAAGCTTGATACTTCTATAATTTCTATTTCCATTTTGACAAATTGGGTAGACAACTGCTCGTGCACTGAACAAAGGCAAAAGAGTAACAAACTAAGAGAAACCTCAAATATGTTCTTACACAATTCGATCCCTGATTCTACTCATCAAAATAGCTTTCAAAACTTAAATTCAAACCCGTACATGTAGATCGAAGTATATAAAGTCAGGGTTCGAATGTATTCATGGGAGAAGTCAGAAGAACTCAGGAGAGAAGGGAAAAACCAGTTTTTTTTTTTTTTTCTGAATTTGTTTTCTTCTCTCGGCCGAGAGAACGCTCATCAGAGGCGGAGGATCGTGTCCTGGAAATCATCATCTGGATATGGAAGGTTAAGATCAAACGGCAGTGGCTGATGCCAGGAAGATATGATGATGTCGTCGTCATCGACGACGGAGGAAGAGGATCCGCAGTCACTGTGGCAGTCACCGTCGCCGTTTAGCGGGCGCGGGGGCGCCGGGGGGTTGGCCTGCCGCCTTTGCTCTGGCTGCCGCAGACGGATCGGCACAGAAGAAGACGGCAGCCTCGGACCGCTGGACGACTCCACGGTGCTGCTGTGGCTGCTAGAAATCGGCCGCTGAGCTGGCTGTGACGGGTGCTGGAAGGAGAGATGGGCGGAAGCCGCGGCGGCGACGGAAGGATGAGTTGGGAAGGACGAGGGCTGTAAGGGGAAATTAGTCTTGGCCTTAGACCCTCGGAGGGCAACAGCCGCGGCGTCGTAGGCGCGTGCGGCGTCTTCGGCGGAGTCGAAGGTGCCGAGCCAGATCCGTGTCTTCTTCCAAGGGTCACGGATCTCCGCCGCGAAACGCCCCCAGGGTCGCTTCCGAACGCCACGGAACCGCATCTCCGCCGCCGCCAAAGCAGCTGGCTCCGCCGCCGTCGTCAGCTTCGCGGACTGCGCCCGGCCCTTCCTCATCGCCAGCACCACAATCGTAGAAAACAAAATCGATATTCTTATCCTCTCCGATTTCAGAAGCTTAGGAACGAATAAGCCCCGCAAGAAGACATATGCAGCAGATGGCACACGCTCAGAAGGCGAATCTAGAACGATCCACCACCGTCTTCGCCGGCGAGAACTCGAACGACCACCGTGTCGGCGTCGTCGCCTCCTCGCCGGCCTGTCTCTTTTATCGACTGCCGTGGTAGTACATTTGCGCAGCCATGAAAAGGACGAAAATACCCCTGCCCTATTTATTTTTCTGAAAAAATGAAAAAAGAAATATTTGTATGTCGTTTTCGCCACATCCCCTATTACACCCGTAATGGTACCTTTCCTTTAATTCGTCCTAACGCGGGGCCCATTAACCATGGTCGGGTTCGGAAAACCAAGTGTAACTGGACCGGTTTGGCTCAGATCAAGTGTTTTTTTCTAAATTAAATTGACACCATTAAATATTTTATTTCAAAAACATTTTTATTCTAATTTAATCGTTACACAGTTTATTCGCTGTTTAGTACAAAATAAAGGGTTATTTTGGATTAAAAAAACATTCGATGAGATATTTTTTTGATTTTTTTTTGTAAAAAAAAAAAGAAATCCATTCTTTTAACGATCTACAGGTTTTCTCTTTCCTAAAAGAAATTATTTTTTTTTAAAAAAAGCTCTCGGAAATCGATAATGTAAAGAAATCGCGTAATTTATTAATGGTCAGACGCGGTGGTCGAAGCTGGCGCGGGCCGTGTTCCGGCCAGACCGGATCGAGCTGGACCGTCCAATCAAGTCTCGAGTTGTTTGGGCAATAAATAAAGTTTTTGGATAAATTAAAAAATTAATGTTGTGGGATCGAAATCGGCGTATAAATAAATGAAAATAAAATGTAAATATAAATAAAAACAAAACCAAAACGAAAATGAAACTAAACGAAATGAAATGAGGTGGGAGTTGGTTTGGGGGACCAAATGTGGTCCATCATTCGCCGTGTCTCGAGCCGTCGAATTCCATCGGTCCATCGGTCTGCGCCAGCCGCTGCATCGGCTGACACAATCGTCTTTTTTTAAAATAAAAAATAAAAAAGTTTTTTTTTCTTTATAAATAAAAATCTTTTGATTTCCAATTATATATATATATATATATATATAACACAATTCATCCCGAATACCTTAGTTATCCACCATCTGATTCCTTATGATTTAAAGATTGAATTATAGTGTTCATGCAATCGGACGGTATATATAAACCTACACCGGAGTTAGGTTGGATTCTGACCGAAAACGACCACGATTGCGCTCGCCAGTTGCTTTGGTGGCGACGAAGATGCGACCAATTGGATTCCACTAGGAATCACTGGCAGCAAGTCGGATTTCGATTGGATTGTTGCCACCAGTGTCACGACCACTAGCAGTCACAATCACGATTTGTTTTCGATCATAATCCAGTCGGAATCCAGCCATAATTCGATCAAAATCTGATCAAATTGTGACCACCAGTGGATGCGACATTGGCAGCTGCAATTTGATCGAAATCCGACCGATCGCCGACGATTCTGAGTGAAATTCAATCGGTCGTCGAGGATTCTGAGTTGTGGGCGATAGAAAGTCGCGATGGATGAAGCATTATGCATTTCTCATTCACTGTGCAATCGCGATAGATTAGACGACGAAGAAATTATCGCGCACAAGTCGCGCAGCGAAATACACTCAACATACCAAACTCATGTGTATATCGAGCACCCTTCCCACTCGAGCTCTGCTTCCCACCTGATGCCTCGAGCACTTCTTCGCTCGGTATCGTCGTCGAGCGATCGAATTTCGATCGGCGTCAAAGTCCGACTAGACCACAATTGAAATTCGTTGAATTGCGGCCACCAGCACCGAGGTTGATTCCGACCACATTCCAATCGCAATTCGACCGGGATCGAAGTCAAATCGGATTGCGGTCACATTTTGACTAGAATCTGATGCGATTGCGACTAACAACGATTGCAGCGCTAGCGAATCCGATCGAATTCCAACTACAATCCGATCGAAAATCTGACCATGGTTCGATCAAACTACGATGAAGATGGTGGCGGCAATCCGACGGATTCAGGATTGGACTATAATGCTCATCGAAGAAGAACACCACGGGGATTAAGCACGGTGTATTTTTCATTTACTGTGTAATCCCATGAATCGAACATAGATCAGACGACTCACAATGCAAGAAATGTTACGATGCATTCTTTGTGTTGCATGCTCGTGCGCGATGCTCACTGTCGTCGCCGATGTGATAGTCGTCGTCGTCGCCATCCGATCAATCGAACCGTAGCTGAAATTCGATCGAATTGTGACCGCCAAAGTCACGACCATACATCGATAAAATTCTAACCACAATCCGATCGAAATTCGACTATGATTCGATCGAATTCCAGTGTTGAACGGACTGCATCCGAATTCCGACTGAATCTCGATCAAAATCCGATCTTCTTTCTTTTTCGATGGAAAATATTTGTATATTTTTCAATCACTATACTTATTTAAGCTTGGGACGAAGTTACTATGCATCTCCGTTTGTACACGCGAGGTGACGATATATAAAATTATACATCTCCGCTAGCTAAAGTGAGATCGACAAAGACACTAAACCATATAAACGTAAGAGAAAGTCAAGATGAGAAGAGCGAGATCAACCACCGACTAGATTGACCAATCGATTTGTGGGTGAGATGTGAGTCGAGCTTTGGTTGGCAAACACGCATAATCAAATTGATCGAGCATTTGAAAGAAAGTTCTAGAAAAATCGAGGCCAATTCCACAACCGTGAAAAATATTTAAAAATAAAAATAAAAACAGAAAAAAGAAAAGGAGAGGAAATATTACCAGGGACAAATGTACACGTGTCCATACGTCAGTGGCTGCTGGGATTGCTTGGAGTTCTATAAATCATACTGCAGCGACCACGCACAGTTGCGTGAAACCCTCGTCCTCCTCGTTGCACACGCTTCGCCATGGCAGGCACCGCTGCGTCTTGGAATTCCCTCGCCGTCAACGCGCCTCCGGCGGTGTTCTCCTCTGCCGCCGGCCGCGGACGCCGATCGTCCTTTGCGATTTCGACCCCCATCCTCCTCGGGCCCGCCAAATTGACGAGCGGGCGGAGGCGCCAGTACCTCTACTCCCCGGCACCGTTCCTCCCCCGGGCTGCCGCCGCCGCCGACGACGAGTGGGGGAAGGAGAGAAGCGAGGATCCGGAGGGGTCCGGGGTAACTGTGGTGGAGCCCCCGGTGGCGGCGGAGCCGGACGAGACGGCCGAACTGAAGAAGAAGCTGACCGATCTGCTCTCTGGCACCGACAGGGGATTGAAGGCGTCGAGCGAGACGAGGGCGGAGGTCGTGGAGCTCATCACCCAGCTCGAGGCCAAGAACCCTACCCCCGCCCCCACCGATGCCCTCTCCCTCCTCAACGGCAAGTGGATCCTCGCGTAAGATTCGATCTCCTTCCATCTCGAACCCTCTTTCTTACTAGGAACTTCTCCTTGATTAGCTAAACCTAGTGTAGTTCGGACGCAGCTATACGTCGTTCTCGCAATTGTTTCCACTTTTGGGATCGGGGAGACTGCCGCAGCTGGTGAAGGTGGATGAGATCTCTCAGACCATCGATTCGGAGAGCTTTACGGTGGTGAACTCGGTGAAGTTTGCAGGGCCTCTGGCCACCACTTCTCTCACCACCAATGCCAAATTTGAAATCCGGAGCCCCAAGAGAGTGCAGGTATGATCTCGGATGCCATAATTGACAGTGTTCATATCCTACGATCCATTGATTCTTCATTCATGAGGGGAGATCTTGATCTCCTGATTCATCTCTGGTTTGACTGCATGATGTTTCATCTTAATTCCCTTTGTGTGAAGTAACCTAACCTTCAAAAATTCTGTGCAAAAATATTTGGATAGGCAAGAAGAAATTGGATCCACTTCTCAGGCTAGTAATGTAAGTGTAATGTAAGTGTTTATAAGAATCCGTATATATCTCCACTATGGTATGATATTGTCCATTTTGAGTCTAAGCCCTCATAGTTTTATTTTTGGGCTTCACCCAAAAGGTCTCATACCAATTGAGATATCTTTTGATCTTATAAGTACATGATCTTTTCCATGTTTTGTCAATGTGGGACTTGGATTGTATTCTCCATACTCCAACAATCTCCCTCTCAAACGAAGGACCATAATGAGCTCCCCCCTTAAGCCTATATGTCCTCGAAGAACTTCCACCGCTTGACATCTGATCCTTAATCCACCAGGACTTAATGTGGTTCTCTTGATCCAGACATGAGAGCTCTCCTTTTTCGTTCGAGATTCATAGCTTGACATGGAACCTGACTCTGATACCAATTGTAAATGCTTATAAGATCCCGTATATATCTCCATTATGATATGATATTGTCCACTTTGGGTCTAAGCCCTCATGTTTTTTTTTTTTTTTTGGGCTTCACCCAAAAGGCCTCATACCAATTGAGATATCTTTTGATATTATAAGCACATAATCTTTTCCATGTTTTGTCAATGTGAAATTTTGATTGTATTCTCCATACTCCAACAAGTAAACCTTTGTAATTTCTACTCACTGATACATAGCGAAAATGAACATTTTTGTGACTCCTTGCAATGCAGTTTAAGGGAAACCTATTTGTTCTGGGTAGAGCTTCTCATCGGGTCTCTGGTTCTTTGTCTCTGAACTGTTCTTTGCATTTAGAAATGTTATTGCAATTAAGGTTTTGTTTGGTCCATGGGAAATTCTCCAAGATAGATTGTTTGAACTGTGTTCCTCCATTCTTTTGGATGTGGAACGTTGATTCAGATGCATGTCTATTGTGGAACTGTTACGTTAGCGACCCCCTTACGACTGTTCCACGTCTGAAGGAGGGAGGTAAATCGAAAAGTATTTGTGCGGATAACCTTAGCAGCTCCAGCTTTCTTGATTTGTTATTCTGTTTGAAGGAAAATCTTACAAATTCATTATAGTTGGAGATCGAACCGTGGACATATGAGAGTCAAGTTGAATGCCTTGTCATTGCATTGTAGCTGCATTGTAACTCCGAGGGTCGATGCCTGTCTAATGATCAATCTTCCTGATGCCTCCATTTCATTTTGTTTTCCATCTAAATGTTAGTTTCTTGTCTAATTAGGAGTGAGCAATCGGTTAATAATCAAATTGATCGAACTGATTAAATCGAAATAGAATAAATTGATTTTTTTTAAACAAATCAAACTGACCGAATTTTTTTAACGAAAATCGAATAAATCGAACCGATAAAAAATCAATTAATTAGATTGAAAACGGAATTGACTAAATTTTTTATCATCGGTCGATTGATGAGAAATATCAATCGACCAATGATAGTGAAGGAGGTATCAGTCGACATATCAATCGATTGATGTAAAGCATCAGTCGACTTATGATGATGGAGGAGGTATCGATCGACATATAAATCAATTGATTTATATTAATCAGTCGAGTGATATAACAAATCAATCGATTGATGAATTCCAATTTGATTTGATTGATTTAATCAATTTTATTCGTTTCGAATCCAAAATCGAACTGAATAAATCGAAAAAATGAATTTCTAAATCAATTTATTCAGTTTAATTGAATTTTTGCTCACCCTTATATCTAACGATCAATCTTCTTGATCAATTAACAAATTTGCATCCAAATATTCTGATTTCCATTTTGTCCTAACAAGAAACTTATGGCTTATACTATGCATATTTGGAAGTAGTGCCACACTGAAGCAGATCCATTTAAGTTGTGATTTCTTATCTTATTCTGACGCAAAGACGATAGTATTAACAACTTCTCGAGGCCAATAACTATTCGACACACCATTAAATAGCCACAAAAATTTAGCTTCTTGGATTGTTGTCGCATAGCTTAATATGTATAAATCCTAAGATGTTGCATTTGTGCTGCTTTTTCAGATCAAGTTCGAAGAAGGCATAGTCGGAACCCCGCAGCTGACCGACGACATCGTCGTGCCCGACAAAGTGGAGTTCCTGGGGCAAAACATTGATCTATCACCATTTAAAGGCATCGTAACATCCCTCCAGGATGCAGCATCTTCAGTTGCAAAGACCATCTCCGGACGACCTCCACTTAAGATCCCAATCAACAACACCAATGCACAGTCCTGGCTGCTCACCACTTACCTCGACCAGGAGCTCAGAATCTCAAGAGGGGACGGGGGCAGCGTCTTCGTCCTTCTCAAGGAAGGTAGCCCTCTCCTGAACTGAGGCCGGACTTCTATGGTTTGAACTCAATGCGAGTTTATAGCTAATGGGGAGTGCACTAGTTGAAATGTATAATACATCATCTAGGGTCGTATAGTTAGTTATAAACGATAGGTGTAAATGAAATATTTGTGTTTTATATAATACACAATAAATGGGAGCCGAATTACATGCCATGTGCATTTGTCTAGTCATGAATTTGCTCTACCGTTACGATGCAACGGTGGAATGTAAAGTTCAATTTTTAAGTATTCTTATTCTTAGTATATTTATAGGATTTTTTTTTTTTCAAATGAAATGATAAATTAAGAATATTGTAGTTGTTGAAATTATCCACGCAAGCAATTTTTGTTGTACTCTGATAATCAATAAATAATTTATATGGTACAAATCTAAAATTTAAATACTTGATGTTCAATTATTAATCGAATCAAATTTTTTTAATTACTCGAATCAATCAAATTTTTAATAAAAAAAATGAACAACTGATAAAAAATCAAGTAATTCGATCAAAAATAAAAAAACAATAATTTTTCAAAATCAATCTATCGATGCTATAGTATCATAATTTTATAAATTGATATTGGAGCGTAGTCGATTAATACCGATATCAATCGATTGATGATCCAATACCAATCAATTGATAAATTTCTAATTTAATTTTATCAATTAAATCACTTTTTAATCAAAAAATCGAACCGAATTAATCGGAAAAATTAATATTTTAAAAATAAAAATTAAATTTTCGAATAAACTGAATCAAACTTTCAATTCTGATTTATTTAATTGAATCACGCTGAGGCTCTCGTCCAGAGCCTAAATTTTTTTTTTTTTCAAAATTTATAAGAGGAAGACCCAATTTTTATTGAAAAATAATTTTTTTTATTTATTTATAAAAGGATCTATTATTATTATTTCATCCAAGATCTTAAAATAACGGGGATCGCCTCTGATAATAATCCTTTTTTTCAACAACACAACAGTGGCCATGATATAATTTCTAAAGGTACAATTGAGAAGCTCTCAATTATTGCCGCGAAATAAGGAAAATAACATGGAGAAAATTGTTGCCTAGCCATTAATGATTCAATATCGCATGCCAAAGTTGATTGACATGATGGAAAAACACAAGTCAATGTGAAGTTTGAAACTATGTAGATTTTTTTTTAAAAAAAAAAACCTTAATAAATAATAATTAAAGATTAAAAAAAAATATTAATCGAAAAAAAAATAAAGTAAGCGCGGTAGAGAAAAATAATAATACCTGTGAGAAATCCAGCTGGCTTCCACGTGGCACACTCCTCAATCGTCGCGCCAAAGTGACTGATTTTTTTTTTTTTGACTTTTCCCGCCTCAAACGCAGTAGCCGACCCTCCTCTTTCTTCTCCTCGAGATCGATCGATTCAACATCCCAATCCCCAAACTACTATTAAACCATCGATCGATCTCCATCTCGTGATCCATCGCCGTGTCCAACTAGATGGATCTCGCCTAGAGCAGATCGGCCGAAATGGAGGATGGTCGCCGGATCGGGAGGCAGCGACCGAGAAAATGGAAGCGCCTGCAGCGGCAGATCGCGCTCATGGGTTGCTGCGCCAGCGACTGGGGCTTCCGCGCCACCGAGGACGGCCACGATCTCCCGATCGATCCAGACCGCACGGAAGCGGCCGCGCTGCCGGGGGTGGAAGTGGACCTGGCCACGGCGCTGGCGGTGGAGCGGCGATACCGCGCGGCTGCGGCGGCGACGGGGAGAGATCGGGCCTCGGGCGGTAGGGAGGAGGGGGAGAGGGCGTCGTCGCTGATGAAATTGCTGGAGGAAGAGGAGGGGGGCGATGGGGAAGGCTCCGGCTGCAGCGATCGATGGTGGTGCTGCTGCGTGTGCATGGAACGGCGGAAGGGGGCGGCGTTGATCCCCTGCGGCCACACCTTCTGCCGGGCGTGTGCTCGGGAGATGCGAGCGGACAGAGGCGCCTGCCCTCTCTGCAACCGTCCGATCGCCGACGTCCTCGACATCTTCTGAATCGACGGCCGCCCACCCAATTTATTTCATCTTTGCAATAGTCCTCCCAAAATCATTTATTTTACGCCCTATGCCATCAGTTGCAAAATGTTATATATACACACGATTCTGATCTCATGGGCGTTGAAGTCCTGCACGTCCGTGCGTTCCACCCACACATGGTGCCGGTATTGTCGCCGTGCTGTTCAGCCATTGTCAGACCGAGCGCAATTCGAGCCGGCAATGGCGTGTCACTGTCGACCATGTGATTTGATCATTTCCGACCATTTTGCACTGGATTCCGAGCGCTAATCGACCGGAAGTCGAGCCGTGTTGAACCACCGGCGAGTTGCGCGTTCGGTCCGACAATCGTCGATAGTCGGACGACGACGTTGGCACTGCGCGTCGGTCGGACGGTAAATCGCAGGGAGTGCATGGTTGCAGACAGAGATCGATATATATAGAAAATCGATCTCCTCAGGCACCCGCCTACTCCTGCGATTTACGACAATCGTCGATAGTCGACGGACGGCGTTGGCAGCTGGCGTGGAGTCGGACGATAAATCGTAGGAGTGCGGGTGCCGCAGGAGATCGATTTTCATATATATAGAAATCGATCTCCGCGCACCCGCATTCCTCGCGATTTACCGTCCGACCCACGCGCAGTGCCAACGTCGCCGTCCGACTATCGACGTTTGTCGGACCGAACGCGATTGACGCACAACTCGTCGGCGATCCGACGGGGCTCGACTTTCATGTGTGTGTGTATATATATATATATATATATATATATATATATGGTCAGCTTGTACCCAGAGCTCATTGAGGATCCCATGGTCTAGCAGTATGAAGGGATTTATTTCTATTCCCCTAAATTTTTGAATGTGATAGATACTAAGGTCTATGCTGGCTTTCCTGATGGCGTGAATCGCATCGATAAATGTGTTTTTCCTTTTGAATTTATTTTGGCATCGCATTTTAAAATTGTATTCTGCTTCGAAAAGGATGGTAATGCCTGGTAATGTCTGGTTGAGGATCAACCTGTGCCCATTGTAGTGCTTCTTGTAGTAGGGCAAAGGTTCGCCACTCTGCTTCTTCAGCCGTTTGTCTCATGTAAGCAACTAGGTCTGTGGGAAGACTGTTGAACCTGCACATGTCTATCTGGTTGGGCTGCTTCTTGGGACTAGCAATGGGTCTTGTGACTGGTTTTATTGATTTGCCTTTGTCAGAGACTGTTTCTGTATATGTTTGTTGGGGGGTTGCCTTCATGAGGTGTTTATTTTTTATTGAGGAGCTCAGGAAATAGGTTGGCCCTACTACCTTTCTGATTTCTTGGAGAGCAACTTCTAAGGAGTCAAACCCTCCGAGTTTTTCTCCCTGAGCATCGCCTAGTAGGAGTGCTTCAGCTTCTTCCCATGTGTATAGCCCGGCATGAGGACCTGTCATGATACCAGAGTACCCATGTGAGGCTCACGACGAAAAAAAAAAAAAAACAGAGAGTCTATTTAAGTCTATCAACTATTTAAGTTGTCTATCAACTTGGTATCAGAGCCTTCGAACCTAGGGATGAATGAACAACAGACTAGAATACCTCGATCTAGCTACAACCTCTGGTAGAAAAATACAAACCTTAGATTTAGGATCACACCACTGCTATCATCGATCTAGACAAACATCACATCAAATACATTCAAAACATTTCCATCTAAATACCATAACTAACCTCATCATTGGAGGAAATTTATCCGCAACTACAAATTTTCAAGATCTACACCATATCTCAGAAAAAATAATAACTACTCTTAGCAAACAACAAACCCAACTCAACGAGATAAGCCAGAACATTGATTATCTCCAAACCTGCCAAGAAAGTATAAACAGAAGAATAAGTCAGGTTAATTTCATAAACTTACCTAAGAGAAGTGATCTGTTAAATCTCACTAGGGTTCTAAATCAAAATCAACCTAGAAATTTTGAAATCGAAAACAAGGACCTTTTAGCAAGGGTAGAAAAATTTCTAAAAACTATAGAGTGTCAGTTTAAAGAACTACAAGAACAAATAGGAGATCTTCTCCTTAAATGAACAGACTGAATTTTGAAAATACCTATTACGAAGAAGCTTTGGAATACACACAAGCCTATACAAAAACCCGTGAGGACGGATATAACAAAGTAGAAGTACCAGGAAAGGCAGATCAAATTCAAATACAACAAAACAATACAATAATAGCGCTACTGACCTCACTACATCATAGGATCACAGTATTAGAAACAAAAATCCTTAATATAGAAAGAAACACAGTGGAAGTAGGTAACATAAGAAATTGGAACCAATCTATAGAAACTCTCAGTAAAGACTTGGGAAAACTCTCTACAGGAGGCATAATCAAAAGAAGACCTTCCACATATTCATTTATAACATACCAAGAAAAAAAATGAATAGGACAACAACCAATATATTCTCTGGAACCTTTAGAACAATAGGAGGACGAAGATCAATGTCTGAACCTCCATCTAGCTTATCATGGCTAGACAACCTACAACACAATACAACAAATCAACACAGAATAGAAGAAGTCATAGACATAGATAGAACAATGGAAATATTTTCTAATGAACAATTAAATATCCTTAACCCCAGAAGATTATACGGACGAAATATACTATCTTTCACCAACTCGGTCTACAGACACCATAGAGTAGAAGCTCTACACCTACCAGACGGGGGTGAAGAGAGACTTACACTCATGACAGAAGAAGCAGGAAGACAGCTGCTCCACAACCGACATAATTATATACACTTAGGGCTAATAGTGTTTGGGATTAGAGGACTAACCAGAATGAAAATAGGAGCAAAAGTACTATTGGTCCTATATGATTCCAGATTCTCTGATGACAAAGAAAAATCCATCATAGGATTAATAGAAGTAGACATGAATAATAACAGTGGAATCACATACATATGTCCAAATTTCAATATGACAATAAAAGACTTTGTCAAACACATTAAGATAATAGCACAAGGGAAAGGATACGGAAACTTCCAGGGCAAAAATATACAATTAGACATAGTATTTTTAGGAAAAACCATGAACTACGTGAATAATCATTTCAAAATCCAAATAAATGGAATGTTGGAAGCCCTTAGTTCTAAGGGAACAAACTTCCTGAAACCTAGAGAATATAGTTCAGAAGAACTGACTAGTCTAGAATGGAACCTAAAATTAGAAGAAGAAAACTCAATCACCAAACCTACACAGTCTATAATGTATAAAAACAGACGAGGAGAATTAAGTATCAGATTCGCAGGATACTTAGCAAACACAGAAGATGGAGAAGATGAACATGAACTTGAAACAAACATGATGAACAGAGAAGTGAGCTATCCCGAAATGCTTAAAATACTAGGAAAAAAACACCTAGATAAGGTAAAGAAAAGACAAGAAACTAACTTAATGAATAGAGAAACAAGAGGCATATTTGATGACTTAGGAGGATATGTGTACCAGCCTAGTGACAAAAACAATATGACATTAAGAGAAATAAAACAGTTAGAAATACGAGAAAAAAATAAAGGCATACTAAAAGCAAATGAAATATTAACAATAGATGAAGAAGGAAATATTTTAGTCCTAGAAAAATCGGTACACGAACAAATGAACTTTATGAATACCTAATCAACGGCCACGTCTAGAATCCATACATATCCAGAAAGCACAATGGGTACTCTAGATTACGGACAAAGACATCCCCCTAGGAGAGCAGCTCCTCCATATACCAATAACAACCCACTATTAAGAACATTAGGGAAAAGAAGGCCAACAGAACAAACCTTCTTTGGAACAGGATCAGTATTGCTAAACATAACTGAATGTGACCCACAATTATACGACACTTATCTAGAACAATGGATGGTGTCTGTACAAAAAGACTACTTGTCAAAACATGAAATTGATGTAGAATCTGGAGAAGCCATGTTAAGAATCGGAGAAAATTATTTGGGAGAAACAGCCAGATCATCTTGGGAGGCTTATAAAAAGAAATTCCCAGAAGAAGTAGTAAAATTAGCAAGCAGAGGAAATAACATAATAAATTTCTGCTATGCAATCCATAGAATTCTTACAACAAGAGATGCTAACACAGGCCTAGATATTCGACAAAAAAAAGAAATGAGAGATTTAGAACAAATACAACTTTTCGATTGGTCAATGATAAAAAAATTCTGTAATGACTTCTTACACCTAGCCTCTATATCAGGAAACTATTACAATATAGACGTAGGAGAAAGACTTTTTAGCAAGTTATCAGGAGAACTAGGTAAAGAAATACACAAATCATGGACAGAAATGCAAGTGCCAGAAGAATACAACAACATAGGAGTTAGAATACAACACATAATAAACAAACTCAAGGAAAAATGTACCTACATCCAAATACAAAAACAATTAAAAAATCAACAATATGGGTTCTGTAAACAAATTTATACCCCACAACAATACAGAAATAACCCACAAAGAGAACAAATAAACCCAAAACCAAAGAAGAAACCCAAACAAACTTATTACCTAAGAAGGAGTAAAGCCAGAAAGTCATATCTAAACAAAGAAAAACACGTCAGAAAATTTAACCCCAAGAAAACATACTCGAATCTAATAACATGCTATGCCTGCAACCAACAAGGACATCTATCATCAGCATGTCCTAACAGAAAAAACCTATTTACGAGAGAAGCCACACTAGTAGCCTGCACTAATGAAGATCTAGTAGAGGTACAAACAGATGTATCTGATACATCATCAATATATTCAGTAGTCACGGTAGCTGACCTAGAGGAAATCCCACAAACAACAGATTATTCGTTGGTAAATTCATTTTTAGAAACAGACCAGAATAAGCACCAAACAAATTTTGAAACAGATGAGATAGAATGGGATCAGTTACAAAAATTTGAGAATAATTACATGTTCGCATGCACCCAATCCACTCAGCGACTCACATTTGGGACTTAAAATCTGGAGCAGATCACATACCATGCTCTGCTCATGGATATTTTCCTCTTTAGACAAGAGAGGAACTTGTAGAATCAGAGACAACAATCAGGTAACTAATCGCTTATTTGAACAACACCATATAAGCATACCCGAATCCTCAACTAGAAAGAGTACAATGAAAACTACTTTGTTAGAAACTAGAATATCAGTATTAGAAACCAGGATAAACATCCTAGAAAGTGAAATAGAATTACTTAGGCAGACTATACAACAGAGAGATTTTGAAGGATTTGAAGATGAACAGACAAACATAGTAGCCCAACCACAACCACCAGAAACAAATATGGTCTTTGTAAAAACACCAAGCATGTGTAACACCGGAAAATCTGTTGATTTAAGAATCCAATGTGTTCTAAACATACAACGACATGAAATAAAAATTCAAGCTCTATTAGACACCGGAGCTACAAGTTCAACACTGGACCTGAAAGCAATACAAAATATAATCCCTAAGGACGTGATTAAATATACATCAGAACCAATGGTTAGCACCCAATTTGATGGACAACACCTAGCCTGCCACACATTTATAAAAAATGCACATATCAAAGTTTACAACAATTGCGGTCAATATAGCAGTGCTATACCCATACCACATATCTGGGTAAGACCCTTAAATCATCCAGATCTTCAACTCATATTAAGACTCCAGTTCCTCCTAGCAAAGGATAGAGCTCTGTTTCTTTCACCAGATTACGTATTCTTATTATCAAATCCCATAATATCCCCAGTCCTATCCGAATATCCCTCTTCCTATAGAGCTCCAGAAAGAGAGTGCAAATGCTCCGAAAACAGCAAGCAAGGATGTAGTTGTAAAACAAAAACCCAAGACACAAGCCTAGAAGAGCGTGACGAAATTGAATCAGAGAGTGACTTAGACCTAGAGATAGATTTTGACATAGAGGAACCACAGTTAATCGATACAACATACATACTGAAACAAATCAATACTTCTGATGACCTGAAAACAATAGTATCCAAATTAGAAAAAATAGAAATAATAGGAGAAAACCCTACAAAATATTGGGAAAAAAACAAAACATTATGTAAGCTAAACATAATTAACCCTGATGTAACAATCAAAGCACAAGAACTCAAGTACACAAACTGGGAAACAGAAGAATGTAAGCTACATATAAAGCAAATGCTTAAAATGAACATCATAAGGAGATCCACATCTAGACATAGAAGCCCCGCTTTCATAGTGAACAAAAGTTCAGAACAGAAAAGAGGACAATCTAGGATGGTTTTTAATTACAAAAGATTAAACGATAATTGCCATGATGATGGATATAAAATACCGAACAAAGAAGTCCTCATAAACAAAATACAAAATTCAGAATGGTACTCGAAATTCGACATGAAATCAGGATTCTGGCAAGTTAAAATGCACCCAGAATCAATAGAATGGATGACATTCTCTTGCCCAGAAGGGCATTTTGAATGGTTGGCCATGCCATTTGGAATAAAAGTTGCACCCCAAATATTCCAGCGTAAGATGGACGAAATATTTAAGGATACAAAAGATTTTACGTGTGTCTATAGGCGGCGTGCTAGTTTTCTCAAAGAAGAAACAGAGCGTATATGACCCACCTCCACATGGTATTTACCCTTATAGAAACCAACGGTTTAATCATATCAAAAAAGAAACTACAACTTGCAACTAGACATATAGAATTCCTAGGAGCAGAGATAGGAAAAGGAACGATATCACTCCAACCACACATATCAACAAAGATATTAAACTTTCCGGATAAAATAGAAAATACCAAAGACCTCAGGGCTTTTTTAGGACTACTAAATTATGCAAGGCAATACATCAAAGATATTGGGAAAATCAGCAGACCACTCTATAACAAAACAAGTCCCAAGGGACAAAGACATTTTAACCAACAAGACATCGAGTTAGTCAGAATTATAAAAGAAAAAGTTAAAAACTTGCCCACACTTTCCTTACCCTTAGATACAGATTATCTAATCTTAGAAACAGACGGTTGTGAGACCGGATGGGGAGGTGTGTTACTCAGAAAACCAAACAAATATGAAAACAAAACCCAAGAGAGTTTGTGCGGATGCATGACGGAAAATTCCATGAGAAAGGACACGACATCATTAGACTACGAAATCAAGGCATTTATTGTCTCGAAGTCTTTTATCTATTCATATGTGATAAAAAGGAAATAACTATAAGAACATATTGTGAAGCTATAGTAAAATATCACGAGCAGAGTAAGACAAAAAAGCGAACCCTCTTCGCAAAAAGATGGATAAAATTTGCCGACACAATTATCAACAAAGGCATAAAAATTCAATGGGAACATATTAAGGGAACTAATAATTCTCTTGCAGATATATTATCAAGGTTACTAACATGATGAAATTGCAGATGGAAAGACAAAATCCCGCAGTAATGGTCACACCCAAGACATGGGGACAAAACAGGACAACAACAAAAATCGGACCTCAAGAATTAAGAGTATACTCTCGAGTGAAGGAACAATTCAGAACAGAACATAGGCCATACATGGAGCCAATGCAAAAGACAATAATAGACAACATATGGAACATACCCACAGTTCCCGGAATAGTCTCGTACAAAATCGGAGTAATAAATGCACTCATTTATTATTTCCAACATATTAAAGACATGCACAACACAACAAGACAGACAGGAAAATATGTCTATTATGGTATCATGCGACAGTCCTCATGTCGCTATACACATGGGAAGAAGCTGAAGCACTCCTACTAGGCGATGCTCAGGGAGAAGAACTCGGAGGGTTTGACTCCTTAGAAGTTGCTCTCCAAGAAATCGAAGGCGAGGGTCAACCTATTTCCTGAGCTCTTCAATAAAAAATAAACACCTCATGAAGGCAACCCCCCAACAAACATATGCAGAAACAATCTCTGACAAAGGCAAATCAATAAAACCAGTCACAAGACCCATTGCTAGTCCCAAGAAGCAGCCCAACCAGATAGACATGCGTGTTCAACTTCCACTGCATCTAGTCGCTACATGAGACAAACGGCTGAAGAAGCAGAGTGGCGAACCTTTGCCCTACTACAAGAAGCACTACAATGGGCACAGGTTGATCCTCAACCAGGCATTACCATCCTTTTCGAAGCAGAATACAATTTTAAAATACGATGCCAAAATAAATTCAAAGATCGATAATGTAAAACACACGCCGCTGCGCCTAATACGCCATCAGGAAAGCCATCATAGACCTTAGTACCTATCACATTCAAAAATTTAAGGGAATAGAAATAAATCCCTTCATACTGCTAGACCATGGGATCCTCAATGAGCTCTGGGTACAAGCTGACCACATTACCGAAGCCTTTCCTTTCAAATTAGGAAATGCCATTCGAACACTCATCGAATTAGAAACTTTCGAAAGCTATGTCGCTTGTTCTATTGAAAGTTCTCCACCGGAATGGTTAAACCACAGAATAGAACCAGCCCGACATGTCATAAAACTTCGATCCAAGGAAATCATCTATACATCCGATCCTATTGAAACCATCTTCCCAAGTGATCCTGACGAACATTGGGGAGCCTCTGTTCCCCTCCCCGAACAAGCCAAACACTGGAGAGCTTCTCTCCAAGGAACCAACTGGCTCTGGGATGATGCCAGAGACAGTTATGACTTTGTGCTAGTAGCTGAAACTTTCACTGAAAAAATATACTGGCCTTCACAGTTTGGAACTCATTTCCTTCCATTCAAATACACATCGCAACATCCTGAATTGGTTGAACATTACAGACAGAGACAACTCAAATGGATGCTTAAAAAATCCACCCAAATTACAGCTAAACAATATAGAGAACAAATGGCAGAACAACAAATAGCAGAACAACAACGAAGAATCAGAACCCCACCAGCACCAGAAACAACAGGCCCCAGC
The DNA here is from genome assembly GCA_025175895.1 of Wurfbainia villosa. Taxonomy (NCBI): domain Eukaryota; kingdom Viridiplantae; phylum Streptophyta; class Magnoliopsida; order Zingiberales; family Zingiberaceae; genus Wurfbainia; species Wurfbainia villosa. The sequence continues at coordinate 98,286,941 of CM045988.1, read as the reverse complement.
TCTACCTCCTCACAAGAGAGAAATATCGACAACATGATGGAAAATTGATTCCTTCGTACATCAGGCAGAAACTTTACAGCTCAAAAGAAATCATTCGTACAAAGTCACCTGCCAAAAGAAAACAAACAGTTAACTTTACAGCACTACAAGCACTACAAGAAAACTTAGCCCCGAAGCAACAAGAGCCAGCAGCAAGAGCTATAAGAAGAGAAGTCTTCCAACTTCTGAAGGCATCCCTCTTCGAAGACTACCTTCTTATCTTAGTTTGTAAGTGTCAGCAGAGATCCTAAGTCCGGTTTCTCTAGCGTTATATTGTAAGTTCTATTGTGTGCTTATTTGCGTGTTTATTTTTCTTCTCTTGTATGTCAATTTCCAGAGTCTCGTAATGTCCTTTTTCAGAGTCTTGTAATGTCCTTGCAATTTCTTTTAAATATATCATGTCTCTTTATATCATGTCTCTTTAAGTTGTTCTTCATAGTCCTTATTCTCTTTTCTGAAGAGATAACTCTCCTAAACTACTTGTAAGACTTGTGCTGGTAAGACCCAGAAGAGTCTAGATACTGGGGCTTGGTAGAAGATTTAGGGAGGTGAGGCTCACGAAGAAAACCTAAAAAAAAAAAAAAAAAAAAAAAAAAAAGAGAGTCTATTTAAGTCTATCAACTATTTAAGTCTATCAACTTGCGCCAAGAGTCTATTTAAGTCTATCAACTATTTAAGTCGTCTATCAACTATTTAAGTCTATCAACTTGGTATCAAAGCCTTCGAACCTAGGGATGAATGAACAACAGGCTAGAATACCTCGATCTAGCTACAACCTCTGGTAGAAAAATACAAACCTTAGATTTAGGATCACACCACTGCTATCATCGATCTAGACAAACATCACATCAAATACATTCAGAACATTTCCATCTAAATACCATAACTGACCTCATCATTGGAGGAAATTTATCCGCAACTACAAATTTTCAAGATCTACACCATATCTCAGAAAAAATAATAACTACTCTTAGCAAACAACAAACCCAACTCAACGAGATAAGCCAGAACATTGATTATCTCAAAACTTGCCAAGAAAGTATAAACAGAAGAATAAGTCAGGTTAATTTCATAAACTTACCTAAGAGAAGTGATCTGTTAAATCTCACTAGGGTTCTAAATCAAAATCAACCTAGAAATTTTGAAATCGAAAACAAGGACCTTTTAGTAAGGGTAGAAAAATTTCTAAAAACTATAGTGTCAGTTTAAAGAACTACAAAAACAAATAGGAGATCTTCTCCTTAAATGAACAGACTGAATTTTGAAAATACCTATTACGAAGAAGCTTTGGAATACAAAAACCCGTGAGGACGGATATAACAAAGTAGAAGTACCAGGAAAGGCAGATCAAATTCAAATACAACAAAACAATACAATAATAGCGCTACTGACCTCACTACATCATAGGATCACAGTCCTAGAAACAAAAATCCTTAATATAGAAAGAAACACAGTGGAAGTAGGTAACATAAGAAATTGGAACCAATCTATAGAAACTCTCAGTAAAGACTTGGGAAAACTCTCTACAGGAGGCATAATCAAAAGAAGACCTTCCACATATTCATTTATAACATACCAAGAAAAAAAATGAATAGGACAACAACCAATATATTCTCTAGAACCTCTAGAACAATAGGAGGACGAAGATCAATGTCTGAACCTCCATCTAGCTTATCATGGAGAAGAGTCTCTTTGATGTTGTTTTGTTATAGAGTGGTCCGCTGATTTTGTTATAGAATAGGAGGACTCCCTTGGGACTTGTTTTGTTATAGAGTGGTCCGCTGATTTTCCCAATATCTTTGATGTATTGCCTTGCATAATTTAGTAGTCCTAAAAAAGTCCTGAGGTCTTTGGTATTTTTTATTTTATCCGGAAAGTTTAATATCTTTGTTGATATGTGTGGTTGGAGTGATATCGTTCCTTTTTCTATCTCTGCTCCTAAGAATTCTATATGTCTAGTTGCAAGTTGTAGTTTCTTTTTTGATATGATTAAACCGTTGGTTTCTATAAGGGTAAATACCATGTGGAGGTGGGCCATATGCTCCTGTTTGCTCTTTGAGAAAACTAGTACGTCGTCTATATAGACACACGTAAAATCTTTTGTATCCTTAAATATTTCGTCCATCTTACGCTGGAATATTTGGGGTGCAACTTTTATTCCAAATGGCATGGCCAACCATTCAAAATGCCCTTCTGGGCAAGAGAATGCCGTCCATTCTATTGATTCTGGGTGCATTTTAACTTGTCAGAATCCTGATTTCATATCGAATTTCGAGTACCATTCTGAATTTTGTATTTTGTTTATGAGGACTTCTTTGTCCGGTATTTTATATCCATCATCATGGCAATTATCGTTTAATCTTTTGTAATTAAAAACCATCCTAGATTGTCCTCTTTTCTGATCTGAACTTTTGTTCACTATGAAAGCGGGGCTTCTATGTCTAGATGTGGATCTCCTTATGATGTTCATTTTAAGCATTTGCTTTATATGTAGCTTACATTCTTCTGTTTCCCAGTTTGTGTACTTGAGTTCTTGTGCTTTGATTGTTACATCAGGGTTAATTATGTTTAGCTTACATAATGTTTTGTTTTTTCCCAATATTTTGTAGGGTTTTCTCCTATTATTTCTATTTTTTCTAATTTGGATACTATTGTTTCCAGGTCATCAGAAGTATTGATTTGTTTCAGTATGTATGTTGTATCGATTAACTGTGGTTCCTCTATGTCAGAATCTATCTCTAGTTCTAAGTCACTCTCTGATTCAATTTCGTCACGCTCTTCTAGGCTTGTGTCTTGGGTTTTTGTTTTACAACTACATCCTTGCTTGCTGTTTGATACCAAGTTGATAGACGACTTAAATAGTTGATAGACTTAAATAGACTCTTGGCGCAAGTTGATAGACTTAAATAGTTGATAGACTTAAATAGACTCTCTCTCTTTTTTTTTTTTTTTTTTTTTTTTTTTTTAAGGTTTTCTTCGTGAGCCTCACCTCCCTAAATCTTCTACCAAGCCCCGGTATCTAGACTCTTCTGGGTCTTACCAGCACAGGTCTTACAAGTAGTTTAGGAGAGTTATCTCTTCAGAAAAGAGAATAAGGACTATGAAGAACAACTTAAAGAGACATGATATAAAGAGACATGATATATTTAAAAGAAATTGCAAGGACATTACAAGACTCTAAAAAAGGACATTACGAGACTCTGAAAATTGACATACAAGAGAAGAAAAATAAACACGCAAATAAGCACACAATAGAACTTACAATATAACGCTAGAGAAACCGGACTTAGGATCTCTGCTGACACTTACAAACTAAGATAAGAAGGTAGTCTTCGAAGAGGGATGCCTTCAGAAGTTGGAAGGCTTCTCTTCTTATAGCTCTTGCTGCTGGCTCTTGTTGCTTCGGGGCTAAATTTCTTCAGAGTGCTTGTAGTCTTTGTAAAGTTAATCGCTTGTTTTCTTTTGGCAGGTGACTTTGTACGAATGATTTCTTTTGAGCTGTAAAGTTTCTGCCTGATGTACGAAGGAATCAATTTTCCATCATGTTGTCGATATTTCCCTCTTGTGAGGAGGTAGAGCTGGGGCATGTTGTTTCTGGTGCTGGTGGGGTTCTGATTCTTCGTTGTTGTTCTGCTATTTGTTGTTCTGCCATTTGTTCTCTATATTGTTTAGCTGTAATTTGGGTGGATTTTTTAAGCATCCATTTGAGTTGTCTCTGTCTGTAATGTTCAACCAATTCAGGATGTTGCGATGTGTATTTGAATGGAAGGAAATGAGTTCCAAACTGTGAAGGCCAGTATATTTTTTCAGTGAAAGTTTCAGCTACTAGCACAAAGTCATAACTGTCTCTGGCATCATCCCAGAGCCAATTGGTTCCTTGGAGAAGCTCTCCAGTGTTTGGCTTGTTCGGGGAGGGGAACAGAGGCTCCCCAATGTTCGTCAGGATCACTTGGGAAGATGGTTTCAATAGGATTGGATTTATAGATGATTTCCCTGGATCGAAGTTTTATGACATGTCGGGCTGGTTCTATTCTGTGGTTTAACCATTCCGGTGGAGAACTTTCAATAGAACAAGCGACATAGCTTTCGAAAGTTTCTAATTCGATGAGTGTTCGAATGGCATTTCCTAATTTGAAAGGAAAGGCTTCGGTAATGTGGTCACTTGTACACGAGCTCATCGAGGATCCCATGGTCTAGCGCATGAAGGATTTATTTCTATTCCTTAAATTTTTGAATGTGATAGGTACTAAGGTCTATGATGGCTTTCACGATGGCGTGTAATGGCGGGCTAGTGTTTTTCATTATGCGATCTTTGAATTTATTTTGGCATCGTATTTTAAAATTGTATTCGTCAAAAGGATGGTAATGCTCGTTGAGGATCAACCTGTGCCCATCAGAAGTGCTTCTTGTAGTAGGGCAAAGGTTCGCCACTCTGCTTCTTCAGCTGTTTATCTCATATACGCAGCTAGGTCTGTGGGAAGACTGTTGAACCTGCACATGTCTATCTGGTTGGGCTGCTTCTTGGGACTAGCAATGGGTCTTGTGACTGGTTTTATTGATTTGCCTTTATTAGACTGTTTACGCATATGTTTGTTGGGGTTGTCTTATGAGGTGTTTATTTTTTTATCGAGGAGCTCGAAATAGGTTGGCCCTCGCCTTTCTGATTTCTTGGAGAGCAACTTCTAAGGAGTCAAACTCTCCTAGTTCTTCTCCCTGAGCGTCGCCTAGTAGGAGTGCTTCAGCTTCTTCCCATGTATATAGCCCGGCATGAGGACCTGTCATGATACCATAATAGACATATTTTCCTGTCATCTTGTTGTCTTTGTATATGTTGGAAATAATAAATGAGTGCATTTATTACTCCGATTTTTCAGACGAGGCTATTCCGGGAACTGTGGGTATGTTCCATATGTTGTCTATTATTGTCTTTTGCATTGGCTCCATGTATGACCTATGTTCTGTTCTGAATTGTTCCTCCACTCGAGAGTATACTCTTAATTCTTGAGGTCCGATTTTTGTTGTTGTCCTGTTTTGTCCCCATGTCTTGGGTGTGACCATTGTTCTGGGATTTTGTCTTTCCATCTGCAATTTCATCATGTTAGTAACTTTGATAATGTATCTGCAAGAGAATTATTAATTCCCTTAATATGTTCCCATTGAATTTTTATGCCTTTGTTGATAATTGTGTCGGCAAATTTTATCCATCTTTTTGCGGAGAGGGTTCGCTTTTTTGTCTTACTCTGCTCGTGATATTTTACTATAGCTTCACAATCTGTTCTTATAGTTATTTCCTTTTTATCACATATGAATAGATAAAAGGCTTCGAGACAATAAATGACCGCCAGTATTTCATAGTCTAATGATGTCAGGTGTCCTTTCTCATGGAATTTTCCCGATGCATATCTGCACAAACTCTCTTGGGTTTTGTTTTCATATTTGTTTGATTTTCTGAGTATATATATATATATTACTCCCGCCATGTGCACAATTGATATTCTCTGTTCAATCTATGGAATATACAATAACTGAGAATGCATAATATTATCATCGATCGTCATCCATACTATAGTCATCGCTTGAACCACAATGAGCGTTATATATACGAAATTAATATCCTACACAACGAATATTTACACGCTAGTAGGTGCTCGAGCAAGCATAGTAACTCCGCCCGATCTCATTCCAATCGTTTAACATCGTTGTGAAGCGATTGGATTTTGATTGGTATCCGATCGTCGATCGTAGTTCAATCAAAATTCAATTACGATCCAATTGAAATTCGACCACAATCCGATCGAAATTCAACCACGATCTGATTAGATTTCGACTTCCACTTCGATCGGACCACGATCGAATTCCAATTAAATCGTGATCGAAATTCAACTTGATCACAGCTACAATGTTGCAACTGTGATCCGATCGCAACCGCAGATATGTTGCCGACAACAAGCATGATGTCGACAATCCTAACGGATTCAAGAATAAACTATAGTGTACTCGCTAAAAATACTATACATTTTTATTATTGTACAATTGCATGGATCGAATGGCTGAGTGTATATATATATAACCGCTATATTAGCATCCCTCTTTGACTGTTTCTACCGATAAAATCAGGATCCTAATTGGTAAGTGCAAAAGAAGGAGATTGATCAATAGTCCAAGATGATGAAATCCTCAGGAATTGATCTCTGTTCATTATAAATAACTTTCTTTGTACTTACCAACTGAATTAGTCCTGGGACTGCTTTTACATGTATGTGTAAAAGAGAGATATGGGAGAAGATAAGTGTATGAATTCATAAACGGGCAATTTGATATACGAAATTTTCGAATAAAATTTTGTAAAAAAGATCTAGTGCACATAATTTTATCAGATTTTATAAAAGACTATTTTTAAAATTCGACAGAATAGGCAGGCATTGCTACCAGGGTTGGCAAGAGTAGAGCTTCCACAGGGAAAATGTCGTCGCCTTCAAAGAAGGCTAACATCGAGGAGAGGGTTGGCTAGAGGCAGAGACCCCATTGGGTTTCAAATATGTTCATAGGATAGGTAAACACGCGATAGAATAGTAACTCAAGTGTCATGTAGAGATAGTTCCAGAGGCCATGGGAGAACTTAAAACAGGTTTGAGTTTCCACTTGCTACTTAACCAAGGGATAAAAGAGCAAGAACTAAGTGTATCGAACAAGGGCCTGAAATAAATGTAACGATCATATATATCACCAGCAATGGAAGAGTTTGAAAATGTCATCTTCAGCAAAATGTTAACAGATAAAAATGGAGAGTCTAACCGAACTAGGACGCCCACCTTCGATACAAGGTTGCCGCGATGCTTGTACAAATGGTCGAAGACACCATTGGTGAACCCTCAAAACAACCCAAATGATATCTGCATAGATAACAAAGAATTAAGAAACTTCTGAGTTGATATAATGGATTCAGATTCAGATTCAGATTGTCGAGAAGCAAAGCAACGATGTGTTCGGTAAAATACGGATCGGTATCGCTATTGTTCCTCTGGTTGTTCAGACTGAAAACAATGTCAAAAGACAAGATGCTGAGTAACAGGCCAAGCAAAAAATAAACCACAAGTTCTGTACTAAATTGAAGGACAATCCTGGCATGGGTATATACTTCAGAAATTTGAATGTAAGCTAGCCGAAATAAATGCTCAAAAAGTTGATGTTATTACAACAACAACAACAATAACAAAGCCTTATCCCACTAGATGAGATCGGCTATATGGATCCTTCTATATCATTGGACTCTATCCCCTACTATATCATCTATATTTAAATAAATTTTATCTTGTTTTATTGTTATTAACCAAGTCTTTTTTGATCTTCCACTTCCTCGTTTGATGTATATATTTGACATCGTTTCACATCGCCTAACTGGAACATTTATTGGCCGTCTAAGTACATGTCCATACAAAAAGTCGATGCTATTAAAAAAAAAAAACCTTCAGATATTACCAGCAATTAGTAGAAATAAACAGATATGGGAAGAGGCATGAATTCTGAACTATCAGGTTTAGTTTCATTGAGCATAGTCATAGGGTTGATGATTTGATAACATGCGCATAGCTAAAAAAAACCATTTTGTTCCTCACTTACGAGAGAACTTAGCAAAGAACAGAAAAATGGCTTCATGAATCATGTCTCAAGGTCTACTTAGGCAGGAAGATATATGGGAAATGTCTCAAATTTACGCATGAAATCAGTCATTGATCAATCGAGTACATTTTTTGTGTTTTCCTTTTTCCTTCCCCTTCTCCTAGTTATCCATCCCCAAGTAAACCAGTCTTTAGCTTAACAAATGAGCTTGCTCTTCAACAGATTCCCCCACTCGCTGAAGTTCCATATTTCCAGTGGTGCGTAGGATTTGCAATGATTTTTTGTTACATAATCATCGCAAACAAATACAAATGCAAGCAATATTAGTCTCAACTATTTGAAGTTGGCTACAAGAAATTTGGTTAATTGCTTCAATTTCTTAGGTCTCCCACCATCCCTAACAAGTTCAACTCTCAATTCAACTTGTTTGATTATAAAATAAATTGGTTCGAACAAACCTAATTGCTCATGAATAATAGTATCTTTCGAGACCTAAGAAATTATTTATACTCCCACCTAAAGGATAATTTTGCCACTATCTGAATTATTTATACTCCCGCTTGAAGGATAATTGAAGAAGACTTGAGTAAAAAGGCCATTTCATATACTACTTGTGATAGATATCTGGCAACTTTTGGCAATGTAATATATTGCTTTAAACACAAGAAATAATAATCTACCACAATCTTGTATGACCCAAATGTTATTTGATTGTTTTTAATAATTTTACAAGTAAATATTGCATCACTACCGTATTCTGTTAATTTTCAAATCTGTAGCATCTGAATAAAAGCTGTGCGCTCTAAAGGAGATTGATTTTCACCCACAATATCAAATAAAACTTTATTAAATCATAAAGACTGCATCTACTTATAAGGCAAGGAGATAATGTGATAGGTTCATTTAGTAATCTAAGGATTTCTGTGTCAGTTAAAAGAATATTTTAGTTTAAAAGTCTTTAGGGACTACATACCTCATTCACAAAAGCAGCAGAAACTTGCTCCAACAAAAAGTCCAAAATACCACAGCTGCAACTGAGACGGCTTCCAAGAATGCTAAGTTAGACCTTTGCCCAAGATAAACAGATATATGAAATTTCATTTCATTAATCGGCAATCAAGTCCTGTAAAAATGTTAATTTTCCAGCATATGCTTATCCTCATCCTTTGAATTTGCTTCAGATGCTTCACTGTTTGAAATTGTAATTTTCTTCTCATCGCACTGTGCTTCAGTTTCATTGGATGCATGTTTCTTAAGAACTGTGGATATGTCTCCTTCAGAAGCCCCTGCTAGCTTGAATCTTTCGATAGCAGCATCAAGATTCTTTTTCCAGTTGCCAAAACCAAGATTAAACTCAACTTGGGAACGCTCAAAGAGCACGTTGCCCCAAAACAGATATATTTGTGATCTCATTGATGCCGCTAGCTGTGCAGCCTCCGCAGCCGATAACTCCCCTTGACCATCTGCAGCTCTTTGTTTTTTTCTCTTCTTCAACAACTCCTCCTCCTTGCTTTTGCCAGGGTCTTTAAGCTCATTTATTCTCTGCTGTTCCACCTTCTCCCACATATCAGAAGCAGCCTTCATCTTTTCCTCTGCGCCATCAAATAGTCTGATTGTTTCTGAAGAATCCCAAGTTGATAGATCAAGCTTCTTAGCCAATGCAAAAGACCAATGGAGTTTTGCTGTTTCAAACTCTTGCTGCCCCAAAGCAAGCAAACCTTCATAAAAGTCGGGCTTGATTTTAAGAGTTTCTTCATACTTTTTACCAGCAAGAGCATATCGCTCACTGACCCAGTCATAAGCAGCTTGAAGTTGTGTAGCCATAGCATCTTCGGATGCAGACTCATCCAAAGGGATACGTTTCCTAGCTGCGCACATATGTACATTCCCCCAGTTGAAGAAGGCTAAGGCTGCCACTTCCTGGAACTTAGCTGCGGCAAGGTCAAATAGGCATTGAGCTTCCTCCCCTGTCACTATCTCCTCAAGTGCACCAGAGCACAACTCCATTCCAAGATCATGCAAGTCTAAATGTACTTCAGCATCAATCCCAATTTGATTCCTAAACAGCTGAGCAAATTCAAACAACCAATCATCAATCTCAACTTCCTTACACTCAGGATGATCACATCCCTTGTGTAGCACCCTGACCTTATCCTTTGCAACTTCTTCAACCTCCAGGCCTGTCGTTCTGACCTCATTGTTCACTGCTTCTTCAACGGAATCCCCATTCACAGAATCTGAAACACTCTGGTCAATGTTAATTCCTTCCTCCTCCAGAAGCTTCTCCTCATCTTCAGGAATCTGAGGCTCTTGCTCAGGGTTCACCTCCACAATGTGCAATCGTAACAATTGTAGTTTCTCATCCTTATCAACTCCAGAGCCTTCCTTTTCTTGTTTCTTATCAATCTCATCAACAAAAGATTCCGCCAATCTTAACTCTGCAGTGCCGGTCACAGTTATAAGATCTCCATCAGCATCCTTGTACTTGATCAGCACAGACTTGGATGAAGGAAATCTGTTAGTCACGATTTCCCTTAGAGCCTTGAAGGTGCAATTTGCCGGCATTTGGGCAAGCCTGATATCATGGTCATACACGAGCTTCAATGGCCTCCAACGGATCGCCACTGCTTCTAAAGTCTCCTTTTTGACACTTTGCCGTGAACTGCCTCTAGGTGATGCAATTTGCGATGATTGGGAAGGAATCTCATCGTCAGGGGGCTTAGAGGGAACCAGCCGAAGGGGCTGGGATTTCGTCTGGGGGCCGTTAGGAAGAGACGGTGAGCTTGGGTGATGATGGTTTTGAGAAGCAACTGCTGGCTTACTGGCAGTGGGTGAAGGCTGCGGGGGCGTGGATGCCTTTTTGGGGCGGGCAGGAAGGCAAGGGCCGAGACCGGAGACGGGAATACCAACCTGAACGACGGAGGCACCTAAGGCTGCGGGAGAGGGTCGACTTCCAGTATCGGCTGCGGAAGGAGAAGCCGGAGCTGCAGCAGCACGGAGGCGGTGAGCGAGGTCGAGGACGTCGGGGTGGGAGGAATCCTGCGCGAGCAGCGCGCCGACATCCTGGAGGGCGAGGTCGTACCTGCGGAGGGCCTCCAGAGCTCGGGCGCGTCGAAGGAGCGCCCGCGGGAATCCCGGCTGAACCTGCAGCGCGAGCGTACACTCCGCCGCGACGGCCTCGTGGTCGACGGGCCGCATCTGCATAAGGCAGGCAGCGCGGTTGCTATGGAAGATGGCGCAGTCCGCGTGGCCGCGGGGGGTAAGCTTGAGAGCCATCTCGTACTGCCCCAGCGCTCCTCCATAGTCCTTCGCCTGGAAGAGCCGGTTTCCCTCTTCCTTGAGCTCGTGGGCACGCTTCAAGAGGAGGGACACGTCCACCTCCACAACACCATTACTCGGCGCCGCCTGAGGAGGCTGCGATAGATGCGTCACAGCCGCGGTCGTGGCACCCGCGGCGGCGGGCGAGGATGCAGGAGGAGCCTGGGACGCATTCTTCTTCTTCCTGCCACCGGACTTCCCCATCCCGGCGATCGAGGAGCTAGGGTTTTGGGGTCGATGAGATCGCAATTGTAATATGGGGACGACGATGAAGCAGAAGACGGAGACCTTTTTCACATTGTCTTCTGGGGTGCGTATTTATAGCAACGGAAACCCTATCACTGGAAGTCCAAAAGTGATCGAGGAGATGAAGGAGAACATCATTCTACAAATTCAATTATCCTATCAAACTTATGGCCGTGCGGCGTATCGATAATCAAACTTGTACAATAGACAAATATCGATTCCGAATACAAATTTAAAATCTTATATCGAACTCACATGATCGCCTTATGCCTTGTCAATCGCATTCACAAGCATTGTCCTTCCGTGATTTACTCTCTTTCGAATCCTATGGGACCGGAGTGGAGGGCCGATAGATTGATGATTTCGACCTTTTACACAATTATCCTATCAAATTTATCCCTGAAGTTCAAGGATTGAACTATATACAACATGAGAATGATATCATAGGTGATGATTTCACACGTTGATATCGTGGGTGATGATTTCGTACGCATCTGTGGGCAAATGAGAAATAAACAATAAATGAGAATATACAATGTCATTTCGCTCGCCGCTCGACATCGTGCTGCCGTGGTCGAGACACGGTGGTCATGCGATCGGATCGCGACCGAATCACAATTGACATACAACCATGGTCAAATCGTGGTCACGTCGCGATCGAATTTCCACTGAGTTGCAATCAGATTCCAGCCTCGACATTGCGTCCGCAATGTCGTGACATCGTGATTGCATTCACGATCGATCACAACCGCATTCCCGATCGATTGCGACCGCGTTCGCAGTTGATCGCAATCACATTCACAATCGATCCCGATCGCTTCCGCAATCGTAGTGGATCGCGATCGTGTTCGCTCGATTGCGCCAAGAGAGATAGCGCAGGCGATCCGCTTGGGTTTACGATTTGAGTTTTAATACGAATTCAATCCCGAGACGTCTACAACGAGGAGCTATTGTACATTTCCAATTATTATACAGTTGCACGTGTGTCGCGCAAGATGACAACACTATATATATAGAGAGAGAGGGGAGTAATTTTCAGTTGAGCATAAAACTATGCGCGCTTGTGCGCGAATCACTACGGTGAACAGTGATTTCATTGTTCATCGCAATTATTGTGAACAGTAGAATCACTGTTCACAACACTCCGCGCGACAACATTTCGGCGTCCACCTGAAAATTACCGTGTGTGTATATATATATATAATTTGAAATATTAACTTATTTAATTACGTGAAGCAATTAAATTAAATTGGGACATCTTAACTAAAATGTGTTATTGTAAGTAAACAAAAGTATTTATCACAATTAACTGGATATACAATTACGTTGTGCTAATAATATACAAGAATATTATCATAGCTGACAATCCAATTGAACTGGATTTTTTTTTTTTTTTTTGATTTACCATTTGAGGAGGGTGGCTACATCTTGCATACTTTATCATCACTGCATATTTCACTCTTGATAAAAACAAAATTTACATACATCAGAATTAGTAATTAGTGAGTAAATCTTCAAACAAAGAGAAGATAAAAGAACAGATAGAGGCTCATTTATCATCTAAATTTATTATAAATAAATGATTTCAGTGTCTACTTCCATTCATTAGAAGTTTAAAAAAAAAAAAAAGTCATTTTAGTTTCTTATGTATCCCTATACGAACAATTATAATTTTCATTTGAAAATCTCAAACTAACAAAAGTGTATAATTTAATAAAACAATTTAGATCTTTTAACTTCACCAGTGAATAACAAACAGTCTTAGGAGTAACATCTAGTAGATCAAGATGAAGAGGAACATGAATAAGCAATGATTCTGATTATGGGTAAGTCACTGTTTCACAAAGGATAAAATGATAATAGTTGAGGGTTCTCAACGATTAATGGTTTATTTACTTGGACAAAATAAGAGAAGCAGAGGTGAAGAAAATTTCTAAGTTTGTTTATTCCTTTTTTATTTTGATTCTGCACCAATCTAGTGGAAATAGATGCTAATAAAATTTACACAACTCGTAAAACAAAATTCTCTCCCTTCAATTATGTCGAAGTAAACAAGACAAATGAAATTGGGTAAAACCAAGAAATAATTCATTTCCTTTTTCTCCTTTTTTACTTGAATAAATTATTCCCCTCTCTCTCTGGTCATGCTCTTAAGTTCTATGCATTGGTAGAGATATATGAAGTTTGATGTCTAGCTTTGAAGAAATTGTTAGTGATATCAAAATGGTGAAGGAACATTCACGAAATGTGCACAAGAGTAGGATTTTTCCAAATCCTTCAGCAGAGTGGCAATATGTTTCCAGAAACACCTAAAAGCCCCAGAGAAGATCTTAAGTAACAAATTATTGCAATTATCGAGTTAATTCCTATGGTTCTGTTCTTCCTTAGCTTGATTTTGGGGTGATCTAAATCAACAAAAAAAGGAGTTGCAAACAAATCCAAACACTTGAGATCATCTATGGAGTTTGGATTGCGTTTGGAATTAAGGCCAAGACAGGCAGGTACTGCCATTTAGGAGACTATCAAATTAATCTCTAGACCCAAATTTTGACTCATAGTTAATGATGGAATTAATAAGTTCTTAAGAATGATGACAATAACTGATTAATAAGCAAAGGCATCTATCTAAATATTCAGATTTCTCAATTGTACTTACTGCATTTTTCCTCCTCAATTCCATAATGTCTTCCAATGGAGGACGCCCTATGAAAAGGGAAAACATTATAAGCAGTTAACCGAAAGAGGATCCACAAACTTCGAAGTACAAATAAATAATCAGGAACCGAGCAGGGCAGTTTAAAAAAAAAAAAATTATAACCCGGTGCACGAAGCTCCCGTCACGCGGGGTACTGGAGAAAGAATCCATTGTACGCAGTCTTACCTTGCTTTTTTTTGCAAGAGGCTATTTCCAGAATTTGAACCCGTGACCTCTTGGTCACAAGACAACAACTTTACCGTTGTGTCAAGGGCAGTTTAATAAAACAAAATTATTTTTCCCATACTTATCTTAGTAGATTTTATCCCTGCATTGAGTTCTACAACAAGCTATCACTTGTAATATCTAGATCAATTAAATCACTTTTCAATAAATTAACTAGACTCTTCTTGGTGTTGCTCTATCCTTGCACCTTCCATTCTACTCAATTCAACTCATCTAATTAGTTACTAGTGAACATGATCATACTTTCTCAATCTATTTTCTTTCTTTTATCATCTATTGGAGCTACACTTATAAATATACTTTTCATTCTTTCTACTGAGACAAACCTCACACATTTGTCCTGCTGTTCTCATCTTTACTATTTTTTTTACAATGCGGGATAAGACTATGTATAATAGATCAAGTGTGTGATCTGACGCTTCTCCAGGACCTCGCATTGACGATAGATTTGTGCATCTGCCCTTTTACAATTTTATTTTCTAACAAAACAGTGATCCTAAAGCATGGCAGTTCATACCAAAATTTTGTAAAACTTTCCATTTATCCTAAGAGCATCCAAAGGTCACTGAAGAATCTACAAGCACATCTCCCTTTCAACTACCTACTATTTATTCCATTAATAATATCTTGATCAATATCTCATTGTAGAATAGTATATTCGAGAGGTCCTAAAACTCCTGCTGCAAATTTATTTTTATTGATCTTATTTGCTTTCTCTGTTCTTTTCTTATTGTTGGAATTATATTTCATATACTCAAGTAGCATACATGTTCTGTTCTACCCATATCCTTTCCTTATGTCAGTATTAAAACTGAATATCCAAGTCACCAGAAAAATAAAGCATGTTTTAAGAAAACATGCATAATGTGGACAACACAATCAGGGATAGTAATTATCAAAATTAGCATTTCAAATAAATGAAACTTTCAACACCTGTCGAGCTATTTCACTATATGAGCTTCTCTTTAAGCTCACAGCTTGAAGTATATTTAAAAAAAAAATGTAGCTTTCATCATGAATTCAATTTCATCAGATTTGTCATTGTTTCATTGCTTCAGATACAACCGAAGCAATGTGGAATTTTGCTGTTAACATTGATTAAGCAAATTGTTAAAGCCTAAGAGGGAACCCAATGCGATTCAAAACGCCAAGGCAATTAGCCAAGCAAACTCTTGGTATTTAAGTATATTTTAAGAACCTTATGTCGAGATGTGGCACTAAGAGGTTGAGTATTATTCTCTCTTTCTCACTTCACTATCAAAAATAGTTAGAGGTGAAGGACTGGTTTGAAGTAGTGAGGACAAGAAGATACACACTGATGTGAAGGAAACGACATGTCTACGTCAATAAGTACCTGTAATTTCCAGTCGATACTTGGCCCAAACACTGTAGATTGCATTTGCTATAGTAGCCACCTGTATCATTAGCAGTCATGTCAGAAAAGCTCGCCTTGTTTATGCTTAGGAAACCTATAAAATAGATTGTCTGAATCTAGCATCATCCTTCTAGTTCTTATACTTTAATGACCTTTCAGTAGATAGAGGCTCAAGTGCGGCAGTAACTTAATCTGTTTTATCAAAGATATTTGAATAATGGAAATCACAACATGAGGTAGTTGAGTCAACGCTGAATACATATACAATTAATTGATTAACTAAAGAATTAACTCAGATAATATCAATAGTACAGCAAATAAAACTGTCCAAGACAGGAAAGTTATCCTTCCATATCTCGCCCTTAAATTCCATCTCCTAACACAAGTAAAAGGAGAGCAAAGGAGAAGAAAGTCAGCACTTGATACTATATGAAAAGAGGATTTTCTTCCCATGAGTTACCCTTCAATTCTGTTTGTTGATCATGAAAAGTAGATAAAATACTAAAAAGAGAGGGGAGGAAAAGGAAATGGGAGGAGAAGAGAAGATGCACCAACTGAAGCACAACCAATATCAAAGAGATCAAAGAGGAGTGATGCCAGAGTTGAAGAAACCAAGATACATCTATATTTTGTTTCAGTTTCAATTGTGTCAATTCAAATTCAACTCCATTGGTAAACTACTATAGATATATTTATAAATATGGGGAGAAATCAATTCCAATGCTTAATATCTAGGACCATTATTTAGTATAAATTTTAGAAAATTATAAACTAAGCTCACCATTGTGCTACAAGAAGCACTGCTCAAATAATATTCATTTTAGCATTAGGAAGGTACAATCACTAGTTATATTTTTGTAACTTATTGCTTTTAAATTTTAATTCAATTGATTATAATTTTTCTAGGTTTATATTTGGAGACAATTAAGCAAAGTGAAATGAGATTATAACATAAAAAACATTTGAGTTGATCTTGGAAGACTCTGAAGCATGCTATAGTAAGCGGAGAGTTGGCATGATGCGATACTAAAATTGTACTCTTCGGGCAATAGTCTTCCGGCATCGATCGGTATTTTAAACTTTGAAAATACAAACCATTTTTGGGCAGGAAATCAGTTTTATGAAAAAAAAATCCAAAGTAAAAGTCACTATAGAGCATCACTATCTTATTAACTTTCAAGTGAGGTTGGCTTTGAATTTCAGTACAACTTACTGGCTCATATTTTGTAATGGCATAAACCCATCCTAAACCAACCTCCTCGTACAATCTTCGAAATGCCTGTGAAAGAACTTTGATTTAGAAAATCACCTATTGCAATGGAAACCAGATGCAAAATTTAAGCAACAGATGACCAGATAACTAAAAAAAAGCATCTAGTTTTCTTTCCATTTCCATTATTCATCTCTATTTCCCACTTCTTTGGAAGAAAAGGTTCTTATAATCTACCGAGAATATTTATTCTAGGACAATGTGACAAAACATTCAAGGTTGAGCAATGAGTTCAATGTAATCAAAAGTGATTGCTTGTATGGTTTGTTATCAAGGAGCTTCGTTCATATCCCTAGATCAATCTTCTGGATCTACTGCTAGAAAGTATAGAAAAGATGTGATAAATATTTAAAATTGACTTTTTTGACACATTTACCTTTATTAGAAATGATGTGATAAATATTTATTTTATTTTATGAAAACTACAAACTGAAAATAGAAAATTTTCAAACCAAACAGGATATTAGTATTTCTATGTATTATGTTTTCTCTAATATCATTAGGATTTATCATGAAATCTCAGCTTAGTTTAATGAAGTAACACGATCGTTTATATTTAAAGAATAAAGTGAAAATGAAAGAAACTGATAGATTTTTTATTGGAACTATTTTTCTCTATGCACTTCCCATGAAGTTCTGACAAAGTTGGAATGGCTAATCAACACAACCAAACTCGCTAGGTGACTTAGGCATCCCCAACTATGATTCTCTTGCTTCATAAGAACAACATAATTAGTTTTAAAAACAGGGAAAAGCTCAATCTATCTTAATTTTTCAACATATTCGGTCTGCATCTATGAAACCAATTAATCCACACCCACTTAACTACAAGCATATCTTGAATTCATTATGATCAGCCAAAATGATTATACTATTCGAATAATGGGAATTCCTAATCTGATAATTCAAATATCAAATATTATACTGAAAAGGCCACTTATCTAAGACAGTTAAAAAGAAGTTCAAAATTCATTATGACTTAGAATTGGATATTACTGCTAACCAGAAAATTTAGAAGCTATAAATTACAAATACTTTCCACCAGAACCTACAAATGCAACCCAATTGAGTTGTATAATTTTCCTGTAGGGTGAGTATAACATACTTCAACATCTGTAACCACGGTGCCATCAGTTTGAATTGCATGGATTCTTCCCATTACCTTCACAAAAACAAAATAAATAAACAAAGAACATATTCACAGTCTACAGTAGACTTAGAGTAGACT
The DNA here is from genome assembly GCA_025175895.1 of Wurfbainia villosa. Classification (NCBI taxonomy): domain Eukaryota; kingdom Viridiplantae; phylum Streptophyta; class Magnoliopsida; order Zingiberales; family Zingiberaceae; genus Wurfbainia; species Wurfbainia villosa. The sequence continues at coordinate 98,268,904 of CM045988.1, read as the reverse complement.
AATCATAACCATGAATTAGTGCATCCAAATTTCTCTACAGTGAATTGTGTGATCACAATTTTGTTAAAACTTCACAACTACTTTTAATCCAATTTTCAGGAATATGCAATAGGACAAATATATATAGATATATAATTTCACCAATTTAGCCTAGTGCAAAAAGTTGTTGTGTAAAGAAATTCCCATATTTTTAGATGATCAATCATTAGTGCTACGGTGTTACCTTTGCAGCTAGTAAGGACAAATAACATTGACTCATCTCGTGTATATTAGAGTTAGATGTTTTACAACTATGGAGAAAAGAGCAACATACTAAAATAAAAGTAAAATGGAATCTATCTTATTTATCATTGATTTACTGACTATCGAAGAACATTGTTATCTTGGTGACTGTGAACTGAAATAAGTTACAAATTCTTCAAATCAATAAATTTGGTTAGACTTTAGATTATGTAACAAAATAAGAAGAAATGTGATACCCAACTGCCAGCATTCTAAGATTACTAAATAGATAAGAAAGATTCTCTAAGTGATACCATTTTTTTATATTTAATTGCTATCTTTCACAAGTGATATAGCTTTGGTTAGTACATACAGTTTATCATGAACATGATGATTACCACATACAGTTTTGTAGTCGAGACCCTGGTTCTCCTGAGGGGAGTAATCTTTGGAGCTTATGTCAACAAATTTGATGGCACCATATGACTTATTCCTTTCTCTTAGAAAGTTTACCTGGACAGCCAAGTAAATGGAGAATACACATGTCAGAACAATTGACAACTCAACCCTACTTGAACAATGTACTAACAGTACAGTTACAACTTAACATCTACTGGTTGAGACTTCATCTAACTCTAGGTCATTCCCACATAATTGCTTCTATGAAGTTGGTCATTATATTTACTTATACAGACAAAACTAGTCAAGTAGATCATGCATAGTATATAAGAAGTGAAAATGGCAAAGTAGATGGGTCAGTTGATCACCAACACAACAAATATACTCGTAGCTTGATATCATGATATGATGCAATGCCGTAATCTCTTCTTTTCTTTTTTTTTTCCAATTCGCCACATTTAACAAAAGATAACTTTTTTCCTCAAAAAAACAAAAGAAAGTTTTAGTGAAATAGTAGTTTAACAGCTTGTAGACGGCAGAACGAAGCTCCAATCAAGTTATAATTCACTGCGAACAAAAGGTCACCATAGTGTTTGTCACCAAAGAAAAATTGACCTCACGCATACAAAGTGGACAATCTCCATCGTAAAGCATTTTGATCTTCCATGCGTTTGATGTTCCAGCACTTTGATCCTCCTTTACTTGAGTAGCGGATTCCAACTTGGCCTCGGAATGAACCCGAAATCTGAAAACTAAATGGAACAACCAAGTTCTGTAAGCGTCTTCATCACTCTCCAGATTTGATTTCTGAGGTTCAGAATGAATTAAAATTGCATCTTCTCATCATTTACGACAAGAATCTCAACGAATACAAGCTCCGATGATGAATAGTTTACAGCGTAAAACAAGACAAAGGGAAGTAGCACCTCGATGAGTGTATTTATCGAGTTAATATCATCGGAAAGAAAGGATCGGAGAGCGAAAAGAAAATGGTACCTCGATTCGAAGGGAAAGGAGAGATGGTGGTTCTTCGCAAGGGGGAGAAGGAGACGGAAGGAGACGAAGAAATCGGAGAGCGGAAGGCAAAGCGATGAAGCGCGGCACGAGAAGCCATGGCCACGGCGATTCGTCGCTCGGGCGAAGAATTTCTGGAGGAAAAAAAAAGAATTTTTTAAATTAAGCGAATTTTTTTAAGGGGAAGAACTCGCCACGATCGCTCGTAACTAGATGAAAATAAATATAATTTTTATTATTAATATATGAAAAAAAAAATCATAATTTTTTACCATACCAACATTTAATATGAGAAGACATACCAACGTTGTGACGTAATAATAAAATTATATCAATAAATAAATAAGGGTTAATCTTCGAAAATTATAAATTTTTTGAAATATTCATTCTCCTATCACTAATCTTGTATTGAACAATATATTTTTTATGATTTATTTTTTTTTATTGACTGTGAAATCAATTAATAAAAAAATTAAGAATGAATGAATCATCTTTTACATTAATAATAAAAAATAGACAGAGATTACTTCTTACTTATTTGATGCAAGTATGTATCGTACTGACCATCCAATCGTGATCACAATGACAATTAGAGACCAGAAATTTTTTTAAATTAATTGTAGTGTTTTTTATTATTATTATTTTTTAATGTTATTAGCAATTTTGAATTTTATGGATGGCCACATTTTTCTAATTATTTAAAAAGATTTAATTTTATCATTTTTTTAAATCTTGAATTATTCAATACACAAAAGAAATTAAGAGTGATTTTGAGCTTTATTTTGAATTTAGCTCAAATTTTTAAGATTTTTATATAAAAGTTTAAAATCTCATCATGAATAATTAATTAGTACATGATAAAACCTTCAACAGAGTGACTGACTGAACCATAAGGACACAGTGCAGTGGTGGATCAGAATAACATCACATGCTAACGTGATTTGATCTTCTAATAAATTTAATTTCGAATTTAAAAAAAAATTGAACAGAACTCTAGAATCAAAAATTTATTTTTTCTAATGAAATATATCTTCAATATCGAATCTGTCTTATAGTTAGGGCATAAGTCAAGTCAAATCAAATTTTATAGTGTTCAGATTTTTTTGATAAGATAATTAAGTCGAGCCAAATTAAGTCTAAAAGTAACCAAACTATTAAAAAATCTGTTCAAGTTTGACTTAATTTTTTTTAGAAATTGAGTTTGACTGAACTTGAATTGAGCTTGACTTATTTAATGAGTATCAAACTTCTAATCAAGCTCAATTCAAACTTGAATCAAATTTGATTCAAATTTACTTAAGTTTAGTTTATTTTAATATTATCATGGTTATTTAAATTTTAAATATTTTAATTCTTATTTATAAATGAGTATAAATAAGTTCATAAATAATTTTTAAATGAGTTTGTTCACGAATATTGTTCATGAATACTATTCACGAATATTAACAAGCCGAACACATGTGTTTAAGCTTATTTATTTAATTTATTAAGTTGTTCGAATTTATTTATTAATTAACTTTGATGTATATTGATTAAACGTAAACAAGCTCTTATCGAACCGAACACTAAGTTTGTTCATTAACGCTTGGTTCGTTTACCACCCTACTTATAGCGATAATACGACCATATCATCAAACTTAACTACTGAACCATAAATACTTTCTTAATTTACTTTAATAATTGATAGAATATATCTCATATAGAAATAACTTAATATCTCATCAAAAATCCATTTAGTCGAATTCGAATCAATCATCTCTAAAATTAATGAGATTGAAAGTCTGAATATTCAATGTTAGTAAAAAAAAAATGATGGACCGAAAATAGAAAATATTGACTTTTGAGAGAAATAATTTTATCACAAAATAAATAAAAAATAATTTTCGAACGCAAACTAAACCGCTAAATGATTCATCAACCTATTCATCAAGAAAGATGGTACTCACAATAGGTCCATTTTGCAGAGCATACTTCTTTGCAAATTTGGTAGCTTGCTTGACAACAACATCTATTCCATCAACCTATTCAGATAAGCATTACATTAGGGTTAGAAAACTTAATATCAAATTCCTAAGGCTGCATTTAGTATGTCGTAATCTGTCTTGTAATGTAATTTAGATTACATTACAAGGTAAATTCCTTTATTTGTTACTGTCTTAGAATTGTAATGTAATGTAATCTGGATTACAAAAGACACTAAAATTTTGTAATCTGAATTACAAAGCAAAATCTATGTAATCCAGATTACATTACAAGCTTTCCATTTGCATGCAATAAATCACATTTGTATGCATGCAAATGTAATTTATTGCTTGCAAATGTAATTTATTGCATGCAAATGGGATTTAAACTGCGTTTGGCGATCGGCGACGGTCGGTCGGCGGTCGACGGGCGATCGACTACCGGTCGGCGATCGACGGCCGACGACGATTGACTGGCAACCAGCGACGGTCGACTGATGACCGGCGACCGACGACGGTCGGTCGGCGATCGACGGTGGCCGACCGTCGACGATCAACGGTGACCGCCGAGTGATGGCCGATGATGGGAAAGGCCGATCGCCGTGACCTGCGGTGACCAATCGGTGGGTGATCGGTGATCACCGATCGATCGTCGATCGTCATCGATTCATTCCTATCGTCTTTGTAATAGACACTAAACAAAAGAATGTAATGACCTTTATAATCCAAGATTACATATAATTTGTATTCAAACATAGTAATGTAATCAAGATTATATTGTATTTCATTACAACTTAGATTACATTATAACTTAGATTATATTACGACCTACCTACCAAACACAGTTTAAATTTTGATGATGTACTCTTTAGCTTCGAGCTTTCATGCTAATGATAAATGTGAGATTCAACGTCAGCCAGGTTTCTACAAAAGTGAGCTGTTTTCTAGCAAATGAAAATAGATAAATGTTGCCTAATTTATTTGACTACCATTGAACTAGGAACACATGTGAATGTTGAGATTATGCATTGAACTGGTAGCAGAACCATAATAAATAAAGCATGATTCCTACAGAAGAAGAGATGAAACAAAAGATAAAGTAGAACTAGAATAATCATTGTATGAGGTCTAGCATTAGGCTTTGCTACCAAGGGCTCTGAAGAACTCAGAATAAGAGAGTACTCGTCTTGAAATCGTGTTGAACTTCAACTTAAACTAGATCACAGAAAACAATCGCCATTATTATCTTTGACCTCATTCAGAAGATAGGTTTCTTATTGTTGAAGAACCAAAGAGTTGCAAACTGTTGTACATAAAAAAACAAAGGGGAGAGAAGGATAGAACATGCCCTTGTTGCATGTTCTTGGTTCATGACGAAGCAACTAATATGAAACACTGTACAAAGGATTTAATTGCTATTGATGACTGATGAGTAAATAATTGTGCTACTGTTGTAATCCGATTTAGGGAATAAAGGAAGAAAAAGTGAAGGGTTGTGGTCCGAAGAGTAGGAGCAGACGAATAGGATTACAGCTCGGGATATACATCCGAGACAAGTGGGACTTAGCTCGGAAAGTTAAGCCGAGCTAAGGAAATTACAATTCGGAGAGTCGAATTGACTTAGAAATATATCGCCTTGATGACTAGAATGAAGTCGGATAATGATGCGAGAAAGTGAACTAAACTAGAGAAATGATGATTCGAAAAGAATAATTGAATCGGAGGAGTAGCAGAAAGGGCTGATTGAAGGAAGAACCTAGGAGTAAAGTGAAGGAAAGGGAGGACCCTATGATATATTGAATTTGTTATATATCGCAACCAACTAAGGCACCTCGGAGGCCCCACAGAAGATTCTTAATAGCACATACTCGCTAACGACATAACAATATGATTCTTCGAACCTGCATGACCCTCCACGTAGACGGTGATCCGAATGGTTTGTTACACAACAATTGACCCTAGGCTTTGCAGATAAAAAAAGAAGGGAATGAGGTAAGATGAGGGGGCTCTCATTATTTTTCTATCTACATTCACTGCTTCTTTAATAACAACTCCAATGTGCTTCTTCTTGTTCCTCCGGAGATACAGGTTTTAACAGAAGCATCGGAGGGCAACCGGCAAGGAGAGGGGCGGTGGTTTAAGACGCGTTATCTTTCTTCGGATCTTGATTGCAGTGGGGGAGAAAGAGCATCCTCGATGGGACAAGATTGAGGGAGAACCATCTGCACGTCATTTCTTTTACTTTGTATAAACTCTTATTTGTAAAAGGTTTCTCCATATTCGGAGATACTTCCAAGAAGAAGAGATTATAGTGAAGATGTCTAACGTCGAAGTTCACTCTAGAGCTTATCCATGAAATAAGAATTTAAATTTTGAACTATATTAAATTTCTTGGCCGGAGAAAATTCGAGTCATCTTTAATGCTTTCATTCAAAAGACACTGAAAATCTATGTCGCATCAAATTAAAAGGAAAATAATGGATTAATCGATTGTACCTTCAAGCCCGGGACATAATCACCTCGTTTATAGTACGCGGGGCTCTTTGCAGCACGCCATTCAGCCGTTCCCATGCCATCTACAATGAAACACAAGAAGCACATCAGCCAAACCCAACAAGAGTCACACATGAATCATCTTTTGCTCACAGTGGTTGTTCTCGCAGACCAAGATGGACGGCAAATCCCAAAGCGCCGAAATGTTAAGGGCTTCAAACAGCTGCCCTTGGTTGGCAGCCCCATCACCGTACAACGAAAAGGTCACGGTCCCCTCCTTCAAATACTTCTGGGCGAAGGCGACGCCACATCCGAGCGGCACTTGGGCGCCGACGATCCCATGGCCACCAAAGAACCCGGATTCCTTCTTATAGAAGTGCATCGACCCTCCTTTTCCGTTGGAGCACCCGGCGCGGCGGCCCATGAGCTCCGAAAAGGACTCGACGAGAGTCCCGCCGCGGGCGAGGTAGATGCAGTGATCACGGTAGGCGGTGATGATGGCGTCCTTCTTGGTTATGGCCGCCTCGAGGCCGATGGCGACGGCCTCCTGGCCATCGTAGAGGTGGCAGAACCCGCGGATGAGCTTGGACTTGTAGAGCGAATCGGCCGCGATCTCCATGCGACGCATCACGGACATCTCGCGGAAGAAGGAGAGGAGCTCGGAGGGGGTGGTCTCGACGGTGCGCGAGGGAGGGTCGATCTTGTGGCCCGTGAAGGGGACGCTGGTCTCAACGGTGATCGAGGGCTCGGTGCCGGAAGAAGAGAAAGATCGGAGGATGAGAAATGGGCGATGGCGCCCAAGTGTCGCCGATGATAGGCGACGAGCGCCTGCGGCGGCGGCGGCGGCCATGGAAGAATGAAGCGACGGATCTGCGTAAGATGCAAAAGCCGCGGCCTCGACTATTTAGACAGAGAATTTTCAGTTTGAACCCCATAATTTGTTAAACTTTTACTTCAGTCCTTGTATTTTAACGAATATCAATTTACCCCTGATACAAAAAGAAAATTTAACCAATGATAAAACACAATAATATTTTATTTAAATATAAATAAAAATCTAATAGAAAATCAAGTCATATATCTAACCTTTACTCATTTTAGAAATTAAATCCATTTTCTATTTCGCTTTTTAGAAATTTCTATTGATAAATATTTGTTAACCATTAAAATGACGTGATAATTTTAATCTTAGTCAATGTGAATACAGAAATTAAGTTAAATAAAATCAATCGAGTGATTCGTCATTTATTTTTCTATCGTACAATGCATTTGATATTAATTTTATTAATTTACTCTCAATTAAGCTGAAATTATTTTCAAGACTAGGACAAACTGAAGTATGTCAAGGACGATAGTTGAGAAAATACAAAATGTTAGGGGCTATAATGGATTTAAACCTGCTATTTTTGGTTCTATAAATTACCTAGCGATAGTTTTCGAATCAATGGCGGGATGGCAACCTGTTCACCGACGGCGGAGAAGGCGAGGAGTTCTCGCCGGATCTGCACAAACCCGGTCAAATCTGCTCTTCGTCTCTTCTTCATCGACGAAATTAGTTCTCGCTCATCGTGTCGATTATCGCATCAGGTCGATCTTTCGTTGAATCTCGCAATTTCCCTCTTTGCTTGCAATGTAAAAGCTGAAGCTCGATGACTGAAAAAGGTTCTTTGGATGTTTTTAGGGTTTCGAATGTTTCTTGTCTGTCGTGTGAGATCGATTATCTTTGGCTGTTACTAGGAGCACCGTGGCGACAAGCTTCCATTGCTCACTCTCTGCTTCTATCACATCATTCTCCTTCCAGGTCGGCTAGAAGAGCGTACAATGCGCTAACATCATCGTCAAAAGTATGATCTATTCCTTTGTCATTACTTTACTACTGTACATTTGTCATTACCTTGTCCATCGGAGCTTCAGTTAGTAGGGTAGAAAGGCCCAGTTAGTTGGCATGCTAAGTCAATCTTTGTTGCAATGCTTCGTTTCATTTTTTACGGTGAGATGGTTCGATAATCTTTATATCACTTAAACATGTGGTATACTATGTCCGATGTAGGGAATCCATGGCTGACGGAATAAGGGAAGTAGTTTGGTCCTCCATGACTGATGGTAAAGAAGAAAAACTCTCACTCAAAGCTTCCATTAATCTGAATCTTCTTAATACTTCAATATATTGACTATGCCTTGCTATGTTACATTGAATGAGTCATAGGCATCAAATAAACATGTGCTTGAAATTCAGATCTTGCCTACTTAGTTTCAGGAATTCACAGATATAATAAATAAATGTAAATTATGGCGTTTAAATTTCAGATACCGTCAATGTAGCCTTTATAATAAAAAAAATGTATAGTAGGTAAATGATAAATGATCACCCACCAACAATGTGATGAATCCCTTGAGTGCAAAGTATAGTTTAGCGAGCTCGGGTATGATTGGATCCCTCAGACCAGGCTATGTGAACTTTGATCTCCATGAACTTCCCTTGAACTGAAAGAATCCATCTCTGATGAATAAAGGCTCACTACGTTGCTCAAATTGACATGTTTCAGGATTATTCCACCAACAAACAAGAAACAACACATTGCTCTAGCAGGTGATGTAATAATCTAGTCATTACGCATTTGTTCATTCTACTTCGACAATATTATGGTGGCATTGGTGCAATGTTGAATTGATAAGGTTATTTGATGATATTTATTTTCATCTTTGTCTCAATAAGATCGTAAAAAGGTAGGATCTGCTTCTTGTTGAAGATAAGAGCAATATCCACCTTATGTAGTTTCAATATATGGGCATTGAAGTTCGTTTTATTGAGGACAATATGACTAAGCTACTTGCATTTAAATTTCATAATTATCCATAATGATCTCTCTTAGCTCCCACATTTACAAGTGATGTATCTTAGTTCTATGAACCTTCAATATTTGATGGCCTATAATGTTGGTTGAGTAATGCTATTTTGATTTTAATCCCATTAGAAAATTTAAGGTTCGAGAGGTCGATTTTGGATGAGGTTCCATTTCCCTTACAAACAATGCATAAACTAGCAACATCAATTGCCTTGTGTATGAAAGGTCGTAAGTTTAAAATGTGGTGTCAAGAAGCTCGCCATGACACAAGGGTCAATATTCAGCACGACATGACCTAGAGCAATAATGATCGACATTGTAGTGATAATGTTATGTTTGAACATATTAAGTATTGGGTTTTTCATGATCGATGGAAATCATGATAGAGCCAAAGCAAAGCTAACCCACAGAACATGTATAATAATATACCAAATATAGTTCTGATGTAAGAGTGTACACTGCACCTCTAGATTATTGATATGCTGATGCCATTCATTCAGACCTTCACCCACATAACTTTGTAGGGGTTGGGAATTGGTACTTGGTAGGGCATTCGAGGTCAATACAAGGGAACATATTGCGCATGATCGGTGAAATTACTTTAATGTTTTTGCTGTCATCAATTTGGGACTTTGTGCTGATGGCCATTGCATATAGCATACATGCGGAAACTTTATTGTTGCCCTCGTCAATTACTTTTGAGGCCTGATAGACAGATTTAGACTGGAAATCCATTACTGTATACTGGCAATCAGTTACTGATTCCTCATGTGCGATTCAATTACCAAAGTAATTACTGAACGACCAATAAAAGTATCTCAGCATGATATCTTGTTATTGTCGCAGAGGGTTTACCTAATATGTTAGATCAGATCTATTCACTTAATTGAAATTGCTTGTAAATCTTATGATGGATTAGATGCAAAGGTGTTCCAAACCTGTTTTTTTTTAAAACAGAATTGTATGAAACTCTTATTATAATTAGCAGTCTGACAAATAGGAAACACACTAGATTCTGCGCAACTTTGTGCACATACTGTTCATGTTTAATCTGAAGACTCTAGTAAGGAATTTTGTTGTTGCTTTGGTGCTCTAGAGCTTATAGCAGATTTCCTAAATCTCACTGTCTTTTGTGCAAAGGTTGGAACCGCCAACCTAGCGGTCCCTACCAGCCCGCCCCCGGGCCATCGTAAGGGAGGTAAATCACGGTGGGTCTTTGGCCCTTGAGACTAGTAACCAGCGCATGGAGGGACGGAACTCGCTTTTGCGAGTAAATCTCACTCTCACTGTCTTTGTACATAGCAAATGTAGACATATTGAACTCAAGTTTTGATTCAAATCTATCATCTTGTTGTTGGTTGTAAGGTAATATAATCTAGGATTTGAGAAGTCAGTCATACAGTATGTGTTGGGATAACAATCGAAGTCTCACTACAGGTCTAAGTTAAGATTAATGAGTTAATTTTATTGGATCCTAAACTCATTAGATTAATGTGTTAATCTAATCGGATTTAAACTTATTAGATTAATGGGTTAATCTAATCGGATTTAAACTTATTGGATTACTAGATTAATCTAATTAAATCCGAATTTATTGGATTAATAGATTAATCCAATATGAGTTTGAGTTTTTCAAATGAGATCATAGATTATATCTACGTTTTAATAAAATAGGAGAAAATATCATATTAGATTTGACTTAGTGATTAAGTAATGAACACGATCTTATCCGATAAGATCGTGTGAGATTACGTCAACCCTAAAGGTTAGAGTTTTCTGATCTCTCCTTATATATATAGTAGCTAACACTACAACGTAGATGAGGTAGAACTAAAGAATTTTCCCAAAGTGTGCTCGTGAGACGAGAACTCCGCCCATGATAAGTTAACCTTGTCGTGGCCGGTCCCAAGTCCGGATAAAGGAGGAGGGTTGCGTTAGGTTGCCAGTCAGCGTTAAACTAAGGCAAATGTTCAATAAATGGATCAATCAAACTATTGTGCTAATGCTGGGTTGTTCCCCGGAAGGAACGCGTTACAGGGTCCGACTGTAATGTCTCGGTAAGGACCGCTACATTTTCAGAACTTGAGTGTAGTGAAAAATATGCTAGAGTTCGCGTTGCAGGGTCCGACTGCAACGTATCGGCGAGGACCGCTACATCTCCATGAGAACTTGGGTGTAGTGTTAAATAAGCAAGAGTTCTCACACCATAGGTTGGGTAAGAATAAATATTATAGAAAAACTAGTAGTCTAAGATTTGGTACATGGAACATAGGAACCCTCACTGGTAAAACAATGGAGATAGTAGATACGATGATTAGGAGAAAAATTAATATTGTATATGTACAAGAGACAAAATGGGTTGATGAGAAGGCAAAGATGATAGAGAATTCAGGTTTTAAGTTATGGTATACAGGAAAGAGTAAAATAAGAAATGAAGTGGGTATTATTGTTGATAGCTCGTTAAAGGATGAAGTTGTAGGAGTAATTAGAAAGGGGGATAGAATTATAGCTCTCAAAATAGTAGTGGAGAAAGAAACTATAAACGTAATTAGTGTATATACACCTCAAATAGGATTAGATGAAAATACCAAATTAAGGTTTTGGGAGGACTTGGATGAAGTATTACAAAATATTCCGTCAAATGAGATGATTTTAATAGGAGGTGATTTAAATAGTCATGTCGGAGTGAAAAATGACGAATATGAGAGGGTGCATGTGGGTTATGGGTTTGTAATAAGAAATGAAGAAGGTAAAACTATATTGAATTTTGCAATAGCATATGATCTTATATTAGCTAATACATTTTTTAAGAAAAGAGAAGAATACTTAGTCACATTCAAAAGTGGAAATAATAAATCACAAATTGACTTTCTTATGGTTAGGAAGAGAGATAGAAAGATTTGTAAAGATTGTAAGGTTATCCCTGGAGAAAGTTTAACTACTCAACATAGGTTAGTAGTATTGGATATACGCCTCAAATATAGTATTAATAGAAGAAAAATATACACGACCCCTAGAATTAAGTGGCGGAAGTTAAAGGATGAGAAACTAAATATATTCAAAGAGAAGGTAGGAGTACAAGTATTAGATGACATATACAGTGACCCTAATACAACGTGGGATAAGATGATATCAAAATTAAAAATAGTAGTCAAGAGTGTACTCGACGAGTCAAAGGGACATGCACCACCAAGTAAAGAATCTTGGTGGTGGAATGAAAAAGTGCAAGAGAAAGTCAAGGAAAAACGAATAGCATATAAGAAATTAAATATTTGTAAAAATGAGGAAAATTTGAAAAAATATACAATAGCCAAGAAAGAAGCTAAGAAAGCATGAACGTTAAGATCAAACTTTTGAGCAGCTTATATCGAAAATTAGATACAAAAGAAGGGAAAGAGACATTTATAAAATAGCTAAAGAGAGAGATTTAAGACAAAAGATCTTAATCAAATAAGATGTATTAAAGATTTAATGCAACAAATGATGAAGAAATAAAAGAGCGGTGGAAGAGATATTTTCATCAACTTTTTAATGAAGGTTTAGGAGACCAACTTAATTTAGGTAATTTAAGTAGGTCAAATGAGTATAGAAATTTAAATTTTTATCGTAGAATTCAAATTTCAGAAGTAGAACAAGCTTTAAATGGAATGCAAAATGGAAAAGCCGTTGGACCAGATGATATTCCGATAGAGGTATGGAAGTGTCTAGGGAAACAAGGTATTGAATGACTTACAAAATTATTTAACATGATATTGAAAACAAAAAGGATGCCTGATCAATGGAGGGTAAGTATCCTAATTCCCTTATATAAGAATAAGGGAGACATACAAACTTGTGAAAACTACAGGGGTATTAAACTAATGAGTCATACTATGAAACTTTGGGAAAGAGTAATAGAAAAAAGATTAAGGAAGGAGACTATGGTTCTCGAAAATCAATTTGGATTCATGAAAGGTTAATAATGAAGCTATACATCTTCTCTCGCATAACTAATTGAAAAGTATAGAGAGCAAAAGCAGGATCTACATATGGTATTCATTGATTTAGAAAAAACTTATGATAGAGTTCCAAGAGAAATAATATGGAGAATTTTAGAAAAAAGAGGTGTTAGTGTAATATATATTGAACTAATTAAGGATATGTATAAGGAAGTAACGACAAGAGTGAAGACTTCAGGTGGATTAACTGAAGCGTTTCCAATAAAGATAGGGTTACATCAAGGATCAGCTTTAAGTCCCTATCTTTTTACACTAATCATGGACGAACTCACTGAACACATTTAAGATACATTACCGTGGTGTATGTTGTTTGCAGATAATATTGTTTTAGTAGATGAGACACGTGTAGGAGTAAATACTAAACTAGAATCTTGGCGGGAAACACTAGAAGTGAAAGGTTTTAAACTTAGTAGAGTAAAGACAGAATATATGGAATTTAAATTTAGCAATATTAGACGTAATGAAACAAGTGTTAAGATAGGAGATGATGAGTTGTCTGGAATTGAGAGCTTTAAATATTTAGGATCAGTTTTGCAAGATGATGGAGGGGTTGAGAGAAATGTCTTACATAGAATACAAGCAGGATGGTTGAAATGGAGGAAAACATCGGGTATTTTATGTGATCGTAAAGTGCCTCTAAAACTTAAAGGGAAGTTCTACAAAACGGCGATTAGACCTGCTATGTTATATGGAGCTGAATGTTGGGCTACGACTCGAGCATATGAGCAAAAGATGAGAGTTGCAGAGATGAGGATGTTAAGGTGGATGTGCGGACATACGAGGATGGACAGAATAAGAAATGAGAGCATTAGAGAAAAAGTTGGTGTTGCATCTATTGAAGGAAAGCTCCGAGAGACACGTTTAAGGTGGTACGGACCTGTACTTAGACGTCCAATAAATGCTCCAGTTAGGCGATGTGAAACGATGCCAAATATACACATCAAACGAGGAAGAGGAAGACCAAAAAAGAATTGGTTAGCAACAATAAAACAAGATAAAATTTATTTAAATATAGATGATGATATAGTAGGGGATAGAGTACAATGGCGTAGAAAGATCCATATAGCCGACCCCACCTAGTGGGATAAGGCTTTGTTGTTATTGTTGTTGTTGTTGTGCTCGTGAGACGAGTGACGGCGGTTATGCTCGTGTGGATACCAAGAAGGTGCGAACATACTGATCACGCTCGGATCGACTTGACCCTCTAGTATCGAACAGTTTTTGCTTCAAGAGTAACGCTCTAAACTAACAGCCAATCAGAATTTGCATAGATCTTGTTGGATTCTCTTTTTCTGCTGCACATATTTTTGATTTAATTTCTCTTAGAACCCAACAGTATCTAATACTACTTTAAGTTTCTTTCATGCAGTCTTTTTATTCTTCATATTTGTCCTAAAGACTCCAGTAAGGAATCTAGTTGTTGCTTGGGTGCTCTGGAGCCTATAACAGGTATCTTCAATCTCTGTGTTCTACATATTAAGTGTTGATGTATTGACTCGTGAGTTTTGATCTGAATCTACTCCTACCCTTGTGATTTTTTATTTATTAGAATCAAGGATTTGAAAACCCAGACATGGAGTATCTGATATTGCCTGCCAAATCCATCTATAGGTAAGACTCAACATTTTATACTTGCTAGAATTTGATTCTTTCATGCTGAATTATTTCAAAAGTATTATTTTTTCCTTCATGTTGCTAATTATTCGTCTGTGAATACTTGGTCACTAACTTGGCAGTTTGGTTGAGACGGAACTTATTCTATGTCGTTTCCATGTTGGTTTCTAATAGTGAGGTTTCAAAGAGTTATGGGTTGTGTGTTATTTTTTTTTGTCATTTTCCTCTGATGGGAAACATTTATATATATTTGGGTATCGAGATAAATAAGTAACACAGTACTATAGTAGTACAAGCAAAACATTGACATGGGATCGAGCTGGCTGGAGGCATCTGGCATGTTGATAAATCGAATGAATCAAGCAATTGAGTAGGTCAAATAGACAAACTATGCAAATCTAATTAGATAGAAAGACTAACTAGTGGATTGGATGAGCGAAGTAGGATTGAACAAGCATACCAGACATATGGGACGAGCCATAACTAGGTGAGTTAAGAGTCAATTATGGGGCTAAGGAGACTGAGTGAGCCAAGTTGGTTGAATCAGCAGAGCAAATGCAACACCGACTCAATATAGATCCAAGTGAACTTACGAAGCATCTAAGTAAATAGAGCAAATATTTTAGTATTATAAAGATTATTGTTTTATGGCCGATAATTTCTTATAAATTAAGAATCAAATTAAGGAATATATTGTTTATTATTTCTTGTCATTTAAGAAATGACTATCCTTTTAAAATAAACACGTAATAGAATCGCTCTTAATTAACTAAAAACTAACTAGGTCAACTGCTTAATACACAACCATTGCTTTTACAACAACAACAACAATCAAATTTTATCCCACTAGGTGGGATCGATTATATGAATCCTTCTACCATTGAACTATATCCTTTTTATCTATATTTAAATAAATTTTATATTATTTTATTATTGTTAACCAAATCTTTTTTCATTTTCCTATTCCTCATTTGATGTGGGTATTTGTCATTATTTCATATCACTTAACTGGAACATTTATTGATATTCTAAGTACATGTCTTTCGGAGTTTTCCTTTGATAGATAGCAACTCCGACTTTCTCTCTAATACTCTCATTTCTTATTCTATACATCTTCATATGTCTACACATTCACCTTAATGTTCTTATATTTGCAACTTTCGTCTTCTATTCATGTACTTGAGTCGTACGTAGTTCAACATTCAACATCATATAACATAGCAGGTCTAAACCTTAAACCCTACAACCAATATTTCTATCAGACCTAATTTCTACAACCTTATTATTATTATTATTGTTAGTTTATAAAAAAATAATAATGCGAGTGAAACCCGTCGTGAAAATGGGATAGAAAATTGAATAGGAGAAGTTGTGAATCACGGGTTCAATAGTTGAATGAATGGATCAAATTACAATTAAATCAAAAATAAACTAACTAACTAACTTATCAGATCCATCTTGATTATTACAATAGTCTTAAATTTTAATTACAAAAATTTATCTGTATACGAATTTTAATCTGAATAGAGATAGTTGAAAACCCTGATGATGGCGGGACAGTTGGCATTCTCAGGTTTCTAAACACTGGCTGGCCCGAGCCCTCTTATGATAGTTGGGAAAACTTGTTGATAGGTCAGATCAGAAAATTCAGACTTGGATAAAAGCCAAGACGATTTAAGCAAACCGGGAGAAGCGATCAGTTTCTGAAAATTTGACTGATTTTATTGTTCTCTTCAAAAATTCTAACATACTCATTTATCTACTCTAGCATTACACAGTTAATGACAAAAATATAAATAAAAATACAAACCCTAGTTATTCATGCGACTACCTTAATTGTTAACTCTAAATGAGATAAAGATTTCTCTTTTATCCATACTGATATTAAATTTTAGTGAATTAGATATATTTAATATTAGTTAATGTATAAATATGTTATATGACTCGATCTGACAATGGCGGAGATTGATTGTTAGGAGTGTGAGTTCAAACAAGGTTCTACTCCTGACATGCATCTAAGATCCAAGGGCGAGACTTCTTTTGGAGCAATTTTAAGATGAGTGATCAATCGAGGAGTTAAATTCCACTGAGTATCTTATGGCTAATTGTATGGGGAATTATCTAAAGCGGACAATATCTTGATATTGATATTGTCAAGTATAAGATATGTTACATAATGACATTAAAATAAGGCCATTTGAGGTGTGTGATTTGAAGACTAACCAAGTGGAATCCGTTGAGACTGTTGTGATCCAGTTTAATGAGGGCGGAGAGTGATGATGGTAGCTCGAAGGAGGAGAGACTTCTGATAGGCTTCGAAGACAGGGTAAAAAATGTATCAAAACACAAATCAAAATGAGAAAATATGATCGAGCTATGAGTACTGTATGTCATTTTAAACGGATTAAGCATGTGCTCTAAACTATAAGCCGTCTTTTGGCAGAATTGATCGAGTTAAATGTGTTCATTGTAGAGTGATTATAGAATGAGCAGTCATTCGGTCGTCATTTGGGAGTCAAATTTTACCATAGAATCATATGAGATCTATAGTACGAGAGGTTGACTAAAGTGGACAATGTATTAATGCTGCCAACTACATTGTATATTCTAAAATATAATCCTTATAATTAAAATTTATTAATTATATAATTGAGCTGGTTAATAAGATTCGGTCCAACCATTTAGCTTATCCTGCAAGAAGCAACACTCTTAAAACTTTTAGAAGTTGATTTTCCATTTAATTTTGATAACTATATTTTTGTTGAATGAAAAATATGAATCTAAATATAAATATGTATACAACAACAACAATAAAGTCTTATCCCACTAGGTGGGGTCGGCTATAAATATAAATATGTATACAAGGAATCAAATTGATATCACATGCTTTTGCGAACAGATCTTATCTTAGTGAAATTTATATCGAACAATAAACATAAACGAATGAAGGCATGTACAAATAAAATTTGATTGCAACGGAGCAATCATTATAGCATTATCAATTGGATCTTGGATTCCTACGAAGAAGAAAGACAAGTCTTATGTAGAATTCTGGGGTGACGATGTCATAAAATCCTCTTTGCTGATGGGATATAAGGAGGCTATCAGAATATCCAATTCTACGAAGACCACATCCTATATATTGAGATTAGGTTGCATCGTCAATAATGAATCCGGACTAATGAGTTCTACATTTTAAATTCACATCAAATAAATCGAAATCTATTAACCATCGAATAGACCACTTAATTGAATTCAAACTAATTACGATAATAACGTTCAAGTCCACTGTCAACCTGCACAACAAAAGGCAGTTTGTCTCCTCTCCACTGATTGCAACCTTCCACTGCCCATAACACTTGCCTCCGAATTCTCAATTATTAAGGAGGATTATGGATCATCCCAGTCCCTGTTACAAAGCGAAAGCACCTTGATCTCACAGATGCCCAACTCCAACTTCCTCTGGTCCCTGCCTTCATTCTCATCACCTACTTCTCTACCTTTTTTATCTCTCATTTGGACGGATGGCTGTGGCTGGAGCAACTAGTGCTCCTCATCGATGATCCTTCTCTTCACCTCTCCACTCGCCCATGCCTGCCTTTTTTCCTCTCCCTCACTCACTGTGCTTTCTTTCCCAAATCCCATGGCCAACAACTTTTGTTGGGTCGGTTTCAGCTGTCGACGTAGGAGATCGACCTGGAAAGCCTCACTCAAAGCCAAAGCTCCTTCCTCGCGTGCTCTTGATTAAATGACTCGTCCAGCATTCCAACATGTTGCTGGAGGGATTCTTCCTTTTGAACATGCGTCCTTGTCTTCTTTTTTTTTCCCCTGCTTCCTCACCCGATTGCACCTGTTCAGTTCCCTGTGTTGGCGCATTAACACAGCGGTCCTCTTTAGGTATGGTCGTATAATGTCTTGTGACTTGAGTTCATGCAGGAATTATAACATAAACTTGTACATGTATTTTAGAAAATCTGCTCTCTTTTTTTTTTCTCTCTCGCTTCCTGGTGTACTCATCGCACCTACTCAGACTCCTGTGCTGGCGCATTAGTCTTGGCCTTTGGCTATAATTTTCAGGCATGCACTACTATGTACGAATCGTAGTGGTGTGGAATGTGAGATAGATCACGGATTACATTCCTCGGGAAGCATAGAGGAATCTTGAACAGCAGATGAGCAACTTGCGATCATTCTCTAGCTCATAAATTGACCTCCACTTCCTCTTGTTCTATATACCTGAGGTTGACAAACGGGGAATATTTGAGAGTATTACTATATACCTGATCCGTTCAAGTGCCTAATAGTTTCTAATAATTCATAGAATATTCATATCTAATAGTTAATTCTATTCGAGTTCAATTTTTTTTAAGTTCGTATATGAACCATCACCTAAGAACTTGAGATGAATATTTAATCAAGTTCTAAAGGAATTCCTTACTCGTTAATGATTGTGGATTTCGCCCAGTGTAAAGGATGTAAGTACACAGGTACTAGAGATTAGCGCGGTTAGGGTTTATCATTTGGCACAGCTAAATTAAAAAATTTCAATTTAAAAATTTAAATAGGAATCATTTTGGTTCAGTATGAAACTAAATTAGAATGATCAAGTTGGTTTTAATTAGTTCAGTTTCAACAACAACAATTAAATTATATCTCACTAAATGTAGTCGACTATATAATTTTTTTTATATTATTGAATTCTATCCTCTATTATATCACCATTTATATTTAAATAAATTTTATCTAAATAAGAATATCAATTAATAATTATTTTCTAGTTAAAAATTTGATGACAAAAAAAGATAGAATTGGCCTTTTGGAGTTTTTGTTTTACAATAATTAGCTAGCTAGTAAACATTATTGGTATTAGTGTGCTTGATTCAAGCAATTAAAATGGAATAGAGGATAGAATAGAAATAATTTTGCTTATATTTAATCAGTAAGAATATAAAAAATATATATGGGATAATTTTTATAATGAATAAAATATCTTTAAATATTCTTTTTGGCATCGACTTGCTTATATCAACTCAATCAACGAGCCTAACGAGTCCTTTTTGAGCTCAACTAGTTAGATTGGCTAAATTATTTCTTTGCATGGTCTATCAAGCCTATCTATTTTGTTGAATCATTTAACTCAGTTAGACTCCTCAATTTAATTAACTCATTCCACCATTCTGATTTACTTATCCAATTAATTTAATTAGTTTATTCAATGCCTTTAACTAAATAGACGCATCCAATCCTAATAAATTGGATTTAATGAATGAAATAAGATTACTTAAAATTATCTTTTATAATTGAGAATCATAATTTGGTAGGCATCAATATATAAAAAAAAATTTGTATGGGGATTCAAAAAAATTGCATGTGTATATATATACACACATACAATTTTTTAATCGATTTGATTTGCTCTTCCCATTCTCTGTGAACAACTGGTATGTAATTTCTTTAACAAATAGGACTGTTCTAGAAGCCATTTTTTTTTTTAAATTCTGACAGAACCATCAACTTCTCCCTTAAAATTAAATAATAGAAGGCTGACACCTGCCTATAGAGGAGATCATGAACCACCATCTACATTTCTGATAATGAAGAAGCACAGGCGTTAACCTGAGCAACTCTATCTCATCTGTCATTGTTTAATGCCAAATCAAACGCGTACTGATTAAGTTATCTTCCACTCTGCTTGGATTACGTAGACTTCGGCAACCCAGCCGCAAAAACCACCACGAATTTATATTGCTGGAAAAAAAAAATATTAATCACTGGCTTCCTTTCTTGCACTGTACCTTCCATAACATGAGGGAAATCAAAGACTTCTAAAATAAGGAGGAAAAGAAATCTCAATTGTTCAAGTTAGGAAATAGTGGTCAACTATCTCTATCCCTCTTGACTTTGTATGCCGACCGTGGCTTTTTTTTTCCTCCCTTGTATGCGTGCTCATGTATGTATCTCCAGTTTCGTGTTGATCGACAGTGCAACTTAAAACTTTCTTAATTGTGTAGGGTTTGCCCGAAAGGTTATCGAGGGAACAAGATAGCAGCGAGGGGTCCTGATGTTATCGCCCTGCAAAGAAAGGGGTCCCTACTGTTGCCGGTGAGTTTTCTCTGGTGTCCTTGTCACTGATAAGGAAACAAGTAGGGAAAAGTCGAGCATTGGCCGACGGATTAGGAGGGTAGCTAAACATTAATAATCTTTGGAAATAATAACAAATTTATAATAATTTAGAAGGAAATAAAGTTTTAAACAATTTGCCGATATGATTGCTATGGCATTGGGGTGGGAGTGGTGATTTTAGTTGGAATTAGCGATTGAGATCTTTCCAGATTCCATCTATTAAATAATAATTCTCATGTTTCTTGGCAATGAGATTTTTTTTTGCTGTTAAGCCACGTTTTAATTACACGCTTTGATTTTTAGCATTTAGAATATTGCCTTGGGGTATACAATCAAACTGATATGGGCGGTGGAATAAGTATTTATAAAAGTTCTTAAATATTTCAGGATTCCATGCCTTCTAAAATGTAAGATTTGATTGAAATTATGGTTCTTACTCGTTGATAGAATTGTTTGTTAACTAGATATAAATAATATTATGAATGAGAGATTTGTGAGCTAGGTAACTATGGAAATAGGTCGAGTTGAGTGGGTTGAGAGAGTCGGATGACTAGACTAGACGAACCGATTGAGTTGGTCAAGAGAAGTAGTCCCTTACATGATCGAGACAACGAAACCAATCCATAGACTTTCTTCATCTTCCCTAAGGAAAGCTACCAATACCAACTATCTTTATTCAAAGTAGGATCCATATTAAATTCGTTCGATTGTTCATCCTACCTTTACATTTTCAACATAGCACTCTAGACATGCCTAATAAGAGGTAACTAGCACAAATCATACACCTTCTTTTTCAAAGTATTAAAAGGATGTCTCACCCAAATGTTCTAGTATAAAATGTCAATTGAATCCATCATCTTCATTTGAAGCTGCACGATCCAACTTCAAATGAATGATGACATGCAATACCTCGACAGTTAGCTCAGACAGAGTGTCAGGAAACTACTTTCCACATCAATTACTCTCTTCCCTGTATCTGCACATTCCCTGATTCGAATCCGTTTGTCAGTCTCCATCCCTAACTCATAAATTCAACCAGAACAAGGATTTTTTAGCTTCCTCTCCAGCGTAGATACTGCTCTCTCAATTTTTGTTTTGCACGTCGGGAGGACTTTTTTTTAATGTCCATGGCAGTCGTCATTAATGACGATAGGAGGGAGGGAGGGAGGTCCCCAAGTCAATCTTCACTCCCATCTTTCCCTCATTCCCCAGCCTTTACTTTTATTCTATCGCAAACCTGGGGCTTAGCAGTCGCTTTAATCCTTCCTCATCTTTTTTATTTTTTATTTTAATAATCTGTTCGCTCTCTCAAGGTGGAATCGCCAGTTAATTAGTTATTAACAAACAAATTGATTCGGCTTATTAAACTAATCCATGGAGATTGATAAAGACCCGAAAAAACAGTTTTTCATTGATTCTCTTCTCTTTCCCCAGCAACAAATCGAGGCCTATAAAGGTAGCCACCTCTGTCTTCTCTGTCCTTCATGGCATCTATATATGCTACTTAAAACCTCTGTTTTCGCTCGTCTTCTCGTTCTTAAGAAGTGAGAGAGGTTACCATGGGAAAAGTCGAGGGAGATGAGACGAGTAATGGAGGAATGAAGCAGAAGCAGAGCCAGTCTTCTTCTTCTTCCTCCTTGTCTTCATTTTGGTCTATATTCAGGCATGCAGACGCGGTGGACAAGCTGCTGATGACACTGGGCTTCGTCGGCGCCGTCGGCGACGGCATGTCCATGCCTACCATGCTTCTTTTGACCAGTAAGATCTTCAATAACTTGGGAGGCGGTTCCACCGTCTCCCATGAGTTCACCCACGCCATCAACGAGGTATAAAGGATTTCCAGTTCGTGTTCCTAGCGTTTCCATGGCCTCTCCTCACGTGCTTCATGTTTCAGAATGCAGTTAATATGGTGTACTTGGCCTGCGGCAGCTTCGTGGTCTCGTTCTTGGGTACAAAGATTCAGTTCCTCGTTTGTTTCGATTCTCAGATCGATTTGTAGTAGATTTGGTGATGATTATGGTGGTGGCAGAGGGCTACTGCTGGACGAGGACAGGGGAGCGGCAGGCGTCGCGGATGCGCGCGCGATACCTTAGCGCGGTTCTCCGACAGGATATCGAGTACTTCGACCTCAACGCCGGCACCGGTACCGAAGTCATCACCAGCGTCTCCAGCGACAGCCTCGTCATCCAGGATTGCCTCAGCGAGAAGGTCGGGTCGTATACCTTCTTCCTCCGCTGCTCTTGTTGATCGACGGGTGGTGGTGAGATAATTCGGTTTGTTGCAGGTGCCCAACTTCATCATGAACGGCGCCACCTTCATCGGCAGCTACGTGGTTGGGTTCTTCATGATGTGGCGGCTGGCGCTGGTGGCGTCGCCCACGGCGGTGCTGCTCATCATCCCCGGTCTCATGTACGGTCGCATCCTCATGGACCTCGCCCGGAAGATGCGGGGAGAGTACCAGAAGGCCGGCACGGTGGTGGAGCAGTGCGTGTCCTCCATCCGCACCGTCTACTCTTCCGTGGCGGAGGAGCGCACCATGGCCAAGTTCTCCGCCGCGCTCGACGACTCCGTCAAGCTCGGTCTCCGCCAGGGCCTCGCAAAGGGCCTCGCCATCGGCAGCAACGGCATCACCTTCGTCATCTGGGCCTTCATGGTCTGGTACGGCAGCCGCCTCGTCATGTACCACGGCGGCAAGGGCGGCACCGTCTTCGCCGTCGGCGCCTCCATCATCGTCGGCGGCCTGTAATTCCATCATCATCATCTCCAATTTTCTTCCTTCTTTCCCTTCTCCTCTCACAAAATTCATCGGGACAGGTCACTCGGCTCGGGCCTTTCCAACGTGAAGTACTTCTCCGAAGCGAGCTCCGCCGGCGAGCGGATCATGGAGGTGCTCCGGCGAGTGCCGAAGATCGACTCCGGCAGCTCGAAGGGAGAAGTTCTAGAGAACGTCTCCGGGAATGTGGAATTCAGAAACCTGGAATTCGCATACCCCTCGCGGCCGGACAACTACATCTTCAGGGACTTCAACCTCAAAGTCCCGGCAGGCCGAACGGTGGCTCTGGTGGGTGGCAGCGGTTCAGGAAAGTCAACGGTGATCGCACTGCTGGAGCGGTTCTACGATCCGCTCGCCGGCGAGATTCTCCTCGACGGGAAAGACATCAGGAGGCTGCAGCTCAAATGGCTGAGGTCGCAGATGGGCCTGGTGAGCCAGGAGCCTGCTCTGTTCGCAACCTCCATTAAAGAGAACATACTATTCGGTAAAGAAGACGCCGCCATGGAGGAGGTGGTGGCCGCCGCCAAGGCAGCCAATGCCCACATCTTCATCTCGCAACTTCCCCAGGCATACGACACAAAGGTAACTTAATTTCATCACCTCCATGACTTTCATTCTTACTTTTTCACAGTTCGACCTCTCAGCTTAAATCTCAAATTAATCAGTCGAATTGATCCGACCAGTTCTGTTTTAGTAACCAGAAGTAGCAACCAGAAGTAGCAACCATTCACAGAAACAGAATCAGTTTCGAAATATTGATTGGAATCGAATCGAATTGGAATCGGAATGGTTCCGGTTCGATTTTAGAATTAATTCATTCGAATCGGTTTCGATTTTGAAATTAACGGATGAATTCCAATTCGATTTCGAATCAAATCAGTTCGTTAAATATGTCTATAACGATCGTTCTAGTAACACTGTAGGGTCAGCGAGCAGGGTAAAAGAAGGAAAATATATTATAACACTCGAGAAGTATGGTCAGAGAGACTATGAAAATTTAATTAGAGAGTCCACACGTTGCTCAACTAACAATGAATCTAGTTGTTCTTTCATTCTATCTACCTTTTTGTCTCGGCTATGATTGCCATCCATTAAAGACCAGTTGCACTGACAGGTAAGGTATTTCAATTTCCCACTAGAAACACTGATGATGATGATGATGCTGCTTAGGATTAAGGAGTTCCATTGCAATTGATTCCCATCCCGACTTTTCAGTAGAATACCAAAGACTACCAAAAAAAACACACTCCCATATCAGCCACAGAAAGTGCACAGCATACAATTCTACGTGAGAATTCTACGATACACTACTCGTCGATTCACATCATCATCAATTATGATAATGACCAGCAGCGTACTCTTCACAAGGATCAATTCTTTCAGTCCAATCCATCATCTTCGTAGCCATTTATGGGAATTGTCCCATTGAATATGTCATGCCACTAAAATCTTCAACGTACATGATTTTCTCATACATGATGCCGGGGCCCCTCTGAGAGTGAGCGAGCTCGTGAGTGGAATGGTATGCACCGGGGCTCACCGCGAGGTGGAAGAGGTAAGTTGGCCATTATCGCAGTCGATTTCAAGATACTTGGAGCCTTGTACAATCGATTTTGTAATGGTTTGTGCAAGAGTCTGCTTCTATCCTTGTTTAGTCGTACGTCATTGCTTATCTGATCGAGAGGTTGTTTTCTCGTGTTTCCTACCGTAGGTCTGTGATCCGGGTTCAAGATCAGGGAACGAGGAAATTTAACCACGTGCCCCCGGTCCAAATCGATAGAATAGAATTCGAATATGCCTTTGAAGTGTTGAACTAGTCAAAGAATGTATGACTTTGAAAGTTCATTTGCTCATGGATCGATCAATATCGATATTTCTTGGATCAATCTTTGAGTCCGAAAGTATTTCGGACACGAGGCAGTAGAAATTTTAGTATTTTTCTTCTCTTAATTTTATATAAGAGAAGAATATGGAGACATGACGGAGAAACGTGGCTTTCGTAAAAAGATTATGGAAATGGAAATCATAAAGGCTTAACTTCTTGAAAGAGAGAAGAATATAGGGACATGACGAAGAAACGTGACTTTCATAAGAAGATTACGGAAATAGATATCATAAAGACGTAACTTCGTGAAAGAGATTATAAAGATGTATTAATTCAATTGTTATCCATTGAGGGTAAGAGATTAAATTATCTGTAAAAGTTTGAAATCGACAATCTAATAGTTTCCATTGGTCTGTTCCATGATTATAATGAGAAAGATAAATCACAGAAGGACATATAGATCTTGATATGGTGATCAAAACACGTAGAGATCATCTAAATTCAAAAAAAAATTTAAACTTCTTTCGAAATCGATCCATATCACTTCTATAAATATCGTATCTTAATCGACCAATTAAATTCGACCGACTTAGAATTGATTTACATTTTATTTAGACTTTCAAACTCTATCTCCATTTGACTGTTAATATGATCGAGTTTCACATTTTATTTCCGTCCCATCATTTTTAATTATTTTTTTGTGCTTTTTCTGTGAATTATAGTGGAAGAAATTGTGGTTTTTTTGTTTTGTTTTGTTTTGTTTGGTCAAGTCACGTGATGGTCGGAAAGAATGGCGTGTGCAGGTGGGAGAGAGAGGAGTGCAGATGTCCGGCGGACAGAAGCAGAGAATCGCCATCGCCAGGGCGGTGCTGAAGTCGCCCAAGATCCTCCTGCTCGACGAGGCCACCAGCGCCCTCGACTCGGAGTCGGAGCGCATCGTCCAGGAGGCCCTCGACCTCGCCTCCGTCGGCCGCACCGCCATCGTCATCGCCCACCGCCTCTCCACCATCCGCCACGCCGATGTCATCGCAGTCGTGCAGGACGGCCGCGTCACGGAGCTCGGCTCCCATGATGACCTCATCGCCCGCCCCGACGGCCTCTACTCCACCCTCATCCGCCTCCAGCGGACCACCGCCCACCTCCGCGACGCGGAGACCGCCTCCGGGGCTGCTCAATTGGGCAGCAGCAGCAGCATGAGCCGCCGCTTCTCCGCCGCCAGCCGCACCAGCTCCGGCCGCTCCGTCGCGTCGGTGTCCCCGGAAGACAACGCCGACGAGAGCCCTGGTAAGGCAAAACCCCCGGTGCCGTCCTTCCGGCGGCTGCTGCAGCTGAACGCGCCGGAGTGGCGGCAGGCGCTGATGGGCAGCGCGAGCGCCACCGTGTTCGGCGCGATCCAGCCTCTGTATTCCTACGCGCTCGGCAGCATGGTCGCTGTTTTCTTCCTCAAGGACCACGACGAGATCAAGAAGAAGACGAGGACCTACGCGTTGCTCTTCCTTGCCCTCTCCTTGCTCTCCTTCTTCATCAACATCGGGCAGCACTACAACTTCGGCGCCATGGGCGAGTACCTCACCAAGCGTGTCCGCCAGCGGATGCTGTCCAAGGTCCTCACCTTCGAGGTGGGCTGGTTCGACCAGGACGAGAACTCCACCGGCGCCGTCTGTGCCCGCTTCGCCAACGACGCCAACGTCGTCCGCTCCCTCGTCGGCGACCGGATGGCCCTCATCATCCAGACCGTCTCGGCCGTCGTCATCGCCTGCACCATGGGGCTCGTCCTCGCCTGGCGACTGGCCCTCGTCATGATCGCCGTCCAGCCCATCATCATCGTCTGCTTCTACGCCCGCCGCGTCCTCCTCAAGCGCCTCTCCGCCAAGGCCATCAAGAGCCAGGCCGAGAGCAGCAAGCTCGCCGCCGACGCCGTCGCTAATCTCCGCACCATCACCGCCTTCTCCTCCCAAGAACGCATTTTGCGCATGTTCGAGGAGGCGCAAGCCGGGCCCCGCCGGGAGTGCGTCCGGCAGTCGTGGTTCGCCGGCGCCGGGCTGGCTTTCTCCCAGAGCCTCATGACTTCCACATGGGCTCTTGATTTCTGGTACGGAGGCAAGCTGATCGCCGACGGGTTCATCTCCGCCAAGTCTTTGTTCCAGACGTTCATGATCCTCGTCTCCACCGGCCGCGTCATCGCCGATGCCGGCAGCATGACCACCGACCTCGCCAAGGGTGCCGACGCCGTCGCCTCCGTTTTCTCCGTGCTGGACCGCTTCACCGGCATCGAGCCTGACGACCCGGACGGCCACTGTCCCGAGCGGCTCGTCGGCGACATCGAGATCCGCGGGGTCGACTTCGCCTACCCGGCGCGCCCCGACGTAGTCATCTTCCGAGGCTTCTCGCTCGGCATCGAGGCTGGCAAGTCGACGGCGCTCGTCGGGCAGAGCGGCTCCGGGAAGTCGACCGTCATCAGCCTCATCGAGCGGTTCTACGACCCGATCAGGGGGACGGTCAAGATCGACGGCAGGTTCGTCAAGTCGTACAATCTCCGGGCGCTAAGGAAGCAGATCGGCATGGTGGGACAAGAGCCGACGCTGTTCGCCGGGAGCATCCGCGAGAACATCGCGTACGGGAGCGACGGCGAAAAGACGCCGGCGGAGATCGAGGCCGCGGCGCGGGCGGCGAACGCACACGAGTTCATCAGCTCGCTGAAGGAAGGTTACGAGACGCAGTGCGGCGACCGGGGGGTGCAGCTCTCCGGCGGCCAGAAGCAGCGGATCGCCATCGCGCGGGCGATCCTGAAAGACCCAGCCATCCTGCTGCTTGACGAGGCGACGAGCGCGCTGGACAGCCAGTCGGAGAAGACGGTGCAGTCGGCTCTGGAGCGGCTGATGGTGGGGCGGACCAGCGTGGTGGTGGCGCACCGCCTCAGCACCATCCGCCACTGCCACCTCATCGCCGTTCTCGACAAGGGCGCCGTCGTCGAGAAAGGGACCCACGCCTCCCTCTTGTCCAAGGGGCCCGGTGGGGCCTACTTCGGACTCACCGCCCTGCAAAGTGGCGGCGCCGCCGCCGCCTCAACGTGATCCGATTTTTATTTTCGAAACCTAAAAATCTTTCTTATTATCTATGAATGATCGAATCCAAATTCGATCGCGATCGAAATAGTTCGCATGCTTTGTTTTTAAGCAGTATTTTATATATATATATATATATATATATATATGTATATATATTAGTGGATTTTGATATTCTGAATGACGTTTCTGTATACATATTCGTGCGTAAAAATGAAAAATATATAATAATTTTGTTCTCCGTACACATTTTAATATCATCGCATTTTCATCGAATTTTAATTGTGATTTGATCGAATTATGGACATAATTATTATTATGACTGTGATTAAATCGGATTCAAATCGAAATTTGATCTAATCGCTATTGCGATATCGAGATGTGTCATGACAGCGATGCGAACGATCGTAATTCACCATTAACAGATGTTAATGAACGATAAGTCAAGGAATCATTTCTACTATAAAATATTTTAATAATTATGTAGTAATTTTTTTTATATATTTATATAATTTTTAAAAAATAGATAAGTTGTGGATTTAATTCTGATAATATGTTTCTGCCTAAAAATGTATGATTTTGAGATTTTATATTTTTTATATGATAAATATAATAAAGTTGCTTTTTGATTAATTTATTTTTTTACAAAAAAAAAAATTAAAAAAAATAATTCTAATAATTAGGGAATCTTTGCTTTGCATTTGGTCATCATAAATTATAGGTTTTGATCGATCTATACAATTCATTTACTAATTTTATTTGATTGGTTAATCTAATTCTACGAACTCTCTTGGTTTAATCGTCGAGTTTGATTTGTTAAGTCAATGGTATGTCCATCTATCAAATTGTCTTAGTCAACCATTTGATCAATTCATTTGGTAGCTATGTGATTAATTAACTCGATCGATTTAATTAATGAGCTTGGTTTAATTAATAAGAGTGTAATTATATGTTTTTGTTAGTTGATTTCATAATAAATTGAGAAGTATAAAATAATTATTTTTTAAATAAATAAAGATATATTTCTTATGGATATGATATATTCATATCATTTTTATTTAAAAAAACACTTAATTTTTATCCTAGAAAATATCTTATTATAAAATAGTTATTTTAATATTTTTCTAATTTTTTTATCAATTTGAATAGCATATTATAGATGATAATAAATTTACCGAGCATTAGAATTCGATTCTCATTGAGGATGAATTATGAACGTCGACTTTTAGATATCTATAAGTTGTGTTTTGAATTTATTTAATAGACGAAAAGAAAAAAAAGCATATGCCTTGAACACTCGAATTATCCAAAAAAAAAAAAAAACTTATAAGTTAGTCATCAACGAGTGCATCAGGCTGCTCTAACCATCCAAACAAATCAGGAGAATTCAGTTCGATCTCACGAACGCAATTCGATTCTTTACTAAGATAATTTTTAATAATGAATTTTGAAAAAAAAAAAAAAAATCTATGGAATGACTATATATAAAAGTTTATCCGATAAATAGAGTAAAACTTTAATATTAGATGGTCTTTCAAGGATGACGCACTGTGGAGTCCGAATTGGACCACTAAACTGTGAATACTTCTCTGATATATCAAGATGGTTGGTGGAGATTTGTAAAGGTTCAGATCTCTTTCGGTTCAACTATGAAGATGTGTCTCCATAGGATCGTAGAATCGAGCTGATCATTCCCAGAGATTAGTCAGGCCAAAGGCTCGTCAACGTCTCTCTCACCACCAATCTCTTGGTGATGATGAAGAGAGATAAATTACAGAAGATTATGCCTCTTGATCAATTGGTCAGAACATCGGAGGTTTTTTGAGTCCGAATGAAGATTTTAAATCCCACGTCGAGAATCAATCTTTGTCCATCTATAACATCATATATATTGCTCTAGCCAACAGATTATTCTGAGGGACCACCAATTTTTGATAATCAATACAAAAGGTGATTCGCTCGCCCTCAGTGTCTTCGTCCGTTGATCTCACACTCAATACGAAAGAGATAAATCATAAAGAATATATTGTCCAACTCAGAACCAGCATGTCAAAAGAATAGACATCTCAAAATATTTACAATTTTTAAAAATAAATCTTTATTCATTGATACAATTCTATTACACAATGATAATGATGACGAGGCTCCCGTGTGTGTGGGGACACCACCCATTTTCAATAATGATTGAATGGATGGCGACAATTAAATGGAAACCTTTTCCACCACCAATTTCAACGGTGAGCCCTTAAAATCTCTCCCACCAAAATTGCATCAAACTAAAAACGTAAAAGGGAGGCAAGAGCTTCTTGTCAAGCTACAATAACAACTTAAAAGCGAGAGAGGAGAAAACTATTCGGTGCGTCTTTTGTTGGGCCCTAATTCTTCTAAAACCATAGACCCATCATTTGGCATAAAAATGCCTTATTATTTGGGCAAAAAAAAACACAAAAAAAAAAAAAAAAAAAAAAAAGAGTTTTGTGTTCTATGGCGAAATGATTGTGATTCCTTCTAAAGTCATATGTTTTTGCAAATGAATCAATGATTCTTTGCCTTTGAGAGTTGAACTTTGTTAGTGTCCCCGATATCGGATATCGATCTCGAGATAAGATTTAAAACTCAGTGGGCATCTCATTTAGAGCTTATTCTCCTATGACTTTTCTTCTTCTTTTCCTTTTTCTTTTCTCGAAGAGATATTCAATCTTTCACCCGAGGAATAATGAGGGACAAAAATATACACTTGATACGTATAATCAATAGTTCAATTACCATTTGAATTCGCGTGGTCACTTGACTCGAGATAAGATTTAGAACTCAGTGGGCATCTCTCTCATTTAGAGCTTATTCTCCTAAGACTTTTCTTTTCTCGAAGAGATATTCAATCTTTTACTCGAGGAATAATGAAGGACAAACGTACACTTGATGACACGTATAACCAATAGTTCAGTTACCATTTGAATTTGTTATATATTTCTTCAAAGTTATTTTTTTTATTATTCATCGTTCGACCTTTCAGAATTCAAAGATTAAATTATAATATATATAAATAATCGAACGATGAATAATAAAAAAAAAAAAGGACGACATTTCTCTTCGAATCAAATATCGAGCAACTCGAGGTAGAAGGATTTCAGAGGTGTGACAAAGAAAGGGTAAAGGGAACATAGTGGGGGCTCGCAAGGCAAAAGTTTGTTAGGGTATAGGGAACTATAGTTGGAGTCCAATACTATTTTATAGCTTCGAGGGAGCAAAGTGGGGGGCGCATAGGCAAATTGATGCGAGTGGGAGCATAAAGGAAAGCTGACCGAAGAGGAACAATAGTTGGGTCGGTCGATAGTGCAAGTTGATTGGTTTCGCGACAAGATTGAGCTTACTTGACAAGATTGAGCTTACTTGAGAGAGAGAGAGGAATAAAAGTCGTTAACATGGACAATGGAATTATTTCAAAGAATCAAGATTAATTTTTGAAAATTAAAATAATTTGTAATTGAATAAAAATATTTCTTATGATTTATCTTTCTTTATTTAGCTATGAAAAATACCAGAAGCGAGCCCTCACCTTTTGTCCCATGCGAGAGGAACAAACAAGTGGGAGAAAATAAGGGGGCATTTGGTAGAGAGAAAATTTTCTATTTTCTGTTTTCATTTTCTGAGAAAACGAGAAAACGCATTTGGTTGGCATTTTCCATCTCCATTTTCTGAGAGAGAATTTTTTAAAAAAACTGGAAAACAGAAGAAAAAACTGTTTTCTGTTTTCCAAAAAACAGAAAATGAAAATGCTATCATACGCCCCCGAACGCTCTCGTTTTCAAGAGAAATCATTTGATTCTAAAATGCCTTACTTTATATATATATATATATATAGTATCCACGTGTCCTCGCCGCTCAAAATCGTCGACGGGAGGTCAAATTCCGACCATGATCCGGTCGGAATCCGACAGCGGTCCGATCGAAATTCGACCCGATCTGATCGGATAGCGATCGAATCACAACTGAAAATGATTGCGATTGTGGCCGCCAATGGTCGCGGCGATGGCAATTGCGATCCGATCGGACTCCGACGTCGACCAAATCGTGATCGGATTCCGACCAGACCGCCGTCGAATTCCGATCGAAATCCGACCTGCCATCGACGATTTCGAGCGACGGGAGGTGCATCGGTACTGTGCATTTATCGCCGTCGCACACAAATCACACAAATAGCGACGCTCAAGATATCATATATTCCGATCGACCGACAGTGAATCGACATCCATTGTCGATCAAATTGCACGCGGAAGAAACACTTTACTATGCAATCGCTATTGATTGAACGACGAAGACACTGTCACGCACAAGTCACGCAGCATAAAATGTACAAAGATCAAAATTATATATATATATATATATATATATATATATATATATATATATATAATCTTGAGCATGCATTGCAACAGTAAACATTATTGTTGACTGTAAATTTATATCATACACTGACTATTTAAAATACAAAAAAATCTATGAAGTGGATATTAATATATATATATATATATAATCTTCGATACACACTGTACGCATTCAACTCAGGATGCCCTCCTCTTCTATTCTAGTATTTGCATAATGATGTGTCCACACTACACTCTGTCGTTCATTCTGGACGCACATTGTGCACACGAGGAGAGGTGCCACATGGCAGCACGTGCAACGACTTCTCCAATAGTTGCCCCACAGGTGCTCATGGAGGTGCACAACAGATTAAGATTTCACGATAAGATTAAGCTCACTTAGGAAAAAATATACATTAACAATATACATTATTGTTGACTATAAATTTATATCACAAACTAACTATTTAAAAATTAAAAAAAAATCTATGAAATGGATATTAATATAAAAAAAAATAAGTTTCGCAAAACATATACAAAAGAGTTGAAATCTCATTTCATCCCTCTTGTTCACTAAAAATGAAGCTCAGAAGATATAAAACAACACCAGACAGGGGCTAGCTACTGGAGGAGTATCACATAGCAGACACCATCATAAAGTTCAATGGTCAGAATAGCGTAAGAAGTGTGTTTCCACATTATTGACATGGAACAAGGATGAAAAATAACATAAGTGATAAGATAAATAACTAATACACCTCTGATTCTTAATCTATAATCCCGTTTCGCTCCTCTTGTTTCCTCCTCTTAAAACTCAATTTCAAGGTATAAACAATGCCGAGACAATGGCGCAAGACAATCCTCAGCTGAAATGCATTAGAATAGTTCTTGAGGATTTGTTGTCGCAGATGATTTGCGCATCGGAGTATCCTTGCGGCTTCATCACCAGCGCCTCTCCGATAAGGAGATGAGCTAGAAGAAGAGAATACAAGTTCAGTGAAACAAGCAAATCATGATATTTATTATTATTATTATTAAAAACAAGAGACCTATTCTCGATCCGACTTATTTCATTCTATGTGAAACTGAAAGAAAGAAGAAAAAAACAGTTATATATTTTATCTTCGATCGCATAGTGTAAAAGCCATTGAATTTTGGTCCGCTTGATATAGGCAAAACCTATCATTCTACCTGCTCATCAGCACATGGAACTCTTTGGCACGCTTGATAAAAGTGAGGAAGAGTATCTTCCTAAGTTCTACAAGCCACAAGTGTCTTAGTTCCGCAAGTTGCGACTGGCAAGTCCATATTCTGGCAGTTTTGCGAGTTGTGGCTGCAATTGTAGCGGCAAAATGCGATTACGTTCGCCCCCAACGTCTCTCACTATCGGTCCGTGATGATGAAGAGAGATAAATCACGGGGAGCTATGCCCCTTGATCCGTTAGCCAGAACAGCAGAGGACTTCTAAGTCCGGATGAAGATTTTAGATCTCACGTCGAAAATCGACCCCTGTCCATCTGTAGTAGTATCTATGCTACTCTAGCTAATTGGCCGTCCCAGGGAGACGAGCTGTGGCTGCAAGCTAGAACAGATTCGATAAGAACTGCAAGTCTCCATTGTTCTTTCATAGTTCCGAAAGTAGCAAGTGCAAGATAGGGAAAATTCAATAAGATGTCAGGGCAGATTCCACAAGGCAAGCTTCCTATCATTGCTCGACCCTACTCCAGCTCACCCTCCTTTCTGATTCTATCTCATAGCTCCTTTTCCACATCAGTAGCAACAAGTATGTGTCAGCACAGGTGAAACAACTTGATACTGTTTCATTTCAATGGCTTGGGGCTGTTAAGAAGTTTCATAGTAGTCACTTTTTCCTCGCTCTTTACTTCGCCATTTTACTATTCTGTTGGTGCAAATAAGATTCATATATGATATTTTCCACTTTGAATCTAAGTCCTTATGATTTTTAGTTTTGGGCTATGCTCAAAATGTCTCATACCAATGAAAATATCTTTTCGTCTTATAAATCCACAATCTTTTTCATGTCTTTTCAATGTGGGACTTTGATTGTTCTCCCAACAACCTCAATCTCAAACAAAGGACCACATTGGGTCACCCACTCAAGCTCATCTGTCCTCGAAGGACTTTCTCTGCTTGATGTCGAATCCTCAATCCATCAGGTCTTTCTGTCAACTATCAGGTCTTCCTGACCCAGCTAGACTTCTTGCTAGTTGTTTGATCCTCCTGACTCAACTAGACTTTTTACTAACTGTCTGGTCCTCCTGACCCAATTGGATTTCATGTCAGTTGTCCGATCCTCCTGGTCCAATTGGATTTTCTGTCTAGTGTTTCGTTCTCTTGATTTGAATATGTAAGCCCCTACTTTCTTCGTTCGAGGCTCATGGCTCGACATGGACCATTGACTCTGATATCAATTGTTGATGCAAATATAATTCATATATCTCCACAATGGTATGATATTGTTTATTTTGGACCTAAGCCCTCATAGTTTTTGATTTTGAACAATACCTAAAAGACCTCATACCAATGAAGGTATTTTTTTCATCTTATAAGCTCATGATCTTTTTCATGTCTTTCCAATATGAAATTTTGATTGTTCTCCTAACAATCCCAACACATTCATCATTCAGATGCGATCTATCCCTTAGGCAACCATGTGAAACCCTACGTATCAACTTAGCATGCAAATGCAAGTTCTATTTTACTAAGTTATCCTCTATACAGGGCGTCGTGTATGTCATGGATATCATATGGGCTAATTACTAAACATATTCAGGTCGACATATTTACTGGCTTCACACTGGTAGATGAAGACTAAACATCATAAAAAACTCTCTTTTCACACGATAACCATATTCCTAACTCTACATGAATTTAGTATTGTGTAATAATGCATTTTTGTACTACAGCAGTTCCCAGTAGTTTGCAGTGAGTAATACACTGCAACAAATCGCCCATACTAATTACAAGTACCAGGTAGAAGAGACATAGTTTTGGAGAATGCAGAAATGCTATTAATTATACAATCTGTATTGCATGCCACAATTCTTATATTTGAGTTCTTGAAATCAATATGTCCATTGAAAAAGGCTAAGTCATCTACATTATATGGTTATTTCTCATGTAAGCAACACAAAAAACATACAAAAAGAAATAGCTATTTTTCATTTTAAGTATATTCAGGATAATTTAATTAGTTCTACAATGGAGTCTGTCGGCCATGGAAAAAGGTATTAGAAACTGCTATTATATAATTATTGAAAGTACAATTAAAGTTCCACGTCGAAAAGATATGGAAAAGATCATAAATTTATAAGATGAAAATATATCTCCATTGTTATGAGATTTTTTGAGTAAAAGTTCAAAAATAAAAACACGAGGACTTAGATCCAAAGCAGGGCCGGCCCTGGGCCAGGGCAAATGGGGCTCCCGCCTAGGGCTAAAACATTATTTTTTAAAATATCATAGGTAAAAAGGCCCAAATTTTATCAAAAATAATTTTTTCATCTATGAGAGAGCCCAATTTATATTGGTCCGCCCAGGGCATCTAAATATCCCAGATTGGCTCTAATCCAAAGTAAATAATATCGTATCATTATGAAGATATGTGAATTTCATCGGTCCTAACAATAATTGTCCTAGCTTTATTAGATTCCTTCAGTTAAATAGTCATGTAGAGTTGAAGATCAAATTAATTTATAGCTGACTATATATATACACGTAATGTTTACATCAATAACCAAGCAAATTTAATCATATTGTTCCCACCTTACTCACTTCTCTTTTATCCTCTCCTAGGAAGAATAATTTTCTCTCTCTAAGAATCTACCTATCATCACTTGTAGCGGTAGTACTCCATCCTTAGTGTTCCCAACCATCCAAAATTTTTGACACTTGCGAAGAACTCTCTTACTAATTAACTGAATGGTTGACTCTAATGCTGCAGATTATTTGATATACTCCTTTTTTTACTTCATCCTTCTTTTCATTTAAAACATAATTATGTGATGTTGCTTTTCACCTAGGTTCTAGAGTAAGTATCCTTGTTACACTAGGGATTGAAGCAATTCCTGTGTGTGCGCCAGAGCAAATCACTATTTGCAATACATGTGATTCGAAATTTCACAAAACAGAAATGGATCATTTACTAACCTGACGAGCAACTTGTGCTAGCCTCCTACTGTCTCTGGTTGACTCCATTATTTTGTCTGGTTTATCATGCAACACACTTTCTTTATCTGTTTTTCTCAACTTCTTATTTCCCTCTAAATAAACATCTTTGTTCTTGTTATCTGGAGATCCCCTCTTTCTGGTCCTCTTAAAAGTATATTTTACAATTCTATCATTTCCAACTTCAGCAGGGAGCCGATTTGATTTGCAAGGTTCTTCATCTTTAGAACAAAAATCAGTGGAAGGAGTATCAATCTTTTGATTGTTTCCTTTTGATACTGAAGTATCTGAATACCCAGTTACTGTATGATCTGGTGTCTTCAACATTGTTTCGCACCCCATGGCATCCTTCTTAACAGCTCCATCTAAAGGATCACCATCTTCACTGTCATATGCGATCAGTCCAACTTGTCCATTTTCAATGTTTACTTGACCGGCACTTGGACTGACAGATGTAGTGCTACCACAATGGTTTTCCAAGCTGACATTATGCAGCTTCATACTTCGCCTGGTCATTATCCTGCCAGTGTTCAAAATTGCAGGGATTACATGATTGGGGAACTCATTTGACTTCATATTTCTGTCAACAGAAGCTATTTTCTTTTCAACAGAAGCCTCATCTGAAAATGTAGCATCTGCATTTCTTTGCCCCTGCTTTTCATAAGTCATCGACATGCCAGTTTTTCCAGCAATTTTAAAATTACTAATGTCTTGCTGTTCATAATCTTCAGTTTTATGAGAAGTACTGCAGCTTTTTGTGACGAGCTTTCTAGCTCTTCTTCTTCTTGGAGAACGCCAACTGGAAAACTTACCTTTTTGGTTGATTTCAGATTTGTTTCCTTGTTTTGCTTCTTCTGAATCAAGCGATTTTGCAACCTCAATTAGCATTTCAGCTGCGAGGATTGGGTCTGCAAGCCAATATTTTTCATCTAGTTCATTCTCACATATTGCAGCTTCTTGCTTTACATTAGAGGTCTGGGCATGTCTTTCAGCAGGCAGATCTCTATCAGTCAATACATTTCGCTCCAGTGCACGTATCCGCTGAGTACAACCATTCCTAAAAGGCTCCGGTTCCTTGTTTCTCAATATCAAGGACACTAAATCAGGATTGCCAGTAGAATCATTAGATGCAGTTGAACCTTTTGTAGGCTCCTTTTGGTTTGAATGTTTAGCATAAATGCTATGAGATACAGTTTCCTGACTTGATGCAGCTACAATTAAGATAAAATTTAGAGAACATGCAGCTACAAAACTGAGGCCAGGTTGCCGAATCAGAAGAATCTTACCTTCATCAGGGTTATTTTTCTGCGAAATGATGCAATCATCCATGTCTTTATCTTGTAGAGACTCGCTTTTTTCACTCTTCTGATTCTCCAGTTCAGAACCAACTTTCCGCAGTTTAGAATTTAAACGACGAATTGTATGGTTTGCTTCGCAGAGTTGAACTTCAAGCTCTCGAATTCTTCTTGCTTGTGACAAGTTTACTGCTTCTGCCTCTTTAATCTAAATACACATTTAAATTGATACTTAAGCAAGATACTCCGACAAGTTCACTTGGTTAAATTGAAACATTAACCTGCCTTACAGAATTCAAAAGAGGGACAAAATTGTTATAGCCAATCACAAATATTTGGGAAAATGTGGCTATGATGATGATAACAAATTACAAAATAAAATAGCTTAACGAAATCAACTTCAACAGTATTAACTTCAAGAAGAACACTCATAATATTTCTACTAAGATTGAAAGAAAAGGATCACATGGTCTCCGATCAAACTATCCTGGCAATGAAGTTTTGCATGAAACTACAATTTTGGTAGCAACAAAATATTGCTTCAAATCAAACTTCAGTAGCAAATTATTGTTAGTCAGCCACTCAAAAGCCCAAAATGGTTTGCTGATATACCATAAGAGCATAAGTCGAGCTATTATAGTAAAATATCAACACATTACAAAAGCGTACCAAAAATAAGTTAAGATTCTTCATCTACAATAGAAGACAGCAGATAAGACCACTACTTTAAGTTTGTACAATTACTTCACATCTAGATGACAAAGAATAAGTGCTTATTAGAGCATATTATGTGGCCTTCAGAGGGCTTAAATCGACCTTGATTGCACATGGTTAATATATATCATTATCTCTTTCATTACACTTTCAAGGTTGAAAATGTAAACAAGAGATCCATTGGGGAACGTTTATGCCAAGATTTCAAATAGATATGCTACAAGATAACTGTTTTGCTTGAGCAGAACAAAAGCCCTAAAATGTAATTAAACAACAAATAAAACAGCATATTTTCTCATAACAATAATTTATAGAATGCAGTTTCATTCTTTTACAAAACGAAAAAATAATTGAAGATTGTACTCTGCCGCTTTATGCTTAAATCTTTCATGTAAAATGAGAGTGAATTTAGACTGAAAAATGACCAAACATACGCATTTAAATGCAGAATCAACCAGAATCAATTAAAAAATAACACTTGCAAGTGTTTTCGAGAATATATAGTCTTCAATGTCATATTTGTCGATCGAAGGTATAGGATTTAGGAGTCTTCAGATAAAAAAAAATGAAATTTTATTTTAGGGGCATATTGACAAATACAAAAATCATTCGTATTCAGACATGAGTTTTGCGACAATAGAACATTTTGCTGTCAATGACAAGCAATACTGCTCGAACAGCAGCTGGATAAGCATTTTTTTTAAAAGTTAACTTGGGACACAATGGCCAGCTAAATAGTTCAATTAGACAGCAGAAAGAACAGTTGAATAGTACTTTCATGAATAAACCCTATTTGCAGGGGCTAACAAGGAGGTTAGGCAGCTTGTAACATCCTTCCAACCAAAACGTAGCAATCCAAATAACAACAACTAATTTCACCGCAGGTTAACAGATTAGGACAAACAATGGTAGATCGCGAAGGGAAAAGGATTCCAGCATTTGCACAAAAAATAATAATAATAATAAAAGATCAGGGTTAGATCGTGCAAGCACTAACTGCGCTAAGCAAAAACAATCACCCTGGAGTCCATGAGACCCTTGACTCGAAGAATCAGGGCTACAGAATCTTCCTTAACGAGCGACAAGCTCTGCTGCCACTGCAGCGTCCGGCGCTCCGCCGCCAAAATCCTGGCGGCCGACTCCTTCGCCG
Source organism: Wurfbainia villosa (assembly GCA_025175895.1). Taxonomy (NCBI): domain Eukaryota; kingdom Viridiplantae; phylum Streptophyta; class Magnoliopsida; order Zingiberales; family Zingiberaceae; genus Wurfbainia; species Wurfbainia villosa. The sequence goes on along the minus strand of CM045988.1, from coordinate 98,228,860 downwards.
TGTTCAGGATGACGTCCGCGTACGCCCTCTTAAGCACCACCATTCTCTGATTGCGATGCAATAAAACAAGAAATGCGCACCGTCAGAGGCGATGAAAGGAACGACGAGATGACACCGACAACAGTGCAAACATCAAGAAAAGAGGGAACCGCGAGAGGAGCGAGAAAGAATAAGACCGATGAAGTCAAGGATAAGAGAGCGAAGGAGCAGGATGCTTTCCGATCCTTCCCATTACCTCGGCGTCGCCGGCCATGGCGGAGAGGAGGAGGGTGGTTGGCGGTTGAGACGAGCGGCGGAAGGGAAAGGAGAAAAATGGGAAAAGGGGGAATCGGAAGTGGTTTCGTTAGCTCATGCTCTCGTCGCAGTCGAATATTAAATGTCATTTCGTTAATTTTCAGGGGTTTTTGTTAATTTTCCCGCCGTTCTGTTCGCCCTATTGCCGATTGGCTACTTCCTTCCTAAAGTTCGTTGACTCATTTACCAATATGCCCTTCTCATCATTATTGTTTTTATAATTTTAACCCTTTATTTTCACAAAATCACGTCATTCACGGATTTTTTTTATTACGCAAAAATAAAAAGAGCAATTTAAAAAATAAAATAAAAAGAGGTTACCATTATATATATATATATATATATTTTTATTTATTTATTTATTTATTTATTTATTTATAAAAAATACTTTTATTATAATAATTTTAGAATAACTATTAAAACCAATAAAATTAAATTAATTTTTAATATAATTTGACAAAAAAATATTATGCATAAAATATTTTTATATCAAAATGTTTTATCAACCGAATCATATTATTTAATCTTAATTAAAATCGTTATAAAATTTTGGCTATTATAATAGTTGTAGCATATCAAATGACTATTATAATAATTTTACCATTATCTTTATTAAATTTAAATAATTCTGATTGAGAGTTTTTATATATAAAAAAAATAGTTTTATATATAATTTTGATCAAATTGAATTGATTTGTTTGTATAAAGTTATTCTATATTTACTATAATATTGCTAAAAATAAAAATATTTTTATTTCTTTAAATCCTTTTGATGATTGAGATAATCGTCCTTTTAATTTTTTTTTATTTACTAAACATTATTGCTAGGCCATTCAGAATTATTTTTTAAAATCCTTTTTTTAATTTTTGAAAATTATATAATACGTTTTGCTAAATATTTATTTTTGTTACTTATGCCACTGCTCCTGCATAATTAAATATCAAATATAAGGTCAATATGTATAAATTATATTTCAAATCTATTCAATAAATAATGAGAGAGAAAGTTATATTTATCTTGAAGATTAATCGGATAAAATTTGTACACCTGAATTATAAAAAAAATATCAAATATAGTTTTATTTTTACTATAATTTTAACGTAATGCAATGTGAACTTTAGGGTGCATTTCGTAGGGGAAAAAATGGAACATTTTTTATTTTTATTTTTTGGGGAAATAGATTTTTTTCATTTTCAAGACAATGAGAAAGTGTTTTCAAAAAATTTAGAAAATATGAAAAAATTATTTTCCAACCAATAGGAAAAGACGGAAAACAAGAAAAGAAATACGGAGAAAGCGCAGCCTTAGTATTCTGATAACGAAAATGATGTTTAATGGACCTTCACCTATCGTCAACCTAGTGATCACATTGTGAGAGAAGTAAATCGTGAAGAATTTTTAAATCTTGATGAGTTAGCCAAAGATAGTGGAGGTAGGTATGTTTATCAGTTGCTCGGTTTTGATTCCGATTCGATTCTAATTGATTCCGGATCTGTCGGCATTGGAATCGATCCAAACCGATTTAAAATCGATTCCGAATTAGTTCCGATTCCAAAGTTTAAACTTTGGAACCAATTAAATTTAGACTGATTCCGAAACGATTTTGGTCCACCTTCCTCAAATTTGAGTTTACAAATTCATCTAACGTACTAATGATCCTATTCTTTTTTTCTATCGCAAAATAATTTTGTAGACATGTTGACATATTAAGAATTTTCACCTTTATATTAGTAACCGGAACCATATCTACATCGAAATCAGAACCAATTTCAAAATCGATTGGAACCGAACCGAATCGGAATCGGAATGATTCCAATTCGATTCTAGAACCGGTTCATTTGAATCCATTTTAATTCTAAATTTAACGGATTAGTTCTGACTCAGTTCTGTATCGAATCGGTTTGTTAAGCAGGTCATCTGAGTCGAGAAAAAAAAATTATTTTATTTTAAAATCAATTCCATGATATTTTTCTTTCACCTTGTTTTGGTCTTAAATAGGCATGTTTAACGGATTGAGTCAATCCGGAACCGAGTCGAAACCAATATGTTAAATTTGAAATCGGTTTAGAACCATTTCGGAACCGATTCTGGTTCCGATTTGGATTTAGTTCCGGTTGTTAATTTAAAGGTGGAAATTCTTAGCATGCTAATATATCTACAAGATTATTTTATGATAGAAAAAAGAATAGGATCACAAATACGTTATATGAATTTGGAAGCTTAAGTTCGAGAAAGATAGTCCATAATCGTTTCGGAATTGGTCCAAAATCGTTTCAGAACCGATTCGAAATCGATTCAGAACTAATTTTAAATCGGTTCGGATCGATTCCAACGTCGATAGATCCGAAATCGATTAGAATCGAATCGGAACAGAAATCGTGGAATCAATAAGCATGTCTAATCTTAAAGTCTTCCTCAATGCTATTTTCCTTTCTACTTTTTTTTTCTTGAATAAAAGCTTTAAAATGATCAATTTTATGGTCGTATGATTCTTTAGTAGTTATTTTTATTAGCTCTTTTAATACATAGATCATCTCCGTGATCACTAATTAATATTATGCCCCAAGAAGCCGTGTTTGAGTGCATTGTTTTGATGCGGTTTGGAAAAAAATAAAAATAAATTAAGTTCGATTTAATTTATTAATCAAATATAGCGTAGCAATAAAATTACGTCGCATATAATAACTCTTAAATGAATAGCAAAGTCAAATAACTTATATTTTATGATTTAAATAAATTCTTACGCATGCAATACTTCTTAAGAAATTATGTGTGTACGACGCAGTAAGTAAAACACACAGATAGAACACGATAATAAATATATAATTATAAAATTGTATAATTTAGTTCTTTGGAATATCTAAATTTAAGTTCGTGAGTAGATCATTTTTTGGAATGCCTGTACCGTGAATAAAAATAAATTATTTTTCGTATTTATTTGATGGGCAAATAATAAAAAAATCTTTAACTCTCAGAATTAGTCACAATTCGGACAAATTTTTGAACGAGGAAAGTGGAAAGTTTTTTTTTTTTTTGTAAAAATAAAAAGGACGAATTATGCAAATTATTAAAAGAGTATTTTTAAAAATAAATAAATAAAAAAAGGAACCAACAAAGGAGCGCCATGGCGATGGCGATGGCGACGGCCAAGGCGGTCTGGATGATGAGGCCCATCCCATCGTGTGGCCGACGAGGAAGCGGACGACTTTGGCGAGAGAGGGGGGGGGGGGGGGGCACAGACAGCGCCGGTGGAGTTCTCGTCCATGGCGCCGAAGTTGTAGTGCTCTGCTGCGATGTCGATGAAGAAGGAGAACAAGAGAGGACCAGGAAGACGATCACGTAGGTCCTCGTCTTGTTCTTGATCTCGTCGTGGTCCTTGAGGAAGAATACAGAGGCTGGATAGCGCCGAACACGGTGGCGCTCGAGCTGTCCAGCAGCTTCGGCAGTTCGGATTCCCAGGGATGTCGTCGGAATTATCTTCCGGTGGCGCCGACGAGACTGAGATGCCGGAGCTGTTGAGGCTGGCGGTGGAGAGGCGGCGGCTCATGCCGCTGCTGCCGCCCCGCCTAATTGCGCGGCGCTGGAGGTGAGCGGCCGTCTGTTGGCTGACGAGGGAGGAGTAGAGGCCGTCTGGGCGGGCGATGAGATCATCATGGAGCCGATCCCCGCGACGCGGCTGTCTTGCACGACTGCGAAGACATGAGCGTGGCGGACGGTGGCCGATCGAGAGGCGGTGGGCGATACACATCTCCATTGAAAGGACACATCTGTCATATTAACCGAATCTTGTCTTTCATCATCACCCAAGCTACATTAATTAAGCCTATATATCTGTCATATTTAATAAGATAGTGTTCTCTATCATTCCTTGACATATCAACATCATATTGAAGAGTTCACACCCTGTACAAATTCGTGAAAGTTTTGTGTCAATTTTCTAACTTATATAAAGGTAACCAGAGGAAGTCTATGGTGTGCTCTCTACTCCTCTTTTCTCTTGATGATCCTAACTTGAGCGTCGAAGGGGTATTATTGAGATCCCTCTCGATGCCTCAACTCATGTTTACTTCTCAGATTTCTTCCTCGTCGCTACAGTAATCTTTCCTAATAGACATTTCCAATTGACGAGCCTGAAGATCAACAGGAGTGGATGCCTTCGCCTTATCGAAGCCTTTTCATTCTATCCGAATCATTCTATATCTGAATCAAATAGTTTTCATCCGAATAAATATATATATATATATATATATATATATATAGTACTTTCATTATTCATCTATTCAATAATCAAACTGTAATGCTCACTCAATCGGACAATGAATAATTAAGATATTCACGAATGAATTATATAGGGGATCATTATCCACAATAATAATATCCTACATAATTAATTCGTGAGCACTTTAATTATTTATCATTTGATTTCCTAAGATGCAATGAATTGAATTGGGATAATATATATATCATTTTTATTTTTATAGAATGTGTAAACTAATTATTTTAACAACAATTTTTTTAAAAAAAATTAAAATAGTTTGATAATTAAAAAACATTTTGTCAGCCACCAAAAATATTTTTGGTTTTACAATTTCACCGCCTCAGACGAGGTTCGAGAGAAGCTGGACTCGTTCCAAGTCAAAGAAATCGCCCTTTTTGGCAATTATACCCTTGTCACGGTTCGAATTCAACTTCGAATCTGCAAAAACTCCTCCGCCCGGTCCTATACCGGTTCAGCCGTTCGTTGGGTCGTCGCCCTCCGGCCAGGACACAAATCTAACCATCCACATCTGAGTTCGCGAATCGCGAAGCTACGGATCAACAGATGGCACGACTCTCACAGCTCACGGTTCAATTCCACGAGCCGGTAACTCCCACCTTTCCCCGTCTCCGGTCGGTTCGAGCGTCCCTTTTAATGCAAACCCTCTCTCGCTCTTCCCTTCCCGATTCAACCATCGTCTCCAAGTCGAAGCCCGGCGACTGGGACGGCAGGCTCCTCTCCGCCTCCTACGAGATCCGATCTAGTGCCGCTTTTCGATTTGAGGCGTCTTGGATCTCGGTCGCCGCCTCTAATCTGCCTTCTCTGCCTCGTATAGATCGATTTGCTACCGGGGTTTGAATTCGAACCCCAGATCCGGATCTCGTCGCCGCGGCCGATTGGAGTCCGTCCCGGACTCTGACGCCGCATCTTCCAGTCTCGGTTAGGTTTTGACCATCACAGTTTTCGAGATCCGCGTTTTGTCGTCGCCGATGGAGGCTTTGGAGGAACTGAGCGAGCTCGCAGACTCGATGGTGCAGGCTTCCACGCTCCTTGCAGATGAGGACGTCGACGAGGGGTCGACCAAGCGGCGGACCTCCACGTTTCTCAACGTCGTCGCTCTCGGCAACGTTGTAAGTGCCTTCCAGAATAGGAATTGTGTAAGTCCAGTTTCAGATTTTATTTGTAGTTTGTTTATGTATCCGATTAATATCTCAGGGTGCCGGTAAATCAGCAGTGTTGAACAGCTTAATCGGGCACCCGATCCTGGTATGCAGTTCGGAATTGCATTTCTAATATGTTGTTTGTTTCTCATATGTTTTCTCTGGCTTTATGCCAGTTAAACTGGTTTTAATTGCTCGCAGCCCACTGGAGAGAATGGTGCTACTCGAGCCCCTATCAGTATTGATATGCAAAGAGATAGTTCACTTACCACTAAATCAATTGTTTTGCAAATAGACAGCAAATCCCAACAAGTCTCTGCAAGTAAGAATATAAATCTATGCAATACCATTTTTTATTTATCTACTTTCACAATTTGTATCACTTGCATATCACCTGCTCATGGTTGGGCGTTCATTGATAACTCTTAACTATGTACTCTTTTATCTGGGTCTGGATGTCGTCTTTTCACACACGTATGTGTTGTTGTTAGGTGCTCTTAGGCGCTCTCTTCAGGACAGGCTAAGTTCCGGAAAGGGCCAAGCAGAAGAGATATATTTGAAACTCCGTACTAGTACAGGTTTTACCTTTTTCTTTTCCTGTTTTTTCTTCTTGTTTGTGTGCAATTTCGTAGTTCTTATTTATGAAGCTTTAGTTATACTCACGGGGTGTTTTTTTTTCTCACCAGCTCCATCTTTAAAATTAATAGATCTTCCAGGTTTAGACCAGAGATCAATGGATGATTCTATTGTAAGTTCTCATTTCTAATTGTGAAATTGCATTTAATCTCAGTGCTATGTTTTCCTCTATAATGTTCAGTTATGATGTTCTAAGTTTTATTCCTTCAGGTCAGTGATTATGGCGCACGCAATGATGCAATATTGCTAGTTATTGTGCCAGCTGCTCAGGCACCCGATATCTCTTCTTCTCGAGCACTTAGACTGGCTAAGGAATTTGATTCAGAAGGTTTGTACTTCTTTTCAGAACATTTCCTCCATTTTTTCAGACATCAAATTTTGAAGATGAACTTATCAATGGCAGCTTGCATTTTTCTGTTGATGTCCTGTCATAGTTCTTTTATACGTGTTATCTCCTTCCATTTAGGAACTAGGACGATTGGTGTTATCAGCAAGATTGATCAAGCTGCTGGGGACCAGAAAAGTCTTGCAGCAGTTCAAGCTCTTCTTTTGTCTCAGGGGCCACCCTCTACTGTAGATATTCCTTGGGTTGCTCTGATTGGTCAATCTGTTTCTATTGCCTCGGCACAGGCTGGATCTATTGGATCTGAAAGTTCACTTGAAACAGCATGGAGAGCTGAGACTGAAAGTCTTAAAACTATACTTACTGGAGCTCCACAAAGTAAGCTTGGAAGAGTAGCGTTAGTTGATACACTTTCCAAGCAAATCCGGAGTAGAATGAAGCTCAGACTGCCAAACCTTCTTTCAGGGTAAATTTCGTTTTGATAAATTTGTTGTTGTTTTCACTTGAGTACATGTATGTGAAGGTGGGCAAAATTTCCCTTTGTACTACATGGCGATGCTACTATTTTATCCAATACACATCTAGGTTGCTTGTAAATCCTTTGAAGAATAGTTTGGTATGTTGAAGGAAGCAACTAAATCAATAAGGTCGAGATGTGCATGGGTGCTGGCCAGAAGTGGTTTCCCTTATTAAATACTTTGAAGTCTTGAAACTTTGCCTGACAGCTCTTGAACTGTAGATCGCTGGCCTGTTTCCTTGATTGTGACAAGGAAAGTGGGCTGGCTTTTCCTGCTTTTACAAATCCATCTTTGCCGACATTGCTATGCAGTTTTCATTTTCTTTACTAGCAGTACGACCTTTGAGGTTGTGACTAGGCAAGAACTATATTTGCCAAACTATTCTGACCTTGGGATCACCTGTCACTCAACCACTTTCCTCTTCAGCATTACATGTAAAAAGCATGCTGAACTAGTTCAAACATGCTAAAGGTTTAAACTAATGTGGATAATGAGCCAAATTTATCGATTGTTAGATTTAACTTTTAATGGGTTTTCTTTCTTATTTTTAGAATCACATAAAGAAGATTTGTATCAAATTAAATTGTCATAGTTTGTCACTTCCAATTCATAAATGAGAACTATATCATTTTTTGTGTGAATCGTGAATTTTATGATTCTAACAAACTATGTATGCTATGATAATCATCAGTTAATTAAGAAAGCTTGACTTAATTTGAACTTATTTGAGTTGTCCTCATTGGCTTTGACTTTGTTGCCTCTATACACTTTCATCATATAGCCAGAAATGGTTGAGTTAAGAAGTAATGCTATATATTGGTTATTGTTCTTGTCAAGTGTCACTTGATGCATAGATGCATTTCTTCTATGTTATTGCTGTCATTGATACAAGATCTACTGTTTATCTTTTTGATTTTTTACATTTTTTTCAATATTATTAATTTTGAACATGATACATGCAGATTACAAGGTAAGTCACAGATTGTGCAGGATGAGTTGTTTAGACTTGGTGAACAAATGGTGGAGAGTGCAGAAGGTACCCGGGCTATTGCTTTGGAGCTTTGTCGAGAATTTGAGGACAAATTTCTTCAACATGTTGCGACCGGTGAGGTCAGTAGCCCCCTTTTTCCTTTTATATTTTTATCTTCAGTTTGTTTTGTGCTAGGTTTAGTTCTGCTGTCAAATTAGGTTTTGGTAGTGTTGTCACCAGACCCTCGCCTAGGTGCTTAAGTTTGTCCAAGGTTGAATGCCTCAATTGAAAACTGTCTGCAACAAGGCATGTCTCTGGACCTTAGTTGAGCAGTGCTCTTCAAAAATCCTAATATAGGATATGGCTTGTTTCCTTGCCCATGAATCTTTATAGCACATACAATGAGTTCCAGACTTCATCTGTCAATATTGCATCTTGTGCAGCAACACACACATAGAAGTTGCTTAGCCAATAAAGTATAGAAAGTTATAGATTTTTGATCTATGAGTTTGGTTGACCAAGTAGTTATGATCTTTATCATTATTGAGTCTATGAATATGTACCCAATCTGTATTTGATCTATGATTATGCATCCAATCTACATGGCTTGTGAGTTTCTCTTCAAGTTTGACTCTGTGTCATATATCCTGGTAAAGTGAATTATGAATTTTTAATCTAATCATATTTTTTGGTTTAATTAGTGTTATAAGCTCTAAATTTTTTTTCTTATTAACTGACTTACTTTGCTGTTGCCTCAAGCGATAAATGGTCTCAGAATTTTAAATCAACTAGCATGTGCTAGTTCTAGGATGCTTTAAAGGCTGGCTCACCCCATCAAGGAACTTTCTTGGAATTTTGCAATGTTTTGAACCATGATGTTGTTTCTATTTTCAAATTTCTTTATCTCTTCTGAAGCAAAATATATTTGTGCCCTTGTCATAATACCTTTAATGCTTATGTAATTTGTTCGGAAAACATTGCTGAATATCAAAATGGGTAAATCTTATAAGCTAATCCACCTAATATTTAAGTGTTGTAAACCTAAATTTTTCTTATTTTGAATAAGGTTACTTGGGTTAGCTCTCTGGATCAATCTTCTGGGAATTTAACTGTTAAGAACTACACTAACATGCCATATGTGTGCACAGAGGAAAATAACCTCAACCTTTCTCTCATTAACCCTCTATTATGGATGGGGGAGGCACCTTGTTGAAAATGGCAAAGACATTTGATAGACAAATACCCCAATCACTTAGAGTAAGCCTTATGACTATAAGAACCAAACCCTTTGAGATGACACTAATTGCTTACAAATGAATGTCTCACTACCAATGGGTTTGACCATGATGTACTAATAATCCAATCATATTTAGCAACTGTGCGTTTATATACATAAAACCCAAGCCCTTAAACAAATTGGTTTTTAAATTTTCTTCTATTCCCTATATATCTCCTTGTGGGAGCCAAGCCAAGGATGTACAAGAGATGTAAAGGGTGCCATCTCTTGATCTTATAGACTGCCATGTAGGTGAATCCATGACCTCAATGGGACAAGTACAAATGTTTGGAAGCCTAATTTTGTTGTTTACTTTACAAACATTCAAACTTTTTTCTAGTTACTGCAATGCCCAATCAGTTTTTATTTTAAAGTATATAACGACGCTAACACAGCAACATTAACAAAGCAACCAATTTCTATGAGGTTATTTTAAAAGATTGTCTGTTTGTTATATAGCACCCGTTGTGTTTCTTTTACAGGGTGCAGGTTGGAAAATTGTTGCTACATTTGAAGGAAACTTCCCTAACAGAATAAAACAACTTCCACTGGATAGACATTTTGATATCAACAATGTCAAAAGAGTATGCATACTTTTGTCATTACAGATTTGTTGTTCAGTCCATGTGGTTAAGTTAATTAATTGCTCTGCATCAACCCCTTCTAGATTGTGTTGGAGGCAGATGGTTATCAACCATATTTGATATCTCCTGAGAAAGGTTTGCGATCTTTGATAAAGGGAGTACTAGAACTAGCAAAAGAACCATCACGGCTTTGTGTTGATGAGGTAAATGGTCCAGTATTTTAGGCTTATTACCAAACTATTTTTTCATTAAATTGTGTGCAATCTCTTCATGCTGTAATCTAATCTTCTCACTTCTTGATACTATGTAATTCTCATGCAAATTTATTGGAATTTGTTTTTTTCCAAAATCATCCATGTGCTCAAAATTTTACCTTGTTTTCCTAGTATACTTTTACCTTTTTTTTCCCTTTCTGTTTTGAGTCTGCAGCAAGTTCCTTCTTTAACTTATTAGTTACTAGGATTAGAAGCTTAGGTAGCGTTTGGTTTGTGGAAAATTTTTCATTTTTTGAGAAAATGAGAAAATAAGAGGGCGTTTGGTAGGCGTTTGCTTCTCCGTTTTCCATTTTCATTTTCTGCGAAAATGAAAAAACACATTTGGTTTGCGTTTTCCATCTCCATTTTCCAAAAAATAAAGGAACGTTTTCTGGAAAACTGGAAAACGAGAAATAATTGTTTTCTGTTTCCATTTTTGTTTTCCAAAAAATAAAAGAGCATTTTTTGGAAAACTGGAAAACAAAAAAAAACTCGTTTTCTGTTTTCTGGGAAAAAAGAGAATGAAAATAGAAAACAGAAAATTCTCTATGAACCAAACACCCCCTTAGCGTCTTTAAGGCTTCTTGATTTTCATACACATCATGTTAGATTTAGGTGTCGCTTTTGAATGTTGTCACCTTGACACAATTGCATGAGTCAATGCTACAGACTTTCCAGCAACTTTGTTTGTGATGTGACGTGGATTATTACAACTTTTGTAGTAGTTTAATCTTATTCTTATTTTGAACTTCTTTATCAAATAGGTCCACCGTGTTCTGTTAGATATAGTTTCTGCTTCAGCAAATGCTACACCTGGACTTGGTCGATATCCTCCTTTTAAAAGAGAGGTAGACTACTATTAATGTTGCTTTATTTGTTGGCCAAAATTATCTTGTTTGTTCTCTTCTTATTTCATGATTTTTTTTCTTTGGAAAAGGTGATTGCTATTGCCTCAACTGCATTAGAGAACTTCAGAAACGAAGCCAAAAAAATGGTGGTTGCATTAGTTGATATGGAGCGTGCATTTGTTCCACCACAACATTTTATTCGTCTAGTTCAGCGGAGGTTTGTTTATTTTTATAGTGTTTCCAATTCTTGTATTTGGTCAAATGAATGAACCAATAAATGAAACATCTCCTCTTAGGTTTATATAATCAGCTTTAAATTTGTTTCGTTTTTGGCTGATTCTTTTTTGCTATTACTTTTGACTATTTGAATTAGATAGTGCTAATTAAGGTTTCTGTATTCAATTGTTTTGTCATTGGAGATGCTTTTTGTTTGTAGTTAAGCTGTTAGGCTCTGAAGAATCATTGTTAGGTTCTAAAGCTTGGAATTAAATTTCTTATTCTTTTTATCCTGACAACTCAAAAATAAAATTTTGTCTCACCTTATTTTCAGTTTTTGTTTTCTCATTTTTCCTAGTGTAGATGATGTTTGTATTCACATGATAACTGACAAGTGAAGTGATATAAGCTCTTCTGATGGAAGTGGGCTCAGCTAGTCGTTGGAAGTTGGTGGATATGATATTTGCAAGTCTAGATGTGTCAATCTCGTAATTACTGAATTGCAAGTCCGCTGTCTTCTAACACAAACAATTATTCACAGAATGGAGAGGCAGCGGAGAGAGGATGAGCTGAAGAATCGATCATCGAAGAAAGCAAATGAAGCAGAGCAAGCCATCTTGAATAGGGTAATTTTTAAAATTAATTTTCTTTGAAGAATATTTTTGCAATGATGTAATGAGTTTTTCCATTTCAATTTCTTTTGTTCTTTGATCATTGGCTTCTGCTGCTGTAAGCCAGGCATCAAGTCCTCAACCAGGAGCTCAAGGTGGTAGCTTGAAATCAATGAAAGAAAAACCTAATCAACAAGAAAAAGAAACCAAAGAGGGTTCCACATCGACCTTGCAGGTTGCTGGACCTTCTGGAGAAATTACAGCAGGTTTATTTCCCAGTTTCCTAGATGATCTCCTCTATAATCTGTACAGATTTTGCAATGAATTTCATGCAAAATGTTTTCACGTGCCTGAATTTATAATTGGCATAATTTCATGTATCATGAGATAAATTTCAGCATACCTTAATAGTATGTTTGGTTCACCTAATGGAATTGACAAGAAATCGAACAGTTATTCATGGGCAATAGAACGGTGTAGAGTTAGAACTTGTTTTATTAATTTGGTAGTCTAATTTCTATAACCAAAATATCCCTATAACTAAACTTCTGAAGGTGTTGTAAATGTGTTTCATTTGCTTGGCTAATTGTTAAAAAAAATTACTAGAAGAACATCGTATTATCAATTCATTGAGTTTCTTCTGTGAGCATTTCAATATAACTGACTTACAATGCTATACTTTCTAGCTCCTACTGCTTTCAAATTGTGCTGGATTTTTATTCATGTTCGAGCAATTTGCATTCACAATTAATGTTCTACGACATCTTTGTTCTAACAACTATATGATATTAATTTCTATGCACTTTTGTACAATAATCTTAATCCTGCACAAATTGAGGTTCCATCTTCCTGAGATGCACCTTTCTATGGAGTCATTTAATGTTTTGATTTTCTCAATTAGGATTCTTACTGAAGAAAAGTGCTAAGACTAATGGCTGGAGCAAGCGATGGTTTGTTCTCAATGAGAAAAGTGGAAAGGTAAATCCTACCTTTTTTCATTACATGTTTTGTAATTACTTGGCACATTGGCAACTATTTATAAATTGTTCTTTGGATTGCTTCCACTTCAGCTTGGATACACAAAAAAGCAGGAGGAGAAGCACTTCCGTGGCGTCATCACTTTGGAGGTACTGATGCTTGCTTTTTCCTTCTTTAGCTTCCCTTATCAAAACAAGTTTGTTGAATGTAACATATTCTTTTAGGGCTTGTTCACTGTAGAATATTAAATGAAAAGAAACTATAGATAACAGGGAATACTAGATGATTTTAAACATGAAATTAACGTGTTTATTTCCTGCCATTTCTCAACTAGTAAATACACCCATATTGACATGCTATTTTAATGGGTAAGAAGATATACTTGTTTTAGGTCTGGAGTAATGTTTAATTACTTCAGATAATTGTTCGCAACTTTGGTTACAGTGAGCGTGGTTGCAACTTTTATATAAATGGAATGACATCTTGAGGGTTTTGTGCATTTTCTATTTTGTTAACAAAACTTGAAGCATATTTCTACTTCTACTTGACTGCTAGAGATTTTTTGTGTTTGAACTAATTTAACAATCTCCTTGTCCCCATTAAAATAACAAGAATATTAATGATATATAATTATAATTTGAATATCCTTTTAAGTACTATGGACATTTTTAGCAAAAATGCACAAGTTGAATACGTAGAGGTAAAAAGGGAATCAGATTTGGTTGTGTGGGACTAACAGTTATTGTGAAACTCCTCCAACAGATGATTTGAAGTACGGCTTTCTAGAGAGAACTTTCACATTATAGTATAACCAGCAACTAATGTTGAACAGCTTTCACAACAAGCAACATATTGTAAAGAGCACAGTGAAACAACATTATTTGCTGGGAGAAATGGTTACTTCGTACAAAGTTGGTATCTTTATGTTTAGATTGGATAGAGGAGGTAATTTTAATGGCGGTTCCACTATTTTTTGATGGACAACAGATTTCTACTTGAAGTTTATCTAACATTAGTTTTTCTCCCTCTGAACTTAATGCTTGCCAGTAAACACGGATATAAAACTTCATGCTAGCTATGTGTAGGATGTCATGCTATATGTGATCACGTTGCTTAAGAACAGTCCATCTTGATGATGAGTTCTATGATAACCAGAAATATAAATTAATCGTCCCATGTTTAAGTTAAATCTTTTTACTCTGCAGTAATTCTTTTTAAGTCAAATTCATTAATGCCCATGTATATCTAGTGAGTATATATATAATTTTTCTTTGCAGGAATGTAATCTTGAAGAGGTTCAAGATGAGGATGATCCACCTAAAAGTTCCAAGGACTCCAAAAAGGCTAATGGACCAGATAAAAGCCCAAGTCTTGTCTTTAAGATAACTAGTAAAGTTGCATATAAAACAGTTCTAAAAGGTGACTTTCTTGTGCATACAATAACTAGTAAAGTTGCATATAAAAATTTCTAAAAGGTGACTTTCTTGTGCATACAGTAGTTAGGGGCAGCAATAACCATAATATACAATGCCCCCAACTGTTTGGAAGATACTGAATGTATTTTTGGCAGTATGCTTCTTGTATCTGATTCATGAACATGCTTGCAGCTCACAGTGCTGTGATTTTAAAGGCTGAGAACATGGCTGAGAAAGTCGAGTGGATGGATAAGATAGGACATATCACTGGTTCTTCAAAGGTTACTTCCTCAAAGGGTGCGTCTGAATCTGGAGGTACTCCAATGAGACAAAGCCATTCAGATGGTTCACTTGTAAGTTCTGAAATATAAGTAATTCGATCTTCTTTCTTTGCAGCATACAATATTATTTAGATAGATGAGAATAATAAACCGATATATATATGAGGCTATAGCATAACTGGCATAACCAATAATAGAGAAATATCCGGAGACTCTACTATGTGTTCTGGCACTTACACAGTGACACATATTGAAGCATAAATATGTGTTGATGCATGGCTTGTTATAAAAAACATAGTTTTTCTATTAGAGAAATACTTGGAGAGATATTTATCATCCTTGCCATATCATTGTCACTGTTGTCATCATAATTATAGAGTTTTGTGTGTCTCAACTACGAGTTCGACTACATAGAATGTTATCTCTTGATTGAGCTCTAAGCAAGACTTTATCATATGTAATGTTCAGATTATTTAAATCATTTTTCATTGGCCTCCTTTTATCTTAGACATTCTACTTTAACAGATATCCATACCATCTCAACCTAATTTTGTAAATCTTTATCGCATATTGTAGTTACATCCAATTGTCTACGAATATCAATAGTTTTATTTTATCTTCGTAGTAATCTACTGATTCATCATAATATTGTCATTTTTGCTACATTAATATATGTTGCTTCCTAATAACCCAACAATACCATCAATGTGGGTCCCGGAGAAGTGTATATTATGCACAGCTTTATCTTACTTTGCAATAGGCTATTTTTGAGATTTGAATATGTGACCTTCCGGTCACATTACAGCAATTTTACCGTTGCACCAATCGGTTAATGATTTTGACTTGATTGGTGTTTTTAAAACAGTAACATTTGTTAAAATCCCGAGGAATTAAAATCTTTGGATCCGGCTGCTGTGTTACCAAGTTAAAACTGAAGTAATGCTATTAAAAGAGGAATAGTACACATAGGACCATTACATGAAAATTAAATAACAGTCAACATCCCATGCTAGATGGAATGATATATTCTAACACCTGGAATACTAAGCTTGTTGAATAAAGTCACACAACTGATGTTTTAAGATTTTTATAATGTTACTAGAAAGCTCGTTTTTCCAAGGAAGTATTGTGGATAGTGATATGGTCTACAATCTAGCAGATTATGGAACATGAAGGTTCATATTTCTTGCAATCACTATTCTTTGCTTTTAAAGATATGGATCATGATATACCCTTTTCATCGCTTGATGGCATGCTTGTGTCATTCTGTTCATGCTAGAATAGATGTATGTGCTCACATGATCATGTTCTCCCATTATTATGTGCTTCAAATGCTTTTGAGGCACTCTGTTCTTGTTATGTTTTAGATCTTAAACTGACATCAGTAAATTATAGGACACAATGGTTAGAAGGCCAGCTGATCCTGAAGAAGAACTTCGTTGGATGTCCCAAGAAGTTCGAGGTTATGTAGAGGCAGTCTTGAACAGTCTTGCTGCTAATGTACCAAAGGTAAATGCTGCCTATGAGCTGCATTGTCTTCTTGTTCGACATGTTACATCTCCTTATATCTATTTTCTGATTGAACAGGCAGTCGTGCTATGTCAAGTTGAGAAATCTAAGGAAGACATGTTAAATCAGCTGTATGGCTCAGTAAGGTTTGTTTCTTGCCATTCTTCAAATATATGCTTGCAAACTGTTACTTCTAAAAATTAGAAATTGATTATACCATTTGATACACCTGTAATTTTGGGAATAGTCATTGAGGGGGTAAGTTGTCTTACTTGTATCCAAGGGTAGGCTGGTAGGATACAGCTTTGGTTCCATATCTCTAAACAAATGATCTGGCGGAAAGTTGGAAATTCGCACTCAGTTTTTTCCTCATGATCGGTTTGTGGTGAAGGTTGTCATGACCCAAATAAACCCATTTTATGGTGCACGATAAGGGTCTGTTTACTTGGATGGAAGAAATGAGGGAGAGGAGGGAAGTGACAAATAGATGTATATGGATAATGGAGTTCCATCTGTAATTTGTCTCTTTCCCTCTCATATCTTCTAGTTTACCACGCCGACTTATGTAGTGCATGAGCAACTCGAGTGCTGATGTAGAAACATAGCAGAGTACTTGTATGTGTTGGCACATTGGTTCTGATCATAAATCACAGGTTTTTTTGCAGTAGGCTTGGATACTGATTCTTTAAGGGTTTAATACATTTGTGATCAAACATTTTAAAAGTTGATATAATAATAATGGGTAAAACATGACCATCGTTATATTTTTGAGATTGTGTAGCAGGTACACTTATCGGATGTAATCCTTTTCAACCATTTGTATTTTTTGGTCTAGTGGTCAGAGTAATGCGAAGATTGCAGAACTGCTCCAGGAAGACCAAAATGTCAAGCGTAGAAGAGAAAGGATTCAAAAGCAATCATCTCTCCTATCTAAACTGACACGTCAACTAAGCATCCATGACAACCGAGAGGCTGCTGCTAGTTGGTCTGATGGTAGCACTGCAACAGGTAACATTCCATTATTTGGTTCCTAGTCGCATCAGCTAATCCAGGTTTCACTACGAGTTAACATTGCATCTCTATTTTGGATTTCGCTTACTTTTGCCAATACCAAAACATTACTTGTTCAGGCAATGGTAAAGTGAGCAATTCAACCGAGATCAACAGTCTGACAGGTCAATTCATCGAATTGGTTGATCCAAATATGACATCATAAGCCAGTTTTATGTAAAGTTATAAAATTCAGCTTCTATATAAAAATATTAAAAATTATGCTAAAATATTACACAATCAACCTTATTGATACTGAGATTCACAGTACATTTATATTGAACTAATTCATCTTTACAACACAAAATACATGTAGAGATTAATAAAAATATTACTAAATCCTTGAAAATTATTATGAATCCATTCATCCCAGTATATCGATACTTACCATCAGATTTTTTTTGGTTTTGTTTCACTTCAACCAACTCCTGACAATTTACCTGATTTTTTTTCTCTCTGGTTCCTATAACTTTGCAACTTTGAATCTTAAGCATTAATTCGAACCGGCTTGGCTTCCAGCTCCTTGGTTAGTTGATCGAATGAACTGTTTAGTCTCATCCTCATCTAGTAGTTAACTCATTGACTTATGATCGTTTCCCATACTAATCAACTTCTGGGACATTGCACGCTAATTATTTGAGATTTGTTTGCCAATGAGCATGTATTTGTAAAAATTGCAGAAAGTAGCCCAAGGACCAAAGCTGCTGGTGATGATTGGAGATCAGCATTTGATGCTGCAGCAAATGGATCAGTTGACAGCTCACACACCGACTCGTCTAGGTCCAGAAGCAGCAGCAACCGGCGGCATGGCACCCCAACTCAGAATGGCGATGCAAATTCAGGAGCAAACTCTGGTAGTCGTCGTACTCCAAACAGATTGCCACCCGCTCCGCCACAAAGCACTTCGGCTACGTACAGATACTAGAGTCGATCCATGGATGCCTTTGGAGTTGAGTATTCCTCTGTTACTCGATTACTTCATTACCTTCAGATCCATATTTGAAATTGAAGCGAGTTCAAGTTGGAGGAGCAAAATGGAGCTACAGAATTAATCCCCCCATTTGTGGAGAAATTGATTTCTATATTCATAAGCCTATATTTAGTATTGTATGTGTGAAAGGGGATCATCAGTATACTGTGTGAATTTAGCGAGGTTTACTGCCCGTATCTGCGATATCATCGTATCCTTCATCCTGTTGATTTGTAAAGACGTTTTGACGGTAGTAGATCAGCAGACATTTCATTGTACCTAGAAACATCCTCATATGTAAATTAGTAGGGTTTTTTTTTTTTTTTTTCTTTTTTTCTTTTTGGTTTTTGTTTTTATTCCCTTTTCTCATATACTTCAGCCCTTGGGCAACAACATTAGCAGCAATAATTAGGTAGGTAATGATGTGGTTAAAATGCAAGAGGCTCCGTGGCTTTATGATGTGTTTGATTCATGTTGTCTGACCCAAATAACCAAGGGATTTAGACAATTGGGAGTCCAGTGCAGGGCGTCTGTAGCTCTGGTGTCCTACGGTAGGGAAATTCTTTGTTGGCTAAGTGTTCATCCTTACAAAAGATATAACGAATTTTGCACTGTCTACATGGGAAATTTTGTAGGCAAACAGTTTGACATCCAAGTTAAAAGAAGTTAAATTAGTCTAATTTGGTAATGTATAATACATCACTATAAGAAATGCTTAAGAATATGTGTTCGTTCCTATAAGCATTCGTATCACCATTATTTATTTATTTATTTTTGCATTGGATATGCGAGATATTATTCAACCACCTGTTTAGTGGCGATTTTATTAATACAATTTTATTTTATTTTTATTAATGAATATTTACTATTAACTATCTTACACTTTTAAACTTATTTAAAAAATAATATAGGGTGGGGCTTGATCCTTTGCCTGCTTGAGGGGCGTTGCTACTTGATAAGGATGGTCAGCGTTATCACGTGGTGCGCGCCTATTAAGTGTCCGCGCAGGTGCGCGTTTGAGGGTGTGTAGGGGATCATTCTCGTATATAAGATTATGATATGTGTTCCTCGGCGTGGGTTGTGTGCTCGAGGAGTGCGACTATGTGATAATCGAGCGCACCTCAAGTATGCATCGGAGGACACGCAAAATATATATATATATATAATCATTTTTCATCATTCAATCGATTATGATTATACAGTGAATGAAAAATACATAGTGATTTTCTATTATGACTCCTCACACCAAAGTCAAATTTATTGACAGGAAGTCGAATTCCAATTGGAATCCGATCTCGAATCGGCACCGGAGTCTGGTCGGATCGTAGTTGGATTTCGATCGGATTCTAATTGGAAAACAGTCGAATTGCGACCGTCAATGCCGCTGTCACTAGTGACCATAATCGTGAGCATTTCCGATCGGATTGCGGCCGTCAGTGCCACAACCACTGGCGACCATAATTCGATTATTTTTTGATCAAATTCTGACAGTGATCCAGTCGGCACTGGAGTTCGATCGGATCATGATCAGATTTCGATTGGGTTACGGTCAGATTATGGTCGAAAACAATTGAGATTGCGGCCACCAATGGTTGCGGCACTGACGACCACAATTGCGGTCGTTTCCGATCAAAGTTCGATCGCAATCTGACCAGAGTCCGATGTTGATCGGATCACGATCGAATTCCGATCGAAATTCGACTGTCCGTTGACGATTCGGAGCTGCTGTGCTCCATGCAGAAGGAGAAGTTACACAATGGAGATTACTGTGCATTTCGCATTTGCGCACGGGCACCACTGGCCGCAATTCGACTAAACTTCGGTGCCGACCGTGATTCGATCATTGGCGATCACAATCACGATCGAAATTCAACTGCGATCCAACCAGACTCCAGTGCCGATCAGATTCCAATCAAAATTTGACCATCCATCGATGATTCTAAGCTACCGTGATCGAGCGGAAGGAGAAATAAAAATTATTTTACATTTTCCATTTACATAGAAACACGCAAGAAACGAACACTATATATATAAGCGGCAAACCGACCGGAATAGCGACAGCCGGATTTTACTGACTTCGGCCGAATCCGACGCCGAAGGACCAGCAGCCGACGCTGCCTGGCCCGGCAAGAAATGGTCGGCCACGACGAGCCGAATCGCGGCCGAATCGGCGCCAGACCGGCAAGCATACACCGGCCGGACCGACCGATCATGGCCGACAGCGGTCTGGCATCACGGCCGCAGAAGCGGCCCGTCGTTCGCCGGCGGCCGGCACTAACCGGCAGGAAATCGGCCATCACGGATCACCATGAAGTCGGCGCCGATCGCGCTCGGCCCGGCGGTCGGCTGGGGCCGACGCGCGGGCGGGCGATCGCGGTAACGACAGGCTTCGTGGGCGGACGGACGCGAGATTCGGCGCAAGAGAGAATTTCTGATATATATATATATATATATATATATATATATATAATCCTCTTATATTCGTGTGTACGCGTGAAGAGCGCTACCACGTGATAGACAGTGGTCAGTATTGTCATATGACACGCACTTGAGAGGTACTGTGCGTGCCCATCGTACACTACACGGGTGAAAGAGAATGTATAATATTTTCAAGTCGTGTACATATATATTATATTTAAATTTATTGGAAGATGAGCATTTATTTTTTGTATTTATTTATAAAAATTACAGATTAAAACAAAAGTACAAACCAAAACATATATGCTCTACTTTTCTCAATTTGAGCAGAACAATTTTAATGTATTATACGCTTTCATCGAATGACTTATCACAAGCTGCTCGTGCAGTAGGAAAATTGCGAAAAAAAAGATTATAATTCATAAAAATTGACAATTTTCAACTTCTATTTTTTTTTATTATAAAATATCCCTAAATGTTATCATTAACTTTTTTTTTTTTACACCTATACACCCTAAATAAATCTAAAGGTGTCAATGAAAAATATTTATTTTATTTTTCTTTCAAAATCAAGGGAATTTTTTTTTCCAAAACACACAGCAAATGCATCCTGTGAAAATTTATATAGTAAAAATTGAATAAATTTGTATATTTTGCAAAAGTTGAAACTGTCAATCTAACAATTTTCATCGATTTGTTTCACGATCATTGTAAACAATTTTCATCGATTTGTTTCACGATCATTGTAAATAAGATAAATCGCAGAGGATCTTTGACTTTGACGCAAATGATATTTTAGACTCATCCATTGGGGCAAATAAATTTGTATATAATCAATACCAAGCAAATCATTTCAAACTCCAATGAGAATTTCATTCAAATTTCAAACCAATAAGCTATCTGTTATCGATTCAAGTTTCAGTATATCTATAGTTTTCTTCTGTGGCCATCATATATATCCTAAACCTTCTGCTTGCAATCAGCAGACTATCTTTAAAACAAAAAAAAAAAAAAATAAACATAAAGAGAACATTTGTAGGAACACTGACCTTGATAGTCATTGTGACACCCCATTGCGATTTGCGCGGTGTCGAAGACTGGATCGATCATCGTTTCGATCTTTATAGTAACTTGTTTCCTGCACTGCACCAAACACAATCTCTTCTGTCATCTCGGAGATTGGTTTGTAATAGTTTTGTGAAGGATCTCCATGTTTCACACACTCCTCCATCTTGTCGCGTCGACTACCAGATTCCTGGACTGCACCAAACACAATCTCCTCTGTCATCGCGGAGATTGGTTTGCAGTAGGTTTGCGGAGGATCTCCATGTTTCACAGAAGATGACTCCACATTGTCGTGCCGACTACCAGATTCCTGTACTGCACCAAACACAGTCTCTTCTGTCATCTTAGAGCTTGGTTCATAGTAGGTATCTGATCCTGAAGAATGCTGTCGATGCTTCTGCAGACGTCGCTGCGATTGTGGCACTCTGCTCCATCCGTCGAAATATGCGGTATCATGTTGTAGTTGCTGGAGCTTCTCCGGATCATTCGACATGAATGCATAGGTCTTGCACGGGGTGTGTGTGTGTATTTCCAGTGGAGGTGGTTCATCAGCAACTGCGAAATTCTCCTCGTGTCGCTCCTGTTGAGTTCCATCTTCCCTCAATGCCCGTCTACTCGAGAAGATTCGATTGAAGATTAGAGCGAGAGAGGATGCCGAAGATGCAATGAGCTCCTTGAGTGAGTCAAAGAAGCCATCTTCTCCTTCTTCCTGCCTTCCGGTTTCAGTTTCAGGTGGGATTAATGGTGGTCTGAGTGATGATTTGATTGGCTGCTGATAAGGACTTGTTGAAGATCTTCTTGTTGTAGTTTTTCGATCCTGAAAGAATCAAGTTGAGCATTATAAACTAATACCAGATGCATGATAAAGAACTGAAACGTAACATTATCAAAACTCAGTGTTCTTCAATCTTCATATAATTCATGTAAATACAAGATCCTGCAAAAAAGAACAGAAACTTAAAAGAACGAAAGCATTGTAAGTTTGTATCTCGACATGAGTTAGTATGGGTAAACTTCACAGTTGTCGGAATTATTATCGATGGCTACCGCATATACGATCCTCAGCTAGAACAGAGTGCTCGTAACCATATTGCGCAATGCTTACCTTATGGTCTATTAGGCAGGCAACATTATAGTACTAGAACATAGCAGAGCCAACTGCGATCTTTTTGCAAGCTTTAACATGGCCGTGCCCCGCAATTGTTCCCTCCTTGGCAGCAAAGCAAGCACCTCAGCTAAAATTACTTCCGCCCTCGTGCAAACATACCTTCGACCCAACCTCAGAGCTTCCATCTTGGATGAATTACATCCACCTAAAGCAGGCCAACTTTTCTTCCTAAGAAATTGTCTCCACCTCAACCGATGTGTATTCGCCACAGTGAGCAGCCCAACGATCTATCTGAACTACAGTCACTCGGAACAGATTACATAAGCCGAACTCAACTTCTACTCATCCTTTTATGTTCTTGAATTGTGGTACAGAGAAAAAAGTGTATTAGGCA
The DNA here is from genome assembly GCA_025175895.1 of Wurfbainia villosa. NCBI lineage: Eukaryota > Viridiplantae > Streptophyta > Magnoliopsida > Zingiberales > Zingiberaceae > Wurfbainia > Wurfbainia villosa. The sequence goes on along the minus strand of CM045988.1, from coordinate 98,205,703 downwards.
GGCTACTTTTAATATGTTTTAAGAACAATCATAACACATCTATAGTTATATGGTTGTTGGACTGGAGGGTTGGATCCTATATGACAAAGATAGGTCCATGGAGTATGATTCCCCAACAATGCATATAGCAGGCTCAACAAAAAAGAAAAAAAAAAAACTTATCATTCGCAGAGAAAATATCTTGTTCTTGGCATTCAACCTAATATCATCAACAAAAAGCATGCAGGGTCTAGTGGCTTGCCATACCTTAGGTGTGAGCTAGAAATTTCCATTTGTTCAGCTATCCTAGATAATATTTTGTGTTCTTCTCTCCTTTCTAAGGTAATCTAGCCTGTTTCTTTTTCAAAACTCGGTACACAAGTCACTGTTATTTTCATCTATCCATGTCCATAATTCATATATTCATAGTTAAGAAATGAAAATGCTAATGCTAACATACATTAGATGGAGATGCCGCAACAGTCCATCGCCATTGCAACAATGCAAGCATGTAACCAAAGAAAGCAGCAGCAAACAGCACTGCGATTCCTGCAACAAATTTAGTTGTCACCAAGTCATCCTGACGAAACCAAACTCTCCTTGTTCCATGTAAATTTCATGGATCGACTGAGTACTTCTTCTACATACTATCATTATGTATAGAGGAAAATGATGGACAATTAAAAAAATCTACCTAGAGAAAGCCCAGCTCCATACTGGTCTGCACAATCGTCTAAATTCAACTGGATCTCTCTGATTGCCTGATTTCCTCTGTCAACCACCAGAAGAGAGCAGCTATTACTGATATACACTACCTCAAAATCATCAGAGAATGTTGCGTCTTTAATTTGCAGACTTATACGGCCCACACTGTACGACTTTCCTGCTGCGATTGTTGTAACACCTTTCCAAACATATAATCCTGTGTTAGTTAGTATGTAGTTTAACTCTTTATTTGTTGCTCTAGTTTATTCTTTTAGTATAACTCTAATTTTTGGTGTTTTATGCCCAATGAAATCCTCAACTCACCAGTATCACTGATTTTCCTAATTGCTTTGTTCTTTGTGTCAGCAACATAAATGTTACCCTTGCCATCAACTGTGAGCCCTGTTGGACGGTTCATCCTTGCTTCGTGTGGTTTGCCATCAACATGACCACTCGAACCTTTTGTTGAACCAGCAACAAGCTTAGGCCTGTTGTCTGTCCAAAAATTTCAGACAATGGAAGTCGGTGATAATATCAGAGATTTCGTTAGTCAACAAACCACAATAAGAGCACATTTAGAACAATCATATTCGAGAATGTATACGGAACAAATACTTAAAATAACTAAACTAAAAGATTAAAAATATTATGTCGTATTTGAAGTAACCAACATCAGTATGGAAATTCTGGAATCAAACACATAACGTTAACTTATTAGCAGTTATCTTCTTTGGCTCCTTTCTAATGGAAGACAATCACAAAATTGGATCATGATGGTATCAGAACAGTGAAACCATCATCACCATCCAGCAACTATTGCTGATATTTTTCTAGACCATTACTTGGCTTCACATCCAGTAACTTCAAGTTGCAAATTACGAACGATCAAATGTTCCATCGTCAAGATATCAATCTCATATCAGAGAAAATCGAACAAGTTTCATGGAGGAAGTATCGTAGTCATAAGTCCCTGCATCTAATAGACCCATTACCTATATTACAGAAACCATTTAACACCTATAACATCCTTCTTTTTTTTTTCACATCAATAGAAAGTTTGGGTGTCTTCTTCGAGCGTCGGTTGTGTCTTGCTGTCAGTATTAACATGGATATTGAGGAGATAGATGAAGAGTTCAATCGTTAAAATCCTTATAAAATTGCATTGTAGGCCTCATTCATGATGTTTCATGTGGTATCACTGATTATATTTATGTCATGCAAATGGACACTTTGATCTTTTTGAGAGGATAAACACACTCACATTTAGACAAGGGCAAAGAAACCTTGTAGATGTTGCTGTTCTCGGAATCCAAAATCAGAAGCTCCCCTCCCGGCGTCACTTCGACGGAGAACGGCTCAATTCCATGCTTACTCCCATCGAAAACAGTGTCGATGCTGTATCCACTCTCAAACCTCACAATCGAGTGGCTCAAGATCGCTGATTAATCCAAAACACCAAATCGACTAAACAAATAGAAAGATAGATAGAAAAATCAATCTTCAAGTCTTACCAATCCTCGAATCCGACGTCGCCGACCAAAGCCGCCGCAGAAGGGCAGAAAAGAGCTTGGAGAACAACACGCCTACCAGCCCTAAAAAAAGCAAAACAGAATGATTAAAGCTCAATCTACACCCACAACTTCCCCCCTCCCACACACACACACCCACGCAAAGATAAACAAAAATATATATATCGAAATCCGCGCTCACTAGCTGGGGAAGCAGCAGAGGCGCAGCAAAACCCCGCGAAAAATACGAACAAAAGGAGCAACGCCACCATCTTCTTCCGCCTCATCACTTCCTATTCACCTCGAGAAATATAGAAAGAAAGAAAGAAAAAAAAAAATCAAAACTTGCATAGACGATGAATCAAAGTACGCACTCCAACACTAATCCATCGATACCTGTTGCAGATCCGCCTACTCCATCACTATCTTTTGGCAATGAGACAAGGGAAGAACGCCGGATCGAGGAGAGATTGAGAGGAAGAATCTGTGGTTTTTAAGCTGGCAATGAATGCGAAGTTAATGGCGAAAAGACCTTAAAAAGGGAAGCGAATGCACAATTTTTAAATTGCTCCCACTCGTTTATAATAGTTTTCAAAAATACTCCTTAATATTTATCAATTTTCTTTTTAAATCCTCGAAATTGACTTTTTTTTATTCCTTATTTTCATTTAAAAACTTTATTTTATTTTCGACTATACAAGTGCATTTAAATGAAAAACAAAATAAATATTCTTATTAATAGTTTTTTGGCACAAGACAAATTGAGATATTTTTAGCAATCAATATTAGATTAAAGTATTTTTTTTTACTAAAATGTAAAATAAAATAAATATTTCAATTTAGGCTAGTTCCTAAAAGTAAGTTTCCTTTTTTTAAAAAAATAAAAATAAAAGTTTAGGCTAAATATCACCTATCACGCAATTAATTTTTTTTCCCATTTGTATTTCGCAAAAATTAATATTGTTATTTAGATTATAACGGTAGTGTAAACATAATCCTAATTTATTAATTTTCATTTATATATAAGCAATGTACATGTGCAACATTATTATTTGCATTAGTTACTACTTAATTAGAGTATCTACAATCCATTTTCATTATAATATCCTTCATCTTATTAAAAACATATGAGATTCACTGTCACATACTCATTATAACAATATATCTCTTTTATGCACATTACATTAACATTCATTAATTATGGGTCCCACAGTTCATCCAATTATTTTAAAATTATATCATATTGAATAAAAATATTTTAAAATATTAAAATTATTTTTAATAATAATCTTACTTTTAAAAAATAATTTTATTATTTTTTAAAAATTATATTTATAATTGTTTTTTAAAAAATAAACTCGCCACGCTGTGAGCACTGAGAGAAGAAATTCGTTGTCTGTGATCTTACCTGCTTTTTTACAAAAGTTATTTTGAGTTGAACTGTGTATCTTAATCACAAGGCAACAATCTTACCGTTGTACCAAGGTTTCCTTCTATAATTGTTTAATAAATATAATTAAAACAATAAAAAAAAGATACACAGGAGAGCCAAGGGCCCACCCCACGTCTATTTGAACACGTTCAAACTGAAGGAGTGTTACCCAATGCTATTAACACCAAATGTGGTGTTATAACATTCATATTGATGAACATTGTGGATGGGTCATCATCAATATCGATATCGTCACAATAATCACTATCATCAATAAAAAAACTTTCAAGCTTGTAACAGGAATATGGAAAATTATTCGAAAATATCATTATGAAAGGAAAGTGGGAGTTTGTCGTTAGGTATTTGATAGGATCGTCCAGGTCCGGTAACTAGTCTACTTTACTCATCTAAATGACAGCTCTCTATGGTCGTATTGGCACCGAGTATATGCAAGCCATAGTTTAATGATATTGACTATTTCAATTCCGGCATCTTGTCAAACAGTTTGACCTCACTAGAAAGTAGATTAGCTACTCTTAACAGAAAAATTCAAAAGCCACTAGATGCACGAAAGGAGGGAATAGCAGTTATTTAATAGGGATTCGTATAAGGCTTCTGGAGAGAGTAAAATAAAATGGCAAAAGATGTACCATCCTGGCAAATGTCTTCTGTTGGAGCCCCACAATTATTCTGGTCATACTTACCGACCGAGATCAGATGGTATGGTTTGAGTCTGTCTGATTACTCAAATGGTCCACTTCAATCGCTGCTGCCGGTCTGATCTGATCGAATCAGTCGGTACAAAGAGATATAAGAAGTTGAAAACAAGGGGGGGAAAATGCATCCACATGGATAGGAAAGTCCGATATCTGTACAAAGTTCCACATAGGGCACACAGTACTTCACAAATGTGCCAGGTAACAAATTGCGATTACACCTCACGGAAATAAACACTTGTTACCTCGTACCATATTCGAAGAAGAAGCATATTAACTAGCAGGCGAATCATCGTGGCGAAACCCCTCTATCCGTCGATGGCCAGCAGACGATACAGAAAGCAACTAGCCACATTCTCATCATCCATGAATTCCTTTCGATTGGATTTTACTATGCCTTACCATGCAGCTAACAAAACAACGGACAGAATCTTCCACTGCCTCTCGGAATGCTTGATTGCTGCCAGGTATATTGGCGGAAAGTTTTAAAACCTAATCAGTTGGTGACGAGCAAAGTACCAGCGCAAGCACCCGTATAGCATGTTTCATTCTTCACCATTGTGAGAATCATCGATATGAGAAGTAGTGCCACGGGTGAAGCGTCCTGGGTTTCTGGTTTGAGTATGGTAATGTTCCTTGTAACTCTGCCGGGAAACATGGTGACCTTGTGCCTCTTGATCAATGTTCGAGTTCGACTGGTGATATGCATTGCTTGCCTTACTGTAAGAATCAACCGGCTGGTATTCAAAATGTGGAGTATTCTTATGTTGATCTTCAATTCTCTGAGCATTTGATTTTCCAGATGTATGCATAAAATCTCGACCCCGATATGTTGCCTCCTGTCCTCTGTTAACACGCCCATTGCGATGTCTATATTGGTGCGGTGGAGAAATTTGATTTTCAGGCTGAGGATTCACATCTCCAACTGGTCTTCTGCTATGCATCTGCTCCACTGATGAAGCAGAGTTACGAGACTGATCTTTCTGGTTCAGGGTATTGATAGTCTCATTGCTTGGGTGGTTACTCCCAGTGCCAGGATAACTGAACTTCTCAGCTCTGCCATCATGATAGAAGTTTGGTTGCCCTCCAGTGCTCCTACCTTTCTGAATTTGAGACTTCGGTTTCCAGTGAGAAGTAACAACATGCTCACCCACAACATTCTTACCATTATCATTTATGAAATTTCTCACATCATTCTCACTTGTATCTAAATTGAGAGGATTGACACTATTTTTATCGTTTGTTTTGTTCTTGGAATTATGATCATCAGCAGTCCCATAATTGCTTCCTGTAACTCTGTGAGCTTGTTGATGTTTTTGCATGCTTCTGATCCCCTGATCTTTAGTCAGGACAGGAGCCACAACTGCATTTTGCTGCACGAGATTGTCACCACTCTCCCAGCCATCAGATCTTACCTGTTCTGGCAATGGTAGGTGGTGACTGGAACTCTTGTCAAAAGTTTTGGTAGTATCAGAAGGTTGCACATTTTCATTTGAAGCCTGTGAAGGAATAAAAGTATCAGCTGAATTCCTCTGACGCCAAGAGGAATGAACCCTACCACGCCTGCCAGGCTTATTGTCCTCTGTCTTCTTTGTATCAGCACCAAATTCAGATGAGCCATCAAATTTACCTGGCCCAATTTTGGAATCCAAATAAGGTTTCTCAGGCATCTCATCTGAAGTCAATTGACTGAGATGGGTTGAAGACTTTTGAGCGTACTCCTGCTGCAAGTGCTCTTTGGCGACAGGTTTTTTAGGAACATATCTCTCCATCTCAGCCCTCTTTGTTTTTGTTCCACTGATATCATTCACAATCTGTAAAGAAGAATCAGAGATATTTCCTATTATACTATTCGGCTGGATTTCCTCCGGTTGCTCAATCTTATTTGCAGGCTTTATAGGTGCCCAGATGACAGTCTCACTTCCATGAACCTTATCAGTAGGCCTAATTGCCTGATGGTTTCTTGCCATCTTTCTAGATGGCTGGGGCCTCCAATGGTTGTTCGTCCTGCCTTGTCCTTCGTCAACAACTTTAGAAGAGCCTTGGTGAGAGTGTTGTAATATGCCATCACCACGCTCCTGACCACTACCATGGTCAGAAGAAATTAGGGCAGGAACTGATGAAGTTTCCATAACTGGTAGTGTAGGATGAAGCTTAGAACTCTCACTTGGGTATTCTTCAACCTTTTCATTTGAATGTGTTGATGTGCTAGAGCCAAACAAAGTATCATCCTTGTTCCTATTCCTCATGTTTCTATGATTTTTTTTCTTCTGTTGCAGAGAAGTATCCCCATTATGCGGCAATATATCAACACTTGATGCAGGTGCATTGACTTCAACAGGCTTTTGTGAGTTCTCTTTCTTCTCGCTAGTGAATTGCATTTCATCTGATTTACTCTCCCGTACACTCTCATCAAGAAGCTTCGAACCTGCATTGTCCCTCATCGTTGACTTCTCACCTGAGTTTTTCTCCAGTGGAAGCTTCTGCCTTCTTCGGTATCCCACTGGTCTGTGCTTGGAACCACTGGAAGCATTAAACTGTGAACCTTCTTGGGCCGTGACTTCTGCAGTGTTTGTATGATGCTCCATTGAAAGAGTAGGAATACTACCAGATCTACAATCTTGGGCAACTGTTTCTAGAGTCTGAGAAACAGAATCAGAAGGCAAAGAAACTACAGGTCCAACTTTGTTATACTCATTTGCCTGTAGAGGCATATCCACTGCAGAGAGGGTAACATTTGAAGCTATATCTGTTCCAGGATCTTCTTGCTGCTGCAGATTATGACTGAGGGATGATACCTCATTTGACTTAGATTTCATGCTCAATGCTGCTGAGCGTCTATTCAGTTCTTCCAACTTTGCAAGAGCTTTTGCTTTTTGCTCCCTTATTCTCTCCTCCTCCTGTTTCTGTAACTGCTTTGCACGTTGAGCAGCCAACTCTTTCATTTTAGCACGCTAGCAGACAAGCCAGAAAAATGACATCAAAAACATTTATCCATGCATCAATATCATTTTTCAAAAAGATAGAAAATAAAATGTTGGTTTTTTATCAAGATTCAATGAACATTGTATTCTTTCATACATAAAACATCTAATACCATCTGGTACTTCTGGTAACTCATGAACCTACCAATTCATTTAGATCTTCTAGAGTACATTACGTTTGCCTTGCAAAAGTTTAGGAGACAAATAGGAACAAGATGAATATAAGCTTAGTTACTATAAATAAATATGGAGCAAAAGCTAGTGAATTTATCAAAATGAATTCATCTGAAAACAACGTCCTCAAGTTGTAATGATGTGTTCCATCTATAGTTGCAGCTTATATTTTTGCTAATACATTTTATTTCATACTGAATTTCAAATATATACACACCCAAAACCGAATCCATACTTGCTCTATCGACTCATTCATCGATGCAAAAAGATGATAACAATCACCCTGCGTGCCCCTCAATGTCGGCTCCATAGTAGTATGAAAGGAGGTAAATTACGTGGTCAGCTTGTAACCGCCACGTGGCCACTCAAGTGGAAGGATTTTTTTTCCCCTATGGGCATGCTGCCCGTCAGAAATTGATCCTTGCACCATTGATGCAAATCTGCCACTTGATGACCATCGTGATGCGATACGCCCATTGGGGTGCTCTATCAATTCATTCATAATATAAGAAACAGTAGATGATCTTGACATTGGCATGGCTTATATGCTCACATATGTTATAAATCATTGAAAACCATTATAAGAAGCGATTAACACAATTTTAGTGTACAGATAATAACAGCATTTGCATGTGGAGAATTATATATTCAAATATGTGCATCTATTAAAAAACAATCTTTCACACAAAAATTATTAAGAATAAACCTCTTATAGTTCACAGTAATTCTATCTATTTTCTGTTGAAATCAGAGGTGCTGAACTATATCTGTATGTCATTCATAAATCAAGCAGAAATCATCCAGAGCTGATGAAAGTCAAAATTTTGTATATGGCGTCTAACTTGTACCTATCACTTCCAAAAAAATAAAAAACAAAAAAGAAGAAGAAAGATGCACGATTTGCGGGAAGCAATTAGCAGTTATTTGTCAACTAACTGTAATGTACATTACTTGGAACTCAGTTAGAACTTTGATAAATGCCCTATGTATCCCCAGTTTTGCTACACAACATTTACCAAATTAGAGAACGTCACTGACCTGGTTTTTGTGATCAAGTGAATCTGAATATGCATCTTCAATAACAGTTTTTTCCATGGGAACAACAAAAGGCCCTTTTTCAGATGATTCTCTTGTCAGCTCGCCATCAGTTTGATTATCTAACCTTGAGTTGGAACAATAATCGCCCTTGCCAAGTGCAGAGTTGGCTCCTTTTGAAACACAAGAACCTAATTCAATGGGCTTCAGGTCATTGGAGTCTGACTGTCCAGAAACAACTGTTGAATCCATGGTGTGCGTGTCCAAAGAATTCCCCTCCAAAAAACTTGGGATAGCAATACCCCTAGCTTTGGTAGAATGTTCAGGTCTTGCATTGGCAACTTTTGGTTGTTTTAATCTCTCTTGTTTAGATGGCAATCCTCCAACTATGCTGTGGTTTTCAGCACTTCTAACTTTGTTATTTAAGCCTTCTATTTTTTCGATCAGTGCAATGTTTTTTCTGGTAGCTGAATTAGGTTTCCAATCATGGACCGGTCGAATAGAAATATTTGGTTCTCTCCTAAGTATGCCTTCAGATGTCCTACGGGAATTTATTTCCAAATTAGAGATAATAGGATTTGAAGGCTGACACATCCCATCACCGGCTACCTTCAGTGATGCTTGGTGATCACTTACCAGATTCATGTCATTGGCAATTTCATTCTTGCTGCTACCTGCAGACTGTTCACTCTCCTTAGATATGGATGCTTCAGGTTTACTTTCAACATGACATTGTGTTGAAGTAGGTGATGAAGATTCACTATGGGTCTTTGTTTGTGCAACTTTATATGCTAAGTCACCTTGTGGTTTTAGCAAGACCTTATAGGGCCCTTGAAAAGGAGCATGAGCTCTGTCAGATGGTACGTGCACTTCCACCTTTTGTGTGGCATCCCCACCGAGACTATTTTGAAACTCATCCGAGGTTATGTTACCACTGGAGTTAGGAGATTGTTTATAGACACTCGGTTGAATAGCCACTCCTGAAGGCATGTGTTGTTCACCAGAACTGCAAAAGGTTGCTTTATGATAGCCATAATATCCATCATAAGGAACAGGTGCATGGTAGGGCCCAGGCATGGCAGGAATAACAGGGTGGCTAGGAAACATGTATGGATTAGGCAGCACTTGGGGGCGATATACCTCTCCAGTTGTAGGGTGGTACTGAGGAGGCCCATTACCTGGTCTCAAGGCTGCCTCTGAGTTGGGTGGAAATGGACGAGGATAGCACATAAAAGGAGGATCAACAGGAAAACTACCAGGGGGCCCTGCTGGTCGATATGGACTGACTAGAGCCCCTCTGTACCAAACTTTGTCAGGTGCGTGCATTGCAGAACTATGCCAAGAATCAAACTGACTTGGTGTCATATTCAAGCTTTTTTGTGGTTGTGCCTGCTGTGAATTATTATTATTCAATTCGGGGTTATGTGAGGCAGCACCTCCAGAAGACGAGTTTCTCCCAGTTCTAGGAGCACTGACATCCTCTTGATCCTTGCAGATATCTCCTGAATTCACAAAGCATATCTTGAGTCCTATTAGCAAAATAATAGACTTAAAAACCATGCAAGCTAATTCATCTTCACTCACCATTAGAAGAATTTAGGGTTTCATTGGATCGGAGAGTACCAGAAGATGCATCAGAATGTTCTTGGAAAGTGTGACCTGCTAATCAGAGTTGTAAAAGATAATCAGAGTAAATGTTGCTGGTAAAAGATACAAATCTTATTTACATTGATGTTCAATTATATTTTTGCATGAAATTAAGTTTGAATATTGAAGAGAAAAATAAAGGTGAATCTACTATCAGCCGACAACGGAATTTATTTTTTTGTTTTTTCTTAATAAAAAGGAGTTTTTAATGAGACAAACAACAGAATACCACATGATTAACTATGACATAGCCTAATCTACAAGCTACAAAACATTCCAGTCATTTACTTGAGTCAATGAAAGAGCTATCCTGTTGGAATGTCAAGGCATCATCATTGTGTCTTTGTAACATTATGGCAATTGAACAGCCACAACAAAAAAGTCCCCTACAAATAAGTATTAAATTTTTTTTAAAATTTCAGCATGTCAATTATTTCAGTAACCGGATCAGTATGGTCCTGAAGCGTTTAAAGTTTCAGACCAACACCAATCTCAATGATCTGGAGGATAGGTGATATACCCATAATGTGCTACAGCAACACTAGGTAAGGTCAAATGTAGGCCCTGACATCATGACGGCAGATTACATCACAATGCATTAGATCCAGATTGCACCTTGCAATCACTGCATAGTCTTATCAGCAAGAACTTCCTAATCAACAATAAAGAATTACTATTAACCACGAACAAACTAACTAACGAATTCCATTTACCCATAAATGTTAGCCTGTTACACTTTAAACCTAAATGGATAAACAAGGATTGAGAAGGATTCAATTATGCCAACCACATGTACTTCCTCTTCTCCTTCATTTTCTTCTTCTGTTATACTAATTGCTAACACACAAAGCAACGAAATGAAAATAAGGTGTGATTGCTAACTTCAAGGTTACTGGAGAAGGATTATGTCTGGAAGCACTAACCTTTAGAAACTCTTCTCTTCTATCATTCATTTTTAGATCAATTCTTCTTTTTATTACATTCACTTCTGCTAAAGCTTCGACAAACCACAAACCAAGTAAATATTTATTTAATTTTCCTGGTAATTGGAAATCTGAACATCACATGCATACACAATTCGTATACAAGCTTCATTAATCCATCAAGTAAAAATCACTTAGATGCTCTTGAACTACCAGTCAGAAGTGAGCCATAAATTATCTAGATTGCACCTCATCACAGAATTTAGCATGAATATTATGATATAAAATTGATATAAAAATTTAACCCCAAAATGCTAATTTTCTATTGAATTTAATTAGCAAATGACTAATGACTTAATCCAAAAGCTATAACTGTTAAAAAAAACTCAATTTATATATTTATATTCTTGTTATTGTCTCTTTATATGCAAGTGGGCCAGCAGGTAGGCCTACATGTGAACTATGGAGTATATTTTGACTTTGGACAAAACTCAAGGAAGTCACAACTAGCACAGTTGACTACGTAGATCTCCTCCCTCAATTAAACCCAATGCAAGAATCATCATCATCATCTATCTGTATTTGTCCCAACTATTAGAGTTTGTCTAGAAGAATCTTGTCCCCATTCTATGCAAGGATATATTATGGATATCTTAAATCACATAATTTCATTGGCCAATGGCCAACCACCTGTCTATAAAGCACGAACTGAGAAAAAAACAATATATTTATATTATTAAACAACTTGGTTTATGAGATTTAAACACAGAGCATATAAAAAATATAGTCACCTTGCTGATCATCAATTCTTTTCTCGGAGCCTAGTGTTGGAAAGTCTCCAGAACTGAGAGAAAATTCGTGATTTATTGCCGATGCAATACCCTAATCCATATAAAACCAACTTAAATATGAGAAGAAAAAAATAATTTCAGAAAACAAAAAAATTAAGTATTTCACACCACATTAAGGAGGCACAAGCGCAGATGCCACAAGGTATACTAGAAACGTGTGCAAAACAGATTTGAAGATAGGGAAGTACCAATTTGTCAGCAGTTTTTGGAGACCCCCATGCAACTGCAGGGTCTGCTACATTTTCTGCAAATCGAGACAATTGGGAGCTACCTGGCCTTGTTTCTGCACTTCGTGGACGAGCTGCAATGATTGGCCTTGTTTCTGCACTCCTAGGACGAGATGCAAGCACTGGTGCCTGATTTGAGGGTAATAATCCAGATGCAGTTGATGGGCGTGAATTTGAACCCCAAGCATTTGAGGAGTCTTGGGATCTATCACTGCCTGCTGTCGATGGCCTCGTTCCACTTCCACCAGATGATGGACGACCACTATTATGACATGGTGAACCAGTACTTCCATCAGTTTTAGGGGATAATAGAGTTGATGAGGCCCACACATTCGAAGTTGCTGAAGAAGGTCGACTTCCCCAAGTAAGGGTGCCCCTAAATATCAATCAGCAATCACCATGGAAGAAGAATAAACTGTGTCACTCTACAACAGCAGTATATACTAAAAAAACAAAAATTCAAGAAAACAATAAGCTCACTTTGGAACAATTTCCACATTTGGATCTAGACCATTGTTCTCCGACCTTCAAAAATGGTCAATATTTAGGTACACAAACTTAGCCAAGATGCATAATTAAAATTATGACTTGAAATGATACCACGTTGTTACCTTTGACTAGGTAAATTGATGGGTTTTGGCACTTTGCCCAAGATAGTCATACCTGACTTTCGTGCAGAAGCCCATCTGAGAATTGACCATAAAAAAAAACAATGATTAATGAGAACTACAAAATCACAAGAATGTTTGGAGGTAAATAAGATCACAAGATTATATTGATTACCATGACAAAACTACAAGCAAGACTTGAGCAAGTGTAATCATCTAATACACAAATATGTTATGGTCAATCATTTAGGCTAGTACCCTTCACTCTCAGTAAGTATTTCCAAGAGATTAAGGTCTCAGTACTTTTCAGATAGTGAGGACCATGAGTAAACTTAGGTGGCTGTTTTCCTATCAAGTATCAACCCTGGAATCAGAAAAAGGTACAAGGAGGTTGGAGGAGAAAATTAGGGAAACATAGAATGGCGATAAGAAAAAGGAAGAAAGTTTCAAGGAGGAGATTCATTAGCTCTGAAAATTAACCACTTAGACATTACTGGACTACATCCTAAGTCCAATGAATAAACGATCAAAGGAGAAGGAAAACAATGGAAAAGGCAAACACCGTGACAAGGAGAAAACATTCTAAGACCAGATTAATGCTCTGAACTACATAAGATTTCTCTTCAATAGAGTGTAACTTTGCATTACATTTACAACTGTGACCATTAACAAAGCATTGAGACCATAACGAGGCCTACTGCTATCTCCAATGTTCCACAGAGATGCATCTAGTAAAATGGAGCTGCACTCACATATAACAGTTACAATTTTCTCTTCTTCACAATAATTGCAATATATATATATATATATATAAAAACAAATGTTTGAACTTAAAAAAGGAAGATGAAATCAAGAATAAAGGTTGAACTAAAATAACAAATGATCAACCTTCGATCTCCTGATGAAATATTTGAAGCCATATAGTAATGGACACTCCTGGATCATCAATATGTATGCCAATCACTACCTGAAAGCCAGATCCAAACATAAACACTTATACTAGGAAAACATCAACATACTTGAAGAAAACTGAAATGGCTTGATTCTTTAAGGAAATTAGTCAAAGCTAACATTGTTTTTTTGGGAAAGTCATCCAGAAATTAATGGGGGATATTAAAAAGATATTTGAGGAAAATAAACCCATAAATGACGATGTGATATTGAAAAGTTTCTATATCGTGACTAATTGAAATTCAACTGAGAAGGACACTGGTGTACCATATGGTTGTTATGTAAGCCTAAAACAACACTATAATCACTGTTATGACCAAATGAATGGTCCAGTTCTCTATGTTTTCTCTGCTATGAAAGGCAAACATCATTATGATCATCAAGTCATGTTTGTCCTAACCATTTGGAGCCTGCAACATGAATCTCATCCCCCCCTTCAGCTCTCCCTCTACCCCTTAAATTCCAAATTGATACAAGTTTATTAATTATAGAAACTGTTAAATACAACCAGTACCTCTCAAAAAAAAAAAAAAAATTGCACCATTTCACATAATTTTCAATACAAGATCTTCGAGGGCAACCAAACCTATCTGCAAAGAAAATTGACACAAGGAAACAACTTCAAAAATGGTTATCCTAAGTCCTAACCTCAAAACATCCTGCAAATTATGAAAATTAGGAAACTAAGTAAGAACCACAAGGATTTTGTGAACTTTTGCATTGGCATATAATATAGCCAATTATTATAGTCACTTAAAATAGCATATGTATTACAAGGGTAAAATATTCTCATTCATCATCCCCCCTTATCCATGATCCATGACCCAAGTACAGGTAAGCACCTAGTAATCTAGGATGTCTTCTTATGCTGATCAAAGAAAAGAAGACATGTGAAACCTACAACAAAAAGGGGTTCGTGTGCAGTTTAAGGATTACACAGACAAATGAATTGTTTATGTAGATCATATAATCCTGTAAAGACTATGTCTTGCGTGTGATCCAGTTACAATAGGTATTGAAATATATATATATAATCGCAGAAGCAAACAAAACTGCAATTAGAAAAAGAGCAAGATGTATTAAATCACACAGTCTCATCTATGATTTTGCTAAATCTTTCTCTACCCGTGAGATCAACATTATAGGATAAGAAGTAGAAATAGGCCTACTTTTGGTGCCAAATTGTTTCAATTAGATATTACCTAAGATATTTCATTCCATGACTACAGTTAAATAATGGACCAATGCAAAATTTGGTGATTTGTTGAACTGATGCTAAAACATATTGAATGTATGGGATGGGCACAATCACTCTTGAGGAAATGTCCTTTGCATCCATAACTGAAATTACTAGTAACAGATCAACCAGAGAAAAAATCGATGCGCACAAGAAACCCATCTCTCACACATTAACCCGCTGCAGCACATCGCATCCCTGCTTGAGTTTCTCGATAAGCTGAACAAGGATTCGATAACAAATTCGAGAAGAAAAAAGGTAGATCCAGGACCACGACCACGAAATACTCCGATCCTCCAAAATCGTAACCGTACCAAAGTATCTTTGGTTTTAACCCTAGATTCGAAGAAGCGCCGCGATCGATACCTTCTTCGCGTGACGGAATGCGGCGAGAGCCTAGTGGATTGGTTTCCAGACGATCACGGCGGCGCGGGAACGACGGGGCCTAAGGGGACGGCGGAAATCGCCGGAGGCGGAAAGGCGAGAGAGAGAGAAGGAAGGGGAAACGATTGACGACGAGAGAAGACGGGAGAGAAGGAGAGAAGGAAGGAAACGGGTAGGGTAGAGAATAATATAAAGCGAATTGGCGACGTGTGATGTTTCTATTGGTGTAAATAGTGTTTGATGTAACCCGCGTGACAGGTAAACATAAAGTTGTGTTCTTTGCGACGACGCATGGGATGTGCATGTTTTGCGCATCCTACGGCCATCGTACCTCGCCACGTGGCCCTGTTGTTTTATTTTTAATTCAAAAAAAAAAACTTCGCGTAATTGGTATTTTCAAAAACGCCTAAAAAATATTTTCTAATATATATATATACACACACGAGTTTTATATGTTGAGCGTCGTTCGCTGCGCTCCTCATGGGCGACGATTTTTCCGTCGTTCAATCGATAGCGATTTAAATGAAAAATGCACAGTGCTTCTTCTGCTGTGATTTTTTTCGCCCGCAGCTCGATTTCGTCGACGGCCAATCGGATTCTGATTGGAATTCAATCGTGATTCAGGCGACACCGAAGTTCGATCCAATCGCGATCGGATTCCGACCGAATTACGGTCGAAAACGTCCGCGATTGCTGCCACCAGTGGTCGGATCGCAATCAGATTCCGATCGAATTACGGCCGGAAACAGTCGCAATCCGGTTGGACTTCGGTACTGATCGGACTCCGATGCCGACAGGATCGCGATCGGATTTCGATCGGAATCCAACCGGCCACCGACACCAGAGTTCGGCCGAAAACAACCGCAATTGCGATCGTTTCGCCCGTAATCCAACCCTGATCTTGGCGTACTTCGATGTCGATCGATCACCGACAAAATTGAGCTACGGGCGGAAGAAATCACGGGGGATGAAGCACGGTGTATTTCTCATTTACTCTGTAATCGTGATCGATCAAACGGTGAAAAAATTATCACGCATGAGACGCACAGCGAACGGTGCTCAACGTATCAAACTATATATATATATATATATATATATATATATATATATATATATATATATATATATATATAGGCATCGTCGCCACACCGTTCGGCCCCCGTCGGTCGTCGGACCGGGCACGATCGACGCGCAACTCACCGGCGGTTCGACAAGGCTCGGATTCTGGCCAGTTAGCACCCAAAATCTGATGCAAATCGGTCGGAAATGATCAAAACACGAGGCCAGCAGTGGCGCGACCACTGTCGGTCGCGATCAAGCGGGATTCCGACCGAATTGTTGTCGGAATCCGACGTCGGACGGGCCGGCGTCGCCTGTCGATCCGTCCGTCATCGGATTCCACCCGCAATTGGATTGGAATCTAGCCCGATCACGGTCCAAATCGGGCGCCCAATTCTGGCGACCGATTTCGGCCGCCATTCGGTCGGGCGGCGGCCGAATCACGGTCGACCAAGTATAGCGGTCCGTCCGACGTCGACTGTCGGTTCATCCGACGTCGGATTTCGATCACGATTCGTTCGGAATCCGGCCCGATCACGGCCGACAATGGCCGCACTACTGCTGCCCGCGTGTTTTGGTCATTTTCGATTGGTTTGCGTCGGATTCCGAGCGCTAATCAGCCAGAATCCGAGCCCCGCTAGACCGCCAGCGAGTTGCGTGTCGATAGCGCCTGGTCCGGCGACCGGTGGAGGTCGGACGACGCGGCGACGATGCTTGCACCGTGCATGACTCATGCGTGAAGCGCACGGACGCGCAGGAGATCGTATATACTATTTTTTTTACATAAATTGATAAATTTATTTTTCGTATTTTATTTTTATTATCATGTCAAAAAATAATATTTGAATTTAACTAACTTTTAGTTCCTTACCTCCCAAATCTATTTAAATTTAATGAAAAAAACTTAAATATATATATTTATTTAGCTTGTTAATTTATAGATTATGAATCATATTTATCAATAAAAATTTTATCGAATTTATAATATTCAAATTACTAATTGTAACGCCCTTAGTCTTTCCACTCTCTATTAGGAGAGATGTCCCTACTTTACTATCTGTTTCTTAAATTCTTCTTTATCTTACTCTAATACCAGCTGTACCACCCCTCCCATAAGGGAGAGATCGTTACAGATTTCGTACTTTCTACTCTAACTCTGACGCTATACTTTAATCATCACACCATGTTACTATCATTCCTCAATTCGAGCAATATACTAACGCAATATGCTAACAATTAAAATAATCATAAGGACCTTGACATCACTTAAATAATACCATTTCAAGATCTTCATATAACATGCAAGTGTTAAGACTACCCAACATGACTCTAGCATTCTTTGGTCTCAATCATAAACAGTCCAATTGAACTTCAACAATATAAAAAAAAACAATTAGAAACTTAAAATCTAGTTTAGACATCTGCACTTAGGATCTTTTATTTCCACTGTTCCATCGCTACACACTCCAAGCACTTCATCCGCTGTCACCTTACTGAAGCTTTTCTTTACCTTTATCTGCAGTATAAGGAAATGCAAACTGTAAGCAATATCGCTTAGTAAGTACTTTCTATGCTCACAAAAATATGCAACGTATGAAATCATTTAACTAGTTCTCTTACCCTTGATATATTGATACACATGTAAGCATAACTGGAAATCATAACTTTGAATATATGTCTCTTGTATAAACCATGCTCTTAAGTATTTTAAAACTTGTAAACAGTGTATCTGAACTAGAATGATTAACTTTAAAAACTTTTACTTGTACTTATACTGATATTTCAAACTAATAATCATTCTGAATATGGGCCCGGCATAGTACCAATGTGCGCTTTCCTAATAGGCCGGGGTGACTAACCACCAAATCTACTAGGGAAACTGAAACTGAGGGTCTTGGCCCGTGGGCGAAACTGGTGCCCAATACATGCCCTGTCAAAAGTAAAATACTTCCTTTGTACTTATATTCTTATACATACCGAAAAAAAATGTTCTTAATCCCCTAAACCACGAATAGGGAGCACCATAAAGTTCATTATGCTCTTGACCCCAAAATTGAAATGGGTAACATACTGAAGATCGTTGTGCTCTTATTCCCCAGTTCGAATGGGGAGCATCTTTAAATTTTCTTTATAAAGGAAATATTTTTACATCTTACTCTACACCATGCATATAATTGTATGTTACAACTCATCTACAACATGCATGATCATAAATCACATTCTTATCATGGATCTAAACATGATACTAAATCAAACATGACATAAACAGGTAAAAATCATATATAACTGAAAATAACATGCACATAAAAATATACCAATGACATACGATAACTACTTATACTGCAGGTGAGCAATACTTACATCATATACTTTTTCATCAATTTATACCGTTAGATTTCGTAAAGAAAAGATCTCCTATGTATTCATTTGCTTTAGCGTGAACCTCTACCAAGTCCTTGAAGAGATCCCTCTTGAAAAATCCCCTTTTGAATTATTCAAAAAGAAGACAAGCGGCGGCAGGAAAAACGAGAGGGAGAGAGAGAGACGGTTGGAAAAACGAGAGGGAGAGAGAGAGCCGACTGAAAAAAAAATGAGAGGGAGAGAAAGAGGCGACTGGAAAAACGAGAGGGAGAGAGAGAGGTGACTGAAAAAAAAAATGAGAGGGAGAGAGAGGCGACTGGGAAAAAACGAGAGAGAGAGGGAGAGAGAGAAGAGGAGGGTTGATTTCTGCGTAAATTAGGAATATATATATTAGGATTTTTCTTAACCTAATTACTCTTTTAAATAATTAGTCAAATTAATCAATCTCTTTTTTTTTCACCCATAGATATATTTTTTCCCTCCTATTCTTATTTTTATTTTTATTTTTAAATAAATAAAAGTATCGAAACTAAAATTTGAGCAATTACACTAACCAAATAAAATAAATTTAAAATTATAAAAAGTTTAAATAAATATATTCAAATTAAAAGCTCGATAATAAAGTTTAAACTTAAAAAGAAAGATCAAGCCAAATCAAAGTAATATTTCAACTGGATTATCTTATTAAATAATTTCAAATAATATATAGTTTGATTCAACTTAATTTGTTTAAAGTCTTAACTATTTTCTAATAGACGGATGGAAACTAAACAAGAAAAGGGTGGTGCATTTTTATTAATATTTTAGTAAGGATATGGAAATTTTTTATTTTTTCATTAAAAAAAATTGTTTGGAATTTTGACGATAATTTTAAATAATATATTTTGACTAGTTTGTTTCAATGTTAGACAGGTCAAAATCCAAAAGGTCAAAGAAATCTAGCTAACTTCAGCAAATAAAGATAATATATTTTAGACTAATGTTATTTTGTATTTTTCTAATAGATCCATTAAATTCAAAAGGATAGAGAGATTTTGGTTTTTTCATTAAAAAAATAATTTTGTTTGGATTTTTTTTTTTTTGCGAAGAGAATAGTTGGATCATTTTTGAATCCTTTGATAGGAAAAAATAAATAAATAATAGTTAAAAAATAAAATTTTATATAAAATCTTTTTTGTTTTTTTTTGGCTTTTTGAAAGGAAACCAAGGGGAAATTAAATAGCTTTGGAGGAAATTTTTATTTGGTAACATTTAATATAATTATTTGTTAAATATAAGTCATTTAATTTTATTTATTAAAATCGATTAAAATTTCTTATGAAAAATTATTTTATACTTTATTTTCAAATTATAAAAAAAGGGAGATGATGCAATGACATAAAAATACTAAGAAAAGGAAGAAAGGTGAAATAAAATTTAATGAAATCATGTGTCTAAGTTTTAAAAGTAATTTTATAAAAAAAAATATTAATTATTAATGAGCATATCAATATATATTTTTTTAATTTACTAGACAAACCTAACTTGGTCATTAAATCAAATTTTTCACCCATAAAAAAAATCAAAATTCATTGTCTAATTTAACTTTGGTCAGAAAAAAATTATAAATTATTAGTCAAATTTTTTAAAAAATATAAATTACTAATAAATATCATTTGGACTCTGAAAAGTAAAAAATAATGAATTTAATTTAATTTTGACTAGTAAAAAATTGAAAAATTAAATATTATCAAGAAATCTAATTTTCACACGTCAAAAATTTAAAATTACTGACCAATATAAATTTAATTAGTAAATAAAAATTATCAATCAAATTTATTTTTAACTCTTGTTTGGGAGGAGGCGATCAAGATTCATACTAATGAAAGGAAAAGAAAAGATAAAGTTAAAATTTTCTTTATCTTTTCCTCCCCTTTCTTACACCGCATTTGAGGCGTAAGAATTCATGAGTAAGGAAGACTCTTTAAGCTCCCTTTGAGAAAGCGCGAGGGATCTATAAGTAATAGAGTGGTAAAGGTAAATAGAATTGTAAATGGGTCAAGCTAAGTTAAATTTTATAGTGTTTAGATTTATTTAATAAGATAATCAAGTTAAGCCAAGGTAAGTAAATCTAAAAATAATCAAACTATTGAAAAATTTGTTCAAGCTCGACTTGATTTTTTTTATAGATTGAGTTTGATTTGAATTTAAATTGAGTTTGCCTTGTTTATTGGGTATCAAGCTTCTAATCAAGTTCGATTCGGAGGCAGACTGATAGGAACCGCTAGGTTGACGGATTCCAATCTTTTTTATCAAATAATCTATTAAAGACTGAATTAATTCATCATAAATTTAATATTTAACAGAAAATGGAGAAAATAGATCGCTAATTAGGTGAGTTAGTATGTGGACCATATAAAAAAAAAAGATATTTTTAAAAATATTTTTTCATTTCTTCTAAAAATAAATTATCGAGTATGAGAAATTAAATTAAATTTATTTAATATAATAAATATATATTTTTTTTAAAAAAATTGTATTAGAGAAGAATTTTAAATTCAAGTTTATCATGGATCGAACCGACGGACCAATCGAAATAGACGGCTCAACCCGCGTGCCCGCCGTCTCTGCTCCGCTCTCGCTCCTCTCCCGCTCGACGCGACGGCGGCTGCTGCCGATGAAGGTGAGTTCAAACCCTAAATCATGCTGTTACTTTGTGTTTTAATTTGTGTTTTTTTTTGTTGGTGCGATTAGTCTTTCCCTTGTGAAGATCATGGTCAGCGCTGCCAATTCCTGCATTGAAATATGAAATTTCCAGTTTTCTTTAGATTCGCTAGGTTGCCGTTCTCTGTACTAGTTTTTATCACCCTTTCTCTTCCAAGTGAAAGATCGTGGAAAGCATCCAGTTCGGGCCGAATCTATCTGAGCGTAGTTGGATGCGCCATGTTGTTCGCGACTAGTAGAAAAATACGCAATCCGTCACCGCTAGGCGTGTGAATGTGTGAATGAACTCGACTAAGTAGTCTATTTCTTGTGTCTGATTCCAAGTTACTTTTCTAAGTTTGAACTTGGAAAGCTTTATTTTCTAGTTACGCGTTTGGCTTATTTTTTTTTTTTTTGTATTGGTGTCATGTGATAACTGGGAATGGTTATGTGATATGGACTAGTATTGATAGTGATGATCTCAGCTACTTTAAACTTAGATCTTAAACTGTTGTACGTGTAATTAAGGACAACCTAGTATATGACCGTAATCTGAAATAGATATTAAATTAGGACAATGATCAATAGGTTTGAATTTGCTTAATCTGATTAATTAAGCCTTTGATCCAACTGATGGAAACATTTCATTGTTTTTTTTTTTTCATTTTACAAGTATGATCACGCTTGCATTAGTGTTCATATTGTTTCTATTGCATACTTTAGATTGCTTTTCCCTTTATGTTCGGGTCCTGACATGGTAATTACTAGTGAATAACATTCCTATAGGAAGAAGTCTAGAGGGAGCTCAATCCAACTCGAAATGCCAAGGCGCTTAGATGGGTCCCCTTTTGGAGATGTGAAACTAGGAAGAGGACTTTTATCCTTTGTTTCACTCCCTACTTTCCCTAACATGTAAGTTTGTGCTTGTTGGGAGTATGGGGAATACAATCAAAGTCCTACATTGGTAAGACATGGAAAAAGATCATATGCTTATAAGATAAAAAGATATCTCCATTGGAATCAGGCCTTTTGGGTAAAGTCCAAAAACAAAACCATGAGAGCTTAGACTTAAAGTGGACAATATCATGTCATTGTGGAGATATGTGAATCTTATAGGCACTAACAGTGCTCAGCTATGCTAATGTTGTGTTTGCTCTAATGGAGAGGAATTGATTTCCGTGGCTTCAATTCCATTCCATACAATATGGCCTATTACTGCTTTGAAGAGGAGTCTTGATGTAATAGTAAAGTTATTGTCATGTGACCTAAAGATCACATGTTCTCAGAAACAACCTCTTACAAAGAAAGGTAAGACTATGTACAATAAATCCTTCATCGAGACCTCGCATTGTCCACCGGGCTGCCCTTTATAGTACGACTTATTACTAAGCTTGCTATCCTCTTGCACATGGTAAATCTTGTTTTTTTTTCATTTCATCATTGAGCTAATATGAAAACTAGATATTACAATGTTTGTACTCTAAGCTAATAATAAGCTTTGATTTGTGTACATCAATGATTTGTCGGAAACTTGACAAACGTTATTGTTGATTCCATAAAAAGCCTGGGTTGAGGAAGTTTTGAGAAAATGAATTTTGAATTTCCAGTTAAGGTTCCTAGACCTTCTGGAAACGTAAGGTGGAACTACAAAAACAGAGAAAGCAATTTCTCTATAGCGGAGCTACCAACACTGAGAAAAGGATTTCTTTATGGTATGAATTAAAATAAACACAGCCTAACAGCTTATATCCTTTCATATTATTTATTTATCAATATTTGTGATGATTTACTTGTGTTTTGTAGGTTTGGAATCTTGCTTTCCATTTTGAGCTGTTGAAGAAACAACTACTCAAGATTCAGTATGTGAGAGGACAGGCCACATTCAAGAATGAAGCTCCTGTCAGGAAGCTAAGAGCTTGCTTCACCTACTGGAAGGGGAAATTGAAATTGTGCCCATATATCTTTTCATACGGAAACTAATTTATTTTCCTTGTATTTCTGTTTTTTTTCTCTTTTTGGAATCCTCTTTGAAAACTACTTGATCTTCATGGTAGAAACTTTTGGAATTGTGCATGATTGGAAGATGAGCACTCTTGTAACAGAGAATTTATAGTAGTCAAACTTAAATTTCCATATTATTAGTAGCTATTGATTGCAAAAGAGGACACTTGGTGGATCCTAGTGAGACATCCTTGCTTTGGTGGATGACATGTGATCGTGTTCATGCATCATTTTGCTGATTGCACTTGATTGCTTCATTGAATTTGTTTAGAGCACCACTCCAACATTCTTGGAGAAAATTATTCTATCAGATAATGTCGTCCTTGTTCTATTATATTCTTCCACAAAATTATAGAATTTACTCAAGGTAGTCATTATGATTTTGCATACTGCAGATTACTGAGTTCCATGATTTTGTAGGTGAAAATGACGTAGTCAGGAAACTTGCGATGCGGACACAAAAGATGCTACTGAGAAGGCCTGAATGCCAGGATCATTCGTCTACTCTGGAGACTGATCTATAGCTCTAAAGCAAAAAAGGAAACAAAGCTCACTATCCATGCCAAAATGACAAAAAGATTGGAGCAAGTTTTAAGATGAGAATAGTGATATCAAAGAGGAGCTGAATGCCTATGAGAATTCAAATCAGTATTTGGCAAATTTTGCTTGCAGAGAACTGACCATGGAGAATTTGTATGCAAGAGGGGCACTCGTCTGTCTATGCAGGCAAAGAGGAGATCAGATATCATGATTGATTCTAGCAGCTAGAATTTTTCTTGTAATAATCAAAGAGAATTGTTGCAATGGGCCAACACCGAGTCCCTTGCCACAAGTAATTTGCTTTGTTTATGACAAATTGACGAAGAGAGTGGCCAAGAGATCATCCTTCGTCTTTTCGCTGAGATTCAGGTTTTCTGTTGCTGTAAAAGAAATGTCTAATTCTGACTTTACTCTGTTGTTCTAGCTAATTAATTGAGCTACAAGTATGTTTTAATCATTGATGCCATGCCCATTTGCTTTATATTATGATTTGTTGTATCTCGAGCTTCAGTGGTTCTTAGATTTCCTATGTGCATTGGACCAACTAACTTATATTTCTAATCTCTAATATTGCCCAAGCTGTCCTAAGAAAAGAAGCATGGTTAGTGTAGGAATACGAGTTTTATTTCTAAAACTTAATTGTTTTGGTACTAGGTTGTCAACTTGCAGTGTTATGCTCGTTGCCGGATGGATCCCAGAAGTATTGCTAATGGTTTCAGCCAAAATAGCCTGTCTTTGCTTACAGGTATGAATTTTGGTGTGATAACCACTCTTCAATATCTAAATAAAACTCCATACATTTTACTTCTTCAGTAATCAGTATCTCATAGAAGTTTGTACATGATACTTCTTCAGTAACTCATCTTCCAGCATCGCATGTTTTTAATGCGTTATCAGATTAATGTAAAATGGTTAATTAATTTCCAATGTAATAAATAATCACTTTTGTGCTTCAGTATAGTTGGTCTGTGACTTTAAAACGCAGCAGTTGTTAAATATGAATATTTCCTAACACATGAGCTAAACCCTCAATCTGGTTGATTTATTATTACCTGACTTACATTAGTTTGTCTTAACAGTAGTATAATTTGAATGACAAATATTTTCCTTTATGGATTCAGCCAAAAACACCTTAAACCATCCAACAATTCTGAGAGAGAAGAGATACAAATACAGAAACAGTGCTTTATTTGTTTTGACAGGCAGCACAGAAGAAAAATTAGCACTCTCTCCTTGACCCGGCTATGAACTGGTATCCGGCCACTTGATATAAAACAAATTATTCGTGGAGTTCTCAACCATGTCACTGATATTCAGCTTGGCAGTTGGTTTTGTGGGGGTGGCTGTAGCTCAAGTCCACCAAAGGGTTAAATCAGTGTTTCTTGTTTCTTGATATGTGCCATATTGACTCAATGATTCAGAACAGTGGAAGTTAAAAATATAAATAAGTTGTGTGTACAAAAGATTTCTTTGCCATCACAGTGCTGCTAGGAGCCTACTCAATCACATCCACTCGAGTCAAACAAGATGATAATGTTGCAGACTGTGGTTCCAAATGGTTCTTCGAAACTGTTCAGTAGGAGCAATTTATCCTATACAAATGACTTTATGTTTACGGTCTACATTGCTCGAATTCAAGTGCGAGTACTGGACACTGTTTTTTCCCCAATAAAATAAATTCAGACATTGTCAATGATAAGGTCTTAAGCTATCAGTGTCAGATTGTTGGATGTTTGAAACGAATACAATGAATTTAGATGAAAATTAACTCTCTTATTTGTCCATCCAAATTGTATCTGTTAAAAGTAGACCAACAGGAATCCATGTTTAGCATGTCAAATCACATGCATTATTTCTCATATGCTCTACCAAGCAAATTGAGATGCCTTCCACTCGGAATTGTTTGTTTCAATGAGACTTAATACTGAAATCTACTATTCTTGATATATGGTCAACTCTCTGAACTGGACGTTCTCATAGCCTAATAATTCTCTTGCTGCTGCAGATTGATCACGCAACGGGTGGTGAAGAAAAAGGCAGCAACGAGTTGAGTCTGTTGACATTCGACCCATAATTGAGCAAGGTATTCAATCCTTTCATTTTCTTTATTGATCTCACTGTCTTGTCTGCAATCAAGGAGGCTTCCACTAGGGAGCACAATGATTCAAACACGAGCCAAATGAAAGGGGGAAAAAAAAGTATGATCTGACTTGTCTTTTTTTTTTCTCTTCACATCTGTCAGACGCAGCTTACTCATCTCTCTTAATTTCTTGCTTTCGGCATGTTGTTGGTAGGAATTTAAGAGTGTTCCAGTGCTTCAGTGGAGGAGAGGATCATTGAGTGTGACTATTAACTGTGGTCGTCCCTTTATACGTAAAGTTTTGTTGATGTGTATGGCATATCCTACATGCAATATATATCTACGTGTGGAGCAGAAGCATGTTTGTCTCCAGGTATACAGCGACATGATCCGGTAAGCTCGCTTGGACGTTAATTTATGAAGCTTAAATTCTTTGGTTGATCATAGCAGTAGCTATTTCATTCACTCAGTATTTAGTTTTACATTTTAGTTAAATAAAGTATTTGTTTTAATCCTCCTTGTTGGTTTAACATTATGTTAATTTATTGCTTAGAGGAGAGATTCAAAAATGAAACAAAAAAATTATTATTTATTAGAGTGGTTGGAAGGAGACAAAAGAATAAAGTGGAGTCTCTTGGTCTCTCCTTTCATTGAAAAGATTCCATCTAAGGTTGAAAAAATTATAGAGGGAAAGGAAGGGATGGTTGTCATTCATTTGCCACCGCCCATCGATGGTGATTGCCGTTGATTGTTGCCCTTAGTTGATTGTCAGATATTGTTCATCGCCGATTGTTGGAGATCATTGGCACAACGACCGCAATTATCACCACCTTCCTAATGAGTAATAGAGAGAGGATTGAAATGCAAGTTCAGCCTCCACGGATAAGGTCGGGTGGCTAACGCAGCGGTAAGCTTATTATAATGAGCACGGATTGATTCCTAAGGACTACACAAGTGCTCAATTGGACGAAGCCCCATGTGATTTATCTTTTTTACGATAGCTGTAGGGTCAATTGATAGTAACATTTGGGATGAACATATCATCTTTTGCTATAATAAAGAGAGAGGGCTGAAGTCCCTTCTTGGATACGGTGTTGTGGTAAAGTTGCGTCGCAGTCCAAAGCATCGAGGTTCGATTCTCATTGGGAGCAAAATTTGAAATGCCTGACCTTGGACGTGAATAAAATGTGTGCTTCTAGATTTATCGGGTGGACGAACCAAAAGGGAAAATTATCCATCTTCAGGATTAGTCAAGCGAAGTCGAAATATTTAGATTATAAAAAAAAATAGAGAGAGGATTGCAAAGGAGAATATAAATGAGTAAATATGAATTTTAATTCTTCTACCAGCCCAAAGTCGACAAAACCTATCTACAAAACACGATCTAACCCAATTTTATGGGTTTGGATTTGGGAAAAATGGGTTTAGGGATCAGATACTTGTTATGATCCATTTGTAAATGATTTTTATTATAGTTCATTATTAAAGTCCAATTTTGATATTAATGTTAAAAATGATTTTTTTTACAGATCATAATTACTAGTTTATATTTGTTCACTTGGGTAATCATCAAATATACGTTCATTAGTCCTCTCGGGACGGTTCGATGGCTAGAACAACGTAGATACTACTATAGATGGATAGGAATCGAATTTCGGCATGATGTTTAGAATCCTCACTCAGACTCAGAAATCTTCCGTTGTTTCTGACCATCGGATCAAGAAGCATAGCTTCCCCTGTGATTTCTCTTTCTTCATCATCACCGAAAACCGACGGCGAAAGACGTTGGGGCGAGCGAATATGAAATCTCTTAAGAATTTTGAATCGGCGAGAATTCTAATTTTGTGAATCTTTGGTTTTATTGTATGTGAATCTTTATCTTCTAAATTGCATTTTTTTTTTCAAGTTTGAGTATTAATTAAATTCTTTAGTTTTTTTAACAGACTGTCACACGGCTTTTTATACAAGGCATGGAGTTAACACCTCCACTTCTGAGTAAATAAAACCCCCCATTTTTTGTTCTCTCCTCCACTATCTCTCTTCTATTGCTTTTATTTTCTTTCGTTTTAATTGTTTTTTTTCTAGCTAGTCGAAGTTATCAAATTCATGAGTTCTAAAGTTACTTTTTTGAGGTATCATCTGTTTCCTACTTGTCACTTAAAAAGAAGATAAAAATCTAGAAGATTAATTATTGCAATGGAAGGATCAAGTGAGTGTAAAAACTCTCTCGCAATATGAAGAACAAAACCTTTTGAGCTCCGTCCTTTTTCCTACCCGACCTACTTTGCACATTTCTGTTCCAACAAAATACAATATTTGTTACATCATTATCCTTTGTGGAGTTTGTACTCATTCCATTATTCTTTCCCGTCAATGAGTTACAATGCACTTTGAGCTTCGGAACGAAGCCACTGCAAAAAATTATGTTAGATTTTATTTCCTATTCAGTGGGCTTACATGTTAATTAATAACACATGAGTTTCGATGAAGTGCGATTAGCATTGATGGATTGTCAACGAGTTTAGGTCCAATGTATTTATATGGGTGTGATCCCTATAGGAGAGGGGTGACTTGATGACTATTTTATTTTTCTCTGTCCGACCAAAGTTTCAGAGTCATTACCTCTCCGGAAGATCAAGTCTTGTGGCTAATTCATTTGATTCAAATGCAGTTACAATTTTCTTTTGCTTCCGTTTTGATCGTATTGTTTCTCGCATCTTGTATGTCGAATTGTTTGTTTCTTTATGATTTATATGCAACAGCACGATTTGAATCCTACTTAGAGAGTTTAATTCATTCTATTCTTAACTAAAGAAGGAAGAATGAAATTAAAAAAAACTCATCTTAATTTGTCTGTCAGGTACCGTGCTGATTTTGGATGATAGGCTGATGACTGCTTTGAATAAGAACATGAAGAGGCACTAAACAAAACCGTTCAGGTTCTTTCTTTATGTCACAGCAAGAAAAGTAGATAGATAGCTAGATAGATAGATAGATTGCAATCTACATGCAGACTCCACCAGTTAAAGCCGTCTGAAACTTTAAAAATAAAATTAATATATATATATATATATATATATATATATATATATAAAAGTTTTGTAAGTATTACAAAAGCATGCATCCACTATATACAGCAGTTCACTTAATTAAATTAGCCTTCTTCATCTGAGAAATTCTGTTGGTGCTTCAAATAAAAACATTAATGAATATTGCTTCATGAAATTCTTATCATTTTACTCTTTTAACTATTACCATGCCTGTTATGATTACTCCACTAGAAAAAGTTAATGGTTTTAATCACAATGAAAACTCTGAAGAATAAATATTTTCATCCTTTTGAAACTAGAACATTTTAAAAGGAGAGCAGATATCAAGAGCAAAATTTTTTAAAAAAAATCTCTCTCTCTCTTCTTTTTTAATCTCATTACTTTGAGTGCAATAATGGAGGTCTACTTAGAATTGTGATCAATAATAAAGAGATGTTGGAATTGACCTCGTTTTTTTTTTGTTTTTTGTTTTTTGTTTTTCATGGCTCAGTCTCTTTCCTTGCCACATGCTTTTGTTCTGAATGATATTGAAAATCCAGTGACAGCTTAGCTTCCCTTGCAGCTTTCACTAGCTAGTCCAAGATT
The DNA here is from genome assembly GCA_025175895.1 of Wurfbainia villosa. Classification (NCBI taxonomy): domain Eukaryota; kingdom Viridiplantae; phylum Streptophyta; class Magnoliopsida; order Zingiberales; family Zingiberaceae; genus Wurfbainia; species Wurfbainia villosa. The sequence continues at coordinate 98,175,984 of CM045988.1, read as the reverse complement.
CAATTATGGGTTTACTTTTATTTGTAAGTCAACTCTCTCCAAAACTTCTATAACTTATTGTGAACTTTCATAGTTTCTTTCTTTTCGCTCGATCGGTTTCGTTTAGAATTGAGTGGGACGGGGACGGAGACGAGGACGAGGTAAGGCCTTTAGTTTGTCGCGTTTTGTCTTGAGAATCTTACTTGTGCTCCATCTCGATCGTAACTTGGTGACGATCAAAGTGAGAATGATGGAGAAGAATACTTTAATTTGTAGCTTAATTACTCTTATCAATGGGAAATTATTTTTGCTTAGAGTGACGTTGACTCCACTAAGAACAACACATTGCCTTTGTATCTAGCTCCCATTTGTAATTTTTAAAGCCTTGTTAAGCTTAGCATGCCAATTCCACTTAGAATATGAAGTAGCACCGAAATAAATTAAAAATAATTTTAAAAAAGTGTGTCAAAGCTATCCATTCCTTAAACACCACTCCGAGTGAACCACACGTTAGGATCGAAAAAAAATTATTCACGTAGAATCCCTTGCTCCCGATTGGGATTGGAATTTGAATGGAAATGTGAGGGAACGATGAAGAAGTCATTTTGTCATTTTTTTAAATTCGTTGAATGATAAAATAGAAAGATAGGGAAGATGTTCTGTCATTTTTTGCGTTTAACCGTGGAAAGTTCACATTGAAACTCTGACATAAATGGTCAGAAAGTCGAATCGAGGTACCATTATAGTTGACCTTTCGATTCACGTAAATTAAATGAATCAAGGCATCATGATAGTTGATCTTTCGATTCCATTGTTAATATATCTCTCCTATAAAAGAAGACAAGATTGCAAACTCAAGATAGAGAGAAATTGTCTTGTTCTTTGTTCCAACTCTACAGTGATAGTCTTCAGGTGTAGATCAATCCAAAATGAAAATCTCTTGCTTCCGTCAGTCAGTTTTACAATCAATACGAATGAGGTAAATTACGAGGAGTATATTATTTAATTCAGAACTAATACGACAGAAGAACAGACACTATTACCGCATTAGACACTAGGCAAATCTGCATCTAGATAGAGTATACAAATTCTGCCATGTTTTATTTTTAATTTTAATTTTTTATAAAAAAAAAGAGTTTATCTGGATCGAAGCTTTGTTTGGTAAGTGGTGAATAAAAGAAGCATTTAGTAGTTAAGATAGCGTTAAATAAGTTATCTTGATGCCCATAAAAGCAAGTTAACTACAACTTGCTTAATATAGTGCATGCAAATATGCGATATTAAATCGTCTCCTATTCAAAGATTTTAGGTCAAAAATTTAAAAAAATTCTTTTATTTTTTTAAATCATGAAAACAACGTGTCTATGTATTCAAATTATTATCGAAGAATATAAATATAAATATAAATATAAATATATGACAAATATTTTTTTTAATTAGCACTGAATATTCAACTTAACAATTTATTTAAATCCAAAAAATGACTTTAAATCTTCTTCGGAATTGATCATTTATCTTATCTGTAAACTTTGTCGTGTCTTAATCACTGTGTCATTCCTGTGGAGACTACTATATGTTTGTCCTACCGTAGAGGTTGATAGTCACGTGCAACTCATGTGACTTGCAAATTCATTTGTTTTTATATTAGTAAGATCATTAATGACGATTTGTATGCCATGTGCAGCGCACGTGCTTGTTAATCTCGATTGGTTTTGAAATTTAAGTAGTTTAAATAATTTCCTCTCTCTCTCTCTCTTAGAATAAAGACAATGGAGCGAGTATATCAAAGAGGGTGAACATGAACACTCATTTTTCTGATTTGATTTTTTTTTTTAATTTAAATTTTTGTCGAATAATTTAATTTAGAACAGAAAAGAAAGTAAACAATTAATGCCCATACTGGCTGATGCCATTGCATCATTTGTTTATTTATTTTAAAAAATGTTCCTAAATGATAACATTATTAATTTGTCAAATGTCTGACTTTCTGTTTTGTTCGTATGACGATGAGTTAGGGTTACGAAAGATAAAATACTTAAAATCATTTTTTTTTAAAAAAAATATTTATCGTACCTCTTTTTTTTGTCCATAGAAGGAAACAAAAGAATACTAAAATAATATAGTCGGTAGGTATAATAAAGAAATGATGCGCTAATTGATAAATATAAAAAAAATAATTTTTAAATAGATAGAGATATATTTTTAGAGATTTCAACGTCATAGACTATCGATCGCTTTTTCATTTACACTTGTCATCTGAAATCCTAATTTACCTTTTCTATTAGCAGGGGCAATCGAAGAGGCTACTAATGTGACGGTTTCATATTTTTTTTTTAAAAAAAATAATAATACGTTGTGTGATTGATCAGTGTGCGACTGCATTTTTATCGTTCAATCTGTAGGATTACACAGTAATTGAGAATGTACAGTGTTTTCGTCTGCGCATCGTCAGAGCGATGGACACTTAACTCATCCCATGAACTTATCGAGATTGTCGTCGTTCTCTCTTCAGTCGAATTTCAATTGGATCACGACCCGATCATGGTCGAAAATCGACCCGATCGTAGCCGTCAACATCGTATTGCGGTCCGATCAGAATTTAATCGCACTAGAGCAGAGTTACTATGTATTCTTCATTACTGTGTTTGATCGTACATATGCATGTAGAAACCCATCGCCCAACATATCAAACTCAAGGTATAATATTATCGAATCTATGCATTCCATGATCATTAGTGCCCTCAATTGCTCTCGCGAAGCCGTTCCGTTACCGTAATTTACTTTTTTTTTTTATTGGCACTAGGGTATTCGAGGAGTGACCGACTCTGTCCTATGGATTTTCAGGACGCTTCGTCAACATCTGAGCCGGATAAGAGCAGAGCCCAAGTGACCTCCACCGACCACCAAAGATAAGTCACGGTTCAGTCTGGACTCCACAATCGCACCATCTCAGAACGTTGGTCCAACGTCGAAATCGTACTTCGTCCACCAAATAAACTCCTAGGTCCCAAGACTACCCGAAGGGATTTTTTTTTTTAATTTGTTGAAATATCTCTCCGCTTTTGTCACTGTACCTTACCTTCGGAGACATCGTGATTTACTTTTATTACGATAGATACGAAGTCGATTGATCGGAGCGCTGAGCTACCAATTAATGCCCTCGATTACTCAAAAAAAAAAAAAAAAAAAAAAAAAAGGGGGAACAATATCTAACACCAAACGATCTCAACAACATCTCTGGTAGAGCCTTTTAATTTGCTGAGAGTTATCTAGCTCGGAGAGGAAAAAGGCCACTCTCCAAATGGATGTTTTTTAAAACACATTTTTAAGTAGGTCATTAAGATTAAGGTTAAGATTAAGACTCGCAACATCTAGTTTTTTGTTTTGTTCTGTTTTGTTTTGTTTTTTAATGTTGTGAGGTGGCAAAAGTGTGCATGAGACGTAGGCCGATTGATTAGTTCACGAAGGAAAAGTTAATTATTAATTTAGTGTAATGTGATGATGATGGAAGATAATTAGCTTAATGCTAATTAGGCATAATAATAACAATCTTAAAGATACCAAAGATATATCTACAAACATAGTTAATCCCTTTCTTTTTTAAGGCGATCGTGTCTCAGTCATGCATGTAGTATGATCTCTTTCTCTTACGTACGTTCGATATCTCTTTGTCCCTACGAGGATGACCCGATGGTAAGAGAAAGATGTTGCTTATAGAATGAGCTAGATTTGATGCCGAATGAGGGGTCTAAAATCTTTCTGGTTTCAGATGAATCTCTCCATATCCTGCCATCGTGTCAAGGGACTTTGTCCCCCTTACAATTTACCTCCCTCTCATCAGTACCTTGTGACGGATAGTATGGAGCTACTAGTTGGACAGATTCTAAATTTTTATAGATATTTCTTTGGTTGTGCTAATTAAGTCCATATTCTTTTTTTTTAACCACTTGATTAAATAAAAAATAATAATGAATAAATTTAGTATAAATTTTCAATATATATAGAGAGAGAGACTAATTAATTGATCCATATTAAATAATTGACTCACTCATTTAACTATTCCAATTAGATCTAATTAACTTGTCACTCCCTGCAAATTAAAGATTGGAATCGTCAACTCAGCAACCTCCATCGACTTATTCCACGACCATTATAAGGAAGGTAAATCGCGAAGAGGAGGGGGTCTATGAGCTTTGACGTGATGACCAAGATATGTGGAGGTCATCTGAATTCAATAAAGGACTTTAGATCTTTGTCGGAATCGATCCACGTCAATTCTGCTAGCACCGTCATGCCTTAACCACCATGTCATCTCCGTGGACACTGTCACTCCTGATATTTAACAAGGACTAAATTCGACATGAGTTTTTATTTTAATGATTTCTATCTCTACTATGCCACTTAACTTATTAATTTTAGTTCCTAGGACTAACCTAGTTCGTATAAGTGCAAAAAGATAACTCTTAAGTGGACAGAGGTCAATCCTCGGAGAGGTCACGATTCTGGACTATTGATCGACCCCCTCCATTGCACTTGCCACCTACGTTTCTGATTTATCTTTTCCATCGATAGAGATAGCAGAAGGGGTCGCTAATGTGACAGTTCTACATTTTTTTAGTCATCCCATCTAATCGAGCCGCTAAGATAATTCAACTTCATAGACCCATTTAGGCTAACCAAGCCGACCGACTGGTCGTGTTAAATCGACCTAACTAATTGCCTTGTGTAGACGGTGAAACTCTCATTAGTTGGTTCTTAGCTAAATTAAAACTTATTAAAGTCATTTTTATGGCATTTAATAACTTATCAATTTAAATTCTAAGACTATGCGTCTTTTATCTTTTATACATTTAATTGAAGTTCTTTTCGTCCATCGTATCGATTTAGACTTTTCTTTTCTTCTTTCAATTTATTATGGGTTCATTAGGGTCGTAAACAAATCAAGTTAAGTCAGATTTTATAATATTCATGATTATTTGATAAGATAACTAAGTTGAGTCAAGTCGAACTTAAAAGTAACCAAGCTATTGAAATAACTGATCGAGTTTAACGTGTCTTTTTTTTTAAGATTAAATTTGATTCGAGTTCGAACTGAACTTAATGACTTGTTTAATTGATATTGAACTTCTAATCAAACTCGATTCAAATTTGTATAAGTTTGACTTATTTAAACGTTATTAAGTTCGTAAATCAAACTTGTTGTTTGAAGTTTTAATATTTTATTTTTTGTTCGATCGATTAGTATAGATAATTCAAACGAGTCTAAGCAAACTCATAAATGAATTTGATCTTGAACATGATTTACAAGTTTTATTCATGAATATAATTTACAAATTATGTTTGCGAATATTTAACAAACCGAACATATATATGTTCAAACTTGTTCATTAATTTATCAAGTTTTTTCAATCTTATTTATCTAATTGACTTTGATCCATATTGAACGAACAGAAATGAGTTCTTACTAATTAAGTCGAACACTAAATTTGTTCATGGACACTTAGTTCGTCTGTCTATGACTCTAGGGTTCATGAAAATTCCGACCAAATCAGATCGATAGAATTGACCAAACCGATCGACTCAATTAGCTCCTCCGACCTAACTAGACGATTCAAATGGAGGTTCCAAAAGAGCACAAGTTAAAACACAAGAAATAGTAAATTGAAATCACCATCCATTACTTCATAACTTCAAATCACGACCGTTGAATTATTTATTTCATTTAACTACAAAAATTTCAACGAATTGACCTCATCGACTCTCACAATGTCCTCTGTGTTTTCGACAACGCACTTCTTCATGACAAAACGCATGGAAAGAAAGAAACCATTAACTTGTTTAATTAATTAATACGAGGGTATTAGAACAAAAAAAAATTAATTAATTATATTTATCACTTTAATCATCATCAATTAGGCACTAAACATATTGGTCGATGTAATTAGTGTTTTAAATTTTGCCAACTCCAGTGATTAAGCCGATAATTACCATGTATTTTATCTCAAAGAGCGGCCTTTATTTTATTCTTGTTACCATCAAAAGATGCTCACCTAAAAAATCTATATATATATTTTAAATTTCAAATAAGAATATTCTAATATAAAAATAAAAAAAAGGACGAAAATTAATAAATATATGATTCATGAAAAATTTTGCTAATAAAATTATTGTTTTTAAAAATAAATAAATAAATAAATAAAGTCAAACAACTTGCATCAGTAAATCTGAGTCAGGCCATCGAATTTAAAAATATTTTCAACATATAATATAAGAAAATTAATTAAATAAAAAAAATAATATTCTAAAGAACAAACTCACCGAGAGCAATAAATGTGATCCGCTACAATTTAAAAAATAAAAATAAATAAAAAACCATAAATCTGTACCAGGAGTCAGACTGCAAGTCGAATTTTATATTAAATTATTTATTTAAAAAAATATACAAAATTAATCATTATTTTTTTAATTTTTAATTAGCATTAAGTATTCGATTCTAATTAATTCTATCAATTTAATTTCATAAAAAAAAATCATTAATTATTCGGATAATTTTTTATATAATATATCATATTTCATAATTAAAAATCTAATAATAAAAACATGAGTTGAGTATGATAGACTATAAAATTAATAATTATAATCTTTGATATTAGATAGTTTTTCAGAGATGATGTGATTATAAAATTTGGACGGATCGTGCAAGTACTTTTATGATATTCAAGTGATTGGCGGAGATCTATAAAAGGCTCCGACTTCTTCCGAAACAATTGTCAAAAAAAAATTTCTATAAAATCGAATTGATTATTTTCAAAGATTAATTGGATCGAAAATTTTAATGTCAATAAAAAAAAATAAAAATTATAATTAGGTTAAGAGTGGTTTAATTTTATCAAATTTTTATTTTAAAAATTATTAAATAATAATAAAAAATTTGTCCTGCTTGGCTTCTTCCACAGAGACTCTGCGCAGCCAGCTCGTGATGGTCTGGCAAAGCCTTTGGAAAAGGCACCAAAAACAAAAAATTAAAGAAGAAAGTTGGTCGCAAATCGATCAAAATCCCATCTTTCTCTCACTGCTCTCGAGCAGCTTCCACTAGCGATCCACCTTCGGCTCCTCGTGGCCTACCTCCATTCTTTCCGGTGTCTACTCGTCACTTTCTTTTTTCAGTTTTTTTTTTTAAGCGCGAGCTTCCCCTGTTGAGCGCTTGCAGCAGTCGTTTTGAGGTTATTCTATTGGAAGAAGGCTTTTAGGCTAGGATGACGACGTTCACACGCTCCCAGCACGCACATTGTTCGCATTGACCATATTGCTCGCTACTATTCATGGATTTCACTTCTCGACCCTCTGCTCTTTTATATATTTCAACTTCTCCAGGCATTCTCGGCGCCTCTCATCGCGTTTGGGGGTTTGGAGCTTAATGTAAGTAAAAGAATGGCTTTTCCCCCATCTTTGCCCTTATGTTTCTTGGCATTGCTGGTCTTAGGGTTTGAATCTGGTGTTAAGTTACTTTTTCTGTGAGTTTGATTCGTATTGCTTTGTTTCAGTAGATTAAAAAGTACCCTTTTTTTTGTTCCTTTTTCTTTGATTATGCAGTTTATGCGTGTGATCCTTTTGAATCTGCTCTAGCCAAGCTCCAGATCATTGAACTTCCTAGGCTGTGCTGAAACCATGTAAACTTAGTCACTCAACATATTGTTGTAATACAAGTCTGTGCCTGCCTCTTTGTCTGAGGCTTTGTTTGCCTGCCCCTCTTCGTTTCCAATTCGTCCACAAACTATCCGAGGGAGAGCATTTTCGCATCATAACATGGAGGAGACCTTTGTGCCTCTTCGCGGTATCAAGAATGACCTTGAAGGGAGATTGAAGTGCTACAAGCAAGACTGGACTGGTGGCTTCCGGGCTGGCATCAGGTGATGGAGTATTGCCTTGTTGTTTTTGTTTCTCGCTTGAATTCTTGTTTCCGAATCAATTTTGCTAGTTGTGCCAATGCTATGTGCTTATATATGCTTATGGATCTCAGAATTTTGGCTCCAACTACATATATATTCTTTGCATCGGCGATCCCAGTTATTTCATTTGGGGAACAACTGGAAAGGAACACTGGTATTTTTCTTTTGTCAAACTGTTTGCTTCTGAAAATTCCAAGTATCATAGGCATCGTAAACACGACGAAGGCATGTTTGAACATGATATTTGATCTTGGTTCTGGCAGATGGTGTTCTGACAGCAGTTCAGACTTTAGCATCGACCGCGCTTTGTGGAATTATACACTCGATCATCGGAGGTCAACCTTTGCTGATCCTTGGAGTTGCAGAACCTACAGTGCTTATGTACACATTCATGTTTAACTTTGCTAAGGATCGAGCAGATTTAGGACGAGAGTTGTTCCTAGCATGGACTGGATGGTGAGTAAATGCTCTTCTTCTTCTTTTTTTCTCCGAAAAAGGAAATCCAAAAAATTGCCAATTACTCGGATCATTAATGAACATGTTCGGGTTTGAAATTGTAGGGTTTGCGTCTGGACTTCCTTTTTGCTAATCTTACTGTCGATCTTAGGAGCTTGTTCCATCATCAACAGATTTACTCGTTTAGCGGGAGAGCTATTCGGTTTGCTGATTGCTATGCTGTTTATGCAACAGGCCATTAAGGTTAAGAACCAAGGACTAATTTAATTTATTACATTGCTTTCGTCGTCGTAATGCATAGTCCTGGATCTGACTGAGTAGTAGTCAACTAGTCTGTATACATCATTTAGTTATTCTAACTTCACTTATTTTATCTCAACTTAGCCTTTACAAGCGAACAAGAAAAGATTCAGTTTGCCTCCTCAAATTTGATTTGAATCTCAATTTAGCCTTTGACTCGAGATTTTTCGGGTTTTCATTTGACCCATTCATTCACATCCTGAATCTTTGAATGAAAATAAACCTTCACTAACGGTGGATGCAATAGTTTGATCATATTAGATGTCATGACCTTCCTATCACAGGACCAATGCAGGTCTAGTACATGGTTTAGATAGAGAAAACAAGTAATGGAGTTCAGTCGAAGGCAGTCCAAGCATAATTTCATATGGAAGCGAGGGGTTTCGACGAAGCGAGGAGGTAAATCTATGGAAGACTTCAGCTAGAGTGTCTCTATGTTGCTGCCAGTTCAAAGTCGACCTAAGTTAGGTCTGAGGTTGAGTAAAAGGTCAGAGCAAGCATAATTTGAGATGCCTCTTATGTCAAATTCATATCCTATCTATAGGCCTCGAGATGTGCCTCCAATCATATAATGTCATGTGGGGTTGAGACGCTCAAAGATTGCTCAACGATAGTTTTGAGATACCTTCTACAAAGTCCATTCAGTTTTTTTTTTTTAGCATTTTTATTACTTATGCATTTTGATATTTTAAATTTATTAATATTTATTTATTTATTTTTCCATTGTTTTGCATGAGTCAGTTTGTTAGTCATGTTACGGTATAGTCAAGTCAGTATTTTGAGACAAACATATAGTTATATTATTTATGTTCGTATAACCTTGTGTGTCCTTCTTGAGTATTCTTTGTAGTTTTTAGTAAAGTGATGAATATTATCCGAGCAGGGAAACTATTCCACCTATATGGATGGAAGCTTCCGGATCGTGACAATGTAGGGCATTCTAAATCCATAGTGTGTCAGCTTCCATTTGCTCGTGATCAGTGTTCCCTGGCCCGAGTTTAGTCCCCACTTTTTGCCATTTCTCCATTCGTTCTTCCAAATGATTATGCGGGTAAAGTTGCCTACCTAGTGGAAAATTCTGTAGGTACTTTTGTCTTGCAATACCCTAAAACTTGAAGTTTTCAGCAGTTGTATGAGTATATGGCCTAGAATGAAATTGAAAACTGAATCGAATCAATTGTCGATATGTAACCATTTCAATCAACAAAATTTAAATAATGTTTGTGCCTTTTGGAAGATTTCTTTTGCTTTCTGTTTTCTTCTCGATCAGTATATTAGTAAATGCAAGTCTACTAATAAATAAAAGAAAAATAGTTCGCATCAATAACAAACTGTAGTATCTTTTCTTCAGGGGCTTGTCGATGAATTTCGCATACCGAAACGTGAGAACCCAAAGGCATTAGAATTCATTCAGTCTTGGAGGTTTGCCAATGGAATGTTTGCTTTAGTCCTGTCGTTTGGTCTTCTCCTCACTGCGCTAAGAAGTAGGAAAGCCCGGTCATGGCGCTATGGAACTGGTATGGCCTGAGAATTGGAGTGACAATCCTTTCTTCTTGCTTCTCTTCTTCGTTACAAGCGATGTGACTTCTTATGAAGTTTCAAATTTTCAGGCTGGCTACGAGGGTTTATCGCAGATTATGGTGTGCCATTTATGGTCCTTGTGTGGACAGGAGTATCTTATATACCTGCAAGTAGTGTTCCGAAAGGAATTCCTAGACGCCTTTTTAGCCCGAACCCTTGGTCCCCAGGAGCGTACGAGAATTGGACAGTGATTAAGGTTTGTATCTCACAATTATGACCTGAGATTGTCGGATATCCTTCATATTTGACACGACTTATACAGGTTTAAATTTATCGGTCCTTTGTTTTTTCACATTTGCAGCAAATGGTCAATGTGCCCTTTCTCTACATTCTTGGAGCTTTCATACCTGCGACAATGATAGCAGTGCTTTATTATTTCGATCACAGCGTAGCATCTCAACTCGCTCAACAGAAGGAATTCAACTTGAGAAAGCCGCCATCCTTCCATTACGATTTGCTTCTGCTCGGCTTCTTGGTATGTTCTCTTTGCCATGCTTCTTGTTCATGTAGCCGTAAAACCTTCCAGAAGACTAAGTTATCGTTTCGGATGGCAGACGTTACTATGTGGTCTTATCGGAATTCCTCCGGCTAATGGAGTCATCCCACAGTCGCCTATGCACACGAAAAGTCTAGCTACTCTCAAACATCAGGTACCATATGCAAAGTTTCGATAGTTAATTCAGCAAAAGCGACAACAAACAAACTGCAAGTCCCAATTATCTGGAGTTAGCTACATGAATTTTTCGAATTTTTTTCAAGTTAGAATATGGTGCCCAGTCTAATTGATAATGTCGAACTATTTAAAATCACTGCAGCTTCTTCGTAATCAACTCGTAGCCACTGCACGCCGAAATATGGGTCTAAACTCAAGCTTGAGCCAACTGTATGGGAGCATGCAGGAAGCGTATCGGCAAATGCAGACTCCATTGATTTACCAACAGCCATCCCAATCTGCTCCGGTACGAGAAGTGGTGCTGTTTTTCTTGCGATAGTAGTCGGACTTTGGTTCACCGATCCATTGAAATAGCTCTATCATGTAGGGGTTGAAAGAACTAAAAGACTCGACTATCCAACTCGCTTCCAGCATGGGAAACATTGATGCGCCAGTCGATGAGTCGGTATTCGACATTGAAAAGGAAATCGATGACCTTCTACCTGTCGAGGTCAAAGAGCAACGTCTCAGCAATTTGCTTCAGGCTGCAATGGTCGGAGGGTGTGTTGCGGCTATGCCGTTCCTCAAGAAGATCCCAACATCTGTTCTTTGGGGATACTTCGCTTTCATGGCCATCGAAAGCTTGCCAGGGAACCAATTCTGGGAAAGGATTCTTCTACTTTTCACTGCTCCAAGCAGAAGATTCAAGTGAGTCTATCTATATCCATGCTATTGCCATTTTTAGCTGCATGGCGATCGGAATCGTATATGATCTCGTTAACAAACTTCTTCCTAACAGGGTGCTCGAGGACCAACATGCAACCTTCGTCGAGACCGTGCCTTTCAAGACGATCACTCTATTTACTCTCTTCCAAACAACTTACTTGCTCGTCTGCTTCGGAATAACATGGATTCCGATAGCCGGAGTTCTGTTTCCGCTGATGATCATGCTTTTAGTTCCCGTGAGGCAGTACTTCCTTCCGAAGCTCTTCAAAGGCGCGCACCTTACCGATTTAGATGCAGCTGAGTATGAAGAATCACCTCCCTTAGCATTCAACCTCGCAGCGGTTCGTGTCATGATGATACATTATACTTTACGAGCATGTTTTCGTCTGCAAATTTTTGCATATTCGACTAAAACTACTACTTCAAGCAGGAAACTGAGATTGCCAAGGGATCACACTTTGCAGAAAGTGGGGAAGTGCTAGATCAAATGGTGACCCGAAGCCGCGGTGAAATTAGGCACATGAACAGCCCGAAAGTCACTAGCTCGACCGGAACACCATCGACCGATCCCCAGGGCAGAACGAGTCCCTGGTTATCAGACAAAGCTTACAGTCTTAGGATGAGTGAACTGAGGCAGGAGCATAGTCCGCGACATTCTGGACAAGGGCCGATCAGTCCGAGGACTATCGAGGTCATCGGACCTTCCAAGCTAGGGGAACTCGCGCGCGATTCTCCTTCGAAATAGAGAGGAAGCTAAATCCATATGATATAGTGCCGCCTAGATGATCTCTCGACTAGTCCTTAACATGTTAATGTAGATAAAACTACGCGGTCGATAAATATGCTTTCCTTTTTTTTTCCATGTTGAGTTCTTTGTGGCTCTGTTGTAGCCTCAAAGCCTTTAAGAATGTTTACCCAATTCGATCGGAATGTCGTCGTCGTCGTTCGACATCGAACTTTGTTCTTGGTTTTGCATCTCTAGACGCTCGATTGTGATACTATCGAAAGGAGAATGAAGAAAGCAAACTTCGAACACATTGATTTATGGTGTTTCAGAGTTTACTTCTCTTGTGCTGCGATCGATGAGTCTTTGTAATTGAATCGGATGTATTATGTGTTGACGGTGGACTTATATGTTATTATCATAATCGTCTGATTGTATTCTATTGATTCGAATTTGATAAGGAATATATTTGATTGTTTGTGGGTTTTAGTTTATTATTATGTGAGTTTAATATATAGAATTCATTAGTTTGGATTCGTTATTGATGATGATTCAATAATATATTCGATCTGATCTTTATATATAGGATATAGTCTCCATAGAATTGAGAATTCTGATAGTCTTTTTGAATCCTATCAACAATGAGAGTTTTAAATTTGATTGATGATGCTGTGATAGTTGCTTCGGTGCAATTAAATTTTATTTACTATATGACTAAATTTTAATAAGATTAGATCCGTTTTATCAATCATATTATATCTATTTGATTATATACATATTCATGATTTTCATTATTATATCGATTTAACTAAATATAAAAATGCATGATAATATAAGAATATATAAAACTAAATGTAATTTTTTATATTTTTATTAACATTATGAAAGCTAATTTATTTGTCTATGACAGTAAAATGTAGCAATAAAAAGTAATTATGTTCGTTCTCAATGTTTTTCATTATCGATTCTTTGATGATGATGAAAAAAAATAAATCATGGACGTTATGTCTCTTGATCTGTTAACAAGAACAATAGAGAATTTTTGAGTCCGAAAACTTTAAATCTCATACTGAAAATTTAATAGGATCAAAATATCATAATTTATTGGGTTTTTTTATTTAAAAGTTCAAGCGATTGCAGTGGCGAGCAGTGAGAGTTTCTTATAAAACTCCCCACTAATTTTCGCAAATCACAAAGACGCTCACTTGTTGGCCGCCGCCTGCGGAGCTTTCTCCGGCGGGGCCGGCACTGCCGGAGGAAGCTTCTTCTTCTCCTTCTCAGCCTCCTCACCGTCCTCTTCGAGCTCGAAGGCCGACCTCGGGAAGGTCTTGGACAGCCCAGTGGCGGTCCTGAAGGTGATCTTATCCGGCGCCGCCTGGTCGGCCGCGGATATCTCAATCACCGTCAGCCACAGCAGCAGCTCCTTCGCCTTGACGCCGGCCACCTTCTTGATCTTGTTGCTCTCGACGTAGGCAGTGATCTCCGGCGAGTACGCCACCTTCCTCCCGATCTTGCTGAAGACGTGCTCCACCTTCTCCTTCTGCTTCAGCCACACGAAGCCCGTCTCCTTCACATATCCGCACTCCATGATATCTCTGTTTAAAAAAAAAACATTTTCTTAAAAAATAAAAAATAAAAAATAAAATAAAATCAATTTTCTTATTCTATTCTCGTATTGTCACAGTTCAATTCTTTCGGTCGATATTGCTCTTTGAAAATTCTACGTACGAGATCACTCCATACGAGAACTAAGTGTAAGTCTCCACGGATGAGATCGAATTGAATCATGAAGATCATCCATTGATCTCGTTGTGCTAATCTCTTGATTTATCCGATAGATAATATTTGAGGGTCGAATTGTTAATTTTCAAGATTAGTGGAGGCGAAGAACACCTGAATTATAAAAAAAAAATATGCTATTGATAATCCTTCGTTACCTAAGGGGGAGGAGGCCGTCGGGGAGGCCAACATCTTTGAGGAAGAACTTAGACTTCTCTTGGCAAATTTCGTCGCCATAGTAAACCTCTGCCTTGGCCTTCAACTCTTCGGTGATGGCCATTGTCATCGTCATTTCGAACTCCTCTTCTTCTCTTCTCCTCGTGGCTAGTCGATTGATTCAGTATATACAATATTAGTTTGATGTGTGGAATGAGGGAGGAAGAGGGCCTTAAGAGGATTAATATAGAGAGGAAGTGCACAAGATCGGGCATCCATAAATTAATAATTATTTTATTAAAAAAAAAAAAGAATAATTGAACTCATGTATTTATTGTTTAGAGCTAGACTCACAACATTCGAATGGTCATATTATATACGCAAGTTAATGTTGGAAATGTGAATGGAAACAAAGAAATGGAAGGATGGAGAAACCCTCTTATGGAGGAGTTTAGTCCCACATTGAAAGTTGAGGGACAACTTGGTTGGTTTATAATGTATCACAAGAATTATAGTTGTGAACATATGCAAGGGAAGAGGCTCTCTCTCACGCGTGGGTGCGCAGGGGGGGTGTGAATCCAGGGCCCGGATTGCATTACCGCAAGACGACTCGTGTGCGAGCGCGACCTGCGCGCGTCGAATGTACGACCGGTCGAGGCATAATTTACCCAAATGGATCCAACCTTTTGCTAATCCGTTCCATTTTTTGTAACGTATTCATTGATGCCTGACGTTGAAACGTACGAGTTTATTGTAGACGTTTCAAAAGCGAGCCATTAAATCCATTAATTACGTAATTAATTTTTTCTCGCCTAACGATTCGCGCCTTCACTCTGCTCGCTCACTTCCGCTTACGCCACAATCGTTCTCGCCTCGCTCGCTTACCGCCAATCGTTTCGCTAACCCGCTTCGCGACTCGCCGCTCGCTCGCCATTAACCGGTTCTCGCCAACCGATTGCTTCGCCACACCGCTCGCCAACCGCTTCGCTACTCCGCTCGCTTAATCGTTTCGACTAACCGCTCGCGACTTTACTCGCTCGCTCGCCACACCGGTTCTCGCCACTCCACTGGTCAATCGTTCTGAAGTTCTTCCACACCAGCTTCGCCAACCGGCTCTGAGAATCGGCTCTGCCAAATCGGCTCTGCAAAAACGGCTCTTCCAGATCGACTCTTCCAAATTAGCTCTGCTGATTTGACTCCGCCGACGCTGAAAGGACTATCCGAAGCCATTGCAGCGGCTCTCTCCCTTGAAGAAGGAGCTAGTGCACAACAGTTAATTCATTACGTATGAACTCGTCGATATTTAGGTATCATACTATAGAGATAAGGGGGTTTCGATTAAGGATGACGAGTCAGTCAAATTTGAATCGAATTCTATATCTTTCATCTTTATCTCTATTTATTATATTCATAATGAAAAGATGACGGAAAAATAGAGAAGACATTCTATTATTTTTCTCATCTAGATATGTAACGTTCATAATTAATAGTAAAAAAATGAAACGGCAACATTCTGACTAACGTTTCGAGCAATAAAAGCGAAATGACAGCATTATAGTTGACGTTTCGAGCAATAAAAGTGAAATGACAATATTATGGCTGATGTTTCGAGCAATAAAAGCGAAATGACGACATTATGATTGACGTTTTGAGCAATAAAAGTGAAACGACAAAATTATGGCCGACGTTTCGAGCAATAAAAGTGAAATGACGATATTATGATTGACGTTTCAAGTAATAAAAGCGAAACGGTAGCATTATGGTCTATGAATGACGTTTCGAATCAAGATATTAAAAGCAATAAAAGTCTTTAATTCTACCATTGAGATGTCTCTCTTATAAAAAGAAATAGGATGCGATCTCGAGAATAGAAGAGAGGAAAAGAGTATCTTGCTCTTTGTTCTCCTACGGTGATAACTTTCAGATGTGTATTCAGTGCGTCGCAGATGACCTGTGCTTAGTTATATTCGCGGTCTTGTCATTATATCCTGGGGAATAAATGTCCTACGAAACCTCACAAGCACCTTGTCAGAGGAGGACGACTCTGTTTTAAGGAAATTATATGTACATAGACCTCGACGTGTTTCTCATTCAGCTCTCGAGTGACTACAGTACTTTCCTAAGCACTCCCACAATGCTTAGCATCGACAATCTTCGTTTCTCATTGGTTCTCGAGCAGTAACAGTGTTTCCCGAGCACACCCATAGTACTCGGCATCGGCGATCTCTGCTTCTCACCGATTTTCGAACAACAACAGTGTTTCCCGAGCATGCCCACAGTGCTCGGCATCGACGATCTCCACTTCTCGTCGATTCCTGAGCAGCAACAGAGTTTCCCGAACACCACTATACTCGGTCGCTCTTCTTCTAACTCGGCTCGGCAGTTGCCCGAGCACTTTCGATGCTCTGTTTGCGTGTACCGCATTTCCCGAGCAACCTTCCTGACTCAGCAACCTTCCTCCTTGGTATTCAACTGTATTTGGACTCAATGATTTCCAACGGTAGCTTCGCTACTTAGTGCTCAACAGTTTCGACTTATAGAAGTCTGACACATCTAAGGAGAACTCGACAGTGTCATCTCTTCGGGTAAGTCTTTAGACTTGTCATCCATAGATTTTTCTAAATAATTTTTATCTCCATCTTCGTATCTATTAGAGGATCCGATATTCATGTTATACTTAAATGTTTTATTAACACCTACAATACAATTTTATTTTAAAAAAAAAAAATTATCTAGATGAAGCTATATAGAGACAAATAAAAAATGATTAAAAATAAAAATTAACAAATTAACCATCATAAAAGAAATATCAAAAAATATCAAAAATAATTTAATCAAGCATACAAATAGAATATGAATTTGATACGTGAGATCCGTCTCCATACTCAAATTTGAATTATTAAGCATAATTTATCTTAACACTAATAATTTAATCGAGTATTCAGGTGGAATACATATGATTTCATGAGAACCGTCTCCATGTTCAAATTTGAAAATTCTTTCGATTATCTGATTAGTTAATCGAATTAAAAAAAAATCCTATATATCTTTTTCCTACAAAAGGTTAAAATCGTCATCCTAGTGATTTTCATCGATCTGTCCCACGATCATTATGAGGGAGGTAAATCACGGATGATCCTATGAGTCTTAATGTAGTGATCAAAATACGTGAGGGTCATCTAAATTCAGGAAAAGATTTTTAGATCGCCTCCGAAATCAACCTATGTCATATTTGTAAGCATCATCGTACCTTAACTATCACGTCATCTCCGCGAGAACATATCTTTTTCTATTCGGATTGGGTATTGGATTCAGGGAAATTATCATCCATAGTTTAGATTTTTTTTTTTTTTAATCTTGAATTCGATTAACATAAATAATTACTTTGTTTATTCGGACAGAATTAGGAACGAGAGTTGAATAATTCCTCATAAATGAATTGGTTGGGGAGCAATAAAAGCCTTCTTGATAGGTTGTTTTATTAGCTACTATACACATACTTAATTTGTTCTTTCTTTTTCTTTTAGGAGAATTTTTTCCTCTTGACTTAGGTTATTTATTAGGGTTGATGGTTCATGTTGAAACTCATCGATTTGTGATTTATAGGGGGGGACCTCGGAGGTCGGTCGACTTATAGACGAGTTGAGCTTAGGAAAGCGACCGATCTATTTAACTCGATAACTCATCGCTCGTGGGGTCAAATTGTGGTCACATGCACTGCCGACGTGAATACGAATCGAATCAAGAAGTGCTAAATAGTAAATGCATATTCAAAATCGATAGTTGTCGTATTGTTCGACCCGTTCGACTCGAATCCAAATGTGTAGAAATATGCATCGGACCATTTCGTTTCGTATAAACCGGTCGAAGTAATCTTTTGTGACTCACTAAGCCAAATAGATTGAGCACATGGCAATAAATAAAACAAAGGAGTAGTTGTGCTATCAAGGAAGAAGGGTAGTTCATAAGGTATCCTCATAAATGGACAACATGAAATGGTCTTTATTTCTTCCATCATTTCCTAAATGAAAAATAATAAAATATAATATAAATACTTATTATTTGTCCTGTGAATAAATGCACTTGTAGCTGCTCCACCTACCCAAAGCTACCAATCTTGCATTTTCCATTTTTTTTTTATTTTTTTTTTTTTTAGAGTTTAGGATTTAGAGTTTACTTTGCGTGTGTAAGATAAATGGAAGAGAATCCATCAGTGAATTCATAAGGGAGAATGGCAAGGAAAGAAATGAAAAGTAAGCAGTAATTTATCAAAGGACACACTTTAAGTTTAGAATTGTTCAAATATAATTTCATAATTTTATATTTATCAAAACACGTACTTCATTCCCTTTTTATCCGTCCCACTAAACAAATATGTAATTAATACTGAGATTGATATTGTATGTGGTGCTAGAAATTTAAATATCAAGTCTATTATATTCTTAGGAATATAATTTTCAGTACTATTTTTTTTTCAGCCAATTGATATTGTACGCAGTACTGAGAATTTAAATCTCAGTATCACTTTGTTTATGAGAATATAATTCTCAGTACTATTTTTTTTCTATGACAGTTTGATATTGTATGTGGTGTTCAGAATTTAAATCTCAGGACCATTGTATTCTTGGGAATTTAAATCACAAAATCAATGTGTTCTTGGGAATATAATTTCCAACACTATCTTTTTTTAGACAAGCTTGATATTGTACATGGTGCTAGGAATTCAAATCTTAGAATCACTGTATTCTTGGAAATATAATTTCCATAACCATCTTTTTTTCGACCAACTTGATATCCACATTTGACGGGAGGGATAAAAAAGAAATGAAATGCGCCCTTTGATAAATATGAAACTATGGAACGCTATTTGAACAATTTTAAATTTCACGTGCATCTTTGATAAATTATCGAAAAGTAAGCCAATCTACCTCACACAACCCTTAATAGCCATCGAGCATCCAATGCTAGCATTGTCCGTCCATCATGTTCGCAGCACTCGCACAACCCTTAATAGTCATCGAGCGCTCGATGCAAGTTTAGTATCGTCCATCGTGTTCACAGTATTGTACATCATGTTCGCGGGCACTTGCATAGCCCTTAATAGCCATCAAGCACTCAATACTAGTTTAGTATTGTCCAGAATGTTTACGGCAAACATCTGCCCTCCGTTGTCGAGAACTTGCTTGTTTTTTTGAATCTGATGTTGTTCGGGATCTTGGTAGTGAGGTATACTAAGGCTAAGTGCCGATCGGTGTGCAGGGAGTGCCTGGCTAGGGGTTAGGCATCTCTCGATTGGCCGACCAGGCCAGTTGTCTCGATCTGGATTGTTTATTTCCTGAGTTCGAGTTTTGGACTAAAAAGTTTGTACAAAAAAGATCAAAATAGCTAGCAAAAACATGCTAGAATGCACGTTTAGATGTTTGCTTGTGTGATACACATACATACACGCATGCATACGCGCGCATGCGCGATAAGGGCCCTCTCTTTCTCCCTCCTTCCTCCCCCGAGAGGCAAAGGAGAGGGCCATGGAGTGAACACTCCTTCTACGGGCCCCAACGGTGCACTGGATAGCAGCGGTGTGGCGGTCTGATATTATACCAAAGCACCGATTTGTCTATTGGCTAACTGCGCATGGCTGACTACGGACAATGGATCGTATGTCGTATGACCCACGGAAGGAGTGTTCACTGTGCCACCGGACGGAAGAGACCAACTCCTACCTTTTCTTCAGATGTTCAATCACCCGACAGTTGTTGGACAAGGTTCGAGCATGGCTCCACATTCGTCCTGTGATCTACTCCATGGCCCGCCTCTTCTGAGCTTTCCGGAGCGAGCTTCGCGGCAAGAGACATGTGCAGAAGACCCGGGACTTAACGATATCATGTTTGATTTTTCTTATTTGACAAGTATATAATCGAAGTCATTTTGAAAGCATTGAGTCTAAAATCGAAAAGATGTTCCTTAAAATATAGATTTATATCTATCGTTTTATAAATATATAGGTCTTGTACACCTTCCTAATCTCTTTCATATATATATATTTATTATTCCCCACGAAAAAAAAAATGAGAGAGTAAAGGAGAGGGAGAGAGAGAGAGAGGCACGTTGTATTGTGTCTTTCTCTAACTCCAGTTACCTCCCATGGTTCTCTTTAATTGTTCCCATAAAAAAAAGGAGAGTAACTCCCATGGTTCTCTTTAATTGTTCCCATAAAAAAAAGGAGAGTAAATCAAACAAATACTGACGTAGATTGCTCCAACAAATTTGACGTTCCAAAAGATCGACTTCTATTTGAAAAAAAATAATTATAAATATGTTATAACTAGAGATCGATCCAAGAGTTTTGAAAATCAATATGGACACAAATTATAAATATGTTATAACTAGAGATCGATCCAAGAGTTTTGAAAATCAATATGGACACAAAGGATAGACTTGCTTATTAAGCTAAGCTTTAGCTTGGGCTATTATCCGGGATAGCTGCCTTATTGGTGTTGTCCCGCGGGTGTAGTGAGTTGGTAAGACAATTGATACACTTGCACAGTGAATAAAGATCGATTTCGAAAATGATCTAAAATTCTATCCTATATTCAAATGACCATTTATTATCTTATCAATCGTATCTACAGATATAATTCTCCGACTCGAATTATGAGAGATCAAAACGAAAAAGTCATTGAATTGACGATTCCAACATTTGCTCAATGCATAATAGAATGTCGATTGTCTGGTCTCAAGCGGCTTTGTATCTCCCGAGAATGCGTGCCCATAGCATGCCTTTCCCTGTAGCCTTGTCAGGTACCGTGCCTTTCAAATTCCTTGCACTTCTAAGTTGCTTCCACGGAGATAGCACGTTAATAAGACAGTGCTGCGATACTTATAAAATGAACACGGATCGATCCTCGATGGAAGATCTAAAATCCTTCTCCGAACTCAGAATGATTCTCTATTATCTTTATCAATCCGTCGAGATCACCGAAAGTTTGCCAATACCAGGCTTTGGGTAAAACCCTAGGGCTGATCCTTCCAACAACCACATGGTACATAGAAGTGGAGGCTAAAAAGGTTCAAATTCATATATAATACCGAAAACCTATCGGTTCGATCATAAATTTAAAACAACCAATGTCATCCACATTCTATGACAAAAGAAACTATAATCATTATGCAAAAGATTGAAACCGCTAATCTAACAGATCTTTTGCCTCGATCCTTTCAGAATTCGAGTAAATTATGAAAGGATTATGCCCTAGACACGGTTGATAAAATAGTGAATGGTCATCTGAATCCAAAATAAGATTTTAGGCCATGACTCTTGTTCATTGTACAAATTTTCTACTGATTTACCAATGCACCGTACCCACGGGAGCACAAAAGAAACTATAATCGGATGAACCTGATAAGCCAACTCAAATCGGCAAAATCATTTATATTTTTGAACTTCAATTGGAATTCGAATTAAAACTTGAATATCAATATTTCCATACTATTGGAACATTTGCACCCAAGACAAATCAAAAGGGGTTCCAAATGCCTCATCTCTCTTCCACTTCATTTACATGCTATCTCCAATCATACTGGCTAGTTTATGTTATAGATGCGACGATAAACATAGTTTATATCATGCAAAAATAAAGAAAAAAAAAAAAAAAACTTGTTGTCGCCTGTAAATTTTACATGATCATCATTGTGTCAATAACTGGAGTAAAATATGATTTTCAAACTGCACAGGATATTTTGATGGGAATTATTTGTGAAAGGTGTATCAAATTTTCCTAACCAAAATAACACAGCTTAGTTTGCCTATTGATCAATAAGGTTCTGAACTATCAAACTAAAAGCATCGTTTTGTAGCCTTCAAAACACAAGATCATGAGCACATATTCAAGGTCTAACCATTCTTTCAATAACATTAAAAGAAAGCGTTCGATGCGATATAGAAAAAAATAGATGTTTACTTGTCGACAAAATGCATAAGAGAAACATGAACCTTGGCGATAAACTTCTGCCTCTAACTTTGAGGTGTCCATCTTTTTCAGTGTTCAGACAATCTTGTCTATGAGCATTTATGCATTGGCAAGTCGATAGTGTGAGTGCAAACAAAGGCAATTTTTGTTTCTACTTTCTAGCTTTACTCTCCGCCTTTTCCTTCGCCCGCTTATTGTGCAATCTCTCTAGCACTCGTTTTGCTTCGCACGAGGGGAAGTTGCTCAGATCATAATAGTGTGGAGCTATGTCAATCAACCTGCAAATAAGAGATTTGGGAAGTTGAGAAAATGATAGAAGAAGATTTAACATCAAAGAGGCATCCGTTTGACAATAAGGTCTTGAATGGTTTAGTCTCGTGATCAGTAAACGTGGTGACCAAAAACCAAATTCATGTGTACAATCCCAACATAAAATTTCAATGTAATTTTGACATGATCCTGAATCTTTAGATCCAACCAGAAGTCGATCATGGATTTGATTTCATTGATCAGCAGCCCGAGTAAATAGAGTTTAACACGATATAGATATCCATGCCAATGCTGTCTTAACTAATCGAATGAATGAGAAATTTTATTAAAACAAATCAAGAATCAAGAAACAAGTAAAATTAACACCAAAAAAAGGGACGGGGATGCAAGATTTATGCAAGCATGCACTTCGTCACGGATCATAAGAAAAGACTGAAGTATTGCTTTGTCACAAGCTATCATTAACTGATAAATAAACATTAACAGCATGTAAACAGACATTTTCGACATACCACTCTCCTTTGATATCTGTTACTGTGCGTATGAAGTTCCTGCTGGTCAAAACATACTCATTATAAATGACCCATTCTGGCTTGTGATCCAAGCAAGTTGATGGATGAAGATGAACCACCTAGAATTACACCATGTGGCTATAGTCCATCAAAAGCTTCATTGCGGAAACAATTGAGAATCAGAGAGGAAAGCAGCGTAAAGAAAAACCTGATTGTCCTTCACTGTGAGGTAATGTCCTGTTCTCTCAAGATGGGCGACCTGCATGAAGTACCCAGCAAGCATGGCTTTTCTGATGTTCACATAATAATCCCGGCTGTTGAAGTCGGTGCTGCATAGCTTGAGGTTGAACCTAGCCATGATCCGTACAAGCTGTTGCCTCACATTGTCGGCAGCCTTCATAGTCCTACTGTTTATAAAATTTTCGTAGCACCACGAAGAGTCCTCACCTGCAATAAAAAGGCAGATTCAAATAACCAAACTATTGCAAATGATCATTTGGCAAATTAGTTCTATTATGCACTTACCATTTTGTTTGTATGCATGATATACGTTCAACAGCGTCAGGTGATCTCCATCGATATGGCCAAACCGAGCTTTAGCTTCATCTGCCGCTTTCTGGGCCTCCCTAGGCCGGAGAAAGCAATTGGGTACTAGAAATATAATTTGTAATCACAGAGGAGGCCCACTGAAGGTCAGCATATGCATGGAGTCAACACGAAACTGCTTCATAAGCAACTAGTTGAGAAACTGAAATTATCTAGAGGGGTCCTAAAACACAGGTTAATTAGACCACACTGGATTGATCATTAGATGCTAAAGTCTGATCGACATTGCAGC
Source organism: Wurfbainia villosa (assembly GCA_025175895.1). Classification (NCBI taxonomy): domain Eukaryota; kingdom Viridiplantae; phylum Streptophyta; class Magnoliopsida; order Zingiberales; family Zingiberaceae; genus Wurfbainia; species Wurfbainia villosa. Next base: position 98,152,095 of record CM045988.1, on the reverse strand, counting down.
CAATCACACCTATTGAGATGATCCAGCAACAGAAGCTGGCAAAGGCACCACATCCTATTCCTTTATACTTTGAACATGGACTAGCTGTGAAGGAAAAGCTGCGTGCTTGCAACTCAAATTCTATGTTAATATATTGTGATTAACATTGCTATTTGCCAACGATGTTATGAAAAGATGTACAGGTGAGAGAAATACATAATAGAATAACTTAGAAATCTTAAATTATCAAATGCTACTCTACTGTAAGTCTAATATTCACAGTGCAAACTGTGAGCAAGCATATGTACATAAAATTCAAGCAACAGAAGAAAACAAGAAAAGTTAAAAAGAGACAGAGAGAGAGTTTATGCTAACCTGAAAGCATTGCAGACATTGATAGGATCTCATTGGAGCAGTTAAACTCTGGACTGACAACCAACATCTTTGCCATCTGAGGATCTAAAGGAAACTCACTCATGAGTTCACCTAGCTTAGTCAAATTGCCATCGTCATCCAAAGCGCTTAGGTAATTTAAGATCTCAAGTGCTCGCATGAGTGTTTCAGGGGCAGGGGGATCCATAAAATCAAAATGGACCAGATCATCAATTCCCAGTTTCTTCAAAGTAAGGACTGTGTTTGCTAAGTTAGAGCGGAGAATCTCTGGATAGGTTTGTTCTTGTAAATCACCCTTGAAACTTTTCTCAGTGTAAAGTCTAAAACATTTCCCAGGTTGTGTTCTACCAGCACGTCCCGCCCTTTGGTGGGCACTAGCCTTGGAAATTGGAGAGACAAGCAAAGATTCCACACGTATTCGTGGATTATAAACCTTTTGTTTAGAGAAGCCAGGATCTATCACATAAACGATACCATCAATAGTCAATGAAGTTTCTGCAATGTTAGTTGACACCACAATCTTCCTTCCAGGTGGGCCACCTTCCTCCAATGGCGCTGGAGCAGGCTCAAATATTCTTTGCTGCAACAGCGGAGGTAAGGTGGAATATAAAGGCACCACTTTCACAGGTCCCACTTGATCACCCAAATTATTAATCTCCTTTGTTATTTTCTTACATGCATCTTCTATTTCTTCTTCTCCAGTAAGAAAAACAAGTATGTCACCCAGAGGTTCACACATGTGTATCTGTACAACAGTTCGTATAGCAGCTTCCAAGTAATCCCTTTCAGGATCTTGAGTGTAGAAAATTTCAACTGGATGCAATCTGCCAGGTACCTTCATTAAAGGTGCCCCATTAAAGTAACCCTGGAATTTCTCGGCCTCGAGAGTAGCACTCATCACAACCAACTTCAAATCAGGTCTATTTTTTAGTACTTCTTTCAGAAGCCCAAATAAGACATCTGTCGCCAAGGTACGCTCATGAGCCTCATCGAGAATTATCACCCCGTATCTCTCCAATAATGGATCAGCCATTGCTTCTCTTAACAGCATACCATCAGTTAAATATCTGGCATCATGTGGTGACAGTGAAGCAGAAAATCAGACCAAGATTTACATTATCAATTTGTTCTGATTATGAGTGCCTAGTAATCTTGTTTTAATGTGAGGCAATATAAAATAATAATAATAATAATAATGGTGAATGTACTCATGTAAAATATCACCCCAGAATACATTCTACCCCACTACTGAAGTAACAAATTTCAAACACGTTACTTACAAGATAATCCAAAACAAAATTTCTGAACTGTTTAGGTTTTGAAATTGAGATCATTATTTCAATAAAAAAATTTCAAGCAAACTATATTTACAACCATGTTATTTCTGAAGAAGACAATCAAATATTCTTCAGAAATCAACTCCTAAAGGAAGATGCATGAAAGCTACAAACAATATTTGATTTACAGTATATTAGCAATGTTTAATCATCAAATCATAGGAAAGTTAGCAATCACATCTCCTACTAACATCCCATGATCCCACATGGGACCTTTTTAAAAAAATCCCATTGGAACCCATCAATCATTATAGCATAGTTTCTTAATGTTCGCTAAAAATCTTGCTGCTTGGTGAAGATACATACCAATAAAGGTCACTAGGATTCATAAAATATATATAATAAAGATAATTACTAAAATTGCCACCATTGCAGAAAATCTATGTCAGGAGAAGCAGCAAAAGCAGACTTACTTCAACATAGTCTTGTGATTACTGCAATCTTCAAACCTAATGCTATAACCAACTTCATCACCTATTGTTACATCCATCTCTTCAGCAACTCGGCGAGAAACAGACATAGCAGCAACTCGTCGAGGTTGAGTGCAAGCAACCATGGAGCGCTTGCCCAAGTCCTCATATTCCAATACAAATTGTGGAATCTGCTCAAAGATATATTATTATTTTCAAAAGTAACATATGCAATCTAAATAAATACATGTTAATCCAATCTCATAAAGAACAGACAAATAAAGTCACGTGAGAGAATCCACGTGATTAGGAAATAAGCAATATGTATATTCAGGAATGTCAACTGAAATCACCAGATACTTGTCTGAAACTTGACAGAGGCACAAAAAGCTAAAAGGATATATGACCACTGAATATTCATGCCACAGAACCAAGAAGGATGAGAAAGAAAACCTTGAAGGGGGAGGTCAGTTTATCAACAGATACATAAAAGGGCACTAATTGGCAGTGGTTTATGCATTCAGTCCTGAGATTGCATACTCTAGACCAAGAGCAACAAAGAAAAATAAAGAAAGACAATTAATGAGAACAATGATCATGATTCATGATGTTTTTAAGAAGAAGAATGATAATGAAAAAATCAGCTGAAAGCCTACCGGCCAAAAGGAATCATTCATGCATCCATAAAAGGTAGAAAGAAATGTTGAAAAGGGTAGCACTGTCAGGACTGGTAAACAACAATTGAAAGAGGTTGTTACATCATCCTGCAAAAACCAACTTCACTGGTAGCTAGCTTCCAATTTTTCTGCTCAAGTCATTTAAGATAGGATGATTTGAGCTTCATGGAAGTGCACTAGGGAAGCTCCAAAATCCAAGTGCATCTTTTCTAGCAGATCTTGGCAGCTAAGATCCTCCGAGGGAAGAAAGATGGCTGGATTGGGAGAAAAAGCTAGGTCACATACAAATTTGGCTTGCTCAGGAGGATTTTTTTTTTTTTTTTTTGAGTAGCCTCGGACTTGTCTAATTGCTTAGGTGCAAGCTTTGCCCTTCGCATCATACCATGATGACGGAAATCGTTGGACCATCATCAGACAAGTAGACAACTGCTGCATTTGTGAGTAAACTCCAAAAGTTGATTGTCTAATCACTAAGGTGCAAACTTTGGCCTTAAATACTTATAGTATACTGCTTCCTCCATTGTGAGCGTCACCAAGTGAATGAAGCACAACTAGCTTCCTCCTTTGCGAATGTCACTTAAGTGAACAAGACTAGGGCATCAGTTCCGCAACGAGACTTCTTCAAGGCATGCTTTTATCTAGACTTGTTTGCATCTCCCTCCGCCTTCATTGACATTGCCTACATCTTCTTCCTCCGATCAAGCCATGACAGATGAACCTTTGCCACTTCATTCAAGCTGCCAAAGCCGCAAGTGGCTTCTTCTGGTAAGCAAACTCCTTTTCATCCTCTTTTTGTTCCACTCTCACTTCTTTCCCCTCCTTGGAACGACCTGCACTGACCGAAACCTTCTCTTCTTATTCTTTCCCATCCTCCTAACTGCGACAGGCACAGACTGATCCAGAGCAATACTGTTCTCGACCTGGACTCTAGCCGAAACTCCAAGATGGGGTCGTTACTTTAAACCTTGCTATGAAGCTTATCCAGGAGCATATAAAATGACATAACGAGGCAATACATACTACTTGAAAGTTCAAAATCATATACGTAATGGTTGCAGAATTACAATCAAAGATCGAACCGTCAAGCAGTGTAGAACAAACCTGAGTTGTTTTACCACTGCCAGTCTCTCCGACCAAAATCAGAGTCTGGCTGGACTTCAAAACTTGCAAAAACTCTTCTTTCTGCTGCCACACGGGGAGGGTCTTCCTCTTCTCCAGGATCTCGTAGTACCTCTGCGAGTAGGGCCGACCGTTCCACCGGTTGATCCCAGGCGGGACCGCCGCCAGCTTGGAGGAGAAGGCACCATTCACCTTGGCCAGCTTCTCCGATACGGATGCCTCATCCATGACGTCAAACAAGCTCACCTTCCTCTTCCTCTCCGTGGACATTACGAGCTCCTGGCTCCGCCAATCAAAACCAGAAGCCTTACCGAAAGACCGAGAACCACTCCGATCGCCTCCCTCAGACAGAGATCGAGAGCCCCAACTCCAGATCGAGAGCGGGCGAAGCAGCGAGCTTGGGGTTTTCAAAGGGAAACCCTAGAATTTGGGGGAATGAGCCGACCGATCGAGCTCTCTCTCTCTAATAGCTCCCACACGGAGGAGACCCACCAAATCACAAGCGAACAAGTTTGTATAGATACCCGTAATTATATAAATTCACGAAAAGGTCCCTTTAGTTAGCCAGTTAAATTATTATAATTTAATATAGATTTTTTTTTTTAAATTTTTTTCCTCTAAATTTATTTTCAAATTCAAAAAAAATTTACTTTTACTTTCTGTTACCGATCAATCAATTGTCATATAATATATCAATAAATTATCTTTTATATATTAAAATATAATAATATTCACACTAAATATTCGTCAAATATATCTTTCTTACGATATAACGGTAAAAATAGAGAGACATCTTATAGGAGAATATAGTTCGATTCTATATTGCGATATTGTTCGACGGTAAATTTAAGAAAAATTCATTTGAACAGTTCTAGATCGAAAAGTTTATTCGATGGACGGAGTACGGTATCGATATTGGACTATCGTTCATGAATGACACGACTGCGGAGTTCAAGTTGAACTATGAAAAAGATGCAAGTGCTTTTCTGTTTTATCTTTGATGATCTTATTCGGCTCAACTATTGACGAAATATCCTAAAAATTTGTGAGACAAAATCAATTGTTCAAATATTAATAAAAATATTCTAATATTAATAAAAATAATAATAAATTATGAGGACTACTTCTGAGTACAGTGATTCCTTTGTACAGAGTCAATTAGAAACCCAACACTAAACATCCATTATGATTAATCCTATATTTTGACAGAGTCATCCGTTTAATTAGAGGAGATCAGAAATCCACTAAATTATTTCATACATGATACCTAGTGATACCCAGGTAAAACTAAAAGACGGGATTTAAATAAACAGGATAAATCCACTGCGAATGCCTCACTTCTCTTATATATACCGGACGCCCTGCGTCTCGGCCCGTACTTCTCTTATATATACTGGACGCCCTGCGTCTCGGCCCGTACTTCTCTTATATATATACCGGACGCCCTGCGTCTCGGCCCGGACTTCTCTTATATATATATACCGGACGCCATGCGTCTCGGATCGGATTCCTCTCATATCAGACGTCCCGCGTCTCGGCTCGGATTTCTTTTATATCAGGCTCCCCGCATCTGAAGTAGAAGAGTCGTAGAAAGAAGGATTCATTTTATTGTAAGCTAAGGAGGAAGGTCATGTCATCAAGTTGAAGGAGCATATTCACCTTTGAAAGGATAAATCACTGACAAGGTTCAGAGAAATGTCTGCGACATTAATAGAGAATGGTCTCCCATCAACCGCGCGTCGTGTATTAATTACTGCTCTCGTCCAAGGGCAGATTTCCCTGCCAAGATCTCAAGGGATTAGCCGCAACATTAATTGAGACTTGTCTCCTATCAACCGCACGACGTGTAGTAATTGCAATCCATGCGCGGGATACAGTCCAAGTAACAATGATTATACTGTACGGTCCATTAGGCTCCGTCACTTCTGTGGACAGAGCTCCTCGAGAACAGAGCCTCCCTTCTATATATAGGCCCCTCTTGGGAAAGGGGGAGGTAAGTTTTTCCAAACGTTGATACTAGTTGCTTTAAGTTCCTTTTTTCTCTACCAGTTAAGTTCTGTCTTGAGCGTCGGAGGGGCCGTGCCGAGATCTCTCTCGGCGCCCTTAACCGATTGCTACTGCGCAGGCTCTCCATTCGGCTCGGCCCACATCATTCTGCTCGGTTACCTGGCAGTATTGATCTCCCATAAATCAGCTCAACGATTATGGGTTGCACACCTCTCCGTCAAAGCGTCTACAGTTGCCGATTTGCGCTGCCTGGACACCTCGCCATCACGATCTCGCCGGGCATCAATACATATTAAAAATTATTTGTAAAATCTCATATTATAAATACCAACGTAGTTACCAAATATGTTAATACGCGGGGCATCTTTTATGATCCTTCTTTTGTCTATTAATGATTATCTTAGTCAATTGGTTTATTATAACTCCTAATTTACCATGCAAAATCGAAGAGTTATTTAACAGAAAAATATAATTTGATTCTTTACCGTAACATCATTCGACGACGAATTTAAAAAAAAAAATTATTCAGACGATTTTGAAGTCTAGAAATTTACACCATGAACGAAATATAAATTTAATATTGAACCGTCATTCAAGAATGATACGATTGTGAAGTCCAAATTGAATCGTAAAAAAACTACGAGTGCTTATTTGATTCACTCTTAGTCGTCAGTCGATACCATTTGAATTTCGATTTTATCCGATTTAATTATTGGCGAGATATTCTGAAAGTCCATAGGATAGATCGATAATTTTCAAAGATTAATTGGATCGAAAATTCGATGCCAATCTAAAAAAAAAGAAAAAGAAAATTCTAGATTGATGTTACACGACTTAGATATGAACTCCAAACAAGATTTCTACGTCACATTTTGGATTTAAAAAAAATAACTTTTTCGACGCAACTTAAATTGCAAGGTTGGATTTTGGAATTGACTTTTATCAAAAAAGATAAAATAAAATTTATCGTTTATCACGGACAATAAATCTAACTTTATAGAGAACAATGTATTCTCTTCGTGAAAATGGAAAATATTATTTAAAAAGTAGATAAATAAAAAAATGGGCATCGCTATTAATAAGTAACTTAAGGCAATGGCATCATCAATTTTGGCTCTATTCCAACTTTGTATATGATTAAATATTCGAGGATTGTTCCAAAGAGGATAGCGTGGTGATTAAGATACGACGGTACTTATAAAAATGATATGGATCAATTCCGGAGAAGGTTTAAAGTCCTTTTCTGAATTCAAATGACTCCGTGTATCTTGATCACTATGTCGAAGTTTATAAGATCCTCCATAATTTATCTCCCTCACAATGACTGTGAGACAGATTGATAGGAACCGTTAAATTTATGATTCCAATCTTTTACAAATATATCTAAGAATTGCTCTTAGAGTGGGATAGAATGATAGAGTGATCATGTAATTTTTCGGATATTTCTAATTCAATTGTAATTGTGCAATGTATGTAGAAATTTTCCTTTCAGTAGAATAATAAATTTTCGGCGATTTATCAAACAACGCATGTGAAATTTAAAATTGTCCAAACAACGCTCCATATTTTCATATTTACCAAATAGCGTACTTAATTTCCTTTTTATCCCTCCCATCAAACAGACCTGCACCATAGTAGTGGTACAATCCCAACACCGCAATGGTGGTGCAATCCCAGCACCACCACTGTAGTGTTGAAATTGTAAATTCGAATCCGTAGTCTGAAATTAATCCAAGCCACGGTGGTGTGATTCCAACACTACTATATAATAGTCTTTGGAATTTATAATTCCAACACCACAGTGGTATTGAGATTATAAATTCCAGCACCACAGTGGTGGTGTTGGGATTGCAACACCATTGTGGTGCTGAGATTTGAATTTCCAGTACCACATTTGAGATTTTTACTGTGGTGCAAGTCTGTTTGACAGGAGAGGTAAAAAGGAAATTAAATACGCTATTTAGTAAATATGAAAGTATAGCGCATTGTTTGAACAATTATAAATTTCTTGATAAATTATCAATAAATTTTAAAATACTAACTATTGAATCATCCATTATAAATACTTCACGATATATTTCGATGGTCAATTAATGGGATTGAACCGATTGCTGATTAGACTATAGAAAATATTTTAAAAAAGAAAAACGGAAACAATTCTAATTAATTTTCAGATGAACCCGGTTTTCAAACTTCCAATATTTAATTTTGAAAGGAACTTGGTTCGGACCGGCGTCGTCGTATTTATTAATTTCTCAGGTAAAAAAAAAAAAAAGGAATGAAACAATAGAAAATGTCAACGTGCTGACCAAATTAAATTGAATGGACCAGGGAGCAAAGAAGGAAATCCACAAAAAATAAATAAATAAATAAATAAATAAAAATCGTGGTAAGCAAAGTCAACTTTTTAATACTTTCGAGAAAAGTTTGACTTTTGTTGTGCGTGGCAATTAATGACGAAATCTTACTCTTGACGGTAGGAATCTAAATTTTAATGGTAAGGTCATTTGTTCAGCTAGAAATAATATTTTTTTTTTATAAAAAAATAAATAAATATGTTTGATAAAATTATTTTTTAAAAAATAATTATAATAAAAATTATTTCTTCAAACAAAGATTCTTTTCATACGTCTCTATTACACTGTATATTTTCATCCATATTACATCTCAATTACACACCAGAATGATATCTTTGATGACCTTTTAATTTTTTATTAGTATCAAAATGTCGAGCTCTTTCTATGTGATTAATTACTAGAGATGATCAGCTCGACTTCATGATCTTACGAAAATATTTCTTCGACAATTGAGTCGGAAGAGATCGAATTAAATCACTACGAATCTTTACAAATAATTTGAGTACATCAAAAAAACGCTCATAGCTTAACGATCCAATCCGAACTTCACAGTCACATCATTCCTAAAAGATTATCCAACATCAACATCTTATTCTATCCATCGGACAAACTCCTACATAGAGAGTCAACCCCACAAATTTTTTTAAAATTCATCATCGAATATTGTCTCAAAAGAGGATCGAACTGTATTCTCCTATGAAATGACTTTTCGCTTTTGCGGTTGCACCATGCCCCTGGAGATATCTTTGATGACTTTTTTTTATCACCATACGTTAAACTTCTTGATCATCGATGATCGAGCCTCTTATAGAATTAACTCAACTTCTCGAGGAACAAGGATGCAAAAAATAATGATAGTGTTAAACATGCTATAATGGCCTAAAAAGCTCAATCAAACATTTAGAAAACTCAAAATCCTAAATTATTTTCAGAACTCAAATTCATAACTTCTAAATAATAAGACAATAATCTTACTCATTCTATTAACCATTATCACATCTACTAAAATCAACATATATGGCTTCCATTCAGTCGGAGTGATTTGGGGATCGACATAGCATCGACTAAAATCTATTAACTACTTAAAACATTATGTAAAAAATTGAAATGGTCAACCTAACGACCTCCATTGGCTTATCTCATAGTTATTATGAGGAAGATAAATCACGAAGGACTCTATGAACTTTAACGTTGTGACCAAAGTACGTAAAGATCATCTGAATTCAAGGAGGAATTGACCCATATCATTTCTACAAATACTATCGTGCCTTGACCGTCAAGGCTACTTAAAACTCAATTGAATATCTAGTAGTCTTTTTTTTTTTCCAATCCTTTGATATCGAAAAGGATTCAAAGGATAATCTGTTTTTTTTTTCTCAATCATCCTTTTTCCCTTTGATTCATACATCTTTCTAATACGTCCTCCAGGGACAAGGGACGGTCCATTAAGAAGACGATACGTTGATTAGAGACCGCACACATACTATTATAGATGAATATGAATGATCACACTCGAATTCAGAAGTCTTTTGCTGTTATCGACGAATCATGAATATAATTCTTTATAATTTACCTCCGTTTATCATTATCAAAAAAATCGACTTTGGAACCAACGTAATAGCCTAAAGATACATCTTTCCAATATATTCAATCTTTGCTTTTCATCTGCACTCCGAAAAAAAACATAAATTCCAACAAAATAAGAACACATAAATGAAAGAAATGATGAGCAATTAATCAAAAGAAGAAAACATACCTAACTCAGGGAAGAAGGAAGCTGGTACACTCAAAGTTAGATGAGATGAGAAAGCTTATCCATTTGTTCCAAAGTTGTTCAGCTGTTCCTCTGACGGAAGGTGAACTGAAACCATCAATGTTTTCTCCTTGCTTGGAAAACCAAAGAGTTGTTCATCGAGTCATAAATCGAGAGGAAAAGTTCTAATCTCACGGACCGCAATTGCAGATCAAATAGAGATCTCAAAATTTCTCATGAGATTGAAGCTCAAGGATATCTCTTTTTCATCAAATAGTCTCATTGGCCATGATTTTAAAGCAAACAGAACATGAAGACACGAGAAATCTCAGAACTTTGATGTGATATGAAGATGAAAGAAAGGTTCTCTTTTCTATGATTTGTATTCTTTAGTTTTGATTGCAATCGTAATTTAATACAATTACTTGAGGAAAATTGAAATCGGAAAAGGAAGAGGTTGTTTGGAGAGATCAAAGATTATCCTATTTGCGTATTTGTGAAAAAAAAAACCAATTGGGGGTAAAAAAAAAAAAATTGAGATCGGCATTTAATCGAACACCTTTGATGCATCTGGTTCGTCACCAGCACTGGTCCGTCTCCCACGTCCGCGGCTGGCGTCGGCCGGCGTAGAAGGAATACGGCGATCGGGAAGAATGGAACGGCTTCCATCTGCGATCGGTAACGATGGCCGCCGCGAGGACCCCTCGATCGTACTCGGCGCGCTTCTCCGGGTCGGAAAGCGTCTCGTAGGCCGCGCGGATCCGCATGAACTCGTCGGCCGACGCTGTCTTCCGGTCCTCCGCGACCACCGCGTCGGGGTGGCACGCGCGGGCAAGTCTCCGGTAAGCCGCCTTGATCTCGAGCCCCGATGCGGCGGCGGCGACGCCGAGCACGTCGTACAGCGTGTTGGCGGAGGAGGGTGAAGGCGGGGGCACGGAAACGGCGGCGCAGACGATCGGCCGGCGACGAGCGGAGGGGAGGAGGAGGAGGGAGGAGGCTTTGGGGACGGCGAGGGATTGCGAAGACGAGAACATCGACGAGATCGGGATATTTTTAGGACGAACGAAAGCGAGTTCGGCGACGCGGCTTATATAGACGACAGGAAAGAAGGAATTGTGGGCGGCGGCGATGGTAATTTGGTGGCCCTTTGTGCTTATCTTGATGGATCATGGACGGTTCAGATTCGATCTTGGTTTTAGCTCTGGCGACGGTGGAGATCCGGTGGGTATGAGCCACAGATTTAAAAGAAATTCCATTTCCACCCTTATATTTAATTATACTTTGAAAATACCCTCAAACCTTTTTTTTAATATTAGATAGACGATCTAATAGGGCCGAATCAAGCTCTGAAGTCGAATAAGCTCCGACTTCGAATCCGAGTCCGAGAGAAGCTACGGATCTGTATCTATTTTCGAAGGACTAGACGAGAAAACTTCTCCATTATAAAATAAACTATATAACATAAGTGCATATTTAAATAGGAAATTAGTTAAATTCGAGAATTAAGTAGACTCACTTTTTAAAGAAGTCCAAGTTAATTTTATCTAAAAAAGATTGGAACTACTAATCTAACGATCTTCATCTCATCTGTCTCATGGTCATTATGAGAGAGATAAATCATAAGAGACTCTATAAATCTTGATGTGATGGTCAAAACACATAGAGAGTATCTGAATCTAGGAACAAAAATTTAGATCTCTTTTGGAATTAGCCGATGCAATCTTATCGAGTCTATTTTTTTAATGCATATCAGTAATTTTATCTTTTCAATTTCGTCGTAAACTATAAATAATCTTTTTTTTTATGTTGAAAGATTGTGCTAAATTTAAAAATAAACTTAAAAACTTGTAGATTTTGAAGCATTGGAGGAATTTGATAAAAAAAACATAAATTTCAGGGGGAAAATGAAAATTCCGCTGGAATTAAACACTTTAGCCACGCGGATTCAGTCAATGATAATAAATGAATGAACCCCAGAAAAAGAATAATACTTTGAAAAAACAGACAAATTATTCTCCACAATAAATAATAATAATAATTATGAGATTCGTTGACATTTGATTATAGAAAAATATGTATGAAATGAACGTTCTTTTTTAATAAATGAAACTCAAATATAAAGTTAAATATGAAATGAGAAACTTATAAGAGGAAACGGTTGCGTCGTCCTTAAATTCATTATGACACTCTTTTAATAAAATATAATAGGGCAAATTCCTAAACACAAGCATGCCACATTTTTCAAATTTCTCAATTGGCACACTTTTTTTTTTTTCAAAATATTTATTTTATAAAAAATAATAAAAATCTTTTGCCGCATAATTATTCGATCGTACAATAATCCTAAACTCCCGACTTCGAATCTCCCAACTTCATATGCTCTCGACTCCCGAGCTCTTATTGGCCCTATGGGCCTTATTCATTTCCTCCCTGTTCCTATTCTTCAAATCTATAAGTACAAAATCTATAAGTACGGACGACGACCACCGACAACGAACGACAAGCGATCAATGATGGCCAACGAACAATCACTGACAGTCAATGAGCAACGAACGACGAGAAGCAAGCAACCGATGACGACCGACGACGACCAACGACCAACGACGAACAACAACAAACAACGACAAACCGATGGAAATGAGACTCAAAATTCACCCTTAAGATGAGATTTGTTCGTGTCCATATAATTAAAAATGATTCACATACCATCATTCTCAAACTCATTAATCAAACACCCTGTATTATTCTCATTCTCATTCCCTCATTTCAAATCTATGAACCAAACGTCACCTTAAAACTAAACATCTCAGCCAGAGTAAACATAATTAAGAGAAGTAATTAATTCTCTCCGAGGCCAAATGAAAGTTCAATCAAACTCAAACCACAAAATCATCATAATCACCGAGGCAGCGGATACAGAGAGTAGCAGTTGTTAGTTGCATGCGAGGGAAAAGAATATGAACTAAATGCTAGGGTTGTTGAGTAGCATCCACTTGTACTGTTCATTCATCGCCAGCAATTGTGACTCTTTGTTGTCCAACAAAGCCCTTAGCCTCACATTTTCCTCGATGAGCTTTTGGATTTCAGCCTCCTTTTGAGCCTTATCGTTCTCCAGGTGAGCAGTCTCAGCGACTAACCTGCAGAATGAAAGTAAAACCATAGTAGTTAGTTACCCTCGGAACGACAAAATCAAGGGCTAAATTGCCAACAATGGATATACGTTACTAATGGTATTTCTAGTTTGCTTGTGTTCGTACATATGCTTATAGAAAACTGATGTTCATGAAGGTTAACTAACATCTAGATGTGGCCCCCGTGGGTGCGGTGCGTCGATAAGTCAGTGAGGGAACTTGCACAATAAACAAGGGTCGACTCCGAAGGCGATCTAAAACTCAACCTTGGACTCAGATGGTCACCCACTGTCTTACCAATTGCGTGTAGAGCATAATCTTCGCGTGATTTACTCCCTCTCGAATCCTGAACGGTCGGGGCGAGGGGGTCACTAGGTTAGCAGTTCCACCCTTTTGCACAACATCTAGAGGTGGTTGTGAATTCATTAGTAAAGGACATCTCAGAACCAAAATAATGTTAGTGTCTATAAGATTCACATATCTCCACAATGGTATGATATTGTTCACTTTGGACCTAAGCGTTCATGGTTTTATTTTTGGATTATATCTAAAAGATCTCATATCAATAGAGATATTTTTTTATCTTATAAACATGTGATCTTTTCTATGTCTTATCAATGTGGAACTTTGATTATATTCTCAATACTCCTAACGATCCCCCCTCAAACGAAAGACCACATTGGACCCCCTCAAGCCTATCCGTCCTTAAAGGATTTCTTCTGCTTTATGTCCGATCCTCAACTCACCAGGTTTTCCTGCCAACTGTCTGGTAATTCTGACCCAGCTAGACTTCTTGTCAATTGTTTGATTCTTCTGACCCAACTGAACTTCCTACCAGTTGTCCGATCCTCCTGACTCAACTAGACTTTCCAGTTTGGTATTTGGTTCTCTTGATCTAGACATGGAAGCCCACTTCCTTTGTTCGAGGTGCATAACTTGCCATGAACCACGACTCTAATATCAATTGTTAGTGCCTATAAGATTCACATATCTCCAAAATCGTATGATATTGTCCATTTTGGACCTAAGCCCTCATGGTTTTATTTTTGAGTTATACCCAAAATATCTCATACCAATAGAGATATCTTTTCATCTTATAATCACATGATTTTTTCCATGTCTTACCAATGTGAAACTTTGATTGTATTCACAATACTCCCAACAAATAAAACAACACATTTGATTATCAGGGGGACATCTCATTTCTAGGTACAATAGTGCTTATATATGAGTACTAAACAAACTCATCTGAGAAACCGAATATGTATTTAGATCGCTGAATAATGATCCTCCAGTTACAGTATTGAAAATTGGTTGTATGATGATAACCAAGTGAGTAAGTAGGATGCGATTGAAAGAAAAAACAAATAAGCTAAGCTTAGTCTGAATTGAAATGATAGAGATCTAATTCTCGTATGATAACCAAATGACCGATTAAGATTGATTATGAAATATATTACACTAACAAGTTCAGGTTATGATTGGCTATGCCAAACAAAATAAGGACTGAAATAGATTGTGTTAAAGCTTATGCAGTTGGACCAACAACCTTAACCTATAGCACTGAAACAGATTGGGTTAAAGTTCAATATCAGAAGATTCACATTTCAACATTCCCACACTCAAGCAGTTAATATAACACCATATATCCTAATGTAACTAAATGAACTTTTCCTATGCCATTAACATGTAATAATAACAAAGCATAACTCTCCGAAGAACAACAAGCAGACACATAATTTTTTAGATCTAGTAAGGTCTACAAATACATAGTTGATTGACCTAAAGAAGACTTATTTGAGTTGTCTGAAACTAATGGCGAGGCATAGAAACTGATAGTTAAACTAGGTTCGTAAAGCTATGAAACTTTTTATTATGTAGCACAATTAAAGAAAGTTGGAATAACCTAAAATTGAATGCAAGCTTAAGAAATTATTAGCAGTTGTGAGGCTGTCAACGGCAAATTGAAAGGTGAAGGACATGGTTAACCCAATAACTAATATTTCAGTTTAGTAATTTATGAAATAGTTCAGAAGAGAAGGGAAAGAATTGTTCATTCAATAGGAATTATATCAACCATGACATATGTGGGAGAAAAAGTTGGATATCAACTTAGATTCTATGAAGGAAAGCAAGGAGAGAAATGCACGACAATAGCCATTTTGGCACGCGAACTATACGGTGTTACCTGTCTAGAAGTTTTTGAATAGTCTGAAATTGACTCTCTGATGAAAGAAGAGATTCACTGATGCTGATGATATTGCTGACAAACGAGCGAAGCGAATCAAAGTCCTGCTTTACGCGACAAAGCTCCAGCTCATTCTCTGCAGCGCGCTGTCTCTGTCTTGATGATTCGTCAACCATGTCTTCAACCTTCTGCCTCATTTCATTCAAAAGTGCATTCGTACTAAGTGCAAACTTTTCCATTTCTTCAACCCTTAAAGTCATGCTTTGGACTTGAAGTGTCTTTCTTTTGTTCTCATCCAAACCTAACTTCACTTTAATTCTCTCATTAGCCGCTTCACTTTCCGCCTTGATGGCTCGCATGACAAGCGATTCCATAGCATCTGTTACAATATGAGTCGACTTGAGTATTTCATCAATGTATTTACCATCATTAGCCGCAAAAGATCCAGGCTTATGATCACTATCTTGCTTTGATCCCATGTCTAGATTTCTGAGAGAAGGATAATTGACCTCTTTTGACCATTCAGACAATGGAATGCCATGCTTGTCAACGAACCCTATACCCTCCTTGTTCTCAATACCACATGACTTGCTAGCTAAATTTGGAGATACCATGATTCTTGCTTTGGATTTCAAGTAGGTGAGCAATGCGGCGGTCGTTTTGACCCTATGTCGAAGAAGCTTCAGTTCCAGGGAGTCACCTTCTGTGCACTTCATAGTGACCTTCAACTCCATTAGCTTCTCTTCCAGTTTTTCAACATGAGACTGGTGGCGCTCAAATTCATGCTTCCACACGGCTTTTTTGTGAGCGAGTTGAGAGTCGAGGGAAGAGAATGAACCCTCTCCGTTCCTGTCATCCATAGCCTGATGCAAGTAACAGAGAAGGTCTTAGCCACACAAACAAGACGGCGATCTTTGGGGAGGAAGAGGAACTGAAGGCGTTAAGAATCGGGAGAGGCAAAAGTGCAATAGTTCGTCGCCAATTCGACCTCCGAAGTAACTAGATTTGAATAGAACGAAGAAGAATCAACAAACGATCCCAGTTCACAACGTTACGCCAATCCCTAATCTGGAGAGGACACCACAATACATGATTCTCGAAACCCTAGCTTCCGGACCCAAAGATCAAAAAACCAGGCTACATTCAAGAACAGAAAAGGAACCTTTTTGATCGCCGGGAGAAGAAGGGGGAAGGGCGCAGATCTCCGTTCGCCGCCGCCTTCTCCTCACCTCCTTCCTTCCCTCTCGATTGGTCTTCGTCGATGGTCAACGCTCGATGGCTCCTGGACCTCATCAAAAGGACTGGGCCGGATTATGTTTTTTGGGCTTCAATGATTTATAAATTATGCCCAACTAAACTGACGCCGTTCGGTTTGGTTGGACCGGTTCTTAAACCGATTCGGTAGATAATACTTCTTGAGTCATCCCTTCGTATTCCACCAGTACCAGTTAGTCCGGTCCGGTTGGACCGATACTAGAACCGATTATTAACTTGTTAAACTTGCTTTTCGCCTTGTTCGAATAATGAGGCATGCTTCATGCGAAGCTTGGAAGAAATTTAAAATTAATTAATTATTTATTTATTTTTTATGACGATCTCTTTTTTTTTTTTTTGTCCAAAAAAGATCGAGCATTTCTCATTAAAAAAAGACACATTTTATTACACAAGAGCTTTAAAAAATTGGTGATACATGCTATATTTTTCTTTAAAGTTTCCATTTTAAAATAGGAAAATTTTAAAACTTTTTCTTGAAAAAAAAAAAACCAAACGCGCTAAAAATCTAATTGGGTGAGGTGTGTCAAATTGTACCTTGATAATAGATAGCTCTTCCCTTGTAAAGGAAAAAAAAAAAAAAACTTCATCTAATAACGAAAGGGTTTTTTTTGCTCCGTAAGGAGTCAAGAGCGTTGATAGTAGACCTATATGTCTTATTTAATTAAGTAATCTAATTATAATTTTGATTAACAAATTTATATTATTGAATATGAATTAATAAATTTAAATATATATATATATATATATATATATAATCTTTTTAGTTGGTACCATTAGTATTGAACTATTAACGAATTAGAATTAATTCTATATATAGTATATAATCTTTTCAGGAAAGAAAATATTTTTTTTCCATCAAACAAAACATACTAAGTTGACTCTCTCGCACCTATATATGAAAGATCAAACTCTACCGTTATTTGACGTCAAATATTCAGATATTCTTCCGATGATGAAATATCCGAATCCAAGTGCATATTTATACTTTCACTGTATTTTATTTTTTTATAGTCGCATATTATTGTAGATTAGACGATAATATTCTATGTTCAGATTGTTTGATTCATTTTATTTATTTATCTAATCATGTGTGTGTGAATGCATGCTCCATTTTAATTGTGGTTGAATGATTAATTTTTTTATTTTAATTAATTACATTCGATTTGTCGAATATACATGAGCATATTATACTCCGATTGCAATCAGTAAAAAAAAAATTAATTATGATACACATAATTATCTTATGTTATATTTCATAAATATCTTATAAGAAATAATGAAATTACTGAGAGTTTTTTTTGTAATAATGAATAAATGAATGAGGTTTTTTTTAAAAAAAAACAATATTGATAGATAATTCTGTACGGTAACATTAAACTGGTTATTATGCTTCTGCTTATTTTATCTATGAATTAACGTTCACGAAGAAAAGTAGGATAATAGTAAGATGGTTACAAACCTCTCTCTTTCAGTTTTCAAAGCCTTCGTTTGTTTAGACTGTGTTCATCCTCTCCTGCTCATAAGCTTGCAAGCACCACTCCTTCAATGTCCTCTCGTTTGTTTAGACTGTGTTCATCCTCTCCTGCTCATAAGCTTGCAAGCACCACTCCTTCAATGTCCTCCACTTCTCCTGCGCCTCCCTGAACATGACATGAAAAACAAAAAAAAAAAAAAAACTTGCGGCATTGGATCTCTTTCGATAAATTTGAGTATCGCGATGAAGATTAAACAGCATTCTCAAGATGAACTGAACTATCATCGAATAGCGGCTAACAGCTATATTTATGGCGGCAGCACCATGAGTAGAGCTGTAGAGAAAGAGGAGCTCACCAATGGTTCCCTTGTTCCAAAGGACTTGGGAATCGATGGTCGAAAGATACTGATCGTCTAAGCGTTTCCATGTCTTGATGGATCGCACTCCGCCCCACTCGCCATTTGCAGTAGTGTTCTTCTCTAAGTATGCCGACACCACCCTTGCTCTTCTTGGCCACCCGGCCAATCCGTAAGCATGGTAACCGAACCCGCCGGCGTAGCAGAGGTAAATGCCTGTTAGCTTTCCACAAAAGTCATTCAGGTGATCATGCCCTGTGAAAACAGCCTTGACATCCCCCGCGTTTACCATTGTCGCGAAAAACCCTGAATTGATTGATGCAGAGCTGATAGGATCCCGTTTCACCCCCGTAAAGTTGGATTGGTCGAAGCTGCTGTATTCCGGCAAGGGGATGTGGAAGTAGGCAAGGCCAGGTGCAGCCTCCTTCTGTCCATTTGGCTTGCTCGTGTATTCTTTCTGCAATACATTTTAGTGTCCTAAATGCATGTGTAGTTTCAAAGATCCTTAACTGATGAATTGTTCACATTGAGAATGAAGAATAATAAGTAAAATTCTAATATGAAATGCTTCTGATACTTTCTTAATTTAAATAAAAAGAAGATCCTTCCATTTATTCTCACTTTTTCATCCTTTGAAGGAAATCGATTCCTAATGTGTAGTTAACAACACCAACAATATTTTCTATAGATGATTACATGGGTATGGGTGTGCTAGGTAGGTAATAAACTGATCGATAAGAGGTGTTGATGGTGCTTTATTAGACATACTTTGTGAAATACCAAGTGAGGATTCATTTGAGTACCTGCAGGCGTGAAGACGTTCGCTTAAACCAAAGTTGTTGGGAGGTTTTGATCCAACCATACCCAGGGATTGAGGGGACGGTGGAGTAATCACCGCTGTCGAGAAAGTAGAGATTGAGTACTGACTTGTTGGCGAGTGAGGAGCCCTCAGCTCCGAAAACCTCCAAATTGTAGTTGCCAAAGCCATCAATATCAATGTTTGCTGGATTGAGCCTCGAGAGAGTATAAGGCATGCTGACGATGTGCCGCATAACACCCTCCCTGGATAGGGTAGACTCTTGGTCATGGTTACCCAGGACAGCAGCCCACGGGAGCTTGAGGGCGACTGTCGGCTCAAATGCCATGTCAAGAGACTTGGCAGCATCAGTAGCATCAAAGCCAAATATGTTATCACCTGTACAACAAAGTCGATACATTCAACCATATCCATGGAGTAGAGAGCTCAGTATGTTTGTAAAGTAAACAATGTCATAAGGTTGCAACCTTTCATCCATTCTTGTTACCAGCAGAAGAATGAACAAAAGTGCCACTACCTTCTAGATTGCCAGTTAGTGTTGATTACAGCCCACAGCTATTTCTACCAGCATTCTGAAGTTTGATAGTTTAGTATTAGGTCAATCTGGAATTCATCCAGAAGAACAAGCACAGGTAACTGAAGCATCGAATATTGATAGGTTTTGTTGTTGAAAAATTATTATCAGATTTATAAACTCCAGGCAAAGAGCATCCATGGGAAAGTGTGATATACATGTAAATTTGTATTCCATGGCTTGTCAAATTCAAAAATCACTGGAAATCAGTTTAAAGGTTACCAATGTTTAATGAAAGGAGATGAATATCGATCCTACGTGGCCTGAAGCATCAAGGAAGAAAAGAAATAGATCTTACATAAGACTCGGGACAAACCAATACAAATGGCAAAATAGCTGAAATCCAGATATACTCGACAAGTCGACTGGCCTTGATCAGTCGACTGCCATGGAGGACAGTCAACAGATGTTTGCAGCCATGAGCACAAAAAGTTCCGTAGTCGATTGATCAGTCAACTATCTGTGCATCAATCAACTGCTAAAGTTTTGCAGTCGACTGTTATGTATCCGTTGGAGTTTTTCCAACATGGATATAGTCGTTGTGAGACAATGGCATGAAGGTCAGTCGACTGCTCGGTAAGAGCAGTCGACTGGAAGGCGAAAATCAGTCCGAATTGTAGCTTTATAAGGAGCACGAAGACTCGAAGAGGAGGGTACAGATATAATCCAAACATTTTTGTTAACGCTGGAGGATTATATATGACTAACCCAAGTATGAAGAAGGCAGTGTTAATAGCCTTGGTCACTATAATTTTATAATAATTAGATCTTTCAACTAAATTTAGACAACTACCTATCATCATTAAGAAAAACCAGAACTCCTTGTGCTCATTATCTGGGTATAAACTGGAAAAGGTTGATTCTTAAATTGGATGTTGCTTCAAATATTATCTACTTAAATCATCCTAACCAGATAAAGCCTTGTGAAATTTTAAATATATCAGTTAAGATTATGAACTAGTATACTACAGGCCATATGAAAACTGAGGTAGTTGGCCTTAATGCTGCTCTTATAAAGTTGATAGCGGTTAAGATTCAGGGAGACTTCCAAGAAACTTCTATAAAGCTGCATCATGTACATTTATAACTTTTCAGAAGCTCAACTATGTTCATATCCAGTGCATTTTTGTTTTTCAAAATATAATTAATTTTACATCATTTGACAATACTTGATATTCCTAGCCAGATACAATATAAAAGATGATTTGCCAGTGGCAACAAACCTAAAATGATTCAACAAGTTGCCTTCTCCAAAATTGACATATTAAACGTGATTATCTATTAACGTCCCGACTCATTTACACAACCCAAATATGGAACACATTTTCATTTTCATACAGATTAACTCAACATTTTCCTTTAGTCTCATCCCTAACCATCTTGGAACGGAGTTAAACTGAAACATACCAATCCATCAAATGTCCAAACGCATTCAAGACCATCCAACAACCAACTGCCAACTACTCTTGTACTCAACATTAATAACAGCAGAAAACTCTTTTTGACATGCTGCAGGTTTGGGGATCAAGTTTCTCGTTTGAATATGCATGTTAATTGAGGCAGAACTTATCTACTTGGCCCATTATTTTTTTAAATAATAAATTATTTAGCTGTCAAGGGTCATATGAAATAATGAGGGTTACTCTCAATTAGTCAATTTCCTTTTATTTTATTCAAGGGAATGTAATATTGATGTGAATGGTGAACTCCACATTTCCTTGCATTTGTCAGCATTTGACGAAGTCAATTAACAGGACAAAGAGGTGGACCAAGCACCATGGACTCTAGTAAGTCATTCAATCTTAGCAGATTATGATTTTTCGAGCTAGAGTTCAATTCTAGCCGGCCGACGCAATCACCAATACGAAAGCAGGTTTCTCCGCGATCGGTCAAACACTTGATTACGAGGCGCAGGACGAAAAGGGGAAATCTCAATCAAGATCACAATCTGATTCCAAAAACTAAGGCAAATGAGGTTTTGGGGACGCACCGGTGAAAACGACGAGATCAGGGCGCTCGTCTCGGATGACGCGGTAGACGAAGGCAGTGGTGTTGAGATCGGAGCAAGTGGCGGTCTGGTTGGGGAATACGTCGAGGCATCCGGTCGATCTACCGTTGGCGTAGTGCATGTCCGCCACCTGAAGTATTTTGAACTCCCCTGGTCGCCTCCCCTTGAACCGGAGCCGCACCGGAGCGGGAGCGGGAGCGGCAGCGGAAGCGGAAGCGAAGGATCGATCTCCGCCCCTTCTCTGAAGAGCGGATCGCGCCTCTTGAGCCTCTACGGCGAGATTTCCGGAAACTATGGCAAGGATCGGGAGAAGAGCGGCGAGAATGAGAGTGGCGCAGAAGCAGGAGCCAGCCATTTCGCGCGGTGGAACGGCAAGCCTCGTCTCCTGCCGTACTTAAACAAGAAGATTTTCAGTTTGACGCCTGTTTCAATGTCAATTAGGTCCTTAATCATTTATATATTACATTTCCTCTAAATGTCCCATTGATGATTTTTAGAAATTTTAATAAAATTTTTTATGGGTGAAAAATTAAAAAGGCCTCTTATTTTCATCATCATCGTCAAAGAACACTCAAATATTTAAAAATATCGAAAAAAAAAATATTCCCCTTAATATTGTATTGTAGTAATTATAGTTAAAAATTTCGTCCATAGTAAATTAATTTTGTCCTGATTGATTTCAAATTCAAATAAAAGAGAAAAATTACATTAGATTATCAATCAACATTAATATTGACCCATCTTTTTTATCAATTTTATAAAAAATAACTATAATTATATTTTCCTAATATATTTAAGTTTATAATTCTAAAATTCTAAATGAACGGGATACTTTTATAAATCGTTTTATCCGTACAAGAAAGAAATCGTCAATCTAGTGATTCTTATCGATCTGTCATACGGTAATTAGAGATAAATTCACGGGGGTCCTATTTGTGCAAAGTTTGGAACCGCCAACCTAGCTGCCCCCGTGCCATTGTAAGGGAGGTAAATCACGGTGGGTCTTTGACCCTTAAGACTAGTAACCAACGTATGAAGGGACGGAACTCGCTTTTGTAAGAAATTGACCCGTTGTCCATCTGTGGGGGGCCTATTTGTGCAATAAAGATTGGAACCGTCAACCTAGCGACCCCTACTAGTCCGTCCCCGGGTCATCGTAAAGAAGGTAAATCACGGTGGATTTTTGGCCCTTGAGATTAATGATAATGGAGCGACGGAGGACTGAACTCGTTTTGCGAGAGATTGACTGTCTATTTGCTTCAGACAACTGCGTCGCTAAACACTCTCTTTCTGCGGAGTCATTTGTGGGGGTCCTATTTATACAAAGGTTGGAACCGTCAACCTAGCGGTCCCTACCAGTCCACCCCCGAGCCATCGTAAGGGAGATAAATCATGATAACTTTTTAGTTCTTGAAACTAATAACCAACGTATGAAGGAATGAAACTCACTTTTGTGAGAAATTTATGTGAGAGTCCTATTTATACAAAAGATTGGAACGGTAGCCAAAATATATAAAGATCGTCTAAAATTGATCCACGTCGTATCTATAAATACCGTCTTCGTTAATGGATCGGCCCAACAGATTCACTTCGCACGACTCGAACGGCTCTCGTCCTCCCGCGCACCCTAAGAACGCCTTCTCCGCGGTGGTACTTCGCCGCTGCGATCCTTCCGCCGGCGATCGATTTCCGTCCATCCTCGACTGCACATCCGTCTGAGCAGAGGTATCTTTCTTGTTTTCTTCCTCTTTCTCCCATCAACCACCGTCACTTTCTTCCTTCGCCTTCCTCTTCCTCTTCCCCACCTTATCCATCGCAAACTCATCGGATCGCGCGGCCTTCATTTTTCTTCTCTTTTTACCCCTCTTCGCTTCCCTGTACATACGGATCGAACCAGTCAACCGCAGATTGAGATATTTAATGAGGATATTGCTATATCTGTTAAATTTATTGTAAATCTGAGCAACATTTGCCATCTTATTTGTATTTTTTCCTCTCTCATTTTTGCATCAGCTTTCCTCTGATGATTTGCATCTTCAAGCATCTCTGTGCACTAACCTTTTCTTCTAATTCTGTAATAGACATTGAAATATGGCTGGAGTCGTTGAAGCCCAGAATAGGCAAGGCAGACATGCATTTCCTACTCACACTAGAGTTCCTCGCTCAATAGCTCGCCTTCGAGAGCCTATAGACCGTGAGAAGGTACAGTCTCTTCTGTTTGTTCAGAATTTCTTCAAAATCGAGGGCTTAAGGAAATGTCTCAGATTCTCTACCTTTTCTAAAGATTTCTTTGCAATGTATAAACTATATAATCTTCCATTATCAGAAAAATGATTGAAACACAAAAAAAAAAAGATTGGATTTTGATTTTATTGATTGTTGAAGCTGACTTTGTTATTAGATTCCAAAATACTAATATATCTACTTTGAAGAATATTAGACTCATATCCAAGCTCAACTGAGAATTTTCCCCCCTTCTCTTTATTGCAGACATATCCTCTCTTGCTTCGAGTGTTCACCAGGGCTTGTGAATTATCCTTTTTAGTTTAAACATCTCGATAGGTAAAGGATATTTGGTGGTGATGACCTGCTTATTAAAAGCCTGAGGCAGTCTCCTATGAATCTTGCATTTTACCTTTGCTCATACATTTGGCATTTACATATTGAAAATTTTCTTGTAGATCTTGTGAGTTCGTGGCAGTTCCACGAACTGCACAGAGGCAGTTCGTGGAACCGCCTCGAGCACGCACGGCTTGAAGCCGTGCGTGCGTCTCCTTCCCTTAAAAGGGAAGGAGTGCGTCCAAGGCTGGGTTCGGCTGTAAGACGAGAGCGCTGTTCGGTGAAGAGGCTGTGAAGCGAGAAGAAGCATCCGGCGATTTGGTTTGTGGAAGCGAGAGGTAATCTCCGTCTGTGATTTTTTCCTCCGACACGAGCAAACCTCCCAACAGGTATACATTTGATCTACATTGGTATCAGAGCAGTATTTCTGTATAGAATTGCATACCTGTTTGATTTCTTCACCGCCGGAGAAAAATCCCTATTTGATTTCCTCGGGCGACAACCGAAAACAGAATCTGTCGACAAATGGCGCGTGATCGCCGTCCGCGGGATCTGTCGCCGCCGGAGCGACATGGACGCCGACGCCACTGTCGGCCCCGAGAAATCGAGCGCGTCGAGGCGGTCTGGCCAAGCGGAGGCGCAGCGGCGTCGTATCCGCCGGGCGCGACGCAGCCGGCTCGACCTCTGGCACGGCGACGCCGGCGACAATGGCGATGCATGCCACCGGTGCTCGCGATCGGGCGGCGGCCTTGGAGCTTTGTTGCGCGGGCGTCGGAGGAGATGTCCTCTGAGGCGGGGCGGCCACCGGTCTGCCGGAGAGGGGCGCACGGCGCGTATGAGGCCGGCCGTCAGCGCCAGCGAGAACGGCTTGGCTGCTGACGACGCAACGCAGCGCGGCGCGGATTAGTCGCGAGAGAAAATGTTGCTATTTAATAAATAAAAAAAAAAAAAAAATTATCTGTTTTGGACAGATTTTAATTGCGGGCCAGATGTGACTTTGCGCAGATTTTAATTGGGCTTAATCGGCCCAATCTGTATAAGTACAGATTTTAATCTGTTTGGTTAAGTCAAATTCGGCCCATTTAATTGGGCCAAATTTGATTGGGCAGTTTACATGGGCCAAATTTAATTGGGCCGAACCATTTGGGCCGCATTAATTGGGCCAAATTAATTGGGCAGAATTAAATGGGCCGAATTAATTGGGCTGTTTTATTTGGGCCGAATTAATTGGGTTGTTTAATTTGGGCCGAATTAATTGGGCTGTTTTATTTGGGCCGAATTAATTGGGTTGTTTAATTTGGGCCGAATTAATTGGGCTATTTTATTTGGGCCGAATTAATTGGGTTGCATTATTTTGGACCGAACTAATTGGGTTTAATTTAGCCTGGCTTAATTGAGCCTAATTAAATGGGTCTTGAATCAAATTTTAATTGGACATAGGTTCAATTAATTTGATTCCAATAGAAGACTAAGTGTCCAATTAAATGTACACAAGTGTTGTGTGTAAGGTTGACTTTGGTTGACTAAACTCATAACTATGGTTAGATGGATTGTTTTGGAACAATTAGAATCTGACCTAGATAACTTTAGGATAGAACTAGTATATGACTGTCTATGGGTCAAAATTGATTGATCAATGGGTCAATTGATAATAGCCTAAAATTCAAGGAGTTTAATTCTTCTTGAAATATGTGTATTTGTTCTGTGCCTTGATTAAATTGGAATATCTGATTTGTATCTTGGTTTTGTCGGTTATATCTTGACGACATGATTTATTTCAATTTCTGGATGGTGCGGATGTATACCACTATGACGTGCGATGTGTCCTTGATCGGTATAGGGAGGCTATCGAAGACTTGGACTATGACCCTTACCATGGAGTCGTTGGACACATAGGGAAGCTGGACAGATTGGTCTGGAAGCTCGAGATGTAGGAGTTTCCAGTCTTAGACAACTACAGGATTTGGCGTTGATTCGATTCATCGCGATAATCTTGATGCGTGCGACGACAATTTTGGGGTTACATGAAGGACACATTTCATATACGGTGTGGTGATTAACTATCTTGAAAGAGGATCTGAAGAAGACCAGTGGAGGATTTTGGTTCTCGATTTGTGGGGTCTTTAAAGGACTCTGATCGAGCGGCATGTGTGCTGCTGAGTGTCAGAAGAATCTGGTTGAGTCCGCAGACGGACATGTCATGATTATCTTGTTAGGCTTATCCTAGTGGGAGCAAGAATCGCTTATCTAGTCTATTAGGAGTTATTTTTAGTTTATGAGTAGGAAGAATGTAATCTTACATTCTTAGTAGACTTTGTTATTTGTTAACATTGTGCGACAAAGATGTTTATTTTAATGATATGTTCATTTAATGATTAGTTCGTTTGATCTTTGTTAATTCTACATGATGCATGATTACTAAGTATGCCCTTGATTAGTTCAAATGTGTATATATTATGTTCATGTGTGTAATATCATGTCTTGTAATAATGATTAAAATCATTAAGTGGGATGTATGTAATAAAATATGTCGAATATAAGTCCGATTGGCACATACTGAATGATGAGTGATAACGTAGTTGTCACTGATTTGTAAACCGGATCAGATTTATCTTGAGTTTATTTTTGAGATTACATACATAAAAGCATACATCGAGTAACTAAATAATGTGTTTATTTATGTTAGGTTACGCAACTAAAAACATCATCATTGAATGAACAAAGGTGAAAAACCTGAATGGGGATAACTATAAGATACGGCACCTTAAGATTCAATATGTTCTTGAGAACAGGAAGTTCTAGAGGTCGTTAATCGGGTTTTGTTGGAACTGAGAGTAATACTGACCTGATGCAGACGTGACCTTGATACCTATAAGGTATGGAAAGGAAGGATTCCAGCTAAGGGAATATTGATAAGTTGATGGTGGATGACCTAGTGTTAGAGTATGAGCCATATCCTTCGGCTCGTCTGGGTCAGAGAGAGAGATCTGATGGAATAAGTCGAGTAAGCCTAACGAACGATCAGTTCGAAATACAAGAAGCGCCGAATGTAACGATGGTTCAACATCTCGAGGGAGATGTCGAATATGATCCGGAGTCAAACCGGCCATGAGTTAAGATGAACAAGAGTTCAGCGTTATTCGTTCTCTTCCGATTCTTGGGGAGACCATACGGCGCACCTTAACTCGCGTGAGAGTATTAAGACTTTGTGATGTCTCACTGGCGTGTGGAGTGAGTGAGAGAGTAGAATCCGCGAGGATTTCTAGCCAAGCTTATTTGGCTGCCGGTTCTGCTGGATCATCTGGATCCAAGAAGAAATGGTACAAGAAGGGAAAGGGAAAGAATAAAACCGTTGCTGCTGCTGCTGGGAAGAATCAAATCAAGAAGAAGAAGGCGGGAAGAAACCTAAAAGCAAGTTATCTTGCTTTAATTGCGAAGGGCCACTTTGCTCAGTGTATCGAGCCTAAGAAGGTAACTTCTAGTGCCTTACGAGCATTTTGTTGCTAATCTTGTGTTGATGTCGATTCTTATCCTTTGTGGATTATAGATTCGGAGCAACCAACCATGTAGCTCGAGAGCGGGTTACATATGTGGAGTATCGTCGGGTACCTGCAGGCAACAAATGGATTTATGTAGGAAACAATGCAAGAGTCGAAGTCAAAGGAGTCGACACTTGTAAACTCAACCTTCGTGGTGGAAGTACTTTGTTTCTTCATGATGTCCTGTATGCTCCGGAGATTCGAAGGAATCTAGTATCTGTTACTAGTCTTCTTGATTTGGGTTACTCTGTAAATTTTTGATCGTTGTGTAGAACTTAGATTATTTCTGTGTCGATCGGATATAGTTATTTATCTAATGGTTTTATGGTACTAGATATGGTGCACGATGTGAATTGTGCGATTCATAGTTATTTTTCAAACATTGCTCTTACTAGTAATGCGGATATATCGATGAGGTTTGGCGTATGCTATATTGGGACATATAGGACAAGATCGCATGAATCAATTAGCTAGAGAGGGTTTATTGGGCTCTCGTGCTAAGATTAGCTTGTCTGTATGTGAGCATTGTCTTGCTGGAAAAGCAACTAGGAAACCATTTGGAAAAGCTATTAGAGCAGACTTGCCATTGCAATTGATTCATTCGGATATTTGTGGTCCGATGAGTGTGAAGGCTAGGCGTGGAGCTTCCTACTTCATTACATTTATTGATGATTTCACTAGGTATGGTCATGTGTATTTGATTTCTCAAAATGCAGGCGTTGGATTATTTCATTCGTTATTTGAGCGAAGTTGAGAATCGAAGCGAGCGTGGAGTTAAGGCCTTGCTTGGCCAGTGGGGGTGAATATCTGCGATTTGTTGAGCGACATGTAATGATAAGGGATTATTAGGCAACTAACGATCCCGGGAACTCCACGTGAAAATGGGGTTCTTTGAAAGAAGAAATAGGACTCTTCTTGAAATGGTTAGGTCTATGATGGCGCGGCTAATTTGCGATCTCTATTGGGGAGATGCATTACTATGCGGCGTATATACTTAACAAAGTGCCTTCAAAGTCGATTCCATCAACCCCCCATATGAGCGTTGGGCCAGGCGAAAGTTGAGCAATCCCGAGACCACAGGGTCATGCCTCGTTCGTAATAGTTCTCACAAATATGGAAAACTAGGACCTAGAGGTAAGTGTATCTTTATAAGATATTACGATACCTCGAGGTTATGTTTTTATAGGTGAGATGTCGGATGGGACGATCTCGAGATTGAGTCTAGAGATGCCACTTTTCTCGGCGAGTTCCCAACAAAGGGTGAAGTTGATAAGGCAGTTCTCTTTTTGAGGAGGATGAGTCGTTATCAACAAGTCGGATGTCGATGGGATACACGAACCTAGTCGGCCAAGTGGGAGTAATGTGCTGATCGCGGGGTGACTTCTCAGCCTTACG
Source organism: Wurfbainia villosa (assembly GCA_025175895.1). Taxonomy (NCBI): domain Eukaryota; kingdom Viridiplantae; phylum Streptophyta; class Magnoliopsida; order Zingiberales; family Zingiberaceae; genus Wurfbainia; species Wurfbainia villosa. The sequence goes on along the minus strand of CM045988.1, from coordinate 98,122,747 downwards.
GAAAAGTGTTCGTAGATCATACCTAAAAGGAGGTTTGATATTGAGAATGAAGGCAATGATGACACTCCCGAGTTGGCGAAGATGAACCTCGTCGATTGAGGATGCGTTGGGATGTAGGGTTAAAGATAAGTGGAAAAGTGCGATGGAAGAAGAGATGGAGTCGATGATTGAATCAAGTTTGGGAGTTAGTCGATCTTCCTCCTGGCCGAAGGGCTATTGGGAATAAGTGGATTCTCAAAATAAAGAGGAAATCTGATTGATCGATTAACCGATACAAGGCTCGTTTGGTTGCAAAAGGATTTACCCAAAGAGAGGGTATTGATTTTGAAGAGACATTTTCTCCCGTAGTGAAGTTTGTGTCAATCAAGTTATTTTGGCCTTTGTGGCACATTATGACTTGGAATTACATCAAATGGATGTCAAAAACCGCTTTCCTTAGCGGTGAGCTTGGCGAAATCTATATGGTTGAGGAAGGTTTCGTTGCTTTAGGCGAAGGATAAAGTATGTAGATTGAAGAAGTCTATATATGAAATTTGAAGCAAGCGTCAAGACAATGGAACATAAGATTTAACAAAGTGGTTTTATCTTATGGTTTGAAATGATCAATGAGGATCATTGCGTTTTCTAAAGAAGAAAAGGAAAGTATGTCATTTTATCATTATATGTTGATGATATGCTGATAGCTGGAAATGACATAGGTTTTATTGTAGAAGTCAAAAAGTGGTTGTCTTCACAATTTGACACAATAGATATGGGAGAAGCGGAGTACATCTTAGGGGTTAAGATCATCCGGGATCGATCAAAAGATTTTGGGTTTGTCGCGAGAGTCTTATATAACTAAGATGTTACAACATTTCAACATGTCTCGAATGCAATACAAGGAGACACATTCACGAAAAGGTCTTGTTTTGAGCGAAAGTATGAGTCCCAAGACTCAATTTGAAATAATGACATGAATAAAAACCATATGCCGCCATAGGTAGTTTAATGTATACTATGTTGTGTACTCGTCCGATATCACGGTATGATGGCTTAGTCGGTAGGTTAAAACCCAGGATCGAGATCAAGGCGGTGAAAAGGATTTTCGGATATCTGAAGGCGACGGCAGATTATTGTCTCATTATCGAGGATCGGATATAAGCCTTAGAGGCTATTGGATCTGATTAAATTTGGGGACACTGGATGATAGAAAATCAACATCGGTATCGTTCTTGTTGAATGGTGGCGCCATCTCCTGGAAAGAAAGCGACACTGTGTGGCCTTATCTACAATGAATGAATATGTGGCATGTTCGAGCTAAGCGATCAGTTGAGGAGGTTCTGAAGCATTTGAAGATTCTTGAGCGATTAGAGTCCGATCGTTATATTGTAGCCGATCATGCGATAGCTTTTTCAAGGATCCCAAATATCACGTGAGGCAAGCATATAGCTATAAAATACAACTTTATCGAGGATATTGTTGCTAAAAGAAGGTGATTATTGAGTATATCCTACACGAGCTATGCTTGCAGATCCTTTTACTAAGCCAATGACTAGAGAGTCATTTAATGAGCATGTAAAGTCTATGGGACTTCGTAGAATGTAACAGTCTTGTAATGACACTTGAATATAATGATTTGATTGTTTGAAATGCCACCATAACTGCTCAAAGGTATGTTTATGTTACATTCTAGTGATAAGATCTCGATAAGCATGTTGGCGGTAATGATTGGTCCTCTCATGACAATCATCTTTATTTTATTCTTGTATGAATAGAGGTAAGACCGATGCTTATAAATTCAACCTATGTGGTTGTTAGCTTTGGAAGGCTGTAAAATTTGTTACATTCCTATAAGTTAGAATTGTCTTGATATTTGTATCAAGATAAGATCATTTTGTGATAAATGATCAAAGTAAATGAACCCACCATTTACTCTACTGTTTTTGAGCAGTTAGAATTCATGTGTTGGTCTGGATTAAATGTGTTGAATCTGGATTAGACATTGGGAATGTCTAGATCGAAATCATCGATGTTAATTTGAGGAAAACATCGCTCTTTATTGGTAAAGAGGATAACATCGTAACATGTGATTCATACCACATGTGCTAAGACGACAATAAGGGTAGTAGGAGAATGGATCCCTGTTTCTCTACTATGTGAGCCCTTTGAGATTATATGTTGCTCTCAAAATTTGCCTTTTGTGACTATTTAGGTGTCTACTTGAAGTTTTAATCAAGGTTTGCTACTTTAGCATGTCTACCTATGACTATGGATGATTCGGTCTATGGAACATGTCTAGGAAAGCTATTGATTAAAATGAATAGATTCACACTAAAAAGGAAGATTAAATAAGTTTACATCTAATGGGTATTATTCACTAGTCGACTCTTTTACATTGTGTCGTAAATGTTTGTGAATATTTGGAATATGAGACATGCTCTTGACATGATGGTCAATTTAAGGGATTAGAGATGTTCATATTAATGTAAATAAAATTATTTAATCTAGGTAAAAAGCAAGACATAAATGTTTTAGGTAAAAGCAGTATGTACCACGTAAATATGATTTTGTATCATCCGAAAAGCAGACTATGTGTCACAGGAAAATGGCTGTGTGTCATAAGATAAATGGTTTTAGACCACGGAGATGACTCGCGGTCATCGGAGAATGATTATGTATCATATGGAGAGTGGCTAAGTTAGAGGCGTAACAACTTTTCTTAGCATGTATCACTCTATGAGCGGTATGTAAGGTGTAACAACTTTCTTAGCATTTGAGCGCTAATGTGCTTCGTCGCACGCGAACCATTTTCTAATTTGATGTTTCATTTAGTCTTTGTGACTATTAATCTCTGTTCTATTAGTCTTTTGGGACAATAGATGTTGCTTCGGTTTAGTCTATGTGACTAATCACCTCTTCTAAAATGCTCTGTGTGATCGTTTAGTCTATGTGACTAAACAACCCTTCTAAAATGGTCTGTGTGATCATTTTTTGTTTGTGTGACATCCCTTGGACGAGTGGGAGATGTGAGTTCGTGGCAGTTCCACGAACTGCACAGAGGCAGTTCGTGGAACCGCCTCGAGCACGCACGGCTTGAAGCCGTGCGTGCGTCTCCTTCCCTTAAAAGGGAAGGAGTGCGTCCAAGGCTGGGTTCGGCTGTAAGACGAGAGCGCTGTTCGGTGAAGAGGCTGTGAAGCGAGAAGAAGCATCCGGCGATTTGGTTTGTGGAAGCGAGAGGTAATCTCCGTCTGTGATTTTTTCCTCCGACACGAGCAAACCTCCCAACAGGTATACATTTGATCTACAGATCTTTCTGTCGATTGCTTTAGATTACAGTAATGGTTCTTGCAGAGTGGTGGTCACCATCCGGCTGAAGATTTAGCTCTGAGAGTAAAGGAGCCTGATATGGCAGAAAATATCCTCGCCAGGTAATGCCTTAGTAGTCGGATCATGTCAACAATCCAGCTAAAATAGAGCCTCACGCTAGGTCAGGGACAAGCCGGGTCAACCTAGAGCCATGGAAGACAAGCAATATCAGTAAACTCCTATTCAAATGCCTCAGTTCAGACTGTTCAGTGTCATATCTCGGCAATTATCTTCAAATGTCTTGACTCAACGTCGTGTCTCGACAGTTATCTTCAAATGCCAAGGCAACCATCTTCAGACGCCTCAGCAGGATATTTCGACCTCGCAGTAGTCCACTTTACTAGGCCAGTTCAAGTATAAGAAAAGGGTTTTTCTTTTGATATCATGTCTGTCCTTCCGTACGATCTTAACAATGAGACAACGTCTGTCATAGAATATACCTTTTCTCACTTTCTATTGTGCATTTATGGGGTTATGTTCCTGGTTAACGGGTTTGATAGCATTAATGAGGATATGACTATCATTATAATCTCCCCATCATCATATACAGGACAAGTGCACAGGATCTTAGAAGATACCTTACATAAACTAATAGAGGAAAGTCGGAAGGGGGATTCTTTCCTTTTCACTACTAACTTTCCTCGTCTTCCTCAGATGCTGATTTAAGCGTCGGAGAGACAAGGCCGAGGCCTCCCTCAACGTCCCTTTTACGTTCTCTTGAGTCCAGGTTCTCTTCACTTCAAAGAGTTTCTCTCAATTCCAATCCCCTATTCCTCAAAGAGCCGTCGGGTTCTAGCTCTGGACTCCAGAAGGTAGACCTCGCAGCATCTCAGCCATCTCCACTTCCAGCCACAACAGAGCCCAAGGCTGAGATGCAGATGTATACATGGAAGGGTGCAAATCTCTGAGAACTCACTGACCCTGTAATGAATTCTTCCAATATTTCCTGTCATTTGTTTGGTTATTGATTCCAATTCAGAAACTTAACAGTTGTGATCAATTTGCTTGTGTATAATTTCATAGGTCGAAGAAGTTTCCCAAGAACCAAGAAAAAGAGACGCCAAGCTCTCATTTGCATTCTTGTATCCTGACAAAAATGGCTGATTTGTGGTGCGTGCGACCGGTAGGAAAACCACCTCCATCTACCTTCAGTACCGTCGCCGCATTGATAGCTAGTGTTTTTCTACTCTTTTCCTGAAACATGTGCTTCGACCATTGATCAATGGCTTCATCTTTAATTTACAATTGTGTTTGTTTTTTCATTGAAGATGGTCATGACCTTTCTCCCACTGTGATGATCGGCGGCGACTGGACGATTCAAAGACTCGCTGAACTTGGCTTTTAGGCTGATTAATCCGTAGGCAATTTGCTCGAACCCTGTCGACGATATATATTCTCATTTCTCTATCGCTAATATGTTGTGTTTTTTCAAATTTTTGTGTTTCAAAGATAAGAGTCTACCTGAGTGTTGCAATCCTTTAGAGGAGATTGTGTCCCTGAATACAAAGTTGCACCGATGATCCTGAATGCGATTGCTTCTCGTGCCGTGCCAGGTATCGACTAAGCTCTTGGAAAAATTAGCTTCTATAGTAGATGAACTTCTCATGTTCTTCTAGATCTTCCAATGAAATGTTCTTCTGTGTGTTTTAAAAACAACATCTCGTTTTAAAAACTAGAGAGAATGTTGTGTTTATAGGTTAACTATTATGCATGAATCATCAAAAGTAAGCACAGATCCTCTGCCATGATGCCTCACTGCCACTCTTGATTGGTTTGTGAATGCTCCGGTGACAACCTATTGATTTGAGTGTCGTCAGAGGCGACCGCCCGGAGCATGCCGTCGTCGGTGAGCATTACCAGGGCGAGCTTGAGGCAATTGAACTTGGTTTGCCGAGCAATTATGGCTTTGATTCCGATGGTGCTGATGAGCTGGTTAAGTGTTCCAAGTTTTAACAGCTCCGGGTGCACGAGCTCTTATGTCTCCTAACAGTTGCACAATTCGGGTCGATCTAACTCTGCCTGTGCCAGACGACTTTAGGCTGACCTATTCTTATCTGATCCGGTCCGAGATCAAAAGATGAAAACGCTCACTATCTTGTTGAATTTTATAGGAGTTGATTTCGTGGCATGTGGCAGTTGATCCCGTCGTGCAGGCAGGTTGATTTTTAACGAGTTGATCTCCTACTAAGCAGATATTTGAGGTCGGACCCGCGGAGCAGAGGTCAAGTCGGTCTATAGCTACCGTTCTATTTCAAAGTAGATACTTGAGGTCCATTAATCTGTGAGGATTTAAAATGACTAAGAAAGAAGGTTGAGGGTTATTTCGATGACGCCCCTTCAATGTTCAAATCAAATAGTAAAAAGAGAGAACAAATGAAAGCGACCTCTTCCCTTTTTTTTTAGTGTGACCACATGGATATGTGTCCTCATGGAGGGATTCCAGAGACATAGAGGAGACATTGTGAGTATGTGTCCTATAATGATGGTATAGGTTACGGAGATGTGGAGAGTAGGGGTGTACAATCGGTCGGTTAAACTGAAAAAATCGATCAAACCGACCGAACTTGAAAATTCGGTTCAGTCCAATCGGAAATTCGGTTTTTCTATTAAAAAATATCGATTTATTCAGTTCGATTTTGAGTTTGAATTGAAAAAATTCGATTTAACCGAACCGATCGATTTTAGTTGAAGCGATCATTAATTAATCAAACATCGATTGGTGATTGGAATATCGATCGTGATTTATTATCGATCGACTAAGAAATATTATATGTTTCTGTTCATTGGATTCAATCGACTGTTATATAACAGCAGTTAACTGAACGTAAGAAATCGATTTTTTCAGTTTTTAATAAAAAAATCAAATTTTTTTTATCAAATCAGTTCTGTTTAGTAAAAAATCTCGATCAGTTCAATTTAGTTAAAAAAATTTCGATTTATTCGATTTTGATTTGTACTTGTCAGATTGCTTCAGATGAGTTCGGACTGCTTCTTACGATGTCAGATCAGATTTCACCTCTGACCATGCATCCGAGCTGTGATTACTTTGACCTCTACTGACGTGACTGTTGACTTACTTCGTTAGCTACCTTAACTTGGCCACGTATCTTTACCATATCATTATCGATTCACACACGACTCGACGTGAGCCAATCTAAAACTCGTCATCGACTATATAGAGCCTCGCACGACTCATTCAAGTAGTTTTCTCTCTCTCTCTCTCTCTCTCTCTCTCTCTCTCTCTCTCTTCATCTTGCTCGCCAACCTCACTCCATCACTATCTATCATGGTTCATAGTTCAACTCGCACCATTAATCTCTCATGGAGGAATTAAAGCCATGCCTCTCCAGACAAAAACAATCGGACCAATTCCAATTACGCCATCTCTACGCTCTCTTGCGTGAAGGGAAGGTTACACATGATCTTCTTAAAATGGCCCCTCTCATGTTATTATTTTCATTCTGCTCCCTATGTTTTATTTTATCCTACATGTTCATAAGTGACAATGTGACATTGATTTTTCTCTTTCTTTCTTTCTTTCTTTCTCTCTCTACGCGAGCATTTCTGAATGAATATCGTGTATGAAAGTGCTATTTTCTAAAAATTAATTGAGTCGAGCAGCAAAAACAAATCCAGACAAATGAAATGATATATTTATTCGAGGAGAGAGAGCCAAGAACAAGGACCTTTCCTTGGTATATCAGAGTTCCTCTATGCCATAAGAAATAGACAAACTACTTGTCTTCTTCTCCCCCTTGCCTTCCACTCCATAAACTTCATCTCCTCCTCTTTGCCTTTCCGACGATTCGCCCCATGCTGCTTTACAGATCGTGCGTTTGTAGTTGCCTCCTAATGTCCGGCTCCGGTCGTCACCGCGAAGAAGAAGATGACGATGATGATGAGCGAATGGCAAACCAAAGGTGTACTTAAAATTGTTCGTTCGTAATGTTCGAGTCTTCAATTTCATCGATCATATACGATGCTTGCTTTTGCAGGGGCTGTGATCGTCCTCATCCATGGAGAATGTACTCGGTTAAAGATCTCGTCCACGCGACGAGAAACTTTCACGACGAGAACAAGATCGGAGAAGGTGGCTTCGGCGCGGTCTATTGGGGCCGGACTAAGAAAGGAACCGAGGCAAAGATAACTATGACTATCCCTCGAGTCGTCTACTCCGAAGATTAAAATAATAATATTTTAAAATTTTATTCCCGCGTATAATATAATTCAATTGGTAGATCGCCGTGAAGCGGCTGAAGGCGCTGTCGGAGAAGGCGGAGATGGAGTTCGCCATGGAAGTGGAGATACTTGGAAGGGTACGGCACAAGAATCTGCTGAGTCTTCGAGGTTTCTGCGCCTCCGGCGAGGAAAGGCTCATCGTCTACGACTACATGCCCAATTGCAGCCTGCAGAGCCACCTTTACGGCCGTCGCCGCCGCCCCTCTTCTTCTTCCTCCTCCGCCTCCTCCTCCTCCTACCAATCTCTTCCCCTTGACTGGCCCAGGCGGATGCAGATCGCTGTCGGCGCTGCGGAAGGAATCGCGTAAGTTGTCGGCGAGCATCAAGATCGAATTTTGACTCTTCCTCCGTCGAAAAGATCGGATTTTGATGCTTCCTGAAGAAATTGAGAAAAATTAGTCGATTGATTTATTAGGTATTTGCATCACGAGGCGAATCCGCACATAGTTCACCGGGACATCAAGGCGAGCAACGTGCTGTTGGACGGCGAGTGGAACGCGAAGGTGGCGGATTTCGGGTTCGCGAAGCTGATGCCGGAGGGGGTGAGCCAGCTGACGACGAGGGTGAAGGGGACGCTGGGGTACCTGGCGCCGGAGTATGCCATGTGGGGGAAGGTCTCCGACTGCTGCGACGTCTACAGCTTCGGGGTGCTGCTGCTCGAGATCGTCAGCGCGCGGCGGCCGATCGAGAAGCTGCCCACCGGCATCAAGCGCGACATCGTGCAGTGGGCGGTGCCGTACGCCTCGCGGGGCGCGTGGGAACGCATCGCCGACCCCAAGCTCGCCGGGAAGTTCGACCGGGAAGAGCTCCGGAACGTCGTCACCCTCGCGCTGAGGTGCGCAGAGGGACGCCCGGAGAGGCGGCCGACGATGAAAGAGGTAGTGGAGATACTCGCACGCAGGACAGAGGCGTCGTCCCCGGCGCCGGCGCCGGCGACACCCGGATTTAGATGATTGATTTCGTACAAATTGGTTAATATCTTAATATAAAATGTACAATGATTTAAATTGAGTGTGTGAAAATAATAAATTTTACATATTTAATTAATTTCACTCTCATGATATTTTTTTTCCCTAAAAAATATTTTTAATTTATTATTTCGAAATAGGGGGGAAAAAAGTATCTCACATAAAAAATATTTTTAATTTATTGCAAAGGTTCATTCTTTTGGTCTATATTTTTAGGGAAATATAATTAATTAAAAGGTAGATAAACATGAACTCTCGAGAAAATTTGGAAGATATACACGATTATTGTTGCATTACATAATTAAAACGAAAAAAATAAAAAAAAAACATACACGAAGATAAGTTTATTACACAATAGCCCTGCTAAATACATCATTTATAGCCAACATAGTCCTCCAAATCTGCAATATAATAAAAATTGACATGAAAATAAACAACAAACCGGGTAATTAAGGAACGACATTAAACCAAGAAAACTTTTAAATGTTTTAAAATGATTTTGGGATAAGTTAGAAAGAGTTATTTAATTAAAAAAATAAATAAAATTTAAAGAAATGAGTTTATCAAATTTTTAAGAAAATTTGATTTTGTTTTATATAGTCTGTCACTAATTTCGAGTTTTAATTTATTATTAATTTTCTCATTGAAACATTTGGATCATTACACTACTACGTACTTTCTAAAACCCCAAGGGGTGTTTCTAAAAATATTTCAAAAGTGCAAGGGCGTTGTTTTTTAAAAAATAAAACAAAAGTGAATTTCTACGTTTTCATAAAAAAAGAAAAAAAAATCTCATAAACAATTTTTGTAATTAACAAAAATCAGTGGACCCAAACGGAAATGAACTTTTGTAAAAGCGCCCGAAATCCCGTCAGTTCCGCGCTGTCCAATCAGCATTTGGTGGCCCACACCAGGATCCAATGCCGAGCACCCCACTTTTCCGGGCCCCACTCTCCCTAATCCCTTGGTTGTCTTAGCTCCAACACGAAGATTATATATATATATATATATATATATATATATATATATATATATATATATATATATATATATATATATATATATATATTCTTAATTTTAATTTCTAATTCATTTTTCTCTATTTTCTCAATTTTTTTAAAAATAGATATTTATATTTACCAGTAGGCCAAGCTGCAGTTGCTGCTGCTGATGACGTCATGCTTATCAATACTCTCAGCCGCTGCTGCTTCCGCTGACGTAATGCTCTCCGGGTGAATCTTCTTCTTCAGCATTCTCGTCATCAGCTACCCAAAATTAATCAAAATAATAAAAAAAAAAACAAAATTAATCCCCAAAAAACAATCTGAAATCTCTACCATTTATAAACGTGCATACCTTCAATAGCTTGCTGCTGCTGCTCCTGCTCTTACCATTCTTCTTCTTCTTCTTCTCCTCCTCCTCCTCCTCCTCCACCAGCTCCTTGACCTTCTTCTTCTTCTTGATCTTGTGCGACTGTTTGCAGTCGCCGTTGCTATTCTTCTTGGTGCCCTTGTTGACATTGGCATCCTCCCTCACCGCCGGATCGGCGGCGAAGAGGTCGGCCAGCGTCGTCCTCCCTCTCTCCCTCCTCTCCTTGTCCTCCTTCAGGAGAGGCAAGTCCTCTTGCAGTATCTTCGTTTCTACTTCGACAACTCTCTCTTGTGACTCGACTGTTACAGTTATCTCCTCTTCTTCTTCTTCTTCTTCTTTATTTATCACTCCCAATGGATCCTCGATGGTCACAACTACTGGTGCTTCTTCTTCTTCTTCTTCTTCGTCGTCGTCGAGCCCAATGGCTTCTTCTTCGAGGAAGGGCGGGCTCGGACGGAAGGGGTCTTGGTATTGGCCGAGCGTGCCAATGGTGAGAATGCCGCGTAGCATATCGTGGAGAAGCAAAGCTTCCTTCTCCTCGGCCACCATTAATAATTGATCAGCTATCTCTTCGGCTTCTTCACCTAAAGGCCGTCGATCGATCGACCATATATAATTAAGAGGAAGACGATCGATCGATATATAGATCGAGAAACTAACTGACCTTTCTTTTGGGGAACTTGGGTGTATTTGACATCCATAGGGTGCAACTTGCGATGCATCCAGTCGAGGAAGATCTGTTCATGCCGCGAGATTAATTGTCGGCGAAAATTATGGAGAAATAGTTTGCGAATCGCGAGAGGAATCGTTAATTACCTTCATCGATGGGATGAGGAGAGATGGATAAGGAGGAAGTAGTAGGAGTGTACGTGAGACGACTGTGCTTTGAGTCTTGGAGGGGGGCCAAAGTTGTAGGGGCTCTCTTTAAAGGAGAAGGTAGGGGAAGAAAATAAGATTCGATTAGTTAATCATCGACTTAGTCTTTGACTACGTACGATAAAGCTAAACTCTTGGTTTGTCGCGTGAGAATATCGAAAGGAGAAGGAAGGAATTAAGGAGACTACAAATTAATAAATATCCAACGAACACTGTTGAATATCACACAAAAATCAGTAATTTGAGTAATATTGCTTTGTTTACTTGGGAGGAAAGGAAATAAATAGAAACTTTAAAAAAAAAAATTACGAGGAATTATTATTATTTTTGTTTTATTTACTTAAATTTCATCTGATTTTTTTTTCTTCCTTTAATTATATTTTTTCCAGTTCAAATCGGACGAAAATTTTAAATTATTTTTTTTCAAGACTTATGTGGTTCGTCATCACTGTCGTCGTCATCGATTGTTGGTGACAAACATCGATTGTCGTCCTCATCAGTCGTTGATCACAATCGCCACCTCACCAAGTGACGAGGGACGACGGTTGCCATCTTGATCGGCACGGAGCAACGAAACCTGTTGGACAGTAACGAATCTAGATTGAAATTTGAACGGTTGCTCAATGAAATTCAACAACGATTGATAGAGACACGGGACTAATGGTCGACGACCATCACGAGAGGACTATCTTTATCTCCTAAAGGAAGGGGTGTTTTCGCACACCCTCACCCCTCTCTCTCTACCACTGGTTGGGCTCTTATCGATAATGATTTTCGACATAAATATTTTTTTAGACCCTAAATATATAAAAGATGCATCTACTGTATGAATCTGTGGATCATGAGCGATCACCCTAATAAGCCGTGCTCAGAGAGGGCTCTCGATTAGCACGATTACAAATTTTATCAAGAATTCTCTTCCTTTTTTAGAGATTTTTTTTTCTATCATAATTAATTGATCTTTCGAAGTAAACGAAAGGCTAAGGCAAATTAGATTAATCATTGGCTATTAATTTATGTATATTCCATATATTAATTAAATAAAAAAAATTAAATAGTTAATATTGAGCTTTTTATTTCACTTCATTGAATGCAACTTTTGAGGGGGCGTCGTTGGAATCATGTCGTTGGAGTTGTAATAATATTCATGTGATGGAATGATATGTACATTGTACTTTGTCTGGCAAGAAAATAAAAAATAAAAAATAAAAATAAAATAATGGTGAATTATTAAGTTGTTTGGAAAACAATATAAAAAGTATTGGTAAGGAGTGATTCGAGGAGGCAAAGGGTTGGGTCCAGGGGAAGGGTGGCCCTGCCCTTTTGGTTGGCTCCGGTTTGGCTCGATTGAACCGGCAAGATTCGATTTCGATATATATGGCGAGGTGATTGATCCGGTGCTGGAGCCATGTGACTAGGTAGGCCCGACTCTAACTCCAACTCCAACCTCGACCTCATCTCTTAATTAATTCCATATATATTATATTTATATATAATATTATATATTTTTGCAAAGGGAAATCAATTTTTGCTTTTTCTCTAGCAAATTAATTTATAATCTAAACTTTAATTGCTCGAAATGTTCTCCGAAAGGATCGGACCGGGGCCGTCGTCGTCGATCGTCCAAAGAATTATTAAGGTGCGATTGATCAACCTCCGTCCCGTCGACAAATAAGAATAGTTACGATAGAATTAATCAAATATTCGTGAACAAATTTGATGTATAGAAGCCCGTTTATGTTCGCTCAATATACATCAAATTCAATTAAATGAGAATGAGTTTGAATAATTGAATATATATATATTTAGTTTGTCAATGTTTAGAACATCGTTCATGAACACAGTTTGTAAACTGTGTTTATGAACAAATCTCGTGAATTATATATGTTAATGATCAAATTCATACTCGCTTGAATTTGTTTATAGTAACAATCAAATAAATATTAAAATATTAAAATTTCAAACAAATAAATAAATTTGACTTAAGAGTCTGATGACATTTAAATAAGTTGAACTTAAACAAATTTAAATCAAGCTTGAACTAAGCTCGATATCAATTAAATAAGTCAAACACAATTCAAACTAAAAAGAACAAGCCAAGCGTTTTGGTCTAAGGAGAAGAGGAGAGACACGTCGATAAGATGCATACAGTCTAGGGAGGAAGTCTCCTGGGTAGAAGGAGAGCTGGATTATAAGTCTTTCGAGAGCACGGTAATCTCCAAAGGAAGTAGACTCCAAGATGGTGTTTGTTTGAATCGCTGAGGAAAATTAACAAACAAGTTAAGGAGGACGCCGAGATATGTCTCGACGATGTCCCTTTGATGCTCAAGTCAAGAATAGCCATAAAATGACAGTCTATAAGAAGAAGAAGAAGATCCTCCCTTTAGAACCTACCTGATCACTTTTATATAGAGGATGAGTCCGATGAGGATTCAAAGGGATGACATACAGGTAGTATACATGAATATGATTGACACTGACCCAAACGACAATGAGGGAGGCGTTGGGAGATAAAGCTCTATTAATGTTGTGAGGCCACATGCATAGGCCCTTTAGAGAAAAAAAAAACAGCACAATCATATCAGGGAATTCAGGGATGTATGACCTCATTAATGCACGAGTACGCATGATAAAAGAACTTTGCAAAAGTTAACCAGCGCCATTGATAAGAGATCATGCTCCACCCACAATGGCGGCTTTGTACAAGCCCGGGGGAATTTTTTTTTTGGCACTGTAGCACAGTGCAAAAATATTTTTTTTTATTTAATCTGAGTTTAGCTCGGGGTAATTTTTCTCTTCCGGTGATTAGCCCAGGGTTTAGCCCACGTCTGACTCTGCCATTGTCCACCCACGAGAGCATGGCTAGAGGAGATGTCCAAACGGGATCTTGACGAGCACACAACTTCATTAACGAGGAGGAACTATCGGATTAAATGCGATCTCATCCCATCAGGGAAACCTTTGACTAAGTCAACCCGTTTAGTACAATTGGTTTGGCAATTCGCCCCAAACCAGATAATCGGTTGCTCCAACTGAACAGAAGACTAAGCTCACATGAGTCAAGACATAGAAACCCTGCCAAGCCATAAAAGCTCTGTCGAGACATAGGAACTCTATCGAGACATAGAAGCTCTGTCGATATTAAGGGTCGTACTTAATGTAAGGCTAAAAAGGCGATCGTCTCAGACCCATTTTTAAAATAGGTTAAATGTCTCTTTAAAAGGGCCCAAAAATAATTCATCAATATATTTTTTAAAATTCGCTTCGGACCTTTTAAATTTTAGGTACGACTTTACCGATATATAGAAGCTCTGTCGAGATATAGGAACTCTACCGCAAAAGGTTTACGTTGGTTCACCTGACATTTGACTAAGACTATCTTCCGCCTCAGCTAGATTGTTGGCCGATGACTCAGGCACCGACTAGAGGGACTCTCAACCACATCACCAAGCTTGGACAATTATTTTAATAACTTGATTAATTTTAGACTTAACTCTGTTCGACTTAATTGTCTTATCAAATAATTCTGAACACTAACTCATTTACAATCCTACTTGTGATATAGATTTCTACACTAGTCAACTAATATATAATTCACCATTTAATTACTTTAAACATGTTTGCGAACTCAAGCTAGTTCCATTGTCCTGAGAGTCTCTCAGGTGTAAAGTGTGTGTGTCTATAGTCTAATCGTTCGAGCACGACATCTCGATCGATTCAAAACCAAACCGAAACTATAATAGATCGCAACCGTTAGCGAAAAGAAAGTTTTCCATATCAAAACAAAGAAGCCCTAAATAAACTACAAATGCAGTTTGGTCTTAATTAAATCTAGGCATGCTTAACGGATTGAATCAATTCGGAGTCGAGTCGGAATCAATCCATTAAATTTGGAACAGGAACCGATTCGGATGAAGCGGTTCCGGAACCGAATCGGAACCGTTCTGATTCCGGTTCGGTTCGGTTCCAACCGGTTCGGAATCGATTCTGATTCCGATTTGGATCTAGTTCTGGTTACTAATTTAAAGGTAAAAATTCTTAGCATGCTAACATCTCTACAAGATTATTTTGTGATAGAAAAAAAGAATAGGATCACCAACACGTTAGATGAATTTGGAAGCTCAAATTCGAGGAAGATTGTCCGGAACCGGTTCGGATCGATTCCAATGTTGACGGATCCGAAACCGGTCAGAACCGAACCGAAATCGAAACCGTGGAATCGATAAACTTGCCTAATTAGATCCATATTACAGGTCCAATCTGCTTAGCCGGAGCCATGGCATTTAGCAGAATTAGGGCAACGTCGAAGTGCACTGCACTGAATCTATGACATTTAGCCACTGTCACTTGCGTTGGAATTGCCCTTAAGGCAAAGGTGACCATTGCTCTCGCCTGCTAATCACTTGTCTATTTAAGGAAAGAAATAACCTAAAGGGAGATATCGAAATTATGAAGAAAGGAGAGGCTTTGGACGTACGTGCATGGCTCATGCAGTGCCTCAGTATAAATATCAATTATTGAAGGTGTCTCCGTGCATGCATGTACACGTATACGTTGGACGTACGTTCATGGCTCATGCTGTGTGTCAGTACTTCCGTATATACTGATATACATCGCTGAACGTGGCTGCGTGCATGCATGTGCGTATTTATATATACACACACACACATGCACGTTGGCGGGAAGCCGTGGATGTACGTGCATGGCCCATGCAGGCCTGCGGCGTTCAATACGAAGGCGCTCAAATGCATGCATGTAAAATAATTAAGTGAATAAAAACATTTTAAATTAGTATTTAATTTTGTGTGTGAGTAATTGAGTCAATTGATTGGTATGTTCGGTGGCAAGTCTAGAGGAGAAGAATCGGGTTGGAGCAATGGAGGAGGAGCCACGTATGCTTGGGAAGAAGATTCATGGGGGGGAATGAATCGGATTGCATTTTAATTTTATTATTGTTATTTAACATTTTAAATTAATGGTAGAATGATTGGAGAGTTTTTAATTTTTTGTTCTTATAATGTCACATTAATATCGCATAAAAAATAAAAAAAATTATTCATCTTTCACTATTTTGTAAATAAAAAAAATCCCCTAATAATTTTTTATGGAACAATTAATTTGTAATAACTATTTTGTAAATATTAATTTTTAGTAATTGAAGGATGATTTCATTTAATTTTTTTTATTATTTTTATTTAAAAAATATATAATTATAAAAATATTTTATTTATTTTTTAAATAAGGAGTGGCTTTTCATTTGGAGCTAGAGTTATTTTTACAAAGGAGCTTCCTCTCACTTGAGAGGAAGTTCTTTTATCTATACAAATAATTTACTATGGGAGCTCATGTATATATATATGCTCTTATTTTATAATAACGAAGTATTTTTTTTTTGCAGAGGTTAAATTTAAATACAAAATGATAAAAATAATAAACATTTTTTTTTTTTTATTTTTAGAATTTAATTTTAGAATTAAAGTTTGATTTTTTTTTAAAGAAAATGTATTGTGAGGGGGTTTTTGGACTTTTAGAAAGGAATACAAAATCTAAATTTAAGAAAATATATTCATTAAATTTGTATTAACAATTTTAAAAAAGATATTCTCCTTGATTTGCTACCTAATTTGGAAAAAAAAATCTATAAATACACCATGGCTAAGGATTAAATTGTAAATATTTGAAAGTCGAACTGAACATTTTATCGTTGCATAGTAACCTTGGGGCACGCAGTGTGAATTTATCTCTCGTAAAAGTTGGAACCGTCAACCTAGCGGCTCTACCGACCGACCCCTCGGTCATTGTGAGCGAGGTAAATCGCGGGGTGGGTCTTTGGCACATAATTCGGTGGTAAGTACAAAAAAGGATATTTCATCCCGGGGATTTTAGATCCCTCGTCAAAAATAAAAGAACAAAAAAGAGGCCTTAAATTGACATTTCAGTTGAACTTGGCTTTGATACCCTCGTTGGTGATAATTTGGGCCCAGTGCGGGCCCAAATCTGACTTCCGCTTTCGTTTTGTTATATCAATTTGAGCCCAATCCATTTCAGTTCTCATTCTTCTCCTCCCGCTCCCGCTCTCTCTCTCTCTCTCTCTCTCTCACTCACACACACACATTTTGAACCGCCATAAGCGCTCTCTCTCTCTCTCTCTCTTCACCACGTCGCAATGCGTTGCCGGCGGCGATCTCCGGCGTCCATGCCTCTCCGGTCTCGCCTTCCACTCGCGTTCCACATCATCATCCTCATCCTCCTGCGTCTCACTCCCGCGGCTGTGGCCCTCGAGGTTCTCTCCAAATCGAAGCTCCAGAGTTGTACCAGGGACTCCGACTCTGATAATCTCAACTGCGAGAAGAAGATCGTCCTCAACTTGGCAGTTCCCAGTGGATCGGTAGTGAAACCCCATCTCTTCTTTTCACTTTCCTGATCACAATTTCTTCGTCGCACTTCTCGCGACAAACCCTAAAAATAGAACAGACAGACGGTTTTCTTGTTCTCCAGAGTTCACTGGGAGGAATGTAAGACCGTGTATTAATTTATTGTGCGAATTGTGATTGTCTGGAAAATGGCAGAGTGGAGGGGAGGCTTCCATCGTCGCGGAATTAGTGGAAGTACAGGAGAACGAGACGCAAAGTATGCAGACAATTAGGTTGCCTCCGATCATCACGATCACCAAGTCTGCAGCATATGCACTTTATGAATTAACGTACATTAGAGTATGGACTTACGCATCGCTAACTCTGTGGATGTTTGTTCTCAGTTGCAACTGCATTGCTCTACTTATGCTGTGAAATTACTGATGTATTCCTTAATGTTTCTCTTGGTCGAGCTTTTGAACAAGTATAATATTTTACTGATATATTGGAATTTGAAAGGACTGCATTTTTCCATTTTGTGCCTGAAAATTGGGATATTTTTTGAACTGCAAGAAGTTTAAATCAACAAATTCAAATATCTAGCAAGACAGAAAATCCCTGAGTTGAACTGCAAGAAGTTTAAACCAGCAAGATGTAGTGCTGATTAAGACTTTTTAAAATCTGTTTTATCATGTTTTCCTGAGTTCTTTTGAGATTAGGTAATGAAGAATATATCCATCGTGTTCTTCTGTTCCTTTATCTCATTGTCTTACCTATTGCTTCTAGGCTTTAGCTACTTGTAGATTCCTTTATTTTTGTAATGTGAACAAGTTTTCTTTTGAGATTTCAACTTCCTAGTCATTTTCTCATCCCATTTTATTCTCATTTAGTTAATAGTTCATCATTTCTATTGTGCAGTATTAATAACGAGTTGGCCCATGAGAGGTTTACTAACATTAATTTATGTTGCACACTTTGCACAAATATAACTCATTCATTTTCAACTATTAATGTTTGGCTTTTGCCATTTGTTCTTCCAGAAAGGAAGTAGTTTGCTTGTATTATTTTTTCTTGTATGTTTTTAAGTATCTTGAAATATACACATCAAACTAAGAAGAGAAAGATCAAAAAAGATTTAGTTAGCAACAATAAAACAAGATAAAATTTATTTAAGTATAGATGATAATATAGCAGGAGATAAAATCCAATGGCGTAGAAAGATTTATATAACCGACCACACCTAGTGGGATAAGACTTGGTTGTTGTTGTTGTTTTTAAGTATCTTGAATGTGTTTGTCCTCAAGAAATAGAAGGACAGCGTATACACATTTCTGGTATGTTTAAGATTCATTTTTGAGATTTTTTTCATATTGGTTTGCATCATGTAACACTTTCACTTAGAATTTTGGTATATTGCAACTGTGCAAGCATGTTCATAGTAAGTTCTCATGTATGGATGTCACTATCATCAGATATAACAAAATCTCTAGAACTGAATGTTTTTTCTAATTGCATTTAGATAACATATAAATGTTACCTTTTTTTTTTTTTCTTCTAGGATGTTTCATATAAACCAGAAGAGTTTTATGTCAAAACACGAAAATGCAAACCGGATGCAAGTGCAGAAGTTGTTAAAATTTGTGAAAGGTGATCATTTTAACTCTTTGAAGTTCGTTCCACTCCTCTATAGGTGCATATTCACTTCTCTAGAAGCTTGTTAGCAAAGCTCTTCTTTCCCATACCCACCTCACCTTGCTTGCATTGGGAATATGGGATGAGCTAATGTTATCTAGCTAAAATATACATATTTTTTATTAATTTTATATGGGCCAACTGGGGAAAAATTGGGCAGGGTTGATAATTTGGCATCCCTTCCCTTCTCCATACATTATTTGGCTGGGTGGGGTGAGGTGGACCCAATTGCTGGTTGTTTTTAAGTTCCACATTAAAATTGTTGTTTTCAATATTTAATCCCACATTAAAGTACCCGCATACATACAACAGTTCAAATAAAAAAATGTGTGCAAAAGATATTTATCATGATATTTTTGAAATCTAAATTAAATAAACTGATTATTTTTGGGTTGAGAAAATCTATATCAGCTTACTGAAACAGTTGATATAACCTTCAACATGTTAGTTTGTGACATTCTCCTTTATTAATCTGTATATTTTTATAGATATTTTGTTCAGAAGACTAGTGTATGTTTGTTAAGTAGTTTCTTCTACTATACTTCCATATAATCTACGAAAGATCATTACTCACTCAAGTTAACCAATATTTTTTAATTTAGCATTAGTAATTCTTGTTTCCAATTTTTGGTAGGTTGAGGGATCAAGATGGAAATGTTATCGAGAATACGCAGGTTGTCTATCATCTCTTTGAATTCATTATGCATTAGCATTATTTTCTTTAGATTAGCTTAGAGAAACTTGTTATTAATTATTTGTTAAATAACAAATACAGGATTCTTGCAACTCTTTCATTGTAGCACCTTTAAATAATTTTATGGGGTAACCAAATGGGACATTGTTTATATAACCACCTAGAATATTGACAGGTTTCAAAGGGGACTAATGATTCTGGTATAAATTGTAGTTTGATTACAAGATATATATATTTCAAAAGATGATTTTCTGGTGAATTTGATTTTTTTAGAGGCTGGACCAGGCCAATTATTATTTTCAGCAGATATGAAAAATGCAGCAAAACAAGAAAGAAAACAGAGACATAGCAGGAGAAAAAACAATAGCTGCCTAAGGAGCATTTATAGGTCCTCAAATCATAATCTGCACATCACACAGTAACACAAGTCTAGTAGACCCTCCAGCTTGATCTTATTTTTTGAATCTAGACAATCCATGGACGTTTACTGTTGACTCTCTAGATAATTATTGTGTTGAGTTATAGGAAAGAAAGAAACATAGATTAATTATATTGATATGATAAAAACAACTATTACAATATGGTCACTAGTGTAGAGCTACCGTGAGTTTGACAAATTATTTTATATAACTGTAGATGTCTCAAGGGTCGGCACCAAGTTTTTATTCAGGAAATGTATTATTTGATGATGATATTGTATTAATTTATAAAATAGATATTTTAAACTTGAAACATGAGTTTTGGAGATTTTAAAAATCAATAGAACTGAAACTGAATGCATAAAATGTGATTTGAGTCACTGGAGTTGTGTATTGTAGAAATTCAGTTCAGATAAGGAAAAAAAACTGAGGGAGTAGTTAAGATGTTTGCCCATGATATTTTCGGAAGAGATTTATACATCTTCAATCCATTGTTTGGCAAGCAGATATTGTTGTTTTATTAATAGGATAAAGAGTATTTGGCTGAAAAGGAGAGGAGCTTTTGTAGTTAGGCTAGGATAACAGATTTGAGAATGCTAAGATGAAAGTGCAAAATAATTAGAAAAAAAAAGACCATTCTATCTAGGGGTAGGCAGAGCTATACTTAAAATTTTGATAGTTTGAATCGAACTTTAAAAAATATATTGATAAATTAATTTTTAGGCCCCTTATATTAATTCTTCGGTCCTTTTAAAGACTAATTTGATCTATTTAAAAAATAGACCCGAGACGACCGCCTCTTTAGCCTTACATCAGGTACGACCCTAGGGGTAGGGGGACTAGATGTAGCTCCAATAGATTAATTGGCATAATTGAGTGTTTCTGCATATTTAAATATTCTACTAGATTTTATGTTCTCTTTTGTTCTAGCCAATTTGCTGTCCATGTGGACCAAGACATCGTGTTCCATCTTCCTGTGGGAACTTTTGTAAGTATTGAAAATTATGGCTCCTTTCATAGTACGTCTGGTTCCCATAAGTGATGCTTTGATGTGTTTGAGCAGTTGATAAATTGATGAAAGGGAAGGCAAATACTGCTCATTGTCTTCGATTTCCAGGTGATTGGTATGCCCGTCAATAACCTTTCTTCCTTTCAAACTAGGTTGTTTGTTGTTGAACTTGAGTGCTCTCTATAACTACATTTTTTTTTTTTGAATCAAGTATGGGATTGTGTTCAGGTTGAAATTGCTTTTCATAAAATCTAATTGTATCAGACGTGAAATTCCTGAATATAACTTACAGAAGCTGTTTCAATTATTAATTTATGTGACAGTTGCAAAGTTTTGATATCTTCAACCTTAATTAACTAATAGCACTGTATGTTAAGTGGAATGCCGCACTTTAAAGTTGGGGCAAACTACATTGTGCCCCTTTGAATTTTTTCGCATTTCTTGTCCATCAAAATTTTTATCTCATTTTGTTACTGTTTGGATACTTAGCATTGTACACTAGACATTATCCATTGCCTTAGTCTCCTCATATGCAAGTCATGTCAAATCATGTGATGCTGCCAAATTACAAAATTTTCCCATAATGTACTGCATGAGCAGTATTACTTGTTTTGTAAATCATACTATTGTTTATGAGGAGACCAATAGCACACTTTCACAGTATTACTGCTTGTCCAGTATTATTTGTTTTGTAAATCACCAGGGAAGCTTTATTGTAGGTTTCTAAATGAAAATTATTTTATTTACCCCTGCAAAAGTTGATCTAATTCTTGATATCCTATATTTCTTGCTAGGTTTCATGTATTTGGTATTGGAAAAAGGTCACTTGGGTTTAGTGTCCATATCAAAGTCAAGAAAGGATCTTCACTTTCGGTGGGTTTCCTGATGTCACTGATCACCTATCATGTTTTTGAAATGTTTGATTAATCTTCAATTGTTTTAAAGTTTGCAAAGGAAATCATTCTTAATGCATATTGGAAGTACACGTAATCTAAAATGCTCCTAGTTTGTGCATTCTATTTTTGTTTTTTATGCTTTCTTAGGATGATGGATTGCTTTATCAGCATGAAATGACATGTTCATTTAGAGTTCATTGGATTAGATGCTATACTTCTGAGTTCTAAATAAGTTATTTATAATTTTCTTTGATTTAGGGGATTAATTTTATCTTATGTACTACGAGTCAAGATAATTTACTATACTAATCTTAGTGTTTTTGCAGGAAGTTATTGTTGGACCTGAAAATAGAACAGTATTATCAAATGACAAGTTTTTAAGAGTCAACTTAATTGGTGATTTTGTTGGATATACAAGTTTGCCGTCTTTTGAGGACTTCTATTTGGTGACACCAAGATTGGTATGTTTACATTGCTTCACTGTGTACTTCTTGACATGGGCCACAGGGTTTTTGAAAAAGAAATCGAGGCAATTTTTTGAAGCAAAATTATCACTTCGAGTATTTCTTGCTTCCTAATAGGGTGTTTATCACCTATTATTCCACTTCATTGTGGAACTTTGCTAGTTGGAAGGAGTAAAATGTACGAAAATGGAATTTTGGTTGCACCTCTGGATCTTCCTAAACTTGGGATTGCCAATGGAAGAGTTTTTAGTTCATTTCCTTGTTTCAGCTTTTATAAGGATGCACATGACTGTTATTCTTGAGGAAATATTTTAGGAATGAATCACAAATTATGCTGTTATGTGCCTTTGAAAGAATCTTAACATATATGTATAATAGTTTATTCCAACCTGGATGACTCTGCTTCTTTTAAATTCTTGTAACATGTTAGTATAGGAATTCAGGAACTTGAACTACTATCAATGTTCTTAAAAAGGTGTGCATAAAAAGTCAATATCTGACCCTACTGTTATGTTTGTCTTTTTTCCCCATATTGCTAGGGTCCTCCTGGTCAACCAGAAAGTCTCGGGGAGAATTTTTCAAGATGGATGTTGTTGGAGAGAGTGAGGTTCTCATTAGATGGTCTGGAGTGCAATAAAATTGGCGTTAGTTATGAAGCATACAGGTCCCAGCCAAATTTCTGCTCTTCCCCATTTTGGAGTTGCTTGCATAATCAACCATGGCATTTTTGGGAAGTAAGTAATCTCGATATGTTAGCACATTGTTTCTCAGTTTCTCAAATAATGTACGCTTGCGTCCTGAAGGTGGGATTTTATCATTTAATCTAATTTTATTTTATTTTTTCGGTGGATGACGATAACACTTGTCCTTTTTCATTTATATTAATTTAAATAAAATGTTCATATTTTGATTTTAGTTAATTTCGTATTGATGGTTATCCCATTAACAGGCTGATCAAAACAGAATAAGGAGGAGTCAACCACCTCAATATATGGTTGAGAGGAGATTTGAAAGGATCAATCAACACCCAGTTAGGTTCAGGAAACACTATCAATTTTCTCTTTGGATAGCATAGTTTTGCAAGTTAATACCTATAATTTCTGTTTAAACTTATCTTGAACCTCTACAATTTATTGTTTTCAGAATGCTGGGAGTCATACGTTCTCAGTTGGGATAACTGAAGTCCTTAATTCTAATTTATTAATAGAGCTTAGGGCTGATGATATAGAATACGTCTATCAAAGGTATATTCTGACTGTGGATTGCTCATTCATTTGTTGTGTCTCACTTCCATGAGTAAACCTAGAAAGAGAAATCATATTTCTTCTAGTCATTTGTGGTCATTGAAAAAACTATTAATTACTATATTGCGCTATAGATCTCTTTGTATGTTTTAAATGCTGCATGAAATGGAAATCAAGATATAATTCTTGCTAAACTGTGTGATTCACAGTGCTAGAAGTATACAGTAATCTGGTTTGCATGGTGAAACTGATGAATTAGTGAGATGACTGGTGTTTCAGTTTACTGGCAATAATAAGGTTGCTTCTTCATAAGGATCATGAAACCTAGTTTAGAGCCATGGAAGTAGCTTGCTCTTCAATAAGGTTGGATAGTCCTCCAAAAACTTACCCTGGTGGGAGTACTGTTCATAAATACCTCCTTATCTGGAGTAGGCTCGACAAGTGAGATTGTTGTTGTCGAAACAATATGGAAGTTGAGTGATGGAACCTATCAGTTGTCTTGTTCAATGAAGAAAATATTTTACAGGAAACTAGCCTATCAATACAGCTTTTGAGTCTTTAAAATTAGTATGCAGTTTGTGGTGTTTTCCTTGCATCATTTAAGGAAGGAAACAGACCCATTGTTGTCTCTTTTTGTGGATGAAAGAATTTGTCATTCATCATCTCTGTTGCTCGTTGCCGTCGTCGCTTTTGGAGGAAGGAATCACGAAGTTCACAGCCACTGCTTAGCGAATCGAGGAAATATCTGTCTCAAAGGTTATCATGTGCTGGTTGACAGTAGGACTGCTAATTTTTGCCTGTGCCAACTGATAAGGAATATTACCTTAAACTAAGTGTTTAAAACATTGTATTATCTTTGTGAATCTAGTTATCTTTTTGCTGAACATCAGCCTTTAATATGGTTGGTTAGCAACACAAAAATACCTTTGCCTTTCAGGAGCCCTGGAAAGATCTTGAATATAATGATCCCTACCTTTGAAGCCTTATCACAATTTGGCACTGCAAGAATAGCAGCTAAGAACACCGGTAAACTAGAAGCATCTTATAGCTTAACGGTATGTACTATACTATGTCTCACCCTTCTGGTATTGTGCAGTTACCATTAACCTAGAATTTGTTTATTAAAAAAAGTTGGCATTGAAATTTAGTTGAACTACCTAAAATTGACATTGGCATTCCAGAATTTGAATTTTTTTTAGCATCACAAATATTCATGACATATGACCAGACTATAAATTAGTATCTAATCTTTTGACCAATTTTTGTTGTGCAGTTTGACTGTCTCAGTGGCGTAAGTTTCATGGAGGTAAACCTATTTCTTTTCTTCCCTGCTATTTGTTAATGAAGTTATTGTGTAAACCTCGTCTTCATATATTTATGTGCCTTATTTCCTCCATGAACCTAGTCTCTTTCACCTAGCAGTTTTTGGAATGGAATGTTCTTATTCCCCTTTCTCTCATTTAGACAATTTGACTAGGTTGTTGTAAAAGCTTAGATCAGTAGATAGTTGACTAATTAATTGACGTTTCACATTCTAATTTGCTACGGTGATTAGTTTGGCCTCAGTCTATACCTATGGGTTGATGCATCCAGTAATGCTACATGGATTTGCCTGGATGTTTTAATGATATTTCTTTGTTAAGTTTGGAGAGAAAATATTCTATTGCACATGTGGTAGAGGAATAACTACATGAATATATTGGACTCTGTAGAAAGCCTAAAGCTAAAATATCAATGTGAAACTAAACCCACTGCACCTAGTAACTCTATTCTCTCTAAATACTCTTATTAGATGTCTATTGTTGGTGATGTATTTTTCTTCTAAACTTTAATCAGCTAAAATCTTAGCTTGGTTATCCTCTGAATTGTTATAGGATGAGTTGTAATTTCAAATATCTCCTTGCTTTGTTAGTAGTTAAAACCTTCAAATATACTGAATTGCATGTGAGACAGAATGGCCATTTTCATATTTGCTTCAATGGTAGTTATAGGCCATAATGTTAGTTGCAACTCAATCCGCACTGTATCACTGGCAACCAGTAATCCAGTCCTGAAGTTCTGTATCTGCCCGAGCCCATCACGTACAATCAGGACAAGTACAGGAAGTATCGTTCTGGTCCTTCAAATTGTTAATTTCTTTCCATAGCATCAAGTCATGACTACTGTGGTGTTCAACAAACGAATGTGTTTTGTTCTAGTAAGAATAAACAAATATATTAGATCATTGACTTTCCACTCGTCTTACATTTTGACTACTTGTTAAACTGTTTTAACTTTTGTTGTTTGCAAGAGTATGTACTATGATTTTTAGAGATAAAAAATAAATTCCTGTTCATTTGAAAATGTGAATCATTCTTGTTACTATGACATTCTATTTGAGGCTTACCTTGTATTTTCTTAGACGATTATTTTCGTGTGACTTAAACTGTGACGTCCAACGGATGCAGGAGCAATTTTTCATAATGAAAGCAGATGAGGAGGTTGCTCGGTCATTTTATCTTTATCCAACAACAGACCAAGCTGCAAAATATCAATGTGCAGGTTCATTCTGAAAGGAAATTTTGTGTGGCATTTGCTTTATTACTAATTTCCCTTAGCATTCTTGTTGTATTCATGACCAATCAGCTTATTGCTCATGGGCAGCTATCTTGAAGGGTTCTGATTTTGGTGTACTTGACAGAGCAGAATGCCAGTTTACTACCACAGCTACTGTTCTCGATAATGGATCTCAGGTAATCAGATTTCACAAGTTGGCATATTATGTGGTTGATTTCTGGGCTTCAATATTGAGCTAACCATGGAAAAAGCAAGAAGTTGAATTTTGTTTGTTGTGAAGTTACCATACTGACTTTGAATAGATCAGTAGTCTAATGAATCTATATGTGGTGAACCAGTATACACATTATAGCCGTTGATACTTCCCATGGTTGCAAGATGAGCTTTGATTCTGGAACACAGTGCATTATCCAATGCATATGTTTGGGTTTCTTCAGCAAGTCTTTGCATTTTATCCTTACCATGCAATCTCTGCAGTAACAGAAATGTTTTTATTTTCCATTATTATCACACATATTCATTACACTTTATCCACTTTCTTTTAGCTTAGTTCTTAATATTGCAGATTGTTCCTTTCAACCAACCAAAGAAGCCTGGCATTAATGGTTTCCTTGATGCTATTAAGGGGGCCTGGAGCATGATATGGAATGGTTTGATGGACTTCTTTACAGGGAAAACCTGTAGGTATGCATTTTGTGATTTTATTATTGCAGTATGTCCATGAACTGCTTAATGTATTTTCTCTCATTTTATGATCTATTGGACCTACAACTACTCAGTTTGTCAAAAGTATGCCAATAGCTAGTATTCTGTTTCATCTCTTGCTTTTTGTCCTCACGGGGATGGCGTGGTGGTTACGGCATGACAGTGCTTGCAGAAGTGACATAGGTTGATTTCGGAGAAGGTCTAAAATTTTTTTTTGAATTCAGATGACTCCTACGTGTCTTAGCCACCACGTCAAAGCCCATAGGACTCTCCGTGATTTATCTCCCTCACAATGGTTGTGGAACAGACCGGTGGAGACAGCTAGATTGACGGTTCCAATCTTTTGCATAATAGTATGCCAATAGCTATTAACCTGCCTAATGCCTTCAATATCAGTTCAGAGTCCTAGACCTAAAATTCTGCACGTGCTCGACGTAGATGATTTCAATCTTCATGTCATCAGCATCTTTCTTACTCATAGATAAATTATGTGATATATCAATACCATATGCACATCGATATAAAATATACATCTCACTCTAATTTGGTTATAAGTTGTTGGCGTGTGATTTAGAGATCACGAGTTTGAGCCATGGAAATAATCTTTTGTAAAACAAAATAAAACTGTATACAATAGACCCTCATCATAAAGAATTTTTCTCTATTTGGAAATAATCTCTTTATATGCATTCTATCGGAAGCTAATATGTTCTTGTGTCTTATCATGATTTGATGGTGAGTATTATTTTTGAATTATTTCCTTTTGCGCAGAAGTAAATGCCGAGGCTTCTTTGATTTCAGTTGCCACATACAATATGTATGTGTGAGTTGGATATTGATGTTTGGACTTCTTATAGCATCACTCCCTACGGGTATGTGTCCTTTACATTTAGTTTCAAGTCCACTATGAACATGCTGGAAAAGTAACATCTCTGGAGTTGTAGTTGCTGTGCTCCTCTGGCTGCTGCATCAGAAAGGATTCTTTGATCCAACTTACGATTGGTTTAACGCACACTTTGGAGGTGGCACAAATCATAGAAATGAATATTCAAGGAATGCCAGAGATGCTAGGCATCCTCAGACCCGACGTCACAAATCAAAAGACCTCGATCTGCACTACAAGCACAGGCTAAAACCTTTGCATGTTTCACAGAAGCGAAAGACTGTCCATATGCATCATGTCCATAAACATAGAAACCATCACAATCCCCTTCCAGATGATAATCAGATTCATCTTCACAAGGTAAGCCACAAACACAAACACAAACACAGTAGAAGTTACCTGTTTGCTCAAGACCACAAATCCAGTAAAAACCATCCGCTATCGATCGAGATGAACGACATGAAAGAATTGAGGCGCAAGCGTGTTCACCACCACCATCCTCCCTCACGGTGATGAAGAAAACCTTCGAGGAAAATCTGCAACATATTCTTTTAGTTTACTGTAAAAATGATGCGTAGCATTCAGTACGTTAGAATTTCAACTTTGTTAATCTTAGTTGTAACTGAAGGAAGGAATAGTTCGGGTCTCACCTTCCTATTATTTTTACAATAAGAGGTATTTATGCGTGAACAAAAGAAGATCTTTGTTCTCGTGATCTCTCCTACCCTGATGATACCAGTAATCAGAGATCCTCGCTTACGCAATCGGTAAGTCCTTTTCATCTTGCTCTACATCTAACAAAAACTCTTTAGGACACCAGTCAGAACGTGATCAAGATGGTTTAGTATTCAAAGTCAGATTCTCAACATATTATAGACTTGCTCCTCGTTGACAAAGCCAGGTGTAACTAGTGTCCTAGTTGTGGAAGAACTCTACTTTGTTATGCAACTCTTTTGTCTATCAACTCCTGGAAGCAACACACATGAGCACACTACGGGCCAAAATCTAGCAGAACCGACAAAAGGTACAATTGGAAATGGCTTCTGATTTGACATGTTCAGGTTTGCACTGTACCTCTTGAAGTTTCTTTATGTATTAGAAATGATAGTGTCGTCATTTTACTATTTGCTTGTACCATGTATCTTCTCTGCCTTTCATTTCATCTTCTCGTCGGATTGCATATACATTCTTGACAGTAATAGATTTGTAGTTATTCTATCTGCTTGCAACGTGTACCACCCCACCCTATGTATCTTTCATCTTATCCCAAGGTCATCTTCACATCATTTATTGGATTCCAACACATTCTCGATAGAAATAGATTAATAATTGTCGAATTTTGCACTGCATACCGACAAGAGGCGAGAAGCCAATCTTTTAGGTTTTTTTTTTTTCTCGTACGGATAGGAAATTAAAAGAATAAATATATGGAATAGAAAACAATACAGAGAAGAGGCGTGATAAGCATATTATCTTTTAAGTCTAAGTCTTCTTGTTAACTTTTCTTTTAGTTCCATTTGCTATTGTGCCATGATTGACTCACTTGATTCTAGCTCTTGTAGATTTTATAAATTGCTTTGGTCCATCAACTTTCACTCGAATAATATTGTTTAGTTTATAAGTTGGGAATAAAGCGATGGCGATAGTCGACGATGGCGTGGCCGTGGCCGGGCGACCAACGACCAACGACCGGTGGTCGGCGATCGACGGCGGCGAACAACGGCGGCAATCGATGGTGACCAGCGGTCGGTGGCGGCGCCGACGACTGGCGGCGACCGATGACTGACGGTGGTCAACGATCGTCGAGTGAGCGACGGGCGACGGCGACGACTGGCGGCGACCGACGACTGATGGTGGTCAACGATCGTCGAGTGAGCGACGGGCGACGGCGAACGGGAATGAAATCCAAACCCACCATGTGAGATGAGTTTTGTTGATTTCCAATTATTTAGAATTGATTCCCAAACTCTCATTCCTAAAATCATTAATCAAACACTCTATATCATTCTCATTCTCATTCTCATTCCCTCATTCCAAACCCACCAACCAAACGCCACTTAAGTATTATTTTTTTATTCTTTCGAGACGGTTTGTTGACTAGAACATAGATATGATTACAAGTGAACAGGAGTCGAATTTCGACGTGGAATTTAAAATCTTCATTTGGGTTCAGAAATTGTCTGTTGTTTTTTATCAATGCATCAAAGAGCATAGTCTTTTGTGATTTACCTCCTTTCATTATTTTTTTTGTTACAAATGAGTTTATATATATATATATATATATATATATATATATATATATATATATATATATATATATATATATATATATATATATATGTTGTCGACTTTCTTGTGACGAGAAATGCACAAGCCTGAAGCCATCGATCTTGCGGAAGGAAGGTTGGATTCGACCATGATTCAGGTCGAATCGACGGCGATTTGATCGGAATCGATCGCGATCTGGTTGACATCGAAATCCGTCGGATAGCGATCAAATCGACTATAAATGGTCGCGATCCAGCTTGGATTACAGTGCCGACGGATTCACCGGAATCCGATTGGATTCGATCGGCGACAATGAATCGACATCCACAGTCATGAAATCTCGTGCAAAGAAATATTGTGTATTCTTCATTATTGTGCAATTACAATTTGATCGGATGACAGAGATATTATCACGCATGAGCCACGCACTATAAACCGTGCAACAAATTAAAACTATAAATGTTGGTCACACGAGTTAAGTGAGTTGCGCAAATTATGTTATGACTTTTTAAATATTTTACAATTTCGATCACTTATCTCAACAGCTAAGCATCTTTAGCTACAAAAACTATATTAACCCAATATTCCTAGCAGGTGTTGTCATCTCTCAGTCGTACAAATTGATTTCACTATGTTTTAACTCTTTCCCTTGTACTCTTTGTTTTCTTCCATATTGGCCACAAGAGTGGGCCATGACCTGCTCTTTGATGACTCGGATCCACGCACTTGTTCCATTCTTTAGCCAAAAGGCATTAAACAAAAGAAACTTGAGAACGTTGTCCAATTGTGTGGTGTAGCTAAATGCATTATGCATCATCCCATCCCTTGTGCCAAGCAAACTAATCTCGTTCCATGGTTTATCCTCTTTTCAAAAAATATTTTTCATAACTCTAAAATCATCATAAATAAATAAATGGAACTCTTCCTAAAAATATTGAATATTCTTGTCTTTTATTTTTCTATGTGGTGATATGTAAGGTGGGATTTGTTTTCGTACACTGTGCAATTTAAAAGGTTAATACATATAAATTCGATTGCCTGTTTAGAGTAAGGTTTGAAGCAGTAGAATAATTTCTCAATACGTTAATTTATCTTGTAATATAATCCAAATTACATTATAAGATAGATTCTTCTATTTGTTATTGTCTTAAAATTATAATGTAATATAATCTGGATTACAAAACTTATGTAATCCAGATTACATTACAAACCTAAATCTTATTTACATGTAATAAATTATTTTTGCATACATGCAAATGCGATTTATTGTATTCAAATGAGATTTAGACTGCGTTTGGCAGTCGACGACGGTCGGTTGGTGGCCGACGGCGATCGATCGGTGACCGACGGCGGTCGACCGACGGCAGTCGATCGACGGTCGACGACCGATGGCGGTCGGCCGCTGGTGATAGGCGGGTGACTTGCCGACGATCGACAGCGGTCGACCGTCGGCGATCGACGGTGATCGGTCGACGACCGACAACCAGTCGTCAGTCGGTCAGTCGCCTGCCGACCAGTCGATCGTCGGTTGGTCGTCGTCGTCGTCGTTGTCTACGTCATTGCTGTCGATCCATTCTTATCGTCTTTGTAATGGACACCAAACCAAAGAATATAATGACCTTTGTAATCCAATATTACATATAATTTTTATCCAAATATAGTAATGTAATCAAGATTAAATTGTATTCTATTACAACTTGAATTATATTATGTCCTACCAAACACAACCTAAGAACAGTGTAGATGTTATAAATGGACAATGATTGAATCTCAGAGTGAGATTTAAAATTTTTATATAAATTCAGAAGTTCTTTGTTATTTTTAGTGAACGAATCAAGAGTCATAGTTTTTATGATTTTTTTTTTTTTTCATCATGGTCGACGGATCAAAAATGAAGAATATTAAAAATGGATTTATTTATATTATTGAATCATCTGTTGATTTCATATGTGCTATTTGAATTTATTTTAGTGATAGATTGCCACGAGCACAAGACAAGCGAGATCGCCACGTCAGCAAATCCTCATCCACATGCTACTCAGAAGTAATTGTTCATTTTTAATAACTAGATTAATACGCCAATAATCAATAAATAGGGGGAATGGTGCAGCTGGAGCGCATCAGCGACCTAAAATCAATATTAAAAATCTATTTATGAGAATTTTCTATGATAATTTATGAATTATTTATTGCGATTGTTTTTCGATTTATTTAGATAGTCGATAAAGATTTTCTATGGAATCAAATCGTTCAGGATTAATCGAATAAAAAAATCTGGATATTTCGTGTCAATAATAAAAAAAATTAATAATTAATTATTCTATAAAAAAAAGATTAAGACGGCAATAAAATGATAAATAGAGGAGAAAGCGCCCGCAGAAAATGGGAAAACGAAGTGCTTATTAAATTCCCTTCTGCAAATTCGACGGCGACGCCGGTGACCTCGCCTACTCTCGAATGGATGGTGGCCGCTTCCTCCTCCTCCGCCTCCTCCTGAGTTTGCCGCCCTCCGCCAAGTCTACCGGCGTAGACCTCCTGCTCTCTTCCAAATCCCTCACCCTCTACCCTTCCGGTCCCTATTAGCTTCCGAAAGCTCGCCTCTTCACTCGCCGCCTGGCGGATTCAGATGCGCGGCTAGGGTTACGTTTTTTTTTTATATGTTCCTCGATGGGGGCCGAGGTTTCTAGGGAGGGGATGAGCGGGGAGACGGGACTCGGGGACCTGCCGGAGGGCTGCTTGGCGGAGATCATGGTCCGGCTTGACCCACCGGAGATCTGCCGGCTGGCGAGGCTCTCCCGCACCTTCCGTGGCGCGGCGTCAGCTGACCTTGTCTGGGAGGCCAAGTTGCCGGGCAATTATAGGTACTTGTTAGATAAGGTGCTGGAGAACGAGAATTCTCGGGGAAGGAAGCTCAGCAAAAAAGAGATCTTTGCTTTGCTTTGTCGTCGCAATGCCTTAAAAGGATCGAACACGGTACGAGAATTTCATCTCTTTTTTTTTTGTCCTCCTTTTTGTTTAATCTTAATTTCAGTTTAAAAATGGGAAGAAAAAAAATTAAAAGGGGGGAGATTTTGTTCTATTTGCCTGTTCATGTGCAAGTTGTATTTTGTTTTTAATAGTAAAATATGCAAACATAACGTAAAAAAACTCGATGCACAGACTGTATAACTCAAGCGTTGATCTTTAGTTTCCTCTGTCATTTATCTGATATGCATTGGAATTTTTCTTTTGTTTTGGTGGGATGTGTAGGAGTTTTTCCTGGAGAAAAACAGATGTTTGATTTGTATGTCAATTTCTTCGAAGGAATTGTTAATAACGGGAATCAGTGATAGGAGACACTGGAACTTTATTCCTACTCCTGAATCTAGGTAAATGCCTGCCTCACCTATTTTTGTTTGCTTATGTTCTTAGTTCTTGTCAAACTTATTTAGTGTTGTGCTTACTTGGAGGATAGTAAGTTGGATGGAAATGAAATCTTTTAAAGTCGAAGGAGAATAAAAGAAATCTATTTTGTTATTTCGTTTTCGCTAACTATTCTTCTTCTTTACTTGGAAGGGATCGAATGGAAAGGAATGATATCTATAGTTACTTGGTGTGTGTTTGCTAGATACTTTAACTTCATCACCCTCTATTCCCTCATATTTGGGTTTGAAATAAAATAGAGGAATTGGAAAGAACTATATTCCTTCTTCCTATAAAATTCTTTACAAGTAAACAAGTGAAACTAATGATTCTGTTTTTTGTCCTTTTTTTTTTCTTTCCTTCAAGAATTAAGATACTTTTCATGGCATACACAATTGTGCTTCTTTGAGATGCTCGTCTCTGTTTCTCTTGTTCATCCATGTGTCTTGAAAGATTCATTCAACTATAGGAGAACTACTTTAATTGCAAACTGTAAGTGTTGGGATTGGTAGAAAACCACTGTACATGTATGTTTTATCTGTAGTTTTTGGTGTAATAGAAGAACACATGCTACAGTTGGAAACAATTATGCAATATGCAGATTCAGCTCAGTTTTGAATCATATAATTCCTGAAAATTATGATGGTGAAGAAGGAAATTGACATCGCTATTTCTTTGCCTGGTAGGTTTTGCATGGTTGCATACCTTCAGCAAACATGGTGGCTAGAGGTACGTGGGGAATTAGAATTTTGCTTTCCTGAAGGCATGTATAGCCTATTTTTCCGACTTCATTTAGGTCGGGCCGCGAAACGACTTGGTCGCCGGGTTTGTAGCCCTGAGCACATACATGGATGGGACAAAAAGCCCGTAAAGTTTCAATTGTCGACATCGGACGGTCAGTTTGCTCAATCCAAGCATTATTTAGGTGAACCCGGAAGCTGGATCCATTACCATGTAGGCGATTTTGTAAGTAGAAGCTGCAATATACCAATTAATATCAAGTTCTCTATGATTCAGATCGATTGTACTCACACAAAAGGCGGCCTATGTGTCGATTCGGTTTCAGTTTTGCCCAAGGGCTTTCGACCTGCCTTTGATCCTACCACTTTTAGCATGGCATAGGAGAACAGTAGAATGTAGTGTTTCTTGCTATCAGGTTCGACTTGGCCCGAGGACATTCAATCAGCCTTTGATCACACCGTAGGGGCGCGAATTGTTCGATACGGAACGGTAGTGTTTCTTTCTATTGGTTTCGATTTGGCTCAAGGGCTCTCGACCAGCCTTAGATCCCATCAATTTTAGCACAGCATAGGAGCTTGAATTGTTTGATTCAGAACAGTAGAACCTAGTGTTTCTTGCTATCACAGAACTATGTACATATTGTCCTACAATGTAGTGCAAAGTGTTGAGGCTTTTTCTTCTTTATCCCCTTGTGATTGTATTTGTTTTCTTGTGAAAATGAACCTCGTTTAGAAGAACATATTTCGACATTTATATCGGCATTTTAGGTCTTGCTAGCTTTATGTATGTTGAAGTGCAAGAATGAACCCTATTAACTTGTTGTCTTCTTGATTTCCAAAGTTTAGGGAGTATCTTTTTGCTGCTATAAAAAAGAATACATAAAAATCTAATCTAATAAAAACAAAAATTAAATATAATAACAAAAAAGATTTCAATGTTCCAAAAATAACAAAAATATATGTACCATAAAAAATTACTTCGCAAAAGATTGAAATCTGTCAATCCAGTGGTCTCCACTGATCTATCTCACGGTCATTATGAGAGAGGTAAATCACAGCGAGTTCTATGAGTTTTGACGTAGTGATCAAGATACGTGAGGGTCATATGAATTCAAAAAAGATTTTAAATATTTTTTGGATTCGATCCTTATTTTATTCGGTAATTTATAAAACAATGCTCCTGAAGTTTTGAATTGTTCAAAAAATACTTCATACTTTTATATTTATCAAATAACGCATTTAATTTCATTTTTACCCTTCAGAAATAGCGCATCTAATTTTCGAACGTGGTGTTGGGAATTCAAATCCCAGTACCACAGTGGTGGTGTAATTTTCGTACCACCACTGTGGTGTTGAGAATTCAAATTCCAGTACTATAATGGTGCTGAGATTTAAATTTTTAGCACTACAGTGGTAGTGCAATTTCAGCATCACGGTGGTGCTGAAAATTTAAATCCCAGTACCACGGTGGTGCTGTTGGGATTTGAATTCTCAGTACCACGTTCGGAAATTAAATGCGCTATTTCTGAAGGGTAAAAAGGAAATTAAGTACGCTATTTGATAAATATAAAAGTATGAGACGTTTTTTTGGGCAATTCCAAACTTCAGGAGCGCTGTTTGGTAAATCGTCGTATTTTATTTGTAAACTTTGTCGTGTCTTAATCACCGTATCATCTCCATAGGGATAAAAAAAAAAAAAAAAATCTCCTCTCACATTATTATAATGTGAATCCTAATCAAATTGAGCTTGTTTTCACAAGTGACACGTAAAACAGGATTCAAGATACAAGTCGATCTCATTGGGCCGCAGTCCTAATTGCCGCCGCAAGGTTTCTAAGAAGGGCGCACTCAATGTAACTTCCTCCATCTCCACTTTCTCGCTGGATTTCTTTATCGGAATGCGCATTACTATGATCTTCTTCTTATCCATAGTCGTCCTCAGGTGGAGACTCAAGTCCTTCTTGTTTAATAAGGATAACCTTTTGCAAAATTGAATCGCTCTGTCATATTCCCCATTGCGGCGCCAAAATCTATGGCACAAACTTTCTCGACACGTGTTATGCTCTGAATCCGGCGGCATCTCGAGCCACGTGTCGATAGCCACGTCGTAGACCAGCGCCGGTCGCAGCTTCTTGCCATCCGCGTCGATCAAGCCGACCACGAACAGTTTGCCTTCGTTCAAGCAGAACCTGCAGGAAGGTTGGACCGGGGTCGGCATTGGCGCACCTTTTCGCCAGGCCCCAGAGAGTAGGTCGTAGATGTTGACCTTGCCGGTGCGGCGGTTGTTCAATTTGTCCCGTCCGCCGATCACCAGAAGCTCTCGCCCGACGACGATCACGCCACGGTTGCAGCCATTCATGTTGTTGGTGCGATTGGCGGGCAGCCGCCAGATCATGCAGCAGATGTCTGTGGCCGGTTCGTATAGGGCTAGGTGCAACATGCCGACGGTGTGCGAGAGCTTGGCCCGGAAGAGCAACATGACGACGCGGGGGGCGAGGCCGGTGGCCTTGCGGAGGCGGTAGAAGGACGGCGAGGTGAGCTCGCGGTTCCACCTCTTGCAGACGACCCGAGCGACGGGGATGGCGTGGAAGGGGAGGTGGAGGAGACAATGAAGAGCGACGCAGTCTGGCAACCCTGGAATTAGCCGGCCGGCCTTCATGGTCGATATCGACCTTTCTCTATTCTACAAGCTGTGAGATGGGAACCAGAAGAACACAAAGGGAAGAACATTAATTATATTGTCCTAATTAATTAATATAGTTTTTCTTTGAATTAGTTTTCAAAGGAAACAGTATTTACGGGAGAAAAAATTCTATATTTACTTAGTAATTATTTTGTAGATGATCATATTTCTTTTATTTTTATTTCACTCTTATCCATTATCAACTTCAATTAAATATATATGAGTAGTGTTTGTTACCGATTAAAAATAATTTCAATATTAAAATAAATTAAAATTTTAAAATGCTAAAAATTAATTAAATTATTAAATAATTGATTGGATATTAATTTATTAACAGCCAAGTGAAATGCTAATAAATTGAAACTTTAAACGAGGCCAACCCAAGGAACGAATCATGAGAGAGACTTTTACAACTCAAGCCAGTACGTGTAGGCATGCATGCACAAGGCCAACCCAAGCAAAGAAACTTTTTAAGCATGAGAAGTACGTCAATGCCTCAAGTAATCCGATCTACGGGAGCGCAATGTCAGCTGCTAAATATATATATATATATATATATATATATATATATATATATAAAAGAGTCCTGGTAGACTTAGGTGGTAGACTTAGGTGGCGTTTGATTAGAGGGTTTAAAACGAAGGAATGAAAATGATATATGGTATTTGATTAATGGATTTGAGATTGAAATTTTGGAATGATACTCAGATATTTGGGAATCAACGAAATCCGATCTAAATGGTGAGTTTATGAATGAGAATGAAAATGATAAATGATCGTCGTTGGTTGACGGCCGACGATTGACGGTTGATGACCAACGAGCGACGGACGATGGGCGATGAGCGATGGGCTGCGAGCGACAGTCGATGACCATGATCGACAATCAACGATCGGCACGGCGAAATGGCGGCGGCGATGGTCGATCGACGGCGACGATCAACGGCCGACGATGAAAGAATCGACGCGATACGATCGATGATTGGCGGCCACGGGCCGAGATGACCACCAACGATCGACAACTATCAGCGACCAACGATCGTCGGTGACCGACGGTCGGCGCCGGCGACCATCGGCGCCCCGCTGTCGGCGACGACCATCGACGGCTGGCAATCATCGACGATCGGTGATTGCCAACGACCGACGATCGTCAGTGATCGATGACCGACGATCAACGACCGACAACCAACGATCGCCAGTGGTCGGCAATCGCCGACGACCATCGACAGTCGGCAACCGCCGACAACGATATATATATCGACGTCGTCTCCACTTTCATTTCCAACTTATAAATCAAACAATGTTATTGAAATAACTAAACTCATTCTCATTCCACTCTACTATTAAACTCATTCTCATTCCTATTCCCACATACACTCAAATCAAACGTCACCTTAATTTATTCTAGCTCGATCGCCTTGAGCGATAGGAAGTCTGATTCGATGCTGTGTGCTGCGTCTTAGTTGCTGCTTGCGCTTCAATAGCTCTTTCGGAGGGGTCCCGCTCCCGCTCCCGCCTATCCTATCCCGTATTCAATATCATAAATCTCTTCCGTGAAACTGAGACCTAGTAGAATCTTTTTGCTTTCCGACTCTGGGCACTTTTGAACGAAGATAGTGCCCGTCGGTAGGGTTCCCTTCTGATTCTTTTAGGCATTAAGCGGAGCCTCAACTGCGCTTCAACTAATCGAGTGGGGTAGTGCGACCG
Source organism: Wurfbainia villosa (assembly GCA_025175895.1). Classification (NCBI taxonomy): domain Eukaryota; kingdom Viridiplantae; phylum Streptophyta; class Magnoliopsida; order Zingiberales; family Zingiberaceae; genus Wurfbainia; species Wurfbainia villosa. Next base: position 98,084,236 of record CM045988.1, on the reverse strand, counting down.
AATCGATATCAATTTCGGTATGCGAGGAACACGATAGAAGAAATATAAAGCTCGGATTTGTGTCCAAATCCTTGAGGTCAAAATTTACATGCACTACACAAGGATCTTTCAAGCTAAGACATCGAGAACGAATCGATAAGACTAAGTATTTTATACCTTAGGATGAGTTTCTAATAAATTATCATGATTCTCACTCATGGTTCTTTCTTTTTGTTTGTTTAAGGGCACACAAAAGTTTAAGTTTGCGAATGTGATGAGTATGAAACATACACATATTTTAGGATTTATTTACCATACTTTTATAGTATTTTATTCACATATCATGCATAAAACCTTGTATTTACCTTTCTTTTATCTTTTTAGTTCAAATAACTGCGGTTATGAGTTTTTCTAGCATGATCGCACGAAAAAAAAACAAACTAGAGTCCAACATGTCCTGATCATGCTAAATGGCATGACCGTGCCCAGTATTGCCAACATGCCCCGAATCTGGAGTGTGCTGAGTCGTTCCAGCCTCTAGTACGCCCTGGTCGTGCCACGGTTAACGAACTTCCCGAATTTTTCTCCTAGAAAAAGCTATAAAAAATCCCAAGACTAAGGAGAAACACATTCTAGAGATCCTAACCCTTAGGATTGAGGTAGCCATCGAGGAGCATCCTAGTGCAAGTTGCGAAGCCGAGGAGAAGGAGTCTCAAGCCGGAGGAAGTCTTCAATCGACATCGACAAATCTTTTTTTTATCTTTTTTGGCTTTGTTGAATGTCTTTCTGTACTTCGTTTTTATCTTCCCTTCGTACTATGAAGTAATTTTCCTCGATCTTAGGATGAGGAAGTAGCTCTTTGTTTATTTGCCTTGGATTGTTATAACTCTTTTATTTATCGATTATGAACTTCTTGAATTAGTTTTCCAATACGTATGGACTATCTTGCGAATTTGTTTATCACCTATTCATATATTTTTTGGATTTTCTAATCCCGATTTTGTGAAACTAATCGTGATGAGCTATAACAATTAAGAGCTTTCACCTAGTTTGATCCGCTGAGTGCTCATGACAAGTTCCCATATTGCGACCAAGATCAACTACGCATGAATACCCCGAAAGCGATTAGGACATCTCGAGGATTTTATAATATATCCTAGAACATAATAATTTATCTATCTTGGCTCATATGAGTAATAAGTAGTTGTTCTTGAATTAATCCGTTGGACTTCTCATGACAGGTTCTCATATTGTGACCAAGATATTTCTAAGGGCTAACGTTGTGAAAAATAGAAACCAAGTTAGATAAATATATCGTGTTGATCTCAGAAGAGGCATCCGATGTCTTTCGATAGATTTCCTTCAAGAATATATATTGATATAATAGAGAACGGTCAAAACAATAGATATTGTAGCGAAATCGAAGCCCTAAGGTTGCTTCGTAAATTAGTCCTATAATCGTTTCTCGATTGTCTATTTTCCTTTTTCATTCAATCATCATCTAAACGTTTATTTTTCTAGATAATTTTTCTTTGTACTTATTCGGTATTTGACCAATCTATGTGAGATCGATATTTTATTACTTGACGATGACCGCACTCTTGCAGAATCATCACATCGGAGTATCATCCAGTTTGACTGACAAATATGTCTTCGAGGTGTGCCAGTAGCTCCAAGGTAATTTTTAATTTTCTTTTTTTTTTCTCTAATTTCTTTTATTAGTTTTGTTTTACTTTCCTTTTTTTTTCTTATAATTGGCTATTAAAAAATAAAAAACATATTTTTTTACTTTTTATTAATGTTCTTTTGTAATTTTTATATATTTGTATTTTATTAAGACTTTAAAATTAAAAATAAAAAATATGAATAAATTCAAGGGACCACTACAAGAATAACGGCTTAAACATAAAATAAATCTTAGCTCTTTAGAATCACTAGGAGAGTAAATATTTTAAAAAAAAAATTATAAAGAAATTAAGAAGATCATTATAAGTGAACAATATTAATTAATTTGACAAAAATATGAGATTTTTAAAACCTAAAATAATTTTTTTAATTTTTGTAATTTTTATTAATATCCTCTAGTAATTTTTAGATTTTTTATTGTTTATTAAGGCCTTAAAATTGTAAAATATGGTCATGGATAAATTCAGGGAACACTTATATCAATGTAAATTTAAAATGAGTTTTTTAGACTGTCAATAACTTTTGATTAAAATTTATGGATGAACTTAAAAAATTTATAAATAGAATTAAAAGATCATTAAAAATGAACTATATTAATTTTAAGTTGATATAAATATATGACTATTGAGGCCTAAAATATTTTTTTTTAAATTTTTTTGATTCTTTATTTTTTTATTAAAGTTCTAATATTGAAAATAGAAATATAGATAAATTTAATACTATAAATTCAAAAACAAATCCCTTTAAGATTGTTAGTGACTTTTGATTAAAATTCAATGATGCACTTTAAATACTTAAAAATATATCAAAAAATTATAAATAAATTAAGAAGACGATCAAGAGCAAATAGTACTAATTTAAAAAAAAAATGAGATTTTTTCTAAGACAAAATAATTAAGTTTTTATTTTTACTTTTTAAATTTTTATTCCATTCAATTTCATTTAAATAAGAAAATTATTTTTTATTTTAATTTGATATTATATAGGGGAAAAAATATTTTGAAAAAAAAAGGCCTTTTTATTTTTAATAAAAAAAATCAAATTACAATGCGCCACTTATAAAATGCCACTTGGAAGTCGGAGGATTTGCTACAACTAGGGTTTTGCCCGATGGTCGCCGCAACCATCCTGTTCCGTGTCTCCGGCACCGCCCTCCAACCCTTCTCCCTTCTTCCTCCTCAGCCACTCCGTTCCCGCTCCCGATCCTTCGTCTCCTTCAATCTCGAACCGTCCTCATCCCATGCCGCCGTCAAGCTATCCCTCCTCTCTCGCCCCTTTCGCCCAAACTCCATCGCCGCCCGATCAGTACCCCGAATCACCGCCATCTTCACCGGAATCGTCGAGGAAATTGGACGCGTCGACCGGATCGGTCCCTCCGTCGACGCTGACGGCGGATTCCAGATGCGCATAGCTGCCAGCACCGTCCTTGGCGGCGTCAACCTCGGCGACAGCATCTCCATCAACGGCACCTGCCTCACCGTCTCCGCCTTCGACCTCGCCGCTTCTCACTTCACCGTCGGCCTCTCGCCCGAGACCCTTCGCCGGACCGCCCTCGGTGATCTATTCGCCGGATCCCCCGTTAATCTGGAGCGCGCCCTGCAGCCGGAGTCGCGGATGGGCGGCCACTTCGTCCAGGGCCACGTGGACGCGAGATCACGTCGTTTGTGCCCGAGGGCGATTCTCTGTGGGTGAAGGTGCGCGCCACGCCGGAGCTGCTGCGCTACGTGGTGCCCAAAGGGTTCATCGCGGTGGACGGGGTGAGCTTGACAGTGGTGGGAGTGTACGAGGACGAGTCCTGCTTCGACTTCATGCTGGTGGCCTACACGCAGCAGAAGGTGGTGATCCCGCTGAAGAAGGTCGCAGATAAGGTGAACTTGGAGGTGGATATACTCGGAAAGTACGTGGAGAAGCTTCTTAACAGTAGATTCGGTGATGCAAACTCTGCTTCTTCTTCTTCTTCTTCTTCTTCTTCTGGGTAAGATAATTTGATTTGTCCCGTAGCTTCCCTTCGTTTGGAATTTAAGAACTTTGGTACATTTAGAGATTGTTATATTCGTACCCAAGTGCGGTCAACCTTGTCATCTTGTCCAACTCTTTGATTGTAATAACGAAAAGAACGTTAATCTTTTTTACACTCTGATAGTGTTATTGTAGTTGACTGGCTCTTCATCCAAGCATTAAATTTGTTATGGTTCAAAAAAAAAAAAAAACAACAAATTTCCCCCCTGTTTCCATGTCTAACTTTGAGGTCAGAGTGTTAGACATGGAAATTTAGACCGAATCTACTGTTAAGCTTCTTAACAGTAGATTCGGTCTAAATTTTCCTTCAGATTGTGGAGATTTTACAAGTCAATAATTTTTCTTCTCCTACATATTCATCATGTTATATACTGCTTTCATTTAAAAGCAGAAGTATTGTGTCTCATATAATCTTCACTGGAGATGGAAGGGTACTTTTACCATGTCTATGTTCGAACTGCTAAATTTCACGAATGGGTCTTTCGAATTTTCAATATTTTATTACTTGTGAAGATGCAGTGATTGAATTTTCGTTGCACTTGGAATCTATATTTCTATGATATAGATTGATTCATACTTTCCATTTGTCTATTATGCTTTGGACCATTAAAATTTCCTCTCCAATGCCATCTCTCTAGAAGTGCTCCCCTCATACTGTGTTATGTATGTGCACATATCTGTCTTGGTTATTGAGTTCAGCCATGTTGGTCTGCTTTGGAATTGATTGGAGTTTAATGTGTTTTAGAACATTGCCAATCTTGTGTTCCTAATTGCCCGTTAAATTTGCTTGTTGTTGTGAAATTGAGTTCCAGACTGAGGATCCTTCAACTTGGAGAGAAATGGAAGGATAGGATATGGAAGTTCGTTCTTATTTCCATAGATGTACAAGTTTTACACCTGTGAAAGACAAAATAATGTTTGATGCTTTCTCAGCGTTAGCGTTTGTTACTATTTGAGTTAATTAGGTTGTCAGTCGGATTCAGAAATTGCGCAAGAAAGCTGGTTTGGATCCCACTGCTGTTGTGGAGGTATACTTGGAACCTCTTGGCAAAGATAAAAATATCTTGGAGAAAATTGTGGAATCCCAGGTATGGTCTTCATTGTGTTCACCTATGTGCTCATACTTTGGTTAACCCTTCAGGTGGATATCCTTCAAATTGTTTCCCAAGGCATTTCTGCTGCAGGAGGAATACATCAAAGATGCTCTTGGGTCCCCTTTCCTTCACCAAAAATACACTCCTGCTGACGCTGTAAGTGTTAAGCAATTAAAGAAATTATATTGGATGAGCATAGTTCTATTGCAAACCTTTTTCTTTTCTTTTCTTTTCTGCCAGAGCAAACATCTTTGCTCTTTATTTTTATGCATCACCATTATATCTAATTTTTATTTTTCTGTAATTTGTCAATGGTAGCTTTCATCCTTATTTATTGTGTTTTTTGTTTTTCAAGGCATTATTGTTCATCTATTAATTTACTATTGTTCAATTTCCTCCTTTTTCACTTGTTACATTACTCTTTTTGACTTAGCTGATATTGTTTGTACTCTGTGCTATTGATCTCAGGTGATTTTGTGCCAGGAGGAGTTTCAGGTAGAGCAATTACTGTATCATCCTCTGATATTTGATTTTACCAGTGGGGTTGCAAGGGCTCCAAAACTTTTTAATTAACAATATAAGCATTACATGCATATAATAGTGCGGTTGATTTGGTTAATTACCAATGTAAATTTAAATTTTAAAAAAATTATGTGCACGAAGTAAATTAATTAGCAACTAGGATAGTTAATAAATAATTTAATTATTTGAAGAGAAATTAAAAGTTCTTTTGTTTTCGGTATGAAAACAATAGTTTCTTTCGAATCAGCTCTCTTTTTCCTAATTTTCTGTGATCGATTGAAGTATCTTAAAGTATACTGAAATTCTGAGAAATTAAAAGAAAAATAGAACAACAAAAACAAAATTGCAAATTACTACTAAATATTCTCTATATTTATAACAAATTACTGAATTTTGTGCTGATACGACGATCCGAAATCATCGCCGGCCACCGGCGGCGGCAGGTTGTTGTTGACCAGACCTGGAAGCGGCGGAAGGTGGCCGTGAAATGGCGGTCGGCTGTTTCCGGCAGCCACCAATTGCTGCGGTAGCGGAGGAAGCGCCGGCGACGACCCCTGCAACGGGATGTTTTGATCCAGCGGCTCCTCTGGAATCAAAGGAAGCTTCTAGTACGCCGCTTTCCCAAAGGACGTCGCCATGATCATCACGGGCACCGCCGCCACCACGCTCCCGCCCACCACCTGCCCTTGCGCGCCGACCAAGTGCACCGTCAACCACGACGCCGCCGGAAGGACCGACCCCGACAGCGACGCAACCTCAAACCGCCGGCGCAGTGGCAGCACGGCGCCGTCTGGTCCGCGGACGGTGACGGCGGCGATGGTCCCGCTGCCGCTGATCACGCCGAGGCCGACCTGGCGCCGCCGCGCGAACTCGGCGACGCTCTCCACCACGTCGTGACCAGCGGCGACCTCCATCACGTGCGCCCGCACCAGGTAGCCGCTGTCGCTCGTGATGACCACCGGCTGCTTAGGCCTGTTCCTCGACCCCGGCTACCAGTTCTCTATCAAGGTGACAAATCTTTGTAGTTACAAAGATCATCCATATGTGCTGGCTCTCTGTTGTTCAATGCCATTTTAGTTCTGTCAATATCTTAGAATAGGTTTGTCTGGCTTTTTCCCAGTGATCTGGCACAGTATTCAAGTCAGTGGTATGGTCTTTTTTAGAGAACATGGAAACCTATTGAAATCTTCCATGCCAAATGTTTTCACATTTTCTACATTGTTACTTTTATGCAGGACAGATCTAAGAACTCAATCAAAACCTCCAAAGAGAATCTGCCCTGGGCCTGACATTTAGACTTTGCATAAATGAATTAGGGATGTCAGTAATGTGCCCAATGAAATCCAATTGTGATACCCAAATCAAGCATTGACATATTGTAGAGAAAAAAAACAACAACTAATTAATTGCTAAGTTTGTGACTGTTGCCTCATCTCCAATTTAGGGTTTACCCTATCGCCTCCTAAGCTCTGAATTGGTCCATCATCTCTCCCTCTCAATGATAAGGAGATAAACTAGGTTCGTGGGTTAAATAATCTCCACTTCTAGGATCCAACTCATGTTTTGGCCTTGGATTAATGGAGCCAATCATGCAAGTTTAAGGTTGTAGATATCAATTTCCTTGGATTTGCCTCTTGTGAAAAGAGGCACCACCTTGGGTTGCATTGATACTCAAAGGACGAGGGGGTTTACTTTGAATGATCTTATTGTTTATATCATATCTTGTTGTGGTTGACTGTGATAGAAGTCTTCAACCTCCTGTTATATCTTGGGCTCTATTTAATTGTTTCTTCAGATGATATTTTGTTGGCTCCATCTCTAGCAAGCATGCCTAGCTATTAAATGACTAGGGGTTCTACCTATTTTAGAGGATGCAGTGAGAGTGAGTTATTTTTGGTGTTGGTCAGCCTATTTTTCACGTACTTTTTCATCATTAAGGGCAGTCCTCAATGAACTGCCCTTGTGGTAAGTATTTCTTTACCATATTTTTCACATTTTATATTCACCTTTCAGTGAGAACCATGAAGTTGGTACCAAAACGTCGTAGATCCATTCTTCTAACAGTTTCCTGTGCTACTTAATGTAATGTAGTAAAGAATTATTCCTTTTGCTAAGCTTATATATGTTTATACTATTTGCTCATACTGCACCTCAGTATAATAAGAACCTTCTTGTTGGAAAATACATTAGTTGGATCATAACCTTTTGTGTGCACAGACACACCCACACCCACGTATATATTTTAGTTCTTCTAATAGAAGGACCTTTGAAGGTCCTAACTGTGCTCTCATTTTGAAGGGAAGGAGAGCATAATGTTGATCGAGAGAATTTGATCAACGATGAACATCTATGCCTTACTACCAGGATGTAGCTATCAATGAAGTTCTTCAATCTCGGGAAATTTTATGTGCAAGTATCGTTTTTCTCTGAGACCCCTGTTGCTAGCGGAGAGGCTAGTTATGGCAATGATCAGAGAAGTATTGAGTATTGTTTGACAACAATTCACTATTGTTTATTGATACATCAGCAGAAGACAAAAATATAACTATGGCCTGGAATTCATCAGAGACCTCCACCTCAACTCATGATTCCTGAATAACAGCTCTCATTCTGCCCGCAATCAATCTCTCATTCTAGCCAACAGCTTGAACATATCGTCAACGATTCTTTGGCGCATCAAGAAATGAGTAGTAGGTGTGTATGCAAGGCGAAAGGCCTCTGTTAAGCATTTCGTCGAACAACTTCCTTACTTTGAAGTAGCTGGATATCACTGTCGCGCATCAGCCTCCAGAATCTTTTGGCCTCTCGGATGCTGCACCGGTCATTGAGGACGGTGTCAAAACTAGTGATGTGAATGTGAATGTGAACGTGAACGCGTCGTAGTTACACAGATGCATGCAGGCGTTCGACGTCTAGGGTGTTCTTGTATGGCAGAGAGCGATGAGAAGGCTTTGGAAATCGTCGTAAAAAAAAACTGAGAATAAAAAAAGATTTGTTTTATTTGTAAAAACTATATAAATGTCTCGTGTGTTTACTCAATACTCAACATACATGTTCATGCGTTGACTATTTTATTCGTAAAATCTATATAGATTTCTCACGTATTTACTCAAAACCTTTACTCAGATATCTATCACATGTTCATACTAGAAATTATTTTCTGAAATACAAAGAGGACGATCGGCTGGAAGAAGGGTGGCGGCGGGGCCGGCATGGGCGGCCGTCGACTCGAGGAAACAACGGAAACGGATTTGGAATGCCGGTTCCTTCTCTTCGTTGATCAAATTAATGAAGGTGGTAATACCAAAAATTTTTCCTTCTTGTCAGTCAACAAGGAAATGCCATTGATATTTATTAGGTATAATTAGGATAAAAATAGAAAAGAAGGAAATAGGGTGAGAAAGGAAAGAAAGATGGAAGGATAGCCCATATTTTCCTCAGCTTGATACTGATAAAGACAACTCTTTCTGTAATGGATGTAGTAAGAAGCTCAAATGCCATCTTTAACATTATGTATAATCCTGGAAGCATTGGCACATGCTTGTCTTTCTTCTTCTCAATTATATTCAATTCTACTTGGGGCATGAAATTATGGTATCATGGTTACAAGTTCTTAGTCATCTTAATACTAATGTTCATATTATCAATTCACACTTAAAGGCATCTTACTTCTGGAGTATAAACAGTTTGCCCGTTATGGATTTTGATGAGAATTATTGTGCTTATTATCTATACTTGGCTTTATTAACTCACAAAACTGTCTCTTCATTGTAGGAGCCCTAATGGTGTTAACTCTTAAAGTTATTTCATGTGCAATTAATTATAGTGATGGGCTACTTAAGGATGAAAGCCTTAGTGAGGCTCAAATAAAGTATCAATTAATATGTTGTCCTTCCTTGATTGAATATATTGGTTATTGTCTCTGCTGTGGGAGCCACTTTGCCGGGCCTGTATTTGAAATGAAAGATTATCTTGAATGGACAGAACGCAGAGGGGTGAGGATGATATTTCATTTTCTTTGTATGTTCTGTGGAGATCAAATGTATCTTCATTAGTTTTTTTTTTCCACTCCAGTTGATCATATTTTAACTTTTGGCAGATTTGGTCTCCTTCTCGTGACAATCCATTGCCATCACCTCTTGGCGCAACCTTGCACCCTTTATTACAAGCTGCAATATGTATGAGTTTATACTTGCAATTGGTGCCAAAATTTCCTCTTTCACGGTTTAATGAACCCATATACCAGGATTGGGGTTTCTGGCAAAAGTTGTTCTACCAATACATGTCTGGATTTACAGCCCGGTGGAAGTACTACTTTATCTGGTCAATTTCAGAGGCAGAAATTATCGTATCTGGCCTGGGTTTCAGTGGATGGTCAGGTTCCTCTCCTCGTAGACCACTGTGGGACCGTGCTAAAAATGTTGATGTTCTTGGTGTGGAGTTTGCAACTAGTGCAGTTCAATTGCCACTTGTATGGAACATACAAGTCAGCACTTGGCTACGTCACTGTAAGTTCATAGACTTTGGTTTCGTATGGAATTTGATACCGTGTTTATTAATAGTATTGAAAAGCACATGACTTGCCGTTCATTTCTTTATAATGTAAAATGTGTCTTCGTAAATGACTAGTCATTTTAGAATGGAACGAACTCCACCTTAATTCAACATGGTATCAGAGTCAAGTGCATACCTCTAAGTTATAATGGGCACAAGGAGGGTAGGCTGAAGTTAGGTTACTCCACACTCATTAGTCCCACATAGATAGTATGTCAGTCTATTGATTCTGTATTAAGAGAGTGACATCCTTCTAATGACTATTTATTTTGTGGTCGAATATGCTACACCTCAATTCACCAGTTATGAATACCAATTCTCCCATCATTGTCTAGTGTGCTGAGAAATATTATGGTTGTTGGGCTTGTACTTTCTTGCCTTGATTAAATGGCTAGTGTGCTTAGATATCATACACGTGTATTTATTATGGTTGCTTGGTGTTAAAATTCTCAATTTAACTTGCACTGTTTTACTTGCCCTTGCATTTTTTTTCTTAAACTGAAAGCTTTAAGTGCAAATTGCATGAGAAATAAATTAAGAAGAGAAAAAGTTTCATAGGAAGGATTGGATTACATATCCATTCAAGTACCATTTCTCTGTTGGTAGCTAGACATTAGGACATTACATGAAGAATCCACATTGCAATGCAGAAGGAGAAAATAAGATGCAGCAGTTTCACAAGCATTATGAAATATCCTCTCTCTAAGTTGATGCCAGATTACTTCAAAAACAGACCCATGTGATTCCATCAATTATCCTTGTTAGTAAGATGCTAAATCCAATAGATATAACCTATATAATAATTTCACAGCTGAAAAAGCAAATGATAGAGGATGAATGAAACGAACAGGTATCATCTAACAGAATTTTCCATGACTTCAGAAGTTTCCATTTGTCATGAAGGATATTCTTGCCAAAATATACAAGTTTAGGTATGGTGGATACCTTCAAAAGTAAAGTTATTCCAGTAAGTGAGTTCCACCAATTTACATTGCTTGTGGCCACATTCATTTTCTGCAATTCTGTAGTTTATCATGATACTCATTCTTTCATTAACTCCGAGTCCTTCCTCAACTTCACTAGATTATAATGATCAATCTGCTTTGATTGTAATGATATTTGAGTGGAGCGTGTAATCTGAGAGGCTTTGTTGTTGCAGATGTCTATGAAAGGCTTATTCAAAAAGGGAAGAAACCTGGATTCTTTCAGCTGCTGGCTACAGAGACAATTAGTGCTGTTTGGCATGTAAGTTACTCATGAAGTCTGTTCTTATAATTCTGTAGGACTTGATGTTCTATTTCTCCTTGCTGTAATATTTGCTGGAAGAATTGATTGTAGACTAACAAAGACGTATACTTTGCTAGGGCCAATTTAACCTATTTAGGATAAATACATAAATTTAAGTATGTTCTTTATCAAAGTTAACTTCTAAGAACCTATAACATCAACAGTAGTCTGTATATGCAAGTAATTCCTATTTCTACCAACATCATGAATTCTAAAAATAGACCTTTTATATCAATAAAATCCAAAATTTTGACTATATATATATATATAAAGATTCATGTTAATAAATAATCACAAAAAAAAAGTAATTGTGGACCAAACTTTTCTCTCAGTACTAATGAGATCTTTCCAATTTACTCAGGGATTATATCCTGGCTATATTATATTCTTCGTTCAGTCGGCATTGATGATTGCAGGTTCACGGGGTAAAGAATGATGATAACTAATCTAAACTTGCAAATGGTTTTATATTCTTTTGTTCATACAATTTAAATAAAATTGTTGAAGTTGTTTTTCTTTTCTAATGTTGCCCTTTCTTTACATTAAACAGTTATCTACAGATGGCAACAAGCTGTCGACCCAAAGTATTATTTGCTGAGAAAGATGCTCACACTTGCAAATTTTGCCTACACTCTTCTTGTCCTCAATTATTCCTGTATTGGTTTCATGGTTAGCTTATTAAACTTTTTATAATAATGTTTATTGGTTAGCAATCATTATAGTGTCTGCTCATCCACTCTGGTCCTTTTTTTAGTTTTAATATGCTTGGCCAGCAGTTTCCTTTCCATAGTGGATGATGTTTTGCTTAATCTAACAAGAAACATGGGCTTCCTTTTTGTTTAGAACAATAAACATGGACAGTATATAGCATTTTATCAAAACACACCCTTAACAATGAGAGTTGGCCAAAACGTACTTTCATGTTCTTTTTTAACCAAAAAGCACTGCTCTCTAACTTCTTTTTTTGTCTAAAATATCCCTAGATTTATTAATTCCCTGTAACTGAATCCAGTTGACAGTGCAAGCTAATTTGATTCATGCTACCAAAATCATAGATTTATACTATTCTTAACGTTGAGACACCCTAATTGATTAGCAAATCAGCTTGCACTACCAAGTTCATAGATTTATACCATTCTGAACTTTGAGACACCCAGAGTTGCACATAGCACATTTCCATATTTATATTTTTGCTTCAGTTGCATCGTCTATGGCCATTTTGTGTCATTCATGTGATTTGCATATAGTTTGCTTGGCTAAAATTACACCATTTTAAACTGAGAGACAGTTGCAAGCTAATTTGCAAATAAACTTACAGTCATTAGGTGCATGTCTGTTTTTGAAAGCAGCATCAGCTCTGATGCTCGTCATACCAAAATCACATGTTTATATAATGCTGAATTTTGAGACTCCTGGTTTAACATGTCAGGCTTCCATGTGCCTACAAATATTTATTTTGGCCCATTTTCATAGTGCAAGCTGGTTTGCAAATTAGCTAAACCGTAAACCAGATATTGACTTATAGGAAAATAACAAATCTAGGGAAGGAAAAAACGAAGCTGAACTGCTTTATGTTAAAGGGTAGCTCATTACATGAAACTCTCACTAATGCAGGATTCCGGAGAGGAGTCAGACTACATTGGTTTTATTTTATGTAGTCTTATCCTGCTTTGTAAAGAGACTGATTTTACAATTCAAACTCGTGACCACAAGGTTGTTGGGTTTCCGGCACCGCGGCGTGTGTGTGTTCGATCATGTTTCGTAAACATGAGCACAGCGGAAGCAATAAAAATAATAAATACTCCTATTTATTACAACACACACAACACACGCATGCTATTACAACAAGTGTAGACATAACCGTAAATTAAAATTGCAATAAAAGGAAATTAAACTACGTTATACCTTCCGTATGACGTGTAGCGGGAACGGCATCAACCGGAACGATTCTCGTAGGAATCGTCTCTATCCGTATCCACGCCGAGCTCCTCGGGATGACTTCGCCAAGCCACGAGCTTCGTCTTCGTACGGGTTACTAGCCTCGTGTTGAAGACGACGTGATCGAGAGATGATCACGATCCGAATCCAAATTCGGACCTAAAAACAAGTCCTCAAGACTTGCTTCTCCGGAGAGGTATTCGTCAACCGATTGACGAATCCTTCATCCTCCACCTCAGAGGATTACCGGAGATCAAATCCCCGGTATGTTAGCCGCTGTCGGAGCACTAACCGTCGTCCAAACAACGCTCCGACGAGAGGAGAAGAAGCTGTCCAGAAAACTGGACAGCTTGGTGGAGGAGATAGGCGCCGGCCAAAACAAGGAGAGAAGAACTCACCTTGATGCCAAACCTATAGGGGATCACGGAGGGTCGCCGGAGGTTCACCGGGAGCGGGCCAGCGACAACGACTTGGACGGTGCACACAAGGGCGGTGGTGCTCTTTGGGTTGGCGCCAAATCCTTCAACAAGGGTGGGCGGCAACACAAAGGGGAGGCTAGGGTTTTGATTAGTTAGGGTTTTAAGCCCACTTTTATAGAACTAATTCTCTTAATGGTTAATGGATCATATCCATAAAGCCCGTTAACCCGCTCCATTAAGATAAGTTAAAATAAACCAAACCATGATGGTTTATTTTAAGTTAAAACGAACCGAACCAACTTTTGGTTCATTCGCTTAAAATAAACCAAACCCTTTGGTTTATTCTTATCCATCGATTGTAACCAAACCATTTCGTCCATCCATTACGCCTTCATAAGACGCACCATCCACGCCTATCAAGCGATCAAACAATTTCATCTCGCTTTATGTTCGTCCAACCAAACATAGTTTCTCTCTCGAGAATCCCATTCTCAAGCTCGCTTTTAAATCCTTCGATTACACTCGTTGTCGCGTGTGACCAAATAGGTTCTCGGTTTATGTTGGCCGCCTATAATTAACCATTAATTATGAATCCATCGAGTGTGGCACCTAAGAGTACATCACGTCATGATCCCCACCATGATCCGCGATCAACTCATCTTCAACTATTCAAACCCTTTAGAGTTTTGAATGATTCGCGCCCCATTCCTTCACTCATCTTATACCCACTTGGTTCAGACATGGTCTATTGTGTCGGGCCTCACTAGGTCGACTACGCCACACCTAGCCCAAGTATCATTTCTCGCCCACTGATTCTAGTTACTCCACATGTATCAAGAGTACCTTACTCTAAACATGTAATGCTTTGGCCAAAGACTTTAGTAACAATCCGACGAGAGGCCATGGGTATACATCTCCTCGCAAGGAGTGGTGAACTTTATAGGCTATTCAAACACCTTTCGATCACACTTATACCAATCATCTCGGTCCACATCTCCTTAGAGATGTTTGCTTAAGATGTCAAAGCATAAGTCTCCATGATCAAGATGACTCAATACCGCAAGTCAAAGGAACATCGCACTTAAGCCACAAGAAGAACTTCATCGACATATCTATATATGCAGAGAACCATATGAAGTCTTACTACACTCCAATGAACTAGTTACCATAACTAGCATCCACGATTAACTCCGACATCACTGTCTCCACCAAGGAGAATCACCGCTGATACACCAAGGAGTATACCTGGTTAGTCTCTGCATAATCGATGGTGTCCAAATCCATCAATTCATCGACTAGGATAATTCCGATACATCACAATTACACATGTAGAGATACTCACTAGTTGTGATCCAATCACAAATTCTCTCATGCCGTGAATCGATCGTGACATTCAAGAAATGAGTTTAAGATCCAATCAAATACATAAAATACGATACTCAAATAGTGAATCTTCATTTATCATATAAATGGTTCATACATAAGGCGCATTGCCTTAGGACATCTCTCATATATTACTAATGACCCACTCGCCTAATGCCAATCGCTACAGATCCAATACCATAAGTCTAACATGACCTCAAACTTACTTGAGGTAATGCTTTAGTCAAGGATCCGCTAAGTTCCTTTCAAAGGGGAATTTTCTCGATTTGTATTTCGCTCCTACCGATGATCTCTCCGATAAGATGATAGCGGCTACTGTTTGATCGCTGATGAGACCTTGGCTCTTTCGTCGCGCAATTGCTCCATTGTTGTCGCAGACCGTATTGCTTCAACAATGGTCAATCACACCAAGTTCACGAACGAACTTCGATCCAAACCGCCTTCACGCTCGCCGCAATATATTCTCGCTCGGTGTAATCCGCCATGCCTCTTGTTCGAACTTTTCCAACTCATCGCGCTTCATTCAAGGTGAACACGATCCGCATCGAGACTGAATCATCCTTGTCTCGTCTGAAGCCGCATCCGTGATACCCGCCAGTATCACCATGTCCCTTCTCCATATATTAGAACACATCCTTAGTTCTTCTTAAGTACTTAAGGATCGCCTTAATACACCCAATGATCCATTCTCGATCGATCGTATCCGCCGCGACACTCGTGAGCATACGATACATCGGGCCTCAGATATAACATATAGATACATGATAGATCCTATCATGGATGCATAGGAATCTTACTCATGCAAATCCTCACATAGACTTAAAGGTGCAAGGTGTACATGCCCGATGGGCGATAACCTTTCTTGATTCCGACATGCTAAACCTCTTTAGCACTCGGCCTATATATGTAGATCGCGAAAGACTACAACCGCTTCGATCTATCTCTATAGATCTTAATCCCAAGGATGTAGGTTGCTTCTCCCGTGTCTTTCATGGAGAATGTCTCGATAACCAAACCTTCAATCGATCAGAAGATTGACACATCGCTTCCTATAAGTAATATGTCATCGACATACAATACTAGGAACACGATCGCACTCCCACTAACCTTCAGACACACAAGGTTCGTCTCGATTTTGTGAGAAATCAAACCTTTGATTGTCTCATCAAAA
Organism: Wurfbainia villosa; assembly: GCA_025175895.1. Lineage (NCBI taxonomy): Eukaryota > Viridiplantae > Streptophyta > Magnoliopsida > Zingiberales > Zingiberaceae > Wurfbainia > Wurfbainia villosa. Next base: position 98,068,184 of record CM045988.1, on the reverse strand, counting down.
CGGATATTCCAGCCTCGATGCTTGCTTCAATCCATAAATGGATCGCCGCATTTGATACCTTGGTTTTATCAACCGATGTGAAACCTCAGTCAGATCATATACACGCCCTCGAAAGGTGTGTTTCCATTAAGGAAAGTCGCTTTACATCCATCCGCCATATCTCATAATCATAATGAGCCGCTACATGGCCAGAGCATCCGAATGGATTTAAGATAGCTACAGCGTAATAGGTTTCGCCATAATCAACACTCGCTTGACGATATATCCTTCGCCACCAATCTAGCCTTATAGGTAATCACATTACCATCCACGCTGCTTTTCTTCGAAACCCACTTGCACCCTATAGGCTTTATGCCTTCAGGTGGGTCAACCAAGTTCCAAACTTGGTTTTCATACATGGAATCCATTTCCGACTTCACGGCATCAAGCCATTTATCCCATTCTGAACTTGTCAAAGACTTCTTCATAATCGTAGGCTCTCATCATCAATGAGTAACACGCCGCTCGATTCACTTACGAGAAATCCATATCTCTCAGAATATGGTTCTACCGTGATCTACGTAAGATGTGGTGTTACAGAGGTCCAAATTGATTGCTCATCACTATGAGTTATCTACCGTCAGGCTTCACCGTATCTCATCAATGTCATTTGAGTATCTCGAGCCTCAAGCTCGACGACACCCACTGCTTTCGCAAGAGAAACTCTTTCTAGAAACACAAAGATGCCTCAAACAAACACCTTTGTCCACAGATGATAGAATCGTAACCCCTTGCTTCCTTAGGGTATCCAATAAATAGACATTTATCGACTTAGCATCCAATTTGTTCCGACATACCCGCTTACATAAGATAACCCCATATCTTCAAGTAAGATACATGAGGTTTCTTACCATTCCATATCTCATACGGAGTAGTCGAGACTACCTTAGGCATTCTGCTTAACAAGTAAACAAATTGCTCAAGTGCATAACCCCAAAAGGACTTGGGAAGAGTCGATGATTCATCATCGACGACCATACGTCCCAACAAGGTCCTATACGCCTCGATACACCATTATGCGTGGTGTATAGGGCGGAGTCCATCGAGACAATATGCCATATCGTTCTTAGATAATCAAGAAACTCGACTTAAGTATTCACCACCTCGATCCGATCAAGTATTTTAATACTCATGTTGTTTCTCTACTTCATTTCAATTCTTCGAACCTTTCAAAGGCTTCGACTGTTTCATCAAGAACACATACCCAAACCGCGAGTGATCATCTATGAAGGTAATGAAGTAGCTATAGCCTCCTAACGCTGAGTCGACATAGGTCCACATACATCAAGCATGTACTAAACCTAGTAACTCTCCCACTGCTCACCTTTTCCAAAGAAAGGTAACTTAGTCATCTTGCCTTTTAAGCACGATTCGCATGTATCGATTTAATCCAATTCAACGATTCCGCAATTCCACATCGTGTAATTCGATACGCGCTTTCGCTTATACGGCCAAGACGACAACGCCACATATAGAGTCTATTTGATTATCCTTCGAGCACGCTGTCGCCGCTTCGATATCAAAATGCCATCGATACGCCCAACGATAAACACCATCGCTTAAAGTTCCAGCCCCATAAAGAACCCTATTCAAAGTTACGAACAACAATTGTTACTAAACGTCAAATGGAAACCATTTCTATTTAAACAAGAAATAGAAATGATGTTCTTTATCAACAAAGGAATATAAAAGCAAAGCTTCTAAGACAAGTCCTCGCAAGGAGTTTCAACAATACGCTCGACGGCGAGCAAAGAACCGCTTCATTCCCAACACGTAAATCGACTCTCCTCGACGTAGTCTTCTTCTATTCCTTAGCCCATGTATACGCCATTACATATACGTGAGCCACACCAAAGATCAAATACCCAAGTGTCTCGAGGAAATAGAATGACAATCAATAAAGAATATTTCAAGAAGATGAGGCATCCACGCCTTATCCTTCTTCACTGACTCAAGATAAATCTGCACTTTCTTCAAGAATACTCTACTCGCCATAATGACGGCAAGTGCCCTTCGAGCTAGTTCTACCTTCTAGCCTTTTTCTTCTTCCCTTCTATTGCTCCTTCGACTCTCTAAACCTTCTTCGAGGAATCAACTAACAACACTGCCCCTACTACGCTTCTCGTAAGGCTCCACGCCTTCAAAGATGCTGAAGCAAGACTACGATGAACCTCTCAGATCTCAGAGGCGAAGAGGAGCTCGAGACTTCAACCTTCAATCTCACTTCGCCATCAACCAACTCACAGAGACGAAGGATCACGATATGAGCATCCATATGCTCACGCCGCCAGAGCTTGGGTTCCATCGCCAGCATGATGCAACTCATTTGCTCGTAATCACTACATGTTTCGAGAGCCAACAATTGGTCCAAAGTTGCATCGCTACTTGACGCAAGTGAAGAGGCGCCGAGGACATACACAAGCTTTTCACCTGAGAACAATTCTCAAGTTTCTAAGCTAGTCCAAGAAGTTCTACTACTAATTTATTCAATCCAAATGGAACGCAAATTCAAACACATCATGATCAATTTTAGAAATACAAAACGAGCATATATGAGAAAATGATTTTAAAATGCATCAATATACATTTATAAATCCCATTCATTTTTCGAATTTCAAAAAACCCCAAAATCACTTCGAGATCAGAGGTCCATCTCCGAACGGGTCGATATCCATCATAGATGAACAACCTCGAGAGAGTCCAACAAGCCATTCATAACTACGACTGTTAGGTATCATCTATACCGATCAGATATCACGTATACGCAACTATCACAATGTGCTATCAACTAATTGAATGTTCACACATACATCGGGTTGTTAACACATTAACAAGTATGCATCATATGCATAGCACCCAACTTCACCTCCCTTTACATCGACCTTGGAGAGAGTCCAACGAACCGATGCTCCAGGTTAAAGCCAACCCATTAATCAGGACATAGTTTTAATATGGTTAGAGCGCATTCAACCAATTAGCCTCTGAGAGAGTCCAACAACCAAAGCTAACGATCGACTGACTCTTACCATATTAGTATTAAACTATTCCATGGTTCAACATATTCTGTGTTCGAGCCGGCTCGAGAGAGTCCAACAACCCAAACAAGAAATGTAACTCGTTCTAACCATATTAATTAAGGTGTAGACTTTAATATCGACAGGATTTTTATGTCTCATCCTCTTGCATGCAAATAACTATTATCTACATGGCATGACATACATGGCATACATCTACATGTCACGACACACGCATAGCATAATGTTATGATCTAATGCAATTACATACATACAATTATACGTATGTCTTTATTTCCTTATATGTCATAACTATTTATGGAAATAAAATATGTTTAAGATTTGATTCTCCAAATCAAATCATAATTAAATTAGGAAACAAATTTCCAAATCTAATCACATATTTTATTCATGGAATTATTTGATTATGGAAAATCTATTTAGGAAACCAATTTCCTAAATCATTAAAACTACTTATGGAAATAAAATATTTTAAGATTTGATTTCCCAAATCAAATCATGATTAAATTAGGAAACAAATTTCCAGAATCTAATCAAATATTTTATTTATGGAAAATATCAATTTCCATAAATACTTCCAACTTTCCAAAAGTGGAAGATTTCCATAAATACTTCTAGACTTTCCAAAATTGAAAATTTTCCATAAATACTTCTAAATTTCCAAAATTAGAAAATTTCCAGAATACATTATGACTATCGCAAAACCATTTTACGATTATGTCGAAACACAACCCGGCTCGATACCATGGTTTCCAGATCACAAGGCTACAGGTGTTCGATCATGTTTCAGAATGAAATGAGCACAAATGAAGCAATAAAATAATAAATACTCCTATTTATTACAACACACACAACACACGATGCTATTACAACAAGTGTAGACATAACCGAAATTAAAATTGCAATAAAAGGAAATTAAACTACGTTATACCTTCCAGATGACGCAGTGCGAACCGATCAACCGAACGATTCTCGTAGAATCGCCTCTATCCGATCACGAGCCGAGCTTCTTCGCCTTCAGACGGGTTAGCCTCGTGTCAAGACGACGCGGATCGAGAGATTTACCACGATCCAATCCAAATTGACCTAAAACAAGTCCTCAAGACTTCGCTTCTCCGAGAGGTATTCACAACCGACGACGAATCCTTCATCCTCCACTCAGAGGATTACCGGAGATCAAATCCCAGCATGTTAGCCGCCGTCGAGCACTAACCGCCGCCCAAACAACGCCCGACGAGAGGAGAAGAAGCTGTCCGTAAACTGGACAGCTTGCGGAGGAGATAGCGCCGCCAAAACAAGGAGAGAAAAACTCACCTTGACGCCAAACCTATAGGGGATCACCGAGGGTCACGAGGTTCACCGGCCGAGCTCGACGCCGACAACGACTTGACGGCCGCACACAAGCCGGGCGGTGGTCGCTTCGTCAAGCGCCAAATCCTTCAACAAGGGTGGGCGGCAACACAAAGGGGGAGGCTAGGGTTTTGATTAGTTAGGGTTTAACAATCCCTTAAGCCCACTTTTATAGAGAACTAATTCTCTTAATGGTTAATGGATCATATCCATAAAGCCCGTTAACCCGCTCCATTAAGATAAGTTAAAATAAACCAAACCACGATGGTTTATTTTAAGTTAAAACGAACCGAACCAACTTTTGGTTCATTCGTTTAAAATAAACCAAACCCTTTGGTTTATTCTTATCCATTGGATTAGAACCAAACCATTTTGGTCCATCCATTACGCCTTCATAAGACGCACCATCCACGCCTCCATCGCGATCAAACAATTTCACGCTCGCTTATGTTCGTCCAACCAAACATAGTTTCTCCTGGCCGAGAATCCCATTCTCAAGCTCGCTTTAAATCCTTCGATTACACTCTGCGGTAGACCAAATAGGTTCTCGCTTATGCTCAGCCGCCTATAATTAACCATTAATTATGTAACGATCATGAGTGGCACCTAGTAGTACATCATGATCCCCAATTAACCGAAAAGATCAACGGCCGATCCGTAACTATTTCAAACCCTTCAAGAGCTCGAATGATTCGCGCCCATTCCCTTCACTCATCTTATACCCACTTGGTTCAGTGACATGGTCTATAGTGTCAGCCTCACTAGGGTCGACTACGCCACACCTAGCCCAAGTATCATTTCCTCGCCCTACTGATTCTAGTTACTCCACATCGATCAAGAGTACCTTACTCTAAATACATGTAATGCTTCACAAAGACTTTAGTAGAATAATCCGACGAGAGGCCATAGGTATACATCTCCTCGCAAGGAGTGGTGAACTTTATAGGCTATTCAAACACCTTCGATCACTTCGACTTATACCCAATCATCCCGTCCACATCTCCTGTAGAGATGTTTGCTTAAGATGTCAAAGCATAAGTCTCATGATCAAGATGACTCAATACCGCAAGTCAAAGGAACATCGCACTTAAGCCACAGTAAGAACTTCATTGACATATCTATATATGCAGAGAACCATATGAAGTCTTACGGCTGGTCACTCCAATGAACTAGTGACCATCACTAGCATCCACGATTAACTCCGGACATCACTATGTCTCCAGCCAGTGAGAATCAGCTGCTTGGATACACCAAGGAGTATACCTCGTGCTAGTCTCGACAGAATTGATGGTGTCCAAATCCATCAATTCATCGACTAGGGATAATTCCGATACATCACAATTACACATGTAGAGATACTCACTAGTTGTGATCCAATCACAAATTCTCTCATGCTGTGAATCGTATCGTGGACATTCAGTAAATGAGTTTAAGATCCAATCAAATACATAAAATATGTATACTCAAATAGTGAATCTTCATTTATCATATAAATGGTTCATACATAAGGCGATTGCCTTAGGACATCTCTCATATATTACTAACAAAGGTCACACGATAACAACTTTACAATTGCACCAATGCTCTCCTTCAGCCGAAATGCTTTATGTTAAAAACCAAATATTAGGTTGCGTTTTAGTAAAATCCCAACCTGAGGACACACTTTGATCAATTTTCATTATCAAGGGTGGGTATGATCTGGTAAAATGCTCGACCATATATTTAGAACTGTCAAATTTATTTTGCACTAGGGAACATGAGATCATATTCCTAATTAAGATACTTATGGCTGGAGTTTCTTTCATCTGTAGGATATGTTTGTCTGATGTTTTCCTTATTCTATAGGTTCTGAGCTTCAAGGAGACTCTTGCATCCTTCCAGAGTGTGTATTTTGTTGGAACCATTGTTCCCATTGTGGTTATCCTGCTTGGTTACATTATTAAACCCACAAAACCTGCAAGATCGAAGGCTCAGAAAACCCAGTGAGGAAGATCCTCCTATTTCTGTTTTGGCACAAAAGAGGTGAAGGAATTTAGCAAATTTCCCATCTCTTTTAGAGTTTTACCTGATTAAATCCTATTTTCTAGAGCTGGTAAAAGCCATGTGTAGTGCCAATTTGCCTCCTTTCTTTTCTAGTTTGTCTTGTGTAACCAACAGTCTGCTTGAAGCATTTATCAGCTGATCTCTGCTACTTTATTTAGTATTTTTTTCCCCCCTTTGATGCTTGATTAATCATTTTGGTACGATCAATAAAGCGGTATGATCCCATCATCAGTTTCTGTGATTTCATATGAATGCATGGTAATGGACAAAGAGACCACGTGATGCAGTCTAAAACTAGGGTTAATATAGAGTTAAAATTAGGATGTTTAGATTAAAAGTGTTTTATTTTAAAAAGTTTGTTATATTTATTATGGTAAATTAGGCTTAGTGCTTAGGAGAATCAGTTAAGAAGACCATATATACCTTTCTAAAAAAATACCTTAAAACTCTACCGTTGTGGTCTTTTGAGTTTTAATAAAAAAAAATTTCATCTCCTTGTAATTATATGCTTGAGCTGCATGAATTTGATATCAAAGTTCTGCCAGAATTTGTTCAATATTTAATGTTGCATCGCTGCCACTCTTCATGTACTCCCTTAAAGAACCCTCCCTTCTTGTAACTTGTATTTCATTTTCCTTGTGCTTTGTGTTACTTCAATCCATTCTATGTATTATAGGGTACTTGCCTGGTATTACATTAGTATTTGAAAAATTAGCTTTCATACTCGTGGTAAATTCTCTGATGAGTTCATGCTTTTCTCACTTCAATTTTGTTAGTTGTCAAACACCCCCCGTTTAACACAATTTATTGTATTTTAGGTTCTTAAATGCTTAGCTGGATTAGTAGTTGTGCTATTATTTTCTCCTCAGCTACGGTTGACTTGCTAGCTTGGCCAACTTGTCAAGGGTAGAGGACAAAATCACACCTTTTATTTTTAGATCATCAAAAGTATGCTCCAATTTTATTATTTTGGTAGAAAGATAGAAAATTCTCTCTTCTCCCTCCTGACTTTCTATCTAAGTTAATATGTCGTTCCTGAATGATGAAGATCCCATTATCTTAAAAATAATGGAAGGCTTTATGATTTTTGCCAATTTATCAATGATTTCTGCTGGTTGGCAGAGATCATAAATTTTGTTAGATCCATGAAGTCAACACATATTAGAATCTTTCTTTTTCATTTATGGACAGGTCAAAAGATGAAACCAGTTTCACTCTTTTCGCTTGGCTGCTTGCTTCAATTAATGCAATAGCTTTTTGGAAGAATCTGTTCCATTTTTTTCCCCCTCAATGAGCAGTGGGACATTCTTTATTAACATATATGTTCTTATTTTCTTATGAATTCTTTCAATTTCGGTTAGATTAGATCAGATCTGAGTTGAATAAACTAACCAAAGTTTCTCAGACAATTGTTCCTACAAGAGAAGGTAAATATGGATGAACTAGAGCAATACCCTGCTTCATTCTTCTCTCTGAGTTCTTTCATTTTTTTTGTTTCCTTCCCTGTTCATTTACTTCTCAATTTGTAAAGTTGAGCCTCAATTAGCTGATGGATTTACATCTCTAGTTGTCGATCAAGATCTGAAAGCAATCAATGAATCAGACCTCTCGACCACATTTTGCACACCATTTTTTTTTCTTTCATGGTGCTAATGATTTCCATGTCTCACTACTGATTGGTGCAATGTGGCTGACCCTACCACACTGCCAAACAGGAACAAGAAGAATCTCGAGCATTAATTAGACAGAAACTTCCATTGAATGCTTCCTTTCTAGGAATCCCACAGCTTTTGTAGGCTTATAAGAGCTGGAAAATCCACATGGACAAGGCATGCATCTCCATTAATTTTCTTGGCAGTTTTCCCAGGCAATTATTTTAGTAGCCTCTCTTACAATCTTACAAACAGGCTAACTTTATTTTGTTTATTTTCAATTGAGTCTTATCACCATTAAAATTGTGTTATTGTTTTTTTTTTTTTTTGCAAGTGTGAGGTAATTCTTATGGTTTTATTTCAAATATATATATGAATGTTTAATTCTGTTAGGTTCTTTGATTGTGAAGGTTTTTACCTCTAAATGACACAACTGGATTACTTTTGTTTGTTTAAGTTTTCAATTGTAAATTAAATTGTTGATTGGTCTTGTTTAATTAGGGTGTGAATGTCCTCTTGCAGCAAATTTAAAATTAGAGTGTTTTTGTTTAATCAGGTGTTGTTTAATGTCCGTGTCGAATTATATTCTTCATCGTATTTGTCATCACGCCAAAGTCAATGATCATCTGCGATTTACTCCCTCTTATATTTGTGGGACCGAACCGAGGTGAGAGAGCCGCTAAATTGACGGTTTCAACTTTTGCAAAAAAAAATTATATTATCCTACATATTAGAGGATTATAATTCAAATTTCATTGGGGATCTGTGTGAATATATTATGATTTGAATATATTCAGTTGATAAATTGGGCAAGGCGAAATTTGGACATTTGGACTATGTTCCTTCGGTCGGATAGACTCCATATCGAGATTCGACTTCTGTCTATTGCAGTAGTTTCTGTGATGTTTCAATCAACTATCTGCCTTGAATAGAGCAAGTGGAGTCTCACTGATGATTTTTAAAATAAAGTGTCATTATGTATTTTTGTTTATATATAACATATATAAAAATATTATCATATATAATTTATCCATGAACATTTTCATTATTTATCATCAGATCTCTTAAAGTTCAAGAATTGAATTATAATATACATCCGATTAGACGGTAAATAATAAAAATATTCATGAATAAGATATATAGAAGATCATTTTTCATAGTATATATATCATCATTAAGATAATTGATAATTATTGGTATTTAAAATATTATGTTGATGAATAGATAAATTGAAATAGCACGAACAGTTTGAGATAGAATAATTTAAAAATATAATGATATTATCTTTTTTTTTGTTATTTTTAGTTTCTTATTAATTAAAATGTCATGTTATGCCAATGGATGAAATGCGTATCACACACGCAAAAATAGTGAACAAAAGTTGTTTTCCTTTGCTTTTGAAATATTATTTTTATCGATTTATAGCAAAAGGATATTACGCTTATCCCAATTCTCTCACCGTTGATTTCTCGATGATAATCAAAAGAGATAAATCACAGAAGATTATGCTCCTTGATCCGTTGGTCAGAAATAGTGAAGAGTTTATGAGTTCGGATGAGTATTTTAGATTGCACGTCGAGATTCGATATCCCTATCCATTGATAGCGGTATCTATACTGCTTTAGTCAATGGGTCATTAGACAATCTTATTTTTATCGATTGATATAAAAAGTCGATTCGCTCACTCTCAACATCTCTATCAATCAATCTCACAGTTAATATGAATGAGGTAAATTATGAGAATATATTATCTAATTCAAGAGTAGCATGGTAGGAAAAATAGACCCTTTAAAAAAATTATAACCTTTGATTATCGATTTTTACTCATTGATATCAATTCCGCTGTTACATTCACAAACCTCTCGAGGACAATCTTATTTTTATCAATTGATAAGCCGATGGACAATTTTCTAAAATTTATTATTTTATTTGATTTTTTTTTTTTTATAAATGCAGGTAGAGATCGAATAGACAATGTCGGATGGCGGCGTCTGGCCTAGTAAGGAGTCGCCTTGCCGGCGTCGACGCGTTGAGCAGAATGCGAAGAAGCGGCAGCGTTGCGAAGATCGAAGGAGCAGATTGCGGCGGCATTTGGCTCTAAAAGGAGTCGAGCCTCATCGGCATCGACACGATCCTCGATCCCATTTGGGAGAAACGCCAGGGGATTCAATCTCCGAGGAGCAAAATTGCTGGCCATGGACGGCGGCCGAGGCCGCGGCGACACCACGAGATCTGCATCGGCGGCGCTGCCCCCCGCCACCGCGCCTGCTTCGGTGAGCGCTCCCCGACTCATCTCCTTTTCTTCTTCTCTTGCTCGGTGCACGCAAAGTGTTCGATGAATTGCCCGTGACGGCAGGAGACCGCACATTCCGTCCATCTCGAGGCAGGATCGCCTGCTGCGAAATCACACAAACCCTAACGAATCTCCTGAATCCATTGGCCCGTGCAGGAGCAACGGAACAGCACGGAGTTGCTGCGGCAACACGATCACGACAGCCACCATCCCGTAGTCACCTTCTTCCTTCGCCTCCTCCCAACCACAGCGTAAGACTAACACTAACATGGATGGCCATCTTCAGTAAGCTTAACACATGGTGCCCTTTTTACGATTCCAATCAAAAGGGTCGCTCTTTCAACGTTTGCTCGGTGGTTAAGTCTAACCTGAACGGACATCTCCTAGGCATCGCGGAGGCCCTTCTAAAAAAATATGGAACCGTCCTATTAGTTCCCACCGTCTGTCCCTATCGATGGAGGAGATAAATCAGCACCCATATGACAACTGCAAAAGAAGGGATCTGTCGATAGCTCAGAGTCATAACCTCCTCGAGAATTGATCTTTATTCACTTAAAAATTGTCTCTTTGTACTTACCAATTGGATTAGTTCTGGGAACTATTATGGAGGCCCTTCTGGTCATATTAACATGTGGGTGCGCTGTCGATATATTCGTTCAATAAATATCAAGTCAATTAAATTAATAAGTTTGAATAATTTGATAAATACTTTCGGAGCTATGTGCAATAATAGAGTATCCAATTCAGTCCTTAATTATCTACGGTTCGATCTCCAACTATAATAAATTAATAGAATTTTTCTTCAAATAGAGTGACAAATCAAGGAAGTTGAGGTCGTTCGCGTGAATACTTTCGGATTTGTTTTCCTCCTTTAGGCGTGGGATAGTCATAGGGGGTCCTGATGAATAACCTTAACACATATGTATTCGATTTATTAATATTCATGAATAGTATTTGTAATTCAACTTGTAAATTGTATTCGTGAACAAAATTTATAAATTATCTTCGTGATCAAATTTATTTATAAATTTATTTATATTGTTTATACTAATTAATCAAATAAATATTAAAATATTAAAATTGTGATCAAACAAATAAATTCGATAACATTTAAACAGTCAAGTTTAAATAAATTTGATTAAACTGAATTTGATTTTAAAATTTGATATCAATTACACAAATCAAGATCAATTCAAATCAAGTTCAATCTCAAAATAAATAAATAAATAAAATTTGAACAGCTATTTCAAAAATTTGATTAAAAGTTTAATTTAATTTGACTTGATTATTTTATCAAACAAGTCTAATTCATCCTCACTTTTTGACTTTTAATGGTTAAGACTTATGAGATTTGCATCGATGGTGTGGGATGAAGCAAAATGACTACGGTTGAAGAACGAGTTCAAGAGCAATTGATTCTAAAAGGCATAGTGTTGAGGTTTGAGGTCTATAAAAGATATACTCGAGAAATTGACGAGGAAGACAAAGCGAACCAAAATGGATTAGAGATTCACACTCATCAAGAAAGAAGCAAACATGAAGATGTTGATGAGTCGATGAAGATATTCATCGATTGAAATGCCCCTCGGTCGATATCAAAGCTTCCGATATCAATGAATAAATTTTGGCAATTTATCAAATAATGAACGTGAAGTTTAAAATTGCTCAAACAATGTTCATACTTTCATATTTATCAAATAACGCACTTAATTTCCTTTTTACCTCTCCCGTCAAACGGACTTGCACCACAGTAAAAATTTCGAACGTGGTGTTGGAAATTTAAATATCAGCACCACAGTGATGCTAGAATTTGGTGCAGATTTGTTTGACGGGAGGAGTAAAAAGGGAATTAAATACGCTAGTTGGTAAATATAAAAGCATGAGGCGTTGTTTAGATAATTCTAAATTATACATGTATTGTTTGGTAAATCACGGAACAAATTTCCCCTCCTCTAAAAGTATCAACCTCGATGATGCCCAAGACGATGAATGGAAACCAATTGAGAAAAAATGCAATGAGCAACCGCTAAAAATTGATACGTTCATTTTTCATTTTTATTTTACGAGGTTTTTTAGAAAAGGAGATATTATTTTCTAGAAAAATAGAAAATGTAAAAAGCCAAATGCATTTTCTAAGAAAAAGAAAAATTCAGTTTTCTTTCTTATATCAAGAGTTTTTTTTTTAAATTTTCTTTTCAATAAAATAGAAATACAATATGTCATACCAAGTACATTTTTTATGATAAAAAAAATATTTTTTATTTATACTAAAATATCCGAATCTTCGATCCGATTAATCTCTGAAAATGATCAATCTTATCCTAAGGACTTTTGGAATACCTCGATTCTCCTATAACTTTTTAACAAATATCAATTTCATTTTAGTCCACATCTCAAATTATTATTATTATTAATCTTAGATTCATCTAGAATCCTTTAATAAATTTATATGTTTTTTCGAAGGCCACTCAAATTTTATAGTTTGCTTTACATCAATCACCAATTATTTACAAGTAATTTTGGTAATTTTAAATCTCTATGAAAAAAACTTCTTTTTTTTCTTGATCTTCACTCACCAACTCTTTCACTTTTGTTCTCCATGGCTTTCTATTTTTGTTTGTTTTGACCGCTTTACTCAATTCCTTATCATTCCCTTGTTTCTCCTCTTGTTCCTTCCGCCATTGACGAAGCTTCAGCAAGGAGGCAACCGCAGGCGAGGCGGCGAGGCCATCTCTGCCCTAAAGTTTTCACCTTGCGCTGGATTTGATCTAAAAGGAGTTGACTTGCCGCCGTCGCAAGCAAGATTAGAGGATTCTTGGCCAGATCGAAGCCGAAGGAATGCCGGCGACGGCAGCGGCGGCGAAGTTTTCTGCTGTAAACGAGTCGCCGTCGGCGGAGTGGGAGGTCCGGCCTGGCGGGATGGTCGTCCAGATGCCGCACGCCGCTGCCACGTCGGCGGCGGCGGGGGCGGCAGCGGCCGCCGTTCCTCCCGTTCCCAACATCCGCGTCAAGGTCAAGCACGGCGCCGCCCGCCATGACATCTACATCAGTGCCCAGGCCTCCTTCGGTACGCGCTTCGATTCACCTCCATTTCCGTCTTCTTCTTCTTCTCGTTCGATGAGCGCGACGTTTTCGACGGTCTGGTTGCGAGACGGCAGGCGAGCTGAAGAAAGCGCTGTCGACGAAGACAGGGCTCCACCCTCTCGACATGAAGCTTATCTACAAGGACCGGCTGCGCCCGCCGTCGGCGTTCCTCGACGTCGCCGGCGTGAAGGACAAGTCGACGGTCGTGCTGGAAGAAGACCCCACGGCCCGCGCCAAGCGCCTGCTCGAGATGCGCAGGGCCAACACGATGGAGAAGGCCGCCAAGTCCGTCTCCTCCATTGCCCTCGAGGTCGATCGCCTCGCCTCCAAAGTAATCCTTCAATCCCTTCCCCCATTTCCGGTTCCACCTCACTTCCGCGCTCACCCAATTCATCAAACAGGTGTCGGCGCTGGAGGCGATCGCCAAGAACGGCGGCAGGGTCGTCGACAACGACGCGAACACCCTCATTGAGTCTCTGATGAACGAGCTGGTGAAGCTGGACGCCATCGCCGGCGATGGAGACGCGAAATCCAACAGGAGATTTCTGGTAAAAAATAATTAAAAAAATCACACCTTTGGCTCAGCTTCAGCTGTTCGTTCATGGTTCCGGTGACGAGCTGTTCTGGTTTTCCGAAAACAGATCGAGAGAGTGCAGAAATTTGTGGAAACGCTCGATTCGATCAAACTGAAGAACAAGAACAACTCGATGCCGGTGACAATCGAACGATTGCGCAAACAAGAACATCGAAACGAGCATCCATCTCGACCTCCCATGCTGCCAAAGACAAGCTCGCATCGATCATCCAACACGTTTCAGAAACCTCAGGCGCCGGTGGTGATGACGATGAACTGGGAAACCTTCGATTCCCTCTCGACGCCGTCGGCCTCCATCGCCGCCGCCACCTCCTCCGCGCTGCCCGCTCCTCCATCGAGCCTCAACTGGGAGCTATTCTGAGCTCAACTCGCATTGCGGCCATATCGAAGTAAAAAAGATTGCTCGACATGATGATCTATCAAAAGGCTCTGCTCTGCCATCGAAAACAATGATGTGTGTGATCGATTACATTTTGTTGATGCTCTTTCAATTCTGTTTAGATGATGATATATATATATACTTTATCGAAAATTCTTTTTGTGTATAATTAACTCTTGTTCATCGTGTTCGATCTGCCACAGTAACTACGTTCCATTTGTATTTATGGAGAGAGACAAGAATTGTGTGCAATGTCTACGCTTCTTCTCGGCTCACAATGAACAAGTCATGGTAAAATGAAAACGATCCAATTCGATATCGTCTCTCGTCGTCGACCTCGATACGAGCTTGTTACTAGTGTGACGATGTCGACGAAGGTGGACGGAGACTATCAAAAGCTATAACCTCACGGAGACAAAGCGGCACCGAGTAAGGCACATTTCAATGTTCGAGTTAGGGTTTGAGTTCGAAGATGCCAATGAGATTGATAGAGTAGATTGCATAGCTAATCCAATGGCATCTAACGAAGATTCGACACGATAACCTTTAAAGCCCCCGTATGATAACAATATCGTACCTTCAGCATTAGATTCTCAAAATACACTTTGCCCCTTTAGCATGGAGTAGAAGTTCATAATAACTTGCTTTTACCTTATGATTTCAATCAAAGGCAAAGACAAAAGCAAATATAATTAGTGATGATTCATTTTATCATATTCATATTCTCTGGGACAAATAAAAGTGATCTGTTCATTTCAGATATCTCTCATTATCGATCCTATAACTAAATGAAGAGAATTAAATTATGAAGAATATTTTTATCTGTCGTATCTATATTCCTATAACAAGGCCATCAAGCTTTGTCTTCCAATCTAATAGAGTTGGTGGAGACTTTATTCTCCTATTGTTGCATGGCTTTCAGACATTAAAATTGCAAGCTGGACTCCAATACCTTGAGTTTGAGCCCCACATTTGTGTGTGTGCTTGTCGGTTTGTAACTCACAAGCTTATCATTAGGGTTGCTTTAACCCCATATTAGACCGGAATGGATTGGATCGGATCGGATCGGATTGGATCGATAACAACGCCATGATACTATGATACGAATAACTTTAGAATAAATATGCCAAATTGCCAATAGTTCGCATCTTTAAGTATTCTAAGAGAGTAGTTGATCTTCCACAAAGTTAATTGTGGTGTATATATATATATATATATATATATATATATATATATATATATATATATAAGGAAGAGGTAGGGTGTGTTGTGTTGCAAAGGATGGAATGATTTTAATTTTTAAAAGAAAAGGGGGGACTTGGAATATGGTTAATTAGTTTGGGTAAAAATGAAAAGCACACTCTAGTCAATTTTATTCCCTAATTGCCCTTCTTTTACCACAGAGTTACAAAGATAATAAAATAATTTTTTATTTTTTTTACCCAATTAATTTCAATAGCGAGGTGTTAGTGTTTTTATTTATTTATTTTATTTTTAGTTAGTGTTAAAAATTTAGTTGTAGTATTTTCAGTTGTCCATAATCGAAGAGGAAAATAAATCGAGAAGTATGAATGTGAACTGTCTTAGTAGACTTAAGCGTCCCAAGAAATCGATATTTATTTGGAGAAAAATCTACAAATATATCATAGTTATGGATCGATTCAGAAAATTTTAATTATATGTGTGGATATTCTACCATTGCACTATAGTTCGAAGCTAAAAATTCAATGGTTCAAATCGATTAATTTGGAGAATAATCAATTTAATTTTAAGATAATTTTTCATTAGTTATCAAATAAATTCGAAAATAATAACCTTTAATTTTTTGATTTTTTTTTATTTTATTAAAAAATATTTTAATTGAGAATAGAATCAAGATATTTGAGTGATTATATAAGTGTTTTATCGTTTACTTCGAGAAAAGTGATGGTATCTCTTGATTTATGTCATCATTATTTTTTTTTAATTTAAAATTATAGGAATGGAAGGGCATTATGGTCAAATAGTCAGCTGACCGGTCCGAGGCAGGCTCGGTTCATTTGGGGAGGCGAGCTTTTTCTCAGCTTTAGCGGGGTATTCTCGTCATCACGGGGGCGAGTCGTCGCTTTCCCTGACGTCGACGTCAACTAGAAGGCCGCGGGCCCACGGCCCATTTAACTGTTGGTTAGCTTGAATTGACATTCTTGCCCCTGCCAACTAGTCATTTATCACCCTCCTTTATTTCAAGCCGCTCTAAAACAAGTTTCGGCTCTTTTTAAAAGTCCCCCTTGAAGTTTATAATACTAAAAATACAACAAGAATAGGGTACACAGAAATTCTTCACAAATAGATTAGTTTTTGTTTAAAAAAAAATTCAAAACAAGTGGAATTTGATGTTATATGCAGAATTTTTAGAATTTTTCTTGTTAAAATCTGATATGATTTTTAAATAATTTTATTTAATTTTCGATTTAAGTAAAATGTGTACCATTTTGTTCATACCTGATTTTAAATAATAGAGAAAGTATGGGGTGAATTGAAATATTACCGGCCTTGAACGGCGCACGTGCGTCGAGCTGACGAGTGGTTGATATTTACCAAGGCGACTCGGAGAGGAATCGCCGGTCTGTGACCGACTCGGCCGGTTCTTTAACTCGTTCCCGTGACTCGTCTCCCTTAACTGAATTCCTCCACCACCAAACCCCACTCTTCTTCCTCAATCTCACAACCAAAGTTGCAACTTTGCGGTGGTTGTAACGCCGGCGGCGAGGCATGGTGGAAGAATCGGAGGCCCTCGCCGGATCTGCCGAGCAGTTGCTCTCCAGCGCCCTCCTCCTCCTCCCCACCGCGCTCGAGAAGGCCAGGTCCGCCATGGGATTCGCAGGCCGGTGGAAGTCCATCGCCACCAAGCTGGAACTGGTGTCTCCCGCCCTTAATGACCTCGCCGGGCACCCCTGCTTCGCTCGCCACGCCCTCTGTCGGGAGCTACTCCAGTCCATCGCGGCCACCCTCGCTGAGGCAGTCGAACTAGCCGACCGCTGCGTTGACCCTTCGGTTGGCAAGCTCCGGATGCAGAGCGACCTCGATGCGCTGGCTGGCAAGGTCGACCTCAACCTCCGGGACTGCGGGCTCTTGGTCAAGACCGGTGTCCTCGGCGAGGCGGCCATCCCCGCTGCTTCCGCCGTGCGGCCTGGCGAGGCGGAGAGTGTGCGGGAGCTGCTCGCCCGCCTTCAGTTCGGGCACGACGAGGCCAAGCACCGCGCTTTGGACGGCCTGCTGGAGGCGATGAGGGAAGACGAAAAGGGGGTAACGGCCGTCATCGGCCGGAGCAACGTCGCGGCCCTCATCCAGCTTCTGACCGCCGCCTCGCCGATGGTCCGCGAGAAGGCCGCCACCGCGATCTGCTCCCTGGTCGAAGCGGGGAATTGGGACAGTCTCCTCGTCTCCGAAGGGACGATTCCACCGCTGATCCGGCTCCTGGAATCGGGTAGCTTCGTCGCCCGAGAAAAGGCAGTGCTTTCTGTTCAAAAGCTCTCGACTTCCGCAGGCACCGCGCGTTCGATCGCCGGCTACGGCGGAATCCCTCCTCTCATCGATCTCTGCCAAGTCGGCGACTCCATCTCCCAATCCGCCGCCGCCGCGGCGCTCAAGAACCTAGCCGCCGTGCCCGAAGCAAGGCAAACCCTAGTGGACGAGGGCATCGTCCGCGTCATGATCAACGTCCTCGATTACGGCGTCGTTCTGGGCTCGAAGGAGCAAGCCGCCGAATGCCTGCTCCAATTGACTTCCGGAACCGAGAAATTCCGGCAGCTGATCGTGTCGGAAGGAGGAATCCGGAGCCTCCTCGCGTACCTTGACGATCCCCTGCCACCGGAGCCGGCGATCGCGGCAGTGAAGAACCTTGTCGGATCCGTCTCCACGGAGAGCCTCATTTCGCTCGGTCTCCTCCCTCGACTGGCAAACGTGCTAAAAAACGGATCTTTGATGGCTCAACAAGCCGCCGCCGCCGCCGCGTGCAAGATCTCTAGCTCGCCGGAGATCAAAAAACTCGTCGGAGAATCCGGTTGCTTGCCATCTCTGATGAACATGCTCGAAGCAAAGAGCAATTCTTCCAGGGAAATCGCAGCCCAGGCGATGGCAAGCTTGATCGTCTGCCCGCGAAATAGCAACGAGATCAAGAAGGAGGATAAATGCGTTCCCAATCTGGTTCAACTGCTCGATCCGAGCCCCCAGAACACGGCGAAGAAGCACGCCGTCGCGTGCCTCATGGCCCTTTCTTCGAGCAAGAAGTGCAGGAAGGTGATGATCTCTTACGGAGCCATTGGCTACCTCAAGAAGCTATCAGAATCAGATGTAGCAGGCTCAAAGAAGCTGCTCGAGAGATTGGAAAGAGGGAGGTTGAACAGATTCCTGTTCCACTGATTCAATCTAACTCCGAAATAAGAAGATAAACAAAAAAAAAAAAAAAATCTAACTCCATCCACTCTGTTCAAGAGCTCTGTAAGATCATTGTAAGTGTTCAAGGAGCAACTCGAATTGTTCTCAGTTTGCTAATTTGTTCAGTATTGTTGTTTTGTGCAGTAAAAAGAACAAATTGAAGTGAATAATAGATAGCAATCGAGAAAGGAAGAAGATTCATGTAGCCGATCCCTGTTGTATCGTGCAGTAAAGAACAAGAAGAACCGATAAGATTCATGATTCGGTCCGAAATTAAGGAATGGGATGACTCAGCAGAGTGTTCACGGTCGAGTATTTTTCGATCGGCTGAATAGAAGTTGGATCAGTCATCAGTCGATTATTTTCGATCGGCTGAATAGAAGTTGGATCAGTCATCAATCTTCGTGTTTCCTTCTGCATATCTTCTGCAGTTCGTATGTATGCATGACTTTGGGAAGTCTGATGTAGCTTGTGCTTCGGGAGATCGAGTTTGTACGTAATTTTGAAAGATCGATCATCTACGCGTCTGGTGAGGTCGGACTTCTTCAAAAATTAGACTTCCGAGATACCAACTCAGACTTAGAGGATTTGAAAATAAATTAGATTGGGGGATACTTCGGTGAAAACTCTTTTGACGCTCAAGTCAATAAGAGAATAAAAAAAGTAAAGAAAGTATAAATTTTTTTTCCCGAGATTACTCGATCTTTATTCCTCTTCCTTTTACCCTTCTTAGAGAGAGATAATGACATACTATTATGGAGATTAGATTGGAGATTATGTCTCCGTGAAAATAAAATCAAAGATTGTATGTTCATGGATATAAAATATGAGATCATGTCTTTATGAAAATAAAATTTGAGATTGTATTTTTCTGGAGATAAAATCGAAGATTGTATCTTCATGGAGATAAAATATGAGATTGTGTTATTTTCTAGATATAAAAGCGGAGATTATGTCTTCTGCTGAAATGACTTCGGTCATGACTTAAATAAGAGAGCTCGATTGTGATTTGGATGGGTAAGCTTGGTCGTGACTTGGATGGGTCGTGATTTAGATGGATGAGCTTGAGTTTAATTCGAATTTGACTTCCATCTCGATTTAATTATTGACTTGATTTTGTTACGTGATTAAAGTATATTTCCTTCCCATCAACTGGTCTAGTAGATTGCTACCTTGTTCACTTGCTAGCTTCGGATGGTTGGAAACTCATACAAAAGCAACTCTTTCGCCTTGTATTACTTTCTTTGCTAATTTTTTCAACATTGTTGTTTAATACACTAAAACACTAGCCACAACTCACAACACCTATCTTGTGATAATCTATTGCTCAATAAGATCTTTATAATCAACTCTAAAAAATAATTACGTTCGCCCTCAGTGTTCTTTACTGTTAATCTTCGATGATAATGAAAGAAAATAAATCACAGGAGGCTATGCCCTTTGACCCGTTGATCAGAACAACTGAGGGTTTCTGAGTCTAAATGAGAATTTTAGATTCTATATCGGAAATCGATCCATGTTCATATATAACAGTATATGTGCTGCTTTAGTCAATAAGTCGTTCTGAGGGGATTTTAAATAAATAGTTAAACTCAATTGAATATAATTGAAATTTTTTATTTTATCATTGTAAATTAGGTCATGCTTGTGAAGTAGATGGGCTTCTAATGGAAGCAATTGAGGTACACTTGCAAGCTAATCATCTTTAATTATTGAGGCCTTTTAAGGTGGATTAGTTAAACATGGCATACTTTTCCATCTTTGACTACTTTAACCTTTGAGGAAGTTTTAGTTTGCACCCTATAAATTATTGCTTTTGTTCAATTGACCTCCTAAATAATGATTTATATTTTTTTAAAAAGTCCAATGAATCGTGATAAAGTACCTTCGCAAAACTATAGAAGTAGGGCGATCGAAATTTAGGAATTTACATCTCGATAGTGATTTGGAGGGGTAAGTTTTACTTTGAGAAATTCGAAAGGAAAACTAAATAGGCCAATAAATTTAGTTTTGAAAAGTTTAGGGGTTCTTTTGGAAAAGAATGCCCTAAAGAGACCAAGAACAAACAAAGATAAAAGATTTAGCAAGAAGCTTTCTTTTGAAATTATTAAATCTCCTTTTTTAATTGTTTTTTTTTTAAATATTAATATTTATTTGTACATGAAATTTAGAAAAAATGTAAATTTACATTCATTTGCAAAGTTATTTTTAGAGAAAAATAACATTCACTCTTCTCTATATTAGTGAAATCATACCGTAGTTTAGTTCGAACCCTATATAAATTTCTCATTGATTGCTAGTGTAAATCGAAAGGTACGTGTATTATTGGGTAGTTTTAACAGTCTCAACATTCATAGTTTGTTACTACATTTGAAAATAGATTTTATAAATTCATCTTAATTAAAAATCGAATTATAGATATCTAAATTCATTGTGCATTATCATGCTTTGCGCAATCTTTTAGTTCTATACCTTCTTGGATCCGAGCCCAATAGTGGATATAAAGTTTATAATAATAACGTTTTAAGAAATTACTAGATTTGGAATGGGACAAAGACGATATCTTCAGAGAATAGACATGTCTTCGCTCCTTTTGGAATATTTTTCAAAAAATAAAAAGCAAAAATAATCAATTGTTTTTTTTTTTCACAATATTTAAAATAAAAAAAAAAGTCTAGAACCCTTTTTAAAAATATTTTGCACGAGGAAAAAAAAAAAGAAAAGAAAAAAATGAACAAAAATTTCCTCCAATCCCCGAGAGATTCTCCTTGGCCGTGGGGCCCCCCGGTCTCGCCGTTAAATAAGATGGTGGTCCCCTTCCCTTCCTTCCTTCAGTTGTCTCCAGCTGGCACCTGCCGAGGAAAAAGCCTGTCCTCCTATGCCCACCAACTTTTTCTACCCAACGCCGAACCCAGACCACTGGAAAGGACCCCACCTGTTCGTCCCCCGACTCCCAGATCAGTGACCCCTGAACAGTACCGGAACGTGCTGAGCGTTTGCGGGTCTCGGATCGTCTGTTTAGCAAACGACGTGCAGGTCCGGAAAGAAGATAGTCCGTGAGGGAATCAGCGCATTCGTCACGGGGAGGGGATGGGAAATAGTGTATGCTGTTTGGGGCGAGACAACGGATCTCCCCCCGGTCGAAACGACGAAGAAACTCATGAAGAAAAAGGGCATGTAGATTAGGCGGGGCCAACAGAGAGTCGGGCCCACCGCCCATTAGGCCCGAGGAGGCGGTCGACCCTCCCAGATCGGGCGGCCCACACCGCGCGATGTCAGGGGCGGCGGGGTGATGCCGTCTAGTAGCCGTCCGATCTGGGGTTGTGGGCCCATCTCACGCGCGATCAACGAATAAAGAGGAGGGTGGGGCTCGGCGTCGAGGGTTTAATTTGTTGGCTGCCATGGATGCTTCTTCGGCGAAGGAAGACGGCGGCAGCGCCAGGAAAACGGGCGGTGCGGCGGGAGGTGGGGGCGGTGGAGGAGGTACGGCGGCGGCCTTTCCGGTGCATCGCATGATCGCGCCGAAGCCGGAGCCGATGGAGTTCTTGGGCCTCGGCGCGCTTCCGATCGTTAGGCGTCCGGCCGCGAGGACCAAGGATCGGCACACCAAGGTGGAGGGGCGGGGGCGGCGCATCCGGATGCCGGCGGCGTGTGCCGCTCGGATTTTCCAGCTCACCCGGGAACTAGGGCACAAGTCCGACGGCGAGACGATCCGCTGGCTCCTCCAGCACGCGGAACCCGCCATCATCGCCGCCACGGGGACGGGGACCGTCCCAGCGATCGCCACCATGGTCGACGGAGCGATCAAGATCCCCACCGAGGCCCCTTCCTCTTCCTCCTCCGCGGGGCTCGTGTCCACCTCCGGAGAGGAGGAGTCCGCCGCCGCCGCGAAGCGGTGCAAGAAGCTCCAGCCCTCGCGTGCGTCCGCGGCCCCGCCCGCCTCCCTCGCCCCCATCGCGGCGGCGTTCTACCCGGTTCATGATCCGCTACTTCAGGGGGGAGGCGCCATCTCGATATCAACTGGGCTAGCGCCAATCGCCCCGACGGGAGTTGTACCGATGTGGGCGGCCGCACCCGCTTCTGGGGGAGGGCGAGTCCTCCCACCCGGAGCACTGTGGATGCTGCCGCAGCCTACTGCAGTGTCGGAGCCATCAGGGCAGACTGCACAGATATGGGCCTTCCCTTCGGCCTCACAAATCATAAACCTCTCCGGGACACCACCCGTAGCGACGGCGGCGACTGCAGTGTACCATGGCGGCGCCTTGGGTGGCCTCCGCGTCTCATCGTCCGGCGAGTTCGAGCAATCCGTTGCACCCACAGAGAAGAAGAAGCAAGAGCTACAGCTGATGGGATTACCGCCGGGGGCAGCGGGGCAAGACGACGAGGACGATGAAGAGGAGGAGGAGGAGGAGGAGGCGTCGTCGGAATCGGGAGCAGCGGATTGAAGGTTTTCCACTTCGCCCCCTTAATTTTTCCTAATTGAATTCTAATGTTAGAAGTTTAGGCGACAAAAATCCGCCCTTTCCTCCGGTTAACTTTATGGGTAAGGTAAGAGGAAAGCTGCCCACGTGCGCACGTGAGGCAGCGGTGTAAATTTCAACCTTGTTTAAAATTGTCGGTTAGTGGTCCACGTCTCGGGTGGGCCACGGTCGCAGTCAAAGTTCCTATGCGGGCCGTGCAGGTGGGGCCCACCCGATGGGCTCCATGTGCGTGCGTGCGTGTCGGTGGGACCGCCTCGTATGAAGGAAGCATGGCACAATGCGATGATATTTTAACATAGATCACACTCTCTCTTTGTTGCTTCGGTCGAACCGCCTCGTTTACCGTTAAGGTGCTATAAAGCAAGAGCACAAATCTTAACATGCCGATCACATGCAATGCACACTTTGTTAACCATTGTCTTGCGTTGATTGTGGAGTTTATAAAATTAATCTGGATCGATTTCGGAGGAAAATTTAAGTCTTTGATTAATTAATGTGTCAAAGTTCAAAACGATTTATCTGGAATAGACCGTTATAGATTGTTAGATAGCCCATTCTAATTTTTTTATAGTAATAAAAAATGATACAGAGAATTTTTTATGATCCAATCGAATATTAGCGAGAGACAACGGGATAAACTTTTTAAAATGTTGACCATCTTTATCAATCTTTGTTCATTATATAGTAAATTTAGTGTCATTTTAATCATCGGAATCTCTCTTATATTGCTGTCCCTTAATTAAAGAAAGAGCTCAATAATGATATTTTCGTAGAATTTGCATTCTTCTTTATAGCATCAAATCTAGGTACATGGTCTCCCGTGCAAATACAATAACCTTTGCAATGAGGTTTGAAATGGTCTTTTTTGCTCTCCTTTGGGGCACAACACGATCGTAACAAGTGGCCCACGTAGGTGCGCCGTATTGAATACGATCTAAAATTTTATCCTGGATTTAAATGACTTAAATGACCACAATTGTCTTATGAGCCATTACATTCTTTTATTTGGCCCATTACAAACAGAATGGATCAACGACGACGATGTAATGGATCGACGGCGATAATGACGGCGACAATCAGCGGCGACTAATCGATCGAATGACCAATCGACGATCGGTAACGCATCGGCCGTCGCCGTCGGTCATATCCGATCACCGTCGATCCGCCATCGTCGATCGTCGTGATCCAGCCGTCGATCGTCGATCGCGTGATCGAACGCTGTCGGTCGCCGGTCGATCGTCGTCGGTCGCCGTCGGTCGTCGGTCGGTCGATCGCCGATCGATCGACCGTCGCCGATCGCCAAACGCAGCCTAAATTTCATTTGCATGCAATAAATCACATTTGCATGCATGCAATAAATCACATTTGCATGCAAATGTAATTTATTATATGCAAATGAGAAGCTTGCAATGTAATCTGGATTACATTACAAGGCAGATTACGATATACCAAATGCAGTCTTAGGGCATAATTCTCTCATGATTTATTTTTTTTCGAATCCTGAGAGTCAAAGAGAAGGAGTTGTTATGTTAGGTTGGCGGTTTCAATTTGTTTGCACAACGATGGTAACAAATGGAAATTTTATGCAACGAGAATTTAATTTTCTAGTGGGTATATATGATGTGTTTGAATCACTTGTGGTACAATTGATCGTTCAAATATATGTGTTTTTCAAATTTAATTTGATAGTCGATAGAAAATTTGTATGGGATCAAATTGGTTCCTTCCCTAATTAGTCGAATTGTAAAATTTGTATATCTAGATTATAAAAAAAGATTTTTTATAAATTTTCTTTATGGTTTTTTAATTTCCTAATATAACTTCTGTTGATATTCCCACTAAAATTTGGTATAATTTTCATAGGCAAAATTATTGGTTAAATTGAATTAATTCGAAATGGGAGTTTGATTTAGTTAATTTAGATTTTTTTATTATAAAAAAATATTAATTATTTTTGATTTGTTAGATTTGATTTCGATTTTAAAATTTAAAAATCTAATCGATTATTCAATTTGATTTTTGGTCAATTCAGTTTTGGATCGAATTATTAGATTAATTGCTCAGTGAGGCATACTGAGATATGAACCTTATGGTTCCATTGTTTTAGCTTTATTGGCTATTGGTATGTTATTTATTGGAGATGAAATTTATTTACTTTTTTTTATTGAATATTTATTAACTATTTACTCATTTTAGCACAATTGAATATTAAACAAGTATTCGCTTAATTAAATTGATGGTTATAAAGAGAAATTTAAAAATCTCATTTGTCGGTACTTAGTAAAATTTTAATTTGATAAAAAATTAAATAATGCAATGTGATTTAGTCTAAATAGTGAAATGATATTTTATTTATTTATTTATTATTTAATTGTGTTTTGGAATTATTTATTTAAGAAAAAAAGATTAAATATTAGTCTTGCTACAGAATGACAAAAAAGTCCTTTGCTTTTCGAAATTTCAATTTTCTCCACTTGATTCATATCGGTGACGGTTATCGCCTTTTATTCCCCTTCTAAACGAAACACAATCCAACGGCTTAAGACCTACCATCTGCCATACTCACCGTACGCATGGGCGGCCAAGATTACTTGATAAGACATCGATCCGTGTGCCTGCTCTCGCCTCCAATAGCATGCCTCGATGATTAACTTCCAACTGCCACTATAAAAGCTCCTCGTCGTCGTGATTTTTCTTCGTAGGGTGTCTGTGGAAGAAGCCATGGCCGACGTCGAAGCCAAAGAGGTCGTTGCCTCTGCCAGCGCCGCGGAGGCGGCGGCGCCTGCCGAGAAGAATCCGGGGAAGGAGAAGAAGGCGACGGCGCGGAAAGCTACAAGGGAGAAGAAGCCCAAAGGTTCGAAGTCTTCTGCCCCTGCTCACCCGCCTTATTTACAGGTAAAAACAAAAAATTCTCAGTATTTTTGGGATTTCTGTAGGCGATTTGATTCCTATTGTCGGGAAAGATCGATTTTTTAGTGGGGGTTTAGGTTTTTGATCGGCGTTCTGTACTTGTGCGTCTTTAGATGATTAAAGAGGCGATTTTGGCATTGAACGAGAAGACTGGATCGAGTCCCCACGCGATTGCCAAGTTTATGGAGGAGAAACGCAAGGAAGTTCTGCCGGCGAACTTCAAGAAAGTTTTGGCTGTCCAACTAAAGAACTTCACGACGAAGGGGAAACTAGTGAAGGTGAAGGCCTCGTTCATGCTGTCGTCATCGGGAGAGAAGGACGAGAAGAAGGTTACTAAGAGACCAGAGAAGAAGCCGGTGAAGGAGGCGAGGAAGCCGAGGGAAACAAAGAAGAGGAAGGTTCCTTCTGAGCCCGCGGCGAAGAAGGCCCTGAAGACTTCGAAGGAGAAAAGAGCTCCGGCGAGGAAGGCAAAGTCGCTGCCGGTTTCTCCCAAACCAAGACAGCCTAAATCGATCAAGTCCCTTGCGCCGAAGAGAGCCCGAAAGGCCGCGGCTTGATGGTTTTTGCTGTCGTTCTACGTTCAAACTTCGCAGACGATGCTCTGTTTGTAGATAAACTAGTTTCGATTCTTCTTCTTCGTCGTCGTCGTCGTCGTTGTAGTTTGTGGACAGATGAACTTCGACTGCAGTTGCTTCTGGCGACTTAGTTACTGATACTTGTGCATGATTTCTGCAGTTTCAATCTTGTTTTGATCGGTAATCTCGATCAGAATCTGTGTTTTTTAGTCGAAATCCTGACAAGATTCGATCTTGCGGCGAAAGATATTTGGAAATCCATGTGAGGTGAATTGATACCCCAATTTTATTCGATTTAAAAAAGAAATTATTTTTAAAATTAAATGTATTTTAATTGTTTTTATTAAACTTTAGAGGACAAAAAGGAAAAATTCGATAAACTTTAGGGTCACACTGAGATATTGTCGATGATTTAACACTTCGTTCGCCGGAACGCGCTTCGGCGATGGTGACTCGCCCGACCTCGTTTGCCAGCTTGACTGCGTCCGAGGCATGGTCGACGCTCTCTCTTGTGTGCGTGGAAGCGTCATCAGGTTCATGTTCCCCTTCGCCTCTTCCCTCTCCTTACTTGTTAGGGTTCCCTCTTACCCGCCTCCTACGTCAGGATACTGTGGTCGAGATCTCCGAACATGGACTCGTCCTCATCGTGGAGGAGTCTGGGTGCTATCAGGCTAGGGTGCATCTGAAGCGTGAGGTATCCTAATCGATCGGAGTGAACCTTGCTGTTTACTGGGATTGAAATACCCTCTTTGTTTCTCGGCAGCTGTTTCTTGCATATGAGTATGCGGCGGAGGGACGACAAAGGTTCGGCTTGAGCTTGGGGCTGTTCGTCGACTGCCTCAACATCTTTTCCTCTCCTGGACATTCCCCTGCCATCGAAATCCGTTACCCCGGTCCGGACATGCAACTGCTTTTGAAGTAAGCTTCTTCTTTTCCTTGTTGTTTTCTTTCTCTTGATTGTGTATCTGTATGGCTAACTACCATTGCTGCAGAGGTTAGATTGTGAAGGTATGTGCAAATTCATCAAGCAGTTAGTGTTCTGACTCTATGAATTCATTGGTTGCTAAATTACATTGGATGCAGATTAATCTATTGTTAGTACTCCTGTGATCTCTACATTGCTATGTTCAAAAACCAGTTGGGTGCACTGTGATCAGATTGCTCCTTGTCCTTAGCAGGTTGAAGTATAGTTGTCTGATAAGTTATATGCATCTGTTTGTGATGCGAGTAATCTATTCGATGTCAGTTTAGGTGCTTTTGTTTATACAACAACTAAGTCTTATCTCACTAGATGAGGTCAACTATATGGATCATTCTGTGTCATTGGACTTTATCTCCTACTATATCATCATCTATGCTTAAATAAATTTTATCTTGTTTTATTTTTGCTAATTAAGTCTTTTTTAGTCTTCTTCTTCCTCTTTTGGTGTGTATATTTGTCATCGTTTCATATCACCTAATTGGAGTATGTATTGGTCGTCTAAGTGCATGTTCGTACCATCTTAAACGTGTCTCTCGAAACTTTTCTTCAATAGATACAACTCCGATTTTTTTCTTTAATGCTCTCATTTCTTATTTTGTCCATCCTCGTATGTCCGCACATCCACCTTAACATTCTCATCTCTGCAACTCTTATCTTTTGCTTGTGTATTTGAGTCGTAGTTCAACATTTAACGTCATGTAACATAGCAGGTCTAATCGCCGTTTTATAGAACTTCCGTTTAAGTTTTAGATATACTTTATGATCACATAAAACACCCGACGCTTTCTTCCATTTCAACCATTCTGCTTGTATTCTATGTAAGACATCGCTCTCAATCCCTCCACCTTGCAAAAATGATTCTAAATATTTAAAGCTCTCAGTTCCAGACAACTCGTCATCTCCTATCTTAACATTTGTCTCATTACGTCTAATATTACTAAACTTAAATTTCATATGTTCTATCTCTACTCTATTAAGTCTAAAACTTTTCACTTCTAAAACCTTTTATTTATAAAGATCTATATATGGAAGCTCTTGAGACTCCATCCCCAAATTTTTTTGATGAAGGCAGGTCTCCGACCACCTTGGCCAAAACCAACCTAAGGTCTTTACCAGTTGCCCTTGCTGCCACTTCTGTCTGTTTAGGTGATTTAGTCTCTATAGTCAAGGTGTATTAAAAGAATATCTATCAGTTCTAGCAGATCTTATAACACCATGGCTATGTTTACTAACAAAAGGGAGAATAGTGTTAACATTTCTGTAATAAAACTTCCTTATGGTGTTGCTCTAGCTTCTACTTGAGTTTAAAAATGTAGAGGAAACTAAAGAAAAACTATTAAAAACATCGTGATGATGGTTGGTGAATCATAAATACTTTCACCGTGAGCAGTTCTGCACTCTTGCAGTATTTTACTGGTATTAGCAGCGATATCTATTAAATTTATACTCCACTTAAATTCAATATCTCAGGCATTCTTGGTAAGCTGTCAAAAATGCATTAAGCTTTAATGTGTGGATTATATACAAGTAGAACCATTGTTCTGAGACTTTGGTGATGGTACAATCGATCAGCATTGTCTAGTTTTTGATTTTCAGTGAGCGTTGTTAGGAGATCTCATAATATTTTGGAAAGGAAACCTGTTCCGTTTGGCACAACTCGACAACTTGAAAACTAGCTAATCATTGGCCTAATCTCAGATTGATGAATGAAACACCGATCGACTAGGGGCACTTTTTGTGCTGCTTACCTAAATCATCTCCTTCTTAGTTTCTTGTTTGTTTGTTTTTAATTTATTCTGTGTATCATTTATCATGATATAAAGCTAGACACTTGACGAACTATGCGCCTTGTGAATTTTGCTATTGACTGTTATTATAAGCTCGAACCTATGTTTCGGTATTATGAATTACTACTTCCTTTGTCCCGGCAAAAGTCGATATCTTTAGAGTTCATAGGTCGGTCGACACTGCCGATGCTTGTATCGATGCAGAGATTAGAACGAGAATTCTTGGCACCATATCCTGGGACTATAACTTTGAAACTACTGGAAATGTTCCTGTTAGCTTCACAGTCAAGGTAAATTCTGTTTTCCCATCCTATGGATTATTTTGCACCAAGCACGGTGGAATAAATTATAATTCAACTCTGTTCTAAAGGAAGCAGTCGACGATCTGGAATGGCCTTGTTCGAGCATCCAGATAAACCTCCTTCTGTGAAGTTTAGAGGTGAAGGTCATGGGGACTTGCAGGTTTGAGAAGTTTCTGCATCAAACTCATAAAAAGGCTGATAATAACTTTACTTCTGCAAGCTTCATTCTTATCGACAGATTGAGTTGCTGTATTATGCAAATACAGATCTTCTGATTGCATTCTGGTGCGATCACTCTGTCTCTGATATATATATCTACTCTCCTTACCAGATTCCCCTCGACGATGCCAATAACGGCGCAATCTAACTTATGATCATGGATATACACAGATACAAGTACACATTCATCGAGCGGCGACATCGAACATTCCGAGCGGCGTGTTGAAAGACCACAGAGGAAGTTACTTGGTATCGGCGGGAAGAACATCGGCCTAACATTCGCGAGCTGATCAACTGCCTAGCCATATCGCTTACATTGTATGAATTATAGTTAAAATTAGGAATTATTTATGTTTTAATATAGGTATTAAGTGTGCAGACTTAATAAGAAAGTCCTAGTAGGACGTACTGACTGAATGTTAGGTAGAAGACTTGACAGATCAGGAGGATCGGACATCAGATAGGAAGTGAAGATGGATCAGGAGACCGCACATCTGACATGAAGACCGTTTGGATCAGAAAATCGAGCAATCGACATGAAGTCCAGCTGTGTTAGAGAGATCGGACAATTAATGGAAGCCCTGTTTGGTCAAATCGAATGTCAAGTATGGTAAGTCTGGTTGGACAATCGGCAAGTAAGTCTTGAGTGAAGAGGTGAGACTGAGTCTTCAGGTGGGGACAAAATTAGGTGCTGATCCGACGGATTAAGAAATCGAGATCGGACAATATTACCATTGTCATTCCATTTCATATTATATTTTGTGCTAATCTCGTTTTGCAGGTATTCAGTCGACTAATTGGTTTCCAATCGACTGAGGTTCAGTCGACTAGATATGGTTTAGTCGACTAGGATGGCTAGTTGGCAAGGCAATTGGTGATCAATCGAAGATCTGACGACCAAAATGACAAGAGCTCTAGTCGACTGGAAAGATAAATTTCTCAATGTGGAGTCAGATGACTTGGAGTCGACTGGATCAGGTCCAGTTGATTGGAAAAGTTGATGCATCAAATTGACGGGTTGATTTGAAGTCGATTAGAGGGTGTTCCGATCGATTGGAAAGTATTTATAAAAGAAATGAAGGATCAACTCCGAATCATCAATAACTCATACATCGAAGTACTATCGAAATCATCTCATTCACAATAGCTCTTGCATGCCAATTTTCTACAAGTCTAACACTTCGAATGTCATTTCAAAGCTATTACTGTCGGTATAATTTTATTGTTTACATTTTGCATTATAGTATTTAAACTCAAAAGGATAGATGGTTGTATTTTTTCCTTATATATTTTATTTTTTTTTTTGTAAAAAGTGAATCCCTTCGAGTGCAAGAGTTTTCGAATCGGAGGACTTTAATAGATTGTCCATCGAGACGACTCTTGGAGAGTCGTATGTCTTGGACTAATAATCCGGCTCAGATTGTAAATTAAATAAAAATAAATTGTAGTTAAAATGAGTAGAATTTAATTCCGTGATTCTTGTTCCAATTTGTATTATAGCTAATATAAAAATAGGGGTGAATATTTTTTATTTGACTTTGAAGGGCAAATATGCATATTCACCCTTTAAAAATATTGAAATAGCATGTTTATAGTTACAAATGTTAAAATATATCTAAAATACACTTATTATAATTTGACAATTGTTTAATTACATAATTTTTCTCTCTTGCTTTCGTTTTAATCATTTATTTTTCAAATTCTAATATCATTCTAAAATATATAAATGCCATTTTTTAAAATATTAAATAAATATATTATTTAAAAAGTCGAGCAATATTATCCATTAGAAGTACTTAATTACCATTTGAATAAAGAATTAATCTTGAATGCTATTTATTAAAATTCAAATTTTAAATAATAAATATGCATAATAGCAAGGATTTCAAGGGTAGGGGATTGGACGTTCGGCCCCGCCTTTCGAAGGGCCGTCACCGGCGACGCGGAAGAAGAGTGAGAAGAAGAGTGGAAGGGGGAAGAAGGAACCCTGACGACGTATGGAGGCGGAGATGGAGGACGTAAACGCCTTCGATTGCGGTGATCAAGCCCCGCCGATCGAGATCAGGAGCGGCGATTCTGAGGCACGGATTGAGGAGTTGGAGAGGCGACTTCGAGAGCTGCGATCGTAGTACCGTGAGCGGTCTACTCCATCTCTCTCTCTCTCTCTCGTAATGTTCCTTTTCTATGAAAAAAAACACAAATTTTCTTCATTTTGCTTGTATGCATTTGGATATTTTTCGAGATTGAGAACGCCATAAACTAATGAGTTCATAAAACCGCGATTATGTTTTGCGGCAAAAATGAAAAATAAAATATGATAAATTTTGCTTTTGTTTCTTAAATTTGAAGATCATCTTTCTACTGAAAGTTACCAGATGGTAAAAAGAAGACGATGTGTTTTTGCGTGAAGACCTAAAAGTTCATCCAAAATCTCTGGGGGATTGAATGGTTGTAGCTTCCTATATACAATCTTAAAGAGAATTGACTTTGAGCAATTTCTCCATTTTGAATTAATTCCAGGTTGATGCTATTGATGTTCCGTTAACCACAATGCAAGGTGGGGAAGGATTTCAGAATGAGCTAGTTCCATGTGAGGTCAGAGAGAGAATGGTTCTGATGGGCTTCTTGTCACCCTGCAAAAGACGACGTCAAGGGACCAGGGGTACTCCAATACTCAAGCTAGGACAGAATCCGATCGAATAGGTTTGCACCTGAAAAAAAAAACAAATTCTATTTGCTAAGGATGAGTGTTTGACCTGATTGAACTTAACACAACTCACTGTATTTACCCTTTGTAATAAAAAAAATAAAAAAATGAAACCGTCGTATTAGCAGTCACCTTCAGCTGTCTCTATCGGTGGAGGAAATAAATCAAGAACTTAAGTGGCAAGTGAAAAGGAGGCGATTGATCGATTAGTTCAAAGTCATGACCTCAGAAATTAACCCATATTTATTTAAAAATTATGCCTTTGTAATTACTAATTAAGTTAGCCCTGAAAGCTTACCTTTACAGTTAATACACCATATGTAAGCATTCCTCATAATTGAGGCTGTCTTGATCAAAAGGCTTCCACGGACCAAGGTATCTGTTGGACAATGCTGGTTAGAGGGAGGCTAGTGTGTCCGATCATCCATACAAAAGGGGAACTCATGGGCCTGTAATTTTCGACTGAGGCTGACTGCTTGTGCAGTCCATTCCAACCAGATCCCAGCTAACCTTGATCTGAATAATTTTATCATCCTACTTTCTTACTTTGTGTTTCACTTTAACAATTTTCCTAGACAATCTAAAGCCCAATTTTACATTGCTTCTTAATGGTCCCATGTTTTGTTGCTATCCACTTGTGCAGGTGTAGTCCCTATCACTTATAGTGTGTGGCAGTAATGAATCTCTTTATCCTGCTTCATATAAATTAAATAACTGATCAAGAGCTCGGCCAAGTTGTTCATCCCCTGGCCTCATATCAACCCCAAGCTTCAATCTCACTTCACACAAACAATTGCTGAGCTCACTTCCAAAGAATTTGGACCATGTTCCAAACTAGCCCTACTTTCTTATGGTCAGTATTCTTCCTCAAATCTGTAACTCATGTTTTTTTTTTTTCCTTTTTCTTCATGAAACATCTACACAAACATTACTCATTTCATGGTAATATACTTCTAGTTTTTGCCTCTGTAATCACTGCATCATAATTGATACATAACTAGGTTTCTGCTTGAGTGCAATGGACCTTCTGTCTATGCCAATGACAAAGCTTCCGATTGCAAAATGGCGCAGCAGTGGTGCACGCAATTATTGCATTCGATGTGCAGGGGTCATAGGGCCGACTGGTGTGCCGGCACCGATGGGCCAGAAGACACAATACAATGATGGGCTGTTTGAGAAACTCTTCATGTCATTGTTTGCTCGGAAGATGGAGAAGTTTGCAGCCAGCGGAGCAGAGAAGAAACAACGTGCATTCTGGGATATGGATTATGAGAGTTTTGTAGATGTTTCCAAGAGAGTGATGGTGGGAAGGTCGAGGAAGCAGCAGCTGGAGGTCGTGAGGGAGGTTCTTTTGTCCATGCTCCCGCCTGGTGCTCCAGCACAGGTTCCAAATCTAACTGTTTGAGTAGTATTTGTTTAAATATCTGTTTCTTTCACTGGGTTTCTCATTTGTCTAGAATTTAGTAAATTTTTATAGCGTATTTGACTGTTGAGGATAATTATTTCATTTGCCATGAATTCTAAGTAACTATTTCTATATTTGATTGTAGAAATGGACTTGGGTTTATGATTTCCTTGCAATTGTGGTGGTTTAGAGGAATATATATTTCTTGCTTTCTTCTAAGAATAGTTATTTATTATTTATTTCATTATTCATAACGTATATATATATTCTTACTTCATTCAACCCCTACTTTGATCCATTGTTATTGTTACAGTTCCAAGCATGGACTTAAAAATCCTATAGTTAAATACTATAACTCATAAGAAGTCAGATACTCTCAGCAATATGTAGGTAGAATTGGCCAATCAAACTAGTCAGATTGAGCGGTCAAGTGAATTGGCAAGGCCAAATGGCATACATACAGATGGATGAGTTGGTC
Organism: Wurfbainia villosa; assembly: GCA_025175895.1. NCBI lineage: Eukaryota > Viridiplantae > Streptophyta > Magnoliopsida > Zingiberales > Zingiberaceae > Wurfbainia > Wurfbainia villosa. The sequence goes on along the minus strand of CM045988.1, from coordinate 98,033,452 downwards.
AGGTCAAAGAGGGGCAGAGTAAGCCCAAACGAACGAGTTGGATCAGGAAATCAAATGAGCTAGTAAGATTGTGTGACTAGTAAGGTCAAATAAAGCTATCAGGATAGATGAGTCTTTCAGACCAATTTGGCTGAACAAGTAGGTTAACCAAGCGAAGTGAACTAATCAGTCGAGCCAGGGGGGCCGAAGGTAGTTAGAGGTAGATCAATGTCCTGGTGAGTCAGTCAAGTAGGATTCATCAGTTGGATCTAATCAGGAAGATCACTTGAACTTGAACTCAATGAGTTTGACAAAATATTTTATGTAGAAATACTTTGCCATCATAAAAATTATTACTTATCTATGCTTCATAAGATTCCTATGAACTAACTATAAAAATAATATTCTTTGTCTATCTCATTTTATAAGACAAAATAAGGATATTTCTGGATTTTTTTTGTCTATTTTATTTCTTAGGAATAGTTTGCACTCCTTATTTATTCCATTTTATGAACCTAACTCCCCATTAAATTGTAGCAAGAATTATTGATGGTTGCAAAAAATTAAGTTTGAAGGTTCTGTTAAGAGAAGGTTTACTGATTGGCTATTTGTTTGATTCCAGTTCAGGAAATTGTTTCCTCCAACGAGATGGGCAGCAGAGTTCAATGCTGCTCTAACAGTGCCTTTCTTTCACTGGTTAGTTGGACCATCTGAGGTACTCGTTATTTACTTGTTCAAGTTTAATCTATGTTACATCTCGTGCTATCAGTTGTTTTGGTCGCACCTTTAATTGTTTAAGGATTCGTTTGTTTGTTAGAAAATAATTTCTCTCTGTAAAATAGGAGACTTTTTCAAGTTTTTTTTTTTAAATTTTGCTATCACTCTGAAAGCCATGACACATATGTTTATTAATAGTGGTAGAAAAAAAAATAAAAAAGACTTAATTAGCAACGATAAAATAGAATAAAATTCTTTTAAATATAGATGAGGATCCCATAGAAGATTGATCAAATGGCGTAGGAGGATCTATTTTACACAATAGCCATCAAAGAGGGCTCACAAAGGGGGAGAGTGTCGAGGGGGCTTTCTAGAGTTGATGGAGGAGGTAGTTGGCTATCTGATGGGTTCGCAAAGAGGCAGGAGTGCACTGATTGAATCGAGAGTGCTATAAATAAATGTAATGTTCGTGAATAAGATCAATGAATATAACAAGAGAACTCCCTTAGCAGTTGCAAGGCAACTCAATGTCTGTTAGTCCATTTTCATAACAGTTAAATTTCTCTGTGGCTGCTTTAGATTTACACCTCCTACATATTTCCATTGCTCCTCGTGTCTCAGGTCATTGAAGTGGAAGTCGACGGAGTGAAACAAAAAAGTGGAGTGCTTATTAAAAAGTGCAGGTGTGCATTCCTCTCTACTCTGGTAACCTGTCTTCTTTCTTTCCATGGAAATATTTTATTTACCTTTTCATTTTGTTCCTTGTACTTTAGACTATTATATTTTATTTTAATAATTTGAAAAATAAGAATAAGAGATTTTTTTTAAAAAATTGTTCATCCATGTTTAGTGCATATGCATGGTCAAATTGAAATTTACTTCGAAGTAGACGGTGTAAATTATAAAAATAAAATGTAAAATCTTAAAGTATACAAGTAAAATAAAAAGAAACAAATAAAATTCTCTTATTTTTACTGAGTTTATGCTACAACACATTTTCAGGTACTTGGAGAACAGTGGATGCGTGGGGATGTGTGTCAACATGTGCAAATTGCCCACTCAAGACTTCTTCACCAATGACTTTGGACTCCCCTTGACAATGAACCCAAGTATGCAAAACCTTAACTCGATTCATTGAACTTGACGAGATTCGATCGTATTATTTCGATATCCTCTTTTCAGTCCCGACGAGATTCGAGCCCTTCGATTGTTTGTTAGTTAAGTAGGGAACTTGATCGCGAAGATCACTTTGATTATTTCTTAAGTACCAATGAACATTTACTTTAATTTGGGAAGTGAAGCCTTATTTCCATGCCAATACCTTAGAATCTCCACTCACTTTCACTCATCTTCTAGTAATTTTGTGTTGGAATATCAATGTGTGTAAAATTGTGTTGGACCCTTGATAGAGAAAGAAAGACACATGTCTAGTTGAGCCAACCAACTAAAGAAAAGAAGGGTATAAAGAGATCGAACAAGTTAGGATCCAACTCGACTCTAGCCGCATAGTTTTCCTTCATTCGATAAGCACTCATTTTAAGACCTATAAACGCGGCAAAATGCAGCGTGCAAGGGGTTTAAGATGATTCCAAGTGAAAACTCATTTGGTGTCATCTTCACCTAAATCCAACCTCAGGTTGTTTCCTAGAAGACTTCAGTCCAACCCCCTCCCCTCCACCCCAACTGACCTGAACTTGCTTCAACCGAGATGTACACCTTTGATCGAACTCGACCCAATTTCCAACCAATTCCCCCAACCCAGATCCAACCCAACTCGAATAGTTATCCGACTTTACTAACCGTCGTAATTTACCCTTATCAAAAACTGTTAAGATGCACACATTGCTGTTAAGATAACATTCTTCACCTGGTTAAAAACTGCAGATTTTGAGGATATGAGCTGCGAAATGGTGTATGGACAAGTGCCGCCGCCTATCGAAGAAGATGCTGCTTCAAAGCAGCCTTGCTACGCCGATATCTGTAAGTCGACCACTTCTCGTATCGTCGAGTAGTTCGAAATCTGTAATTTTGAACTTCCGAGCCATTTCTACAGGTTCCATGGCCAGCCCCAGCTCTCCCTTTTGCCCAAAACTTCAATGAACAACAGCACTTGAGAAGGATGCCAGCCATTGCTTCTCTCATCCATGACCCTTTGAAGATCATTTAGTTGAAGTATACCAAATTTTATATGTATAAATTTCATATTAATTTTTTATACAGTACATGATTTAAGGAAAAATTAATAAAAATTGTAGTGCATATAGAAAACTGTTGTGTAAGATGATAAAACCTAGCAATTAACACTCTCCATAAAGATCTCTACCAAAAGGCCCTTTTCAGAGAGGTTCACTGACCTACCTAAATAGTCAATGCCGATCATTTTTGCCCTAATGCAAAGTGCTCAAAATGGACAAGTTAAAGAAAAACAGAAGTGTCTAGCATTGCTGTGGAAGAACTGAAGATCTTGGTGTTTTTAAGTTTCTTTGTCAAGTCGATTTAAGTTCTGATTCAATAGACTACTCTTTAGAGCCGTGTTGGTCATCACATCAAAGTTCATAGGATTTTTTATGATTTATCTTTCTCATAATGACTGTGGAACAGATCGATGGAGATCGTTAGATTGATGATTCCAACTTTCTACGAACCAATAGAGCCGTATTGATTTGGCTTCTCGTTCAAACACCTTTGATGAATAATGGAAATATAGTTCTTTCTTTAAGATCTATTGCCTTAAACCAAAACCAATGTCACATAAATTTGACAAGAATAAGACACGAAAATTCATATCGAACCTAGCATTTGTCCTCTCGTTGAATCATCTAGGAACTTCTTTCCATCTATGATTTATTGAACCAAATATTTTATGCTGGACAATTGGATCGTTCGTTGCTCGCACCTTTTAATTTATCCTGAAGATCAATAAAAAATTTTCGTATGATCGAATTAACCATCTTCGAGATTAGTCAATTAAAAAATTTGAATATCTAACGCTCGCAAAACAAAAAAAAAAATTGAAGCAATTGATGATAGGACATTCTGTTTCCTCTGGCTTCTCGGAATTAGGTTTCCTTAGAAGTAAACACAGGAAATTTTAGTTAAAACTCCATGTTCAGTCAGATTATTTTATTTTTAAGTTGACACTGGATATTCAGGCTTTCGGCCCAACTAATCTTAGGGGCTCAACCTACGAAAGTTTTCCATTGACCGTCAAAGTATCGAAAAGTGCTCGTAACGGACGACCTAACAATCCAATTTTCTTAAATCCAGTATCTCACTTGAAGGGAATCCCTACAAATATATCGTAGTTGGAGCTCGAACCTTAAATACCTAAAAAACTATATAGACATCTTACTGCTGCACTGTAGTCCGGAGACAATGTTCAGTCAAATTATCAAATAGATTAAAAAATGCTTATAAATTAATGATGGAAAAAAATGGAAATGTGGGCCAGATTATATATTTAAGCCCCGAGGCCCAATACTTAACTGAAGGCCCACTAACTCATTGTGTGGCGAGCTTTCTCCCAAGTCTCCTCGCCCTTTCCTCTCGTCGACCTCGATCGCTAATGGACGACGCCATTGGCCGAAGTCGAACGATCTTCTCTTGCATCGTCACGGATTCGGATGCCTCGCGTCCATCTTCAATCCAAGCAGAAGAGGGAACCAAGGAGATGGCGGCGTTTCTGCGCTTCGTGATCTGTGAGTACTTCCTTTTGAATTTTGTTTATCCGCAACATTCCGACGTATGGATTACTCTTCTTGCGGACAGAGGGTGAGTTCAATCGAATGCTCTTGAGTAGACCGTAGCCTACGATATCTCCGATCAATGCAGCTCTCCAGCAAATTACACCAAAATGCTGAAAAACAGCATTTTTGTTTCTTTTTGACTGTCCTCAATCGCTTACAGATTGATAATTGAACCCTAGACACACGACGTGCAAACGGCTACTATCCATTGCCACTGAAGGTTTCAATACCATGACACGAAACACTTAGATATCCTCTGCTTAGCCTCTTGTGCCCAGAACTTGTAGCAATAGTAGATACATAGATAGTCCTTATACAATCTCTTGATTCCCCAGTGAATAGGTATGCACTCTTGTTCATCAAAATACCTGTTTGGCAAACAAACTTACATGCTCATCTGTTAGCCTTCTGTTTTCCTGTGGTTATGTATGCACTCTCTAATTCATCACATTATCCATTTGGCATATAAACTAACAAGTTCATCTATTACCCACAAAAACAGGCATACAACAACCAAAAATAAGCCAGGATATATTGCTAGGGAAGAGAACTAGATGGCAACAATGATAACACATCTCTTAAACAATTACATAAGAAATTGACCCCCCCCAAAAGGAAGAAAACTTCTTCGGTCGGGTGCATAGTTATAGGTGATATTTCACTAGCAAGCTACATTTGCCAGAGCTGCAATGCTAAACCCCGTTCAAGAACTAGATCTGGCAAATTTTATGCACCATCTTTTCCATGGGGTGCCCATGTGTGATTCACAAGCAGTGTCAATTGTTAATGATTAATGACTGGAACCTGTTAACCACTTGTGGAATATCAATATGTACGATTTATCTTTTTATTGCTAGCAAGTTGCTCAAAATTCCGTATTCAAAGTGTCTACAAAGACATACCTTCTTCTACCACGATCTGAATACTCCATCTATCTACTTACATCGACATGTGGTGTTTTGTCACTCTGCCATTAACCAATGGAGATGGTTGATATATGGAAACAAGAACTAAGCATGATTGCTTTGTGAAGTCTAATAATGTGATGTCGAGCGAGATGAAATCTATCGAGCGTGATATATCTGGATTAAATAAATAGGTGCACACGACCATCATGAATCTGGGTGGATACCTGCATATGTGTTTCATCTGTACTTGTGGTTGGTTCTACATTTAAACTCTGCTGCTGTTGCTGGTCACTGGCAACTCCCACAGTATTGTCAGTGGGTACCTTAGGCTCGGCATTTGTATTCAGAGAAAACCCTGCCAATGTACCAAACTGCTGTGGTCTGGGCATCATAATTGGAAATCCTTGACCTTGTACTCCAAACATCGAAGGATTTACAGGTCCTGGTAATCCATTCAAGCCAGGTATCCCTGAACTTGAAGTGCAAAGAAATTGTGATGCATGCATAGGTGGAATTGGAATCATGGGGCAGCCTGGGGCCAATCCCATGCCTGAACCCATTCCAACACCCACTGGAGGGAAATGAGCAGCCATTGGTCCACGCATGTGCTGCAATGTTGGAGGAAAGATCATAGGGGGTGGCATATACAGCCTGCTTCCCATGGACATGATCTGTTTTATATGACAGAATTGCTGAGTGTGGCAAAACAAAGTTGACAAATTTACCTAATAACGTTCTTACCTGAACTTGCATCTGAAGTGTTTTAAGATACTCAATGGCCTCTTCAAGCATTGAAGCTTTGTCCACCTTCAAGAAATTATACAATTGAATCAGCTCATACTTATTTTACTTGATGATGCTCTTACTGGAATAAATTAGGTTATTTTTTCTCGGTAGTCCCCTCTACCTGTGTATGTTATTAATCCAAATAAATATTATAAGTAGGCCCATAATACTATCAATACTTACATTTAGCTCAACACCCCTCCTCAAAGAGATTTAAATATATTATCAAAATTCTGTTTGTTATAGATACATTTAATTCTATATCCACTTACGGATTTGATTAACAAGTCCCTTAGTTGGTAATTAGAATTGATAAACGAGTTGAACTCACTGAAATGCACTTTCTCTTTGATGAAATGACAATCGACTGCAATGTCCTTTGTTCTTTCGTGAAACCCAAATTAGAGTTTATTTATAAAGCAGCATAATTACCGAAGTAGAGCTTCATTGGCTGATTATGTCCCAACTTCATTGCTCCTTTCTTTGGCTATAATATTAAAAATGGTATATGTTTAACCCTTTTTTTTTATCTAATTCTTCTGACCTAACTAGCTGGGGATTGATACCCTAGGTAGGAATGAGATTTTAAACCGTATTTGTGTGGCCCACTTGGCCTGCCCGACTTGCTCAACTTAATTGACCTAACTAGACTGCCCAATTCACTCATTTAATTTATCTTAATTGTAACTTTGAGATGTTAGTTTGTTAATATGTATTATACTTGATGAAGTGGCATGGAAGTTTTTTGCTTCTGAAAGTATGAAATGGATTGAGTAGAATGAACTTTTTATTGAAATGCATCATTCCATCTCAAATTATTTATCCAAATATTGAAATACAATCATACAGGAATGGACCATTCTGATGTCATTCCATTCATGTGCACCAAACACTACCTTAGATAGGAAAGCTTTCAGTATTTTAAAGATATTTTCATGACCCTCATTCGGACCCAACATTGTTCCAGGGAAAGGGGGGCTCTGATACAAGGTTATGGGGTCTAATTAGATTATTTTTCTTAATCTAAATAAATATTTCAAGTAGATCTATAATACTATTGACATTTACATTTAACTCAACAGTAGAGACCGATGAAATTACTTACTCCAAAGAATGAAGATATAGATTACCTTGTTACAGTTAGGTATAAGCTCTTGCAGTGCGCGCATTTTCTCGTTAATCCTGTTCCTTCTCCGCTGCATGTAGAAAGTGTATGCATTCAGTTTGTGATTGACCCAATCAAAGGAATAGATAGCAATTCAGCTAGTTTATCTTTTTTTTAATGGAAAGTTTTAGAACATCTGTGACAAAAATATGCTCATGTACTCACTCTTTCTGACATGTTATGAACTTCTGCAGTTCGACTTCTCTTTGTTCTTGCACCACGTCCACTTGGCGGTTTTCTTAAATGGACGGACTCATCTTGGAGATCCTACATGTATTTGCCTCAAAACAATTTAGAAGTCAAATCCGATACAGCCTGATATTTGGCAAAACTTGTGTTGTTATCTCTGACTTACTTCGCTGTGGCTGAGGTAATCAGAATCTTCTGCATCATATTCTTTTCTCTTCTCACCATGGTCTGGTTCATTAGATGCAGCTCCAGTGATATTCTCTGAACACACAGACGAAGATGGTATGATTGCTTCAGGATCTTTTCTGATTTCATGCCTACACAATGCCACACTGGCTGCAAAGCTCGAACTTGGAAGATCATCTAGCAATTTAGTGTGCTTCTCGGTATTGTTCCTCAGAGTATCTTCCTTGCTAATTTTATTGGAAAATTCAACTGAATTGCTGCTGCCTTGAAGAGTCTTCGTGGCTGATCTGAATTCCAACCTGTGTGGACCTGAGCCTGATTGCCCTGGTACCTTGTTAGCATCCTTACCACCTCTAGTACCTTCAGCAGGTGTCAAGGTGACAGGATTTATGCTTGGAGTTAGTGCCTTCTCGATGCTTTGCGGTCCAGCAGCATTACGGAGGCCAAGCTTGGCAAGTGCGGCAGGTCTTGCGAAATGTGAGAAGTTCATCAGAGTTCCCGTACCTCCTTGTTGCTGCATCTGCTTGGAACTTGCTAGTTCCTGATTCTGCAACTTTCTGTCCATCACATCCTGGCATTGCAGTTCTTGAGCTACATTATCATCGCTGCTTCTGATGTCAACCACCGTCGACTTTGAATTAAGAACTGAAGCTTGACATTGTTGCAGATGGCTGGCCTTGATTCTGTTTGAGCCCCAACTACTCCACACAGGCGGTTTAGCAACATGGCCATTTTCCACATTGTTTGAGCTTCTAGCTTCTTGCCCTGACCCGGCAACATTACTCCTGTGTGTTGAAAGAGGATTCACATCAAATGCCGAGAACTCATTCAAGAACTCAGCGCAATAATCATTCCGGAGAGCCTCACTTGGCAAAACTTCCTCGATCGGATAACTGATCCATGACACAACATCATCATCTTGAGCATTCACTCCATTGTTGGCAGACTGTCTTGAAGGTGGATACTCACTACCAACTTTTTCCCTGCTCTCCTTTTCTGGTACTGTACCATACCGGGCGTAGAAGCCACTACTTACACAGGAGCTCTTCTTACCCTTAATGGACTGGTTCTGCGTCAAAATTTGGCCATTCTCCCATACTAACTCAGCGAATTCATCATCAGGTCTTGGCACAAATCCATCAAAGATAAGGTAAGATATCAAACCGGAGCTTGCAATGGGTCACAACAACAAACATAAACAGAATTGAATAAGTCATGCAGCAGGTCTACTCGGGTAAGATGTACACTTACATAGAGAACAGATCCGATGAGCCATTTGTCATCTTTGGTTGTGTGGTTTCTTGCCCTTGCCTTAGTATCCACGGCAGGAGTTCATGATAGAATTGGAGCCTATTTTTCTGCCTCAAGAGATGCAATGTTTCAGCTCGGCTTCCAGATCTCACACTTCACAAGCATCCACTGTGACCTGCAGCAGCGACGCAAAAGATATTTCAGCTAAAGATTCAATTTTTCCTACTGTAACAGAAGAAAGATCCAAACTTCCTCGCCCAAAACAGAAAATGGACCAGGAAGAGCACAAAAATATTACCCAGAGGTGGAAAATGAGCAGACTCAAAAGGCACTAACAGCAAGTAAAGACTCCAAAGGAAGAGGATGAAGAAGAAGAAAAAAAAGCTTCAACCTCCAGTACTCGAAATTCCTGAGGAAAACTCTTCCAAATGGAGATATCTCCTGACTTCTCGATAACTGGACCTTGATCACAACGCCATTAGTTGGCAGAGCAGAGCACAAGGGCACAAAGCGAGGTATTTGATCTCTTTTTGCTCTCTTTTTTCCCTCTTTACTTGCTTATCCACATCTTGTCTTGCTTTCTGGTAACATAGCGCGAATGCTCAAGGTACCGACTCCCAGTTCTTATCCTGAAGCCTTAGGCCATGAAATTTTGTGTGTGATAACAAAATTCTAGAACTGAAGATTAGGCTTACTGTTTCCTCATTGATAGCAACGTAGTGGTGGACCTAGATATTCAAGGAGTTACTGAATGCCCTAGATTCAACATCCATAAAGCCTAAACCTACACTTGCTTTTTTTCTTTTCTTTTATTTTCTTTAAACCAAACGCCTGAAAACCTGAATTCTTGAATTCTTAAACCGGTCGAGTTCGGCTTGAACCAGTCCCATTTTCTAAAGAAGAAAGTAAGGGCATTGTTCTTGTTCTTTGAATTAGATGAGGAAGCAAAACCAGTTAAGCTGCATAATTAAATTTGGATTATAAGACAATTATTTGATATTTTAAGAATAGGCCAATAATTCTGATTTGGTTGGGGGAGCAATGGATGCTGATCTGATTTTTAGTAAGAAATCGAACATCCCTTAAAGATTAATCAATTTTAGATTAATAAAAGTCCGATATTAATAATCAGTTGGAGATGGAGGAAAAAATTGACTAAGTTGGAGTTGAGATCACTCAGTTTGAGAGGCGATTCTTCGGCGGCGGCGGCGGCGGCGGAGGAGGAGGAGGAGGAGTTGAATATCCTAGAGTTGGTGCTTATGAATTCTTTTTGCTCCCCGAAGCTCGTAAAATTCGATCACTCATTTTGAAATTTTAGAATACGAGAAATTTATATTCGCACAAGCACGAATATAAAGCATATTTCGATTTTGAACCGACATAAGGTTGAAAAAATGTGTGTAGGAAGATGAAGATGCATAGAAAGAACTCAAAGAAGTAGCATGAGTTAGATCAAAAGAAGAAAAAAAAAACCAATAAAAATGTTGGATGAAATGCAACTTATGTATAAAAGTAATGAATGGAGGAGTATTAGCACTTGTACAAGAGAAATCCAAAAGCTAGTATGAATTGCACTATGAGTGTTTAGGTTTTGCAAATATATAATATCTGCCATCCATGCTTTTTATAATAAATACATTTTAAAAAAATAATATTTCCTATTTAGAATGTAATTACAGATTAATTATTTTAACTTCTATCTCAACACTAACTCCTCTTTGCATGTTAATAACTTAATATTATTATTTTTAAATAGATTTTTTTTATAGTCTTCGTCCCTTAACATGTATGTTAAAATACCGAGTTTACCCAACCAAATTACTAGCTAATCAATGACTTGATAATCTAGTGAATCTAGAGTTCATCAATTCTTTTATTTTTTATTATTAGATATTATCCTGCACAATTCATTCTGAGCATCTAAGAGCATTTTCATTATTCATTATCCAATCGTTTACACATTATAGTTCAATCCTTGAATCTTAAAGGATCTAATGGTGGATAATAAAAATATTCACGAATAAATTGTGTAAAATAATATATATATATATGCAATTTATTCTGTGGGCCTAGTTGCGCTCCTCGTCGTCGATGTCTCAAGATCGAATCCACGCTATAACCCATCGCCTGAATCCAATGGGTGGCTATGTTGTTCGATCGAGGTCGAATTTGACTGTGATCATGTCGGAATTCGATTGTCACCAGATTGGAATTCGATCGATCGTTGACAATGTTGAGTAGCGAGCGAGCGAAGACGGAGCACTATGTATTTTCAATTACTATACATTCTCGTAATCGCACACGAGTTGCGCATGATAAGTCATGCACAATGCGTCTCCACTCGCTCGCCACTCGACATCACCAATAATTAGTTGTGATTTAGTTGGAATCCAATTGGATTGCAATTCCGATCGCGACCTCGATCGGATTGGATTTCAATGTCAATCCAATCGGAATCTAATCGGAATAATTTAAATATAAAGAAGAATGAGTTTATGCCTTATACTGAACCGGCCGGTCCAATTTCTAACTCATTCTCCAGCCGATTCATCATTAATTCCACTGCATTGAGATTGAGAGAAAGAGAGAGGGGGACAGATTCCATGAGGCCCCACCTCCCAGTGTGGAGGATACATCGACCACCAATCAGTGCACTGCCATCCTCATCAAACCTCCGTAGGCCCCTCCCCTCCTGTAACAATCATCGAGCAGCAGCAGATTGACTTCCCGTTGGTTCAAATCTCCCAGATAATCAATCCCTTTAGATTTTCCCATGCATTCTTTGGCCTTTTGCCTCTTCCTCCATCTGCTGCCGTACTGACTCGATCCTGCAATTGTTTCTCCAGGAATGGCAGCCATTAAAGTGCTCCTCCCGACCTCTGATTCCAACTTATGGAAACAAAACAGGAGCTGCAGGCCACTACTCATCTCCATCTGCCACTTTATGCCCTCCTGATAAGGTTTGGTTTCTTTCTCCTTTTTTTTTTTTTTTTTCTCTCTCTCTCTTTTAAACGCTTCGACTGGAAGACCTCTCACTTGCTGCTTCCTTTGCAGATAGATGGACGTTGCAGGGCCTGATTCTTTCACCACCTGAAAATGCAGTCACTGGCATCATCAATGAGATGAGACTGAAATGACCTCTGATGGGGACTCGGATGGAATACTACAGCTCGAGAAAGGAATGGAGCATGTCCAGGTTCAAGTCACCCACCTTTTCCTTGCTCCACAAAGGAAACTTTGAAGTCCAGGTACATGTCACCAACTCTCCTCTCAAATAACTTAACTTGTCTTTTTTGTTCCTTGCTTTAGTTATCGAGTATATGGATCTTAGTTGGTGGGGTTCTTAGATTTACTTTACTGTAGATCGAATCATAATTTAATTGAGTTGAGTTCCAAAGTACACTAATCTAAATTACTTTTTCATTGGATCACTAAGGTCATCATTAGTTATGTTACTTAATGATAAAATTAGTTTTTTTTCCCTTCCATAAATTCTCAGAAGTCAATAAGAAACTAATAGGAACAATTTATAGAATTTTAATTTAGAAAATGTGTGGGTTTTATTTCGATTTTTGTATTTTATAAAGTAAATTTAGATGATCATGTTTAAAGCATTTGAAACTTTAATCTTTATGAAAATTAATTTATGACTATTTGTTTTTGTAATTTGTTAATTATAGATCATAATTTTTGTAACACTGTATTAATTTTACTATCAGTTGAGTTGATGCTTTATAATCTAATGACATAATTATGAAGTGATGTTTTTCTTTTTGAGAAAAATGTTATAATCTACTCAATCTAATTATTTTATGCGATTTCTCAGTTCCTCTAATTAGTTGACTTATCTAATCATCCTTTTTATTAAGTCAATTTACCTTTATTTTGTCTGTCAATTTAGAATCTTTTATTTAGTTCCTTTTACTAGCACTCAATCATTTTTTTTTATTTTACTTTGAAATTATCCTTTCTAAAAATAAATTCTATTATAGTTCTGTGGAAAAGTCAATGTTGGTATTTTAAAATTATAATTTAAAACATAAATAAATAATAGAAAGAAAAATATAAAAATACTTTGAATTTATAGGATTTGACAAGGTTTTGTTATACCAGGATAGTCATTGTCCAGACAAAGTGCCTTAGTAATTTTCAAAATTTCGAAAAAAAAAAAAAATCAATGTGGGAAGTGGGACAGGGACCAGCCCTGCTACGGTCGCCGCTGAGTCGGGATGACGACAGCGACGACTCCAGATTACGTGGCGTCTGCTCCTTCGCTTTCCACGGCGACCTTCCGTGGTGGGGACGCCACAGGTGATGGCGCTCATGTGGGCTTCACGCGCGGTCACGTGGCCGCGGCGCTCGGCTGGGCTCCTTTTTTTTGTTCCCATCACTCCCAGCCGTTCGGTTTACCCGGGGCGGTCCCCACGCCTGATTTATGTGGGCCCGCCGAAGATGACGGACCGGAGGTAGGGTCGGGTGTGGACCGGTGTAGTTCGGTTGCTTTCACGTCACATGCTCTATTATTAGGCCTCGCGTCCCATCAATGACCAATCAATCAATCCCCTCATCTCATCTTCCACAATTCTTTTTATTATCATCTCATTTTTCTTTTTCCAATTAAAAAAAAATATACGTATTTCGCGCCTCATTTTACTTTCGTTTTTTTTTTTCATAAAATTTTTTTACTGAGCCGTATTTTTTTTCTTCATTTATTCAAGTGGAACTCTGTCAATCTAACGGTTCTTTCATCTTGATCGACAGACACAATTAGATGACTATCTAAACTCGAAATAAGATTTTAGATAATATTTGAAATCGATTTTTATTCATTGTATAAATTTATCTATTGATTTATCAATACGTTATATCCGTGGGACCTGTATTTTTTTTTTTTCATATTTTTATAAAAGCTCAAATCTAAAAAAATAAATAAGTAAATTACTTAAAAGTAGCGAAATCCACTGGCCCATAGCTTAGCTGTTTTTTTTCTTATTTTCTAAAAAAAAAAATGAAGTTAAATAGTTTGGCATAGTTGCCGTTTGCAAGAAATGTGATGCAATTTTAAATCTTAAATGAAATAATTATAAATTACACTTTAAATTTATCCTATAAATAAATTAGGAGTAAAATAATCTTCTTCTTTTTTTTTCAAAATTAATTAAATTATCAAAAAAAATATTATGAATTTTCAATGAAAAGCTATCCCGATCCACGACTAATTCAGCCCTAACTTCCATGGATGATGGTTGAGTCGAGTCTGAGATGGAGAGTCAAAACACCATTAACAACTTGTGTTCAACCCTAAATTCTCAACGATGACCTCAGATGAACCCTAGAAGTCAAAAAATAAATAAATACTAATAATTTAAATTTTAGGACAAAATAATAGGCACTTGACTCTTTGGCATTGTGAGCTACTTGTTCTTCATGAGTTTACATTTATAGTTCGACGATTGAAACACGAGCAAGTAATTTCTAAATGTTCAACATCCAATACTAGTAAACACTTATATTGTTTTTTTTTTAAATTAGCATTGTATATTCAAGATTTCGATTCAACTAATCCACATTTGAATTGATTCTATGAATATTTTTTATTAATCATCAAAATAAATAAAAAAAATACTCACAGCGGACAATCTAACAATTCAACATTCTAAAATTTATCATTCCATTCGAAAAAAAATCCTTATAAATATGCCGTAACTGAAGATCGAATTGAAAATGCATAAAAGACTATATAAATATCCTACAACTGTACCATAGCTTCGGAGGCAACACTTATGATGCTCTTATTATAAACTCCGGATCGGAAGTAATGTGAATTATTGATCGCTAGATAAAATGAAGATTTAAAAACAAAAGTGTGCTTAGTTTGTACATTAGTTGGTACCATAAAATTGAATCCAAACACACACGGGCACACACACAACTAAACTATCTTGTGCCCACTTAGTACATGAGTAGTAATCTTGTAAGATCGAGAAAGGCAAGAAGGGAAGATGTGAGAGTGATTCATTAGATTGGATTATTGTGTACACTCGATCAAATGGTAAATAATGGAGGTGTTTATGGATATTCAAGGATGAATTATATATGATAATATTTCTCTATAAACCATATAATTATAACTTAATTCTATGATATATAATTTAATTAATTTGGCATTATATAGCAACAATTTTGTCCCCTTTTTAGGCTTCGTATAATAACCCCAAAAGTTCAATTTCAACCTCAACTAACATACTAAATACCCAAAAATTCAAACAAAAAAAGACTTTTCGAGTAGGATATTTCCTTCTTTTTTTTTCCCACTTCTATGCAAGAGCTTAGTAATAGAAGGTAAAACAGAAAACGAACTGCACTTACATGAGGTTTCATTGCTTCTTCACCGAGTAGTAGAAGTTGATCCTAAAGAGAGAATAATACTTGATGCGGTCGCATTTTAGGTGTCTTTCGTCGAGTCTTCGGGAGAAGTGGGCTCACGTCTACAACAATATCGTTGACAATATTAACACGCATCAAGAGACCGCCGTCGGAGTTCTCGACTTATGATCCTCCGATACTTAAGTTAGACAGGGAAGATGAATAAATATTGTCTAAATTTTTGTGTAGAAAAGGAAAATAGACTAGAAGAATTCTAGAGACTCGAGAGAGTATGTTATTTACCTTAACCTTCCCTTATATATCATCTTTGGGGGATTCTTCGCCTGCCGAGGTTATCCTCTGGTAACGTCGCCTGTTGAGCTGTTAGGAGACAACCTCTGTTAGGAATCTCTATGTGGTAGACCGCGAGTAGATAAGAGTCACCATGAGGACGGACCATTAAAGGACTGAACATATTCCGCACAAGAAAAGAATATCCTGAGTGGTCCTCGCTTTCCGAGTGTTTTTGCACCCGATCAATCCTCCTCTGGTCTTTGATCCTTCTCGAGTCGCATTCACTCTCGACTTGGTCTACTTTGGTCTTGGATCCTTCCCAAATCGCTTCCACTCTCGACTTGACCTGTTTCGATCTTGGACCCTTCCTGAATCGCCTTTGCCCCTCGACTCAATCTGCTTCTGACTTTGGTCCCTTCCTAAGTTGCCTCCATCCTTGACTCGACCTGCTCTGGTCTTGAATCCTTTTCGAGTCGTCTTCGCCTCCGACTCGATCTGCCTCTGCCTCTAAGCCCTTTCCGAGTCACCTTCGCCTCCCGAGTCGTCTTCGCCTCCGACTCGATCTGCCTCTGCCTCTAAGCCCTTTCCGAGTCACCTTCGCCTCCCGAGTCGTTTTAATCCCTACTTGATTTATTTCAACCCCTCTTGAGTTACTCTACTCCCCGATTCATATCCACATCATATAGTTCCATGTTTGGATCCTACTCCACCTCCTTAATGACTACCTGGGTCTCATAGGCCAAATCATATCCACATCAATGGTAAATAAGTAGATCAAATCGTGCTTAGAAATATTTAAAATACAGAACAAATGAGCTTAGTAAAACATGGAGGGATTGTAACCATTTGTGCATTTTCTTCATCAGGTTTAACAGCAACATCAAAGTCTGATAAGAAAGGGAGTCGTCGAAACTTAATAATTAAGGAAATCGTGGATCTTATGAGAAAGGTTGAACAAACTAGTAGTACCTTTGCACAGGTTCCAGATTGGATTTGGGAGTTTCTAAATTCATCGACAAATAGCTTGATATTCAGCAATGGCATCTCGGAGTTCTTTATGCACCTATAAACATGAACCACAAACAACGCAGATGATAACAACAACCAAAGATTACATCTGGCAAACTGAGAATTGCATTTTACTTGTTAAATTGCCAACTTATAGATCAATCAGTTCAGAAAATACAGATCGAAGGGAATGCAAAATTAGTTTGTACCTTGGAAGCCTTCTGATTGCTTTCAGAAAGGTTGCGACTGGCTACGGAACAACAAGACATGACCAAATGCTCTTCCTGCCAATCTCCCACCAGTCGTTGCCATGGCTACTGGAAGACCTTTTGGTTCTAGTTATATAACAAGAGAAAGCAATGGACTTAAACTATAACAGACAGCATAAGCGAAATAGCTCGACCAAGAAGAGGCATTGGCGAAGAGCAATCATCCTGAGAAGGAAACAAGAGCAATCATCCTGAAATTCTTTGATACGGACATAATACCCTGGCCATAATCCATGAAATGGCGTCATCCTCACACATATCTCGGCAGATATGTGTTTCGACAGGAGTATTCTCACTCATATCTCACCCACACGATGAAACATATATAATACCATATTGAAAATTATGCACATACAATATAGAACACTCGCACGACGCAATGCACATACCTACAAAACCAATAAAATTGTCAGGTGATGTGTGGAATTATCTTCCATCGTATGGTAAGATCAGTTCAATAGTCAAATTGACATGGAATTTAAATTCGAACCTGATCAAGTAAAGTGGGTGTCAATTCAAGTCCATCCGAAGTACACTCAAGGTCAGTTTGGCAATTAGATCGGTCCAATCTTTGGAGCTCAGGTTTTTCGAGCTCAGTTCGGCAAATAACAGTTTGACAGTTAGATCAACACGCCATACCTCCATGATTTCCTTCATGAAGCTACGTCTCTATGATTTCTTTTATGAACCCACGTCTCCATAATCTTCTCTAGAAAACAACGTCTCTACGATCTTTTTTAGAAAGTCACGTCTCTACATCATACCTCCATGTTACGTCTCCACTAAAAAAAGACACGTTCTTCTCTTCCTATATAAAATTCTATATAAAATTAAGAGGAGGAAAATACGAGGATTAAGTAATCTCTATTTTTTTTCCTTTTGCTCTCTATTTTATGCATGCTCTCCACTTTTCTCTGAGTTTTGGCTTGGACATTGGAGGAGTTTTATCGAGACATTCCTCGGCCCTCCCTTCTCATCCGTTTTTAAGTCTTTTGGGATCTGAAATACTTCCATTCTGACGATCGATTTGAGGAAGATCGATCTTGCAAAGGCCAACTTAGGGACACATGGTCTCCGACCTCCTAAAGTCCTGTGTACCCCCGATCTAGCAGATCTTTGAAGAAGGCCGATCTAATTAGCTCGGCCCACCAAAGACAAATCTGATTTAGGTTTAGTCGGCCGAAGGAGTTCAACCGTGAGTCTTCCACTCTTTGATCTCGGACAGGATCACCTGAAAACAATAGGAGGCTCACTCGATATCTCAAAATGTAGGAAGACAAAAAAATAAATTGATCAAAAGTAAATCTACTACACATGAAATGACACATTCACCATCAAATCTCCACAAGCATCAAAGTGAGTTTATGCATCTCGCGCCCTCATCGCGAAGCTACCGTGATATCTTGCACAAGGTGTCCTCTATAAAAGATTGGAATCATCAATCTAGTGAATCCCATCGACCCGTCTCAAGACCATTATGAGAGAGATAAATCACGGAGATTCTTTGGATCTTGACATGATTGATAAGGTCGTGAAAGATCATTCTAAGTGTGGAAAAAATTTTAAATTTTTCTTCGAAATTCGACTCGTATTTTATCCGCAAACTATCACATGATTTTACCAACGCACCATCAACTCTACTTTAAGCGAGGCATCTTGCATATCATGCCCTCATCAAGAGTCTACACAAGTGATCCTGCACATCGTGCTATCGATGTCATTCTAAGTGCGAGATTCACCATCACATGCCCTTGCACTATTCTATGTGAGAAATCTTACACATCCTGCCCTAGCCATATAGCAAGTGCGAGATCCTGCAGTCAGGGTTCGTTGGAACAGTCATGATAGTGGACGACTCCATTTTCATTTTGAAACGGTTCTGATTTCATTTCGGAATGATCATAACATCATCTCTTTCTTTCTTTTACGGTCTTCGTCAACTCATCTTCTCCCTCAATCAAGTTTTCGTCGCGGAACGTTCTGAATTGAAAATCTGAAATGGCATAAGACATTTCAATTTCAGAATGTCCGTTTCGAACATTCTCCGTCCGTTCCGATGAACCGTGCCTGCACCATGCGCAGAACAGTGCAATCTCACGTAGGAACCAAGCACCCTTCTGGAAACCCACAGCGTGGAATTTGCTCTCTCATCCAGAGCTGCTGTATTACAGCATTTTCCCAGTTGAGAGCACTCCATTAATCAGAAATACAGCAGAGAGCACTCGATTTCCAAATCAGCCTCAGCCTCAGCCTCAGCCTCAAAAGGCAGGGCACACTTTTCTTGTACCTCCCTGTAGATTTCTAGAAACTATAGAAAACTCCCCCACCGTGGACCAACGAGGTCTAAATCAAAGAAAGTGTTGGTGCGAAGAGGATGCTTCGATATCAGAAATGAGAAGAAATCCAGATGCTTACTCACGGAAATCCGGCCACGCAATCCGGTCGCTGTGAGACCACTAAGACCAGTCGGAGAAGAGCCAAGCACCGCCGCTCGCCGGATGTCCGATCGGCGACTCGGCTGCCCGATCCAAGCACAGGACCGGAAAAGAAGGTCGGCGCGCGCTCGTCGGCGGCTCCGATCGCGTGGCCGTCGTCGCAAGAGACGCGAGGAATGTGGACGATCATGGAGAAAATATAAGTCCGATTTAATATCCTCCAATATCAAGGGCCTACATGGTTAATTTCTCGTCAAACTTGAAGCGCTTAATAAATGCGTAAAGTTCAATGGCCAAAAGGTAAATGCGTGTAAAGCTCCAGAAGCTTCCAGCTCAATCCATGGGAACATGAATGCGTGGAGTCGCTCCTTTTTTTTTTCGATGGATCGAAGCTTCGATTTTGAATGGTGCGCATGGTTGACTTTGAACGTGTAGATGGATATGGCGAGAGGCTGCTGCATTGGTGCGTCCCTGTCGCTAGTCAAAGTCATCGCTTCTTCAAGTATTAAACCGTTAAATATGCGAGCAATCAACAACTGCGATCTAGAAGCAGCAGGAGTGGGTCAATCCGGAGAAGCAACTTCTCGAGACCATAAAAGGGGCGGCCTTGTTTGCCTTCCTCCCGCAGTGCCGCCTCCGAACCCTCGGAAAGAGCAGGATTTGGGGCTACACCGATGGCGTCGCAGTAAGGGTTTCTTGCTTTTCTACCCAATTTATGATCTGTTTGTTTTCGGATGCTATTTTTAGGTGATCAGTTAGTAGCTCCTCGTGAACTGGGATAAAGTTTAGAGCTTTGTTATTAGTCTTGGGAACCTGAATGTTTACTCTTCATCTATTGTGAGGCACCCAAATCCACATCTGTGCCTGATACTCTACTCGCGTTTGAGTATCTGCTTCCCTTTTACAAACTTGACTATGCAGACAATTGAACATCATGCTCTTAATGAATTTATGATTTAGCATCGAGGACCTGCATGGATTACTGTTTGCTCTTATCTACCCATCAATCTCTTGGGATAGCAGTAAAATGCTTCTGAAATTAGATGGGGTTCGATATTGATAAACACCACTTGCTAGAAGCTACTACCTCAACTCAAACACTTGAAGCGGTAGATCCAAATCAATTGCATATAGAATGCAGAATTACCTCCACCACAAGATCACCAGGTGAAGTGGCGAAGTTTTCGTCTCTCGTGGTAGAATAAAAACATGCAATAGGAGGACAAGAGAAATTCAGCATAGCTTGGAGTAACACCATGGTAGTCAAAATTCTAAATTGCAATCCGGACTTAAGATCTTACGGTCCAAATATCTCGATGATCTGGATCCCAAGTAGGATTTGGATTGACCTAGTAGGATCTTGGTTCCAACAACCTTGGTTAGAATATAATTGCATTCAAACGAGTATTTACTGTAGCAAATCATTTTTCCATTCAATATTCAAAAGTTTTCAATTATATGATATTCTTTTTGACTCCTAAGTAGAAGAATCCGTTGAAATTTTTGCTATTATCACCCATCTCTAGCTATTGTTATTTTCATCATTTTATAATTATCATTCATATTATAAAAGATGTTATTATATAAAAGGTGGAACACTTTAAGAATTTTGTTATAGGTAAATGTGTGGGCTTTCAAGTATCTATTAGATTGAGGTTAAATTCATCTGGTCATTGTGAATTCACATGAAAACTTAGCTAAATGTACGGACTTTCAAGAATCTATTAGATTGAGTTTTCTTGTCTTGTCATGGCTTCAAAAACAGTTCTTTTCTTTTCGCAGGTCCAGTTCAAATAATCTTGATGAGCCTCTTGTAGTGAAGGGAGCAACTCAACCAACCAAGGTAATGTTAGATCTCATGCTGAACTTCTTTGTTAATTATCAGAATTAGGAGCCTTTTTTATGCCATTTTTTCCTTTCTCTCGCTACTTATATCGTTTGCATGGCAGTTACTTCTACTCGGTGGCAATGGTTTCATTGGCACACAAATTTGCAAACTGGCTTTGGATCAAGGATTATCTGTTTCAAGTCTTAGCAGGTGCTTTATTTCCACACATCCATTGCCTATTTCATAGCCATGACATCGTGATTCCTGTGTTATAGTTTCAATACCTATTATTCCTTTTCTATAACTGCTACTTTATTTGTATCGAGCCAAGCTACCTTCAATCATTCTTAAATTATTGGTTCCTTGTGGAACCTTTCCATGTAGTTGAAATGTATTCTTGATTAGTTAAACCTGCATCAATGTTGCACAACTAATTTTGTCAAAAGTATAGGACGATGAAAGAATATACTTTGTCTGTGGTTTGATCAACTCAATTACTATGGAGTATACTTTGTTATTAAGTTAATCAATCCATTATTTATGTTCTGGAATATTATGCTTGCTTTTTCTTATAAATTTTGCCAAAACTACGAGAAAACTCTTGAAGTTTATTCTCTTCATAGAATGGAAATTTTCTGAATTAAATAATCAAATCTACCTTTGTATTTCTTTTTTCATGAATGTATTATTCTTAATTTTAAAGTTTTCTACTTATTTAAGTCTCGGTGTGCTCCTGCCCTAGCTTGGCCAAATTCTTTTTACTTGACACTTAATTTCACTACCTAGGTCTGGAAGGTCTTCAATACGTGAACCTTGGGCTGATAAAGTTGAGTGGCACAAAGGTTAGAAACTAATAGATGAATATTTTCACTCTCTGAATGGCTTCTAGCCTGTCTTTTAAGTGCTCATTCGTATTTGGCAGGGAACCTTCTTGAACCTGAATCTTTGAAAGGTGCTATGACCGGTGTGACTACTGTGGTAAGCATCACTTGTATAATTCTTTATTATGCATAATGTTTAAATTGCACTTTCGATCATAACAATACTATGTTGTTCTATGAAAAATGTGTAATCTTCAACATTAAGGAGAGCAAAAAAAAACGGAGAGAAATGAACATAAAGACTTATGTTGGTCTTTAGCGATACAAAGTACATATTCATTTGTCCAGGTTTTTATTGATATTAAGGTTGAGCATTCATTTGAAATATTAAATTTCGATACATAAAGACTGAGCGACGTGGACTCTTGGGCCTGTATCTATGCCGTCACGTATTACAGTATCTGCTAATCAGTTTAACTGGAGGATAAATTCTCACAGATATCTCTGGTTGGAGGATTTGGAACCTATGAAGAAATGATACAGATGAATGGAACTGCAAACATCAATGCTATAAGAATTGCTGCTGAAAAAGGTTTGCATCTTGCTTTTCATGTTCTTCAAAGTTCGAACTAACGTAGTTATCTTTAATTGTTGTGCATAAAATATACAAATTTAAAAATTACTTGAATAATCTAATTTGTAGTCATTGATCATATGCCTTGGAAGCTGAATAATAATTGTCATGCAAAAGGGGCAGTGTGTGAATCATATAGCCAATCATTAAATCTGTATAGACTGAATCTTTGCATCTGCTTGTTATTCCATGGTTATTTAAGAATAATATCGCTTGCTTTTTTTGGCATGGGTTCAACTAAAAAGAAGTGAGGAAATTCTCTTTAGTCTATTCGACTCTGCCACTCCCATTCCAGTATTCTTTTTCATTTTGTTACTTCGAGAGTAGCTGCTTCAGCTTCAGTCACATAAATTTTTCACTGCCTCGCTTTTCTCTCATTAAGAGATGGAAAACATGTTCAATATCATTTGATTTTGCTCCTTGTTGTTGGAAGAAACTATCGCCTCTTGGTCCTTTTCGTGAAAATTTTCCTGAGATAAAAAATCAGCTCTTTTTTTATCTAATCATATAGAATTATAGTTGAAAATATTTATTTGCTTATGATTATTATTTACAATATAATAATAACTTCGTTTTATTAATATGTAAATTCCATTCCGAGTTCGATCTTCATTAGAGGAGGTTTAATAACAATGAAGAGACATCAATTCAAATCCTAGATCATTGAATTGAATTGAGAGATATCGAAAGAAATATGGAATTCTCGCTATTTCTTAGATGTTAATTATTTGATTTCATGAGTGTGGAATAGATTAGTTATTTCACGGAATCATAAAAGTTTGATTCTTTTGTATCATTCATCAGTATCCATTAAATAGTTGTTAATCGAGTTTTGAACTCGAGCGGTTTATCCATAATGAGGATGAAGCTTGGGTGAAACTAAGTGGATGTCTAAACCGATTAGTGTGGTTAGGGGGTGAAATGCCACTCATCCTAGAGCTAGTTGATTCTATCGAAGAGTCTATAATGACGATGAATTTGATTCGTTGATCTAACATTGTGCTATTTCATTTTAACATAACATTAAAATTTGTCGATAATATTAGTTGAATCGGGAAATACAAACATTTACTTGCATTTCTATAAATATTTACACCATCACATTTTGTTATCTCATAAACTAGAAATTTATGAAGCAAGCCAAAACTTTGTTTTTATTGCCCGATCATTCTTTTGTGCAGGTGTGGAAAGGTTTGTATTTATATCAGCTGCCGACTTTCGTGCAGTGGAAAGCCTTATTCGAGGATATCACGAGGGAAAGGTTTGGTTTCCGAATCCTTATGTTCCTATTTCATCCCTTACACTTAGATAAAGGGCAATATGATGAACAAAGCTTCCTTTAATGCTGAGTTCTGAGGAAGAATCTATTATACGTAGTCTTATTATTTTTTTGACTCAAATCTATGATCTTCAAGTCATACGATAGTAATTTTACCATCCATCGAGACTCTCCTTCATGAAAAGATACACTAGAATTTTAATATCCTATTCCTTTGACAAGATATCGCATGCTCGATACTAATAGTATACGATTACCTTTACCCTTGCGGCCGTGCAAATACGAAAGGTGTAGTTAACAAATCATGCCCTTATATATCTTTTTTCTTTTACCGAATTATGCGTTCAAGTCAGGAAAGGTGCATTTTTCTAAGTGCAAGTAAAAATAATATACAAGGCATGAATTGGTGAGTACGCCGAAAAGCAAAAGTAATAAAGAAACACATGTATTTGCGAAAAAATACATTGCATAGAATGTAGACTGCTGTAGGGTTTGTTAGATTACTTGTTACATGTATTGTTATGCCGTATCATTCATAGTTATCTTTGCGGTGCAGAGATTAGCTGAAGCAGAACTAATGTCAAAGTTCCCCGAAAAATGTCAGTCTTTGTATTTCTAGTATATATTTTCCGAAGCAGAACTCTGTGTATATTTCTACGTATACACTCTTCGCAATGATCAAAAGCATAACGTCGTTCAAACTTTGTTTTTCGCAGGCGTAATTCTCAGGCCGGGCTATGTATATGGAACGAAACAACTCGGTAGTATGAAGCTACCTCTATGGCCAGTGTTTGCACCTTTTGAGATGGTATATATTTGCGATCGAAAAGGAGAGTTTGGAAACTCAGAAATGATATGGTAATCTTCTGCTCTGCAGGTTCTTCAGCATTTAGGGGCCCTCCACCGGCTGCCGGTCGTGGGCCCTTTCTTCACACCTCCGATTAGCGTTGCTGCGGTCGCGAAGCTCGCACTGAAAGGTGCTACTGATCCAGCATTTCCTCGTGGCGCGATAGATATTCATGACATGATCCGTTTGAGCAAACAGATGTGATGCACTTTTGCTAGTGTGATTCAGAAAACAAGCAGTGACAGGTAGTTTATGTTGAGAATTGTGTTGTGTTCTTCTCAAATTGTTGTTGTGTGGATCGAAATGGAGTCGAAAACAATTCGACTTCGAACTATCATTTCAAATGTCATAAAATAGATTGTCGCGAAGTGAAAGTACTAATAAAAGTCGTAGAATTGAATTGATCATTGAACATTTACATGAGCTTGGATGTATTACCATGTTTTGTATATTTTGGTATGGCTTTTGAATTGTCGTGACGACTTCTATTATACTCATTGATTCGATCACTTCAATTATAGACTTTGATGGTGAAAACCATGTCGCCTTTGTCGCGAAGTGAAAGTACTAATAAAAGTCGTAGAATCGAATTGATCATTGAACATTTACATGAGCTTGGATGTATCACCATGTTTTGTATATTTTTATTTTGGTATGGCTTTTGAATTGTTGCGACGACTTCTATTATACTCTCATCGATTCGACCACTTCAATTATAGACTTTGATGGTGAAAACCATGTCGCCTTTGTAACTGAACCGCAAGAATCACTCATCAACAATGATTGTGATCGACAATGAGAGACCATAGCTATGACTTATAAGTGGCTTATGTGACCATCGAATTGCAAATCGCATGTGCGATGTATTTAACTCTTTGATCGAGAGTATGTTATGTGATGACGAAGACGATGATAGAAGAATCGCATGTGCAATGTATTTAACTCTTTAATCGAGAGTATGTTATACGATGACGAAGACGACGATAGAAGAATTCATATTATTGTTCTTTTGCATGAGGTCTTTTTCTTTTACTTTTGATAATTTGAGGTGTGTTTTGGATAATTCTGTGGAAATAGAAGGGAAAGCAGAAAATTTTCTCTAATTTTTTAATCTTTTTTCAAAAGTTACGTGGAAGCCAAAACACCTCCCTGTTCCCGCCAAAATCGTTCGCGCTCCCGCTTTTTATCGAAAAGTTCCCGCCATGGATGCAAATCTTAGAAATTGATACGATCGCAAACCCGAACCGGATCTTGGCTTCTGCGACGAGACTGGAAGAGGGCCGCCATGAAGCGAACGTCGCTGAAGCTCCGGGAGGCGCACAAGGGCAACGGGGCGCCGGCGTTCTGCTCCATCGCTTGGGGCGCCGACGGTCGGGACCTCGTCACCGCCTCCGCCTCCGACCCTTCCATCCTCATCCACGATGCTTCCCAGCTGTCGAGCGCCGCGAAGGAGCTCCAATACCACAAGGACGGAGTCACTGCCCTCGCCCTCAGCCCTGATTACGCTTCCCTCGCCTCCGGTTCTATCGATCACTCCGTCAAGATCTACACCCTTCCGGGTATGTCATTCCTATCGTTCCCCTCATCAGATCGATCTTGAAGGTATTTTTTTTCTTTTTCTTGTTTCCATTCTTTGTTCCGATTTTGACTTCAAAATTCGGTCTTTTTTTTAATCCCTCTACATGTGGTTTTCCATTTGCAGATTATTAAAAAAAAAGCGAATTTTCTTGATTTCAAGAAGCTTCAAATGATAATTAAGCGAGGCACTTCCCCCCTCTAATTTTTTTTCTTTGATTTTGTCAGAAGGAGAGTTTCAGAGCAACATTACTCGATTCACCTTACCAATTAGATCCCTCGCGTTCAACAAATCTGGAAGCTTGCTGGCTGCGGCGGGTGATGATGATGGCATTAAACTGGTTGCAACCATAGATAGTACGATCTCCAAGGTTCTTAAGGGACATAAGGGACCTGTGACAAGTCTATCTTTTGATCCGTTGAATGAGTTCTTGGCGTCTGTCGATTCACTTGGTACTGTCATATATTGGGAGCTTCAATCGGGAAAGCAGGTACACGCGCTGAAGGCCGTCGCACGTAATTGCGATGCAGATCCGTCGAGTATCAACGTGATAAGCTGGAGCCCAAGCGGTGAAAATTTGGCTGTTGCAGGGCTGAAGAATGATGTGGTAATGTATGACAGAGACACAGCGGAGAAGCTGTACACACTGAAAGGTGACCACGAAAGGCCTGTTTGCTATCTTGCATGGTCTCCCAATGGAAAATACATGGCGACTTCGGGACTGGACAAGCAGGTCTTGATATGGGATGTGGATCTCAGGCAAGATATCGAAAGACATAAATTTGATGAAAGAATCTGCTCCTTGGCCTGGAAGCAAAATGGAAATGCTTTGGCTGTTATTGATGTAATGGGCAAGTTTGGCATATGGGAATCTGCCGTTCCTTCATGCATGAAGTCCCCAACAGAAGGTGCTGTTCAGGCTAGAGACAAAAATGAGTTTTTATTCCACGAAGATGATGAAAGCCAAAGTGCTTCTGGAAGTTTGGATGATAATGTCGATGAGAGTCATGATGAATCTGCTCCAACAACCAGGAAAAGATTGAGAAAGCAATCTGTATCTGATGAGGTTACTGATGGAGATAGTGATGGGGAGGATGCACTGCTGCGCCGGATTGAATCTCGAAAGAGACACACTGCAAAACACAAGAAGCATGCTAGATATGCAAAAGAAGATAGTGCAAGTTCTTTTAACTTATCGATACCAAAAATTCAAGCAGCCTTTCAACCTGGGTCTACTCCAGCACAGCTTGGGAAGCGGCATTTTCTTGCCTATACTATGCTTGGAAGTATCACCACAATCGAAAACGACGGATACTCCCACATAGAGGTGATTTCAAGTTCTATTATCTATCTTGTTACTTTTGTGATAAGATTCTTTTTTGCTTGATTAAGGGAATTAAGCTGCTCTAGACTATCTGTAGCTTCATATTGATTGATCAATGTATCTTAAAGTCCTATTATCTATCTTGTTACTTTTGTGATAAGATTCTTTTTTTGCTTGATTAAGGGAATTAAGCTGCTCTAGACTATCTGTAGCTTCATATTGATTGATCAATGTATCTTATATATGCTTCCACAGGTTGATTTCCATGATACGGGAAGAGGTCCAAGAGTTCCTGCCATGACTGATTATTTTGGTTTTACAATGGCTGCTCTGAATGAAAGTGGAAGTGTTTTTTCAAATCCATGCAAAGGAGAAAATAACATGAGCACTCTTATGTATCGGCCTTTCACTAGCTGGGCCAATAACAGTGAGGTAAGAATCGTAAGACCACCATAGGCACTTGCATCAACAATAGAGACACTATGCCTTCTTAAATTGTTAGATTTGTTTGTTTTCTATATGGTTCAGTGGTCAATGAGGCTTGAGGGAGAGGAAGTGAAGGCTGTGGCACTTGGAACTGGCTGGGTGGCTGCAGTGACCAACCTTAATTTCTTGCGCATCTTCAGTGAAGGTGGTTTGCAGGTGTGAATATTTTAAAACAATTTTTTCCTTATCAGTTTCCTATGATAGATATGTTGATTGTATCACAAGGTCACATTTGTGCTTATTTTCAGGAGCACATCTCATTTCTTAGGCATGCAACTAGTGATATAGTTATTTCATCTTTGATTTCTTCATTTATCTTTTATGCTATGGTATATACACCAACAACAGGGTATTTTGCTGATATGTTGATCAATTTTCCTTTTAGAGAGACATTCTCTGCCTGAATAGCCCGGTGGTGACTGCAGCTGGCTACAAGGATAACTTGGCCATAGTCACTCATGCTTCAGCTTGTCTTCCTTCAGGAGATCAGGTTTGTGAGCATATATTACTCAACACAATGTAGTTGTTGTTGGTTGACTTACAACATTCATAATCTAATTCTTCGGTGTCGTATCGACTGAAGATGCTTGAAGTTAGAGTACTTAAAATATCCAAAAGAACCGAAGTTATCAAATGTTGCCTACCACTGAGCCCTTCTTCTTCTTTAGCATGGTTTGGGTTCAGTGAGGAAGGACAATTAAGTTCATATGATTCTAAGGTATGTCCAACTTAAACATTAATCTGGATATTATCTTTGGTTTGAAGGCATTATAAACTTGGTGAATCTTTGTAGGGAGTGCTCAGAGTTTTCAGCAACCAATATGGAGGCACTTGGCTTCCGATCTTCAGGTGCCTCGGCTTGTGCTTCGATGGTTTACATTGCATTGATGTCACTCTTTAGCAACTATGGAACATTAGGGACAAAGATTTGATATTGATATTGATATTGATATTGTTATTGTTATTGTTGCAGTGCTCATAAAGCTCGCAAATCTGATGATGAAAATTACTGGATAGTTGGTCTGAATGAAAGCAAATTATTCTGTATCATAT
The DNA here is from genome assembly GCA_025175895.1 of Wurfbainia villosa. Taxonomy (NCBI): domain Eukaryota; kingdom Viridiplantae; phylum Streptophyta; class Magnoliopsida; order Zingiberales; family Zingiberaceae; genus Wurfbainia; species Wurfbainia villosa. The sequence goes on along the minus strand of CM045988.1, from coordinate 98,004,305 downwards.
GCAAATCCCCTGAAACTTATCCGATGGTACTGATTCAAGTTCCTTTTCCATTTATCGATAAATGCTCTACATCTGACATTGCATCTTCTTGTCCCCAGGTGATGCCGAAACCTGTTCTCGAGCTACGAAGCTTCTCATTTCCTCTCGTGTCTTCTGACCTTGGTGCTGCCGATCTCGAAAATGAACTCTTAATGAATCAGTTTAATCTCTCAAAGGTTCTTCCGGTTCATTTCCCATTTAGCTAATTCTGACGGTCACATTCTCATTGCTTCTGAATTTTGTATAACTCAGACCCAGGAGAAGATTGAAGAGTTGTCCATGGCTGGTCTAAATACTGATGCACTTGACGATGAGGCCTTCAACATAGAAACAGCCATCGACCGATGCATCCTGCGGCTCATTGCTAGTTGTTGCAATGGTAAGCTTGCAAATCTAAGCCTGAAACTCTCAGTTAAGCAACACCATTTGCTCAGCAGATGATCATTGCTGTTATTCATGTTGTCAACTGAAGGTGATAAGCTTGTTCGGGCTACCGAGCTGGCTAATTCGCTGATCCTGGAGAAATCAGTCAGAGGTGCAATCAAACTTGTTACAGCACTCAAACTTCCTATATTGGCAGAACGGTTGAATGCTAGTCTGGAGGTATTTTCTTGTTGAGTAAATTTTCGCACTTGGCTTGGAGCCACCTCCTAATTTTTATAGGAACAAACACAACTTTTCAGGAAAGGTTGTTGAATGGATCTGGAACTTCAGCCACTGTCCCTCGTGTCACTTCAAATGCCATCATGAACATGTTGCCCGTAGCCGATGTCCCATTGCCATCGGGTGTTGTTAGAACTGAGTGTGCAACTTTGTCGTCGTCACCCGGACTAGCTCATCTACACTTATCAAAGCAAGCAACAACAGAAGATAAGACTAATGCTGTTAGAGCAATGGATAGTTGTAAAGTCACCAAAGTTGAGGAAGCCAGACCTCATCAGGCAAAGGCATCAACTAACAAACTCGCAAACAATGAAACAAGCAGCAAAAGCAAGAACTTAGAGGCCAGCAATGGCGAGAAGCTAATAGAAGTCAGTTTGGAAGGGGGAGCTAACCATGCAAAGCAGCCTCAGAAACCAACAAATCCTTTTGCTAAGAAGACTAACAACCAGGAGAACACAAAACAACCTCAAAAACCGATAAACTTGTTTGCGAGGCTGGAGAAGGCTGACAAGAGATGTTAAAACTCAGGATCAAGCATCATCACAGGCTCTTAATTCCAAGGCTTGATCTCATGAGTTTTACACCTTGAGCTTCTATCCCAAAAGTTAAGATCTAGACACATTTTCTTCTTGCCTTAGTTACCAAACCTGTAAATGGATGTTAAAGAGTTTTATGAACAAATCAAGAGGATCCTATTCTAATCAACATTATAGCCAGTTCCTTAGAACTTCTTAATGATTTGAAGTAGATTATGAATCTAATGTGTTGATAGTAAAAGTGATACTGGTTTTATTGCTGAAGCATGAAATTGGAATTCAATTTGCAAAAATGATTGGATTTTATTTCAGAATTGTGAGCACTGACTTACGTCTGAGGCACAAAATGATTGAATTCTGTTTTAGATTTGTTAAGAGAATCTTAATTCTAATTTATTGTGTTTATATCTTTCGATTGGAACAGGATAAGTGCGACTTTATTTAAGATCTTGAAATGCATCAATGCACTGACTAGATGCTTGCCAAACTCCTCGACGATTCGAGGATGGTTAATTGTACACCTTCTGCTCAACCCTAACTTGCTTCAGGTAAACCTAGCCCTAATTAGTTCAAAACTCTTAGATTCTCGACCATTATAAAAGAATCAGACAAAGATTTGCCAACTAGTGTTCTCCAAGGCCAAGAATTGTGTCCACATCACTTTTAGAGATGAAAGCACTCAGGGCTAAATTCAAGGGAAACCCTTCTTCAAACTTTCCCTTGAAAAGATAGATCCTTTCACACAAAAGGCAAAAGGAAACCAATCAAACATTGAGCACATTTTCCACACTTCCATAGTTTTTATTATTATTATTATTATTATTCATCAGGATAAATCAAGAGAATACGATAAGATCGGTGGTGTTTTTAGTAGGACTGACGGTTCAGACTTTCGAGGAGCAATATCAAAGGAAGAGATGAACTGTAATTGCATGCATGATTCCTATTCTGCCGTCCTAACCATCACATTGACCTGAAAGCCACTTCCATAGCTTTTGCATGGATGAGACGAGCTCTTTGATCAAATATTATGTAGCACGAGTAAAGTGGACATTATATATGAAATTTAGGACTAGTTTAGTTGGCAAGTGCAAAAGAATAACTCTTAAATAGACAAGGATCAATTTTTTAGAAGGTCATGACTTTGAACTATCGATCGATCCCTTCCTTTTCACTTGCCACTTAGATTTCTAATTTATCTCTGCCATCGATAGGGACAATCGGAGGGAACTACTAATGCAACGGTTTTACATTTTTTGGATGTCATTTTAGGACAACCAAGGCTTCAATCATATAGTGTTAGAAGTGATCGTTCTACTTGAAGCCCCTTTTATTTTATTTTTTTTAACTAGCATCATATATCCAAGTCTTCGGTCTGACTAATTCTGGAGATGATCGATCGTGTTCCACGGATCTCTGACAGACCACTAAATAACTCCTAGACGAGATATGCTCCATCGATCATCAGAATAAATCAAAAATTATTTGCGCGGGCAGCCTCAGCAGCTAGAACGTCATTGATTTGTTATCATATTAGAGAAAAATCTTACAAATACATAATGACTAAGAATCGAACCACAAATATTTGAAAATCGAATTGAATATTCTATCGCTGCACCGTAGCCCTGAGGGACGATCTAACCGTGGGTACTCGAAGCTCCTTTTAGCATGTGAAGTGAGTGATAGGTGGACGATGTAATCATTCATTAGGTCTCGAGCATCAAAATGACAACATGCTATCCACAAGTACTTCGAACCAACATAATCTTCTTTGTTGATAAAAAATGTACTTCTTTTTTATCATTTGTTTTTGTGTTTTTCTAAAGGCACATTATATTAGAGATTAATTTCATACGACATAACTAATTCAATTAGGAAAGTTGAATTCAAATATATCAAAAATATATAAACTATGAGTTTCAAATTCATTTTTAGAAAAAAAAAAATACAAAGAGAGAAATTTACATATTTCATAAAGCCTCGAGATAAGAACAATAAAATCATTTGATCCATTTTTAAGGTGTAAGTAGCTCTTTTGGATCTTTTCCATCCAAACGATCGAATTTGTGTATCCTCGAAAATAAATAAAAAAAAAAGAAAAGAAAAGAAAAAACTCATCACAATTAAGGTTTATCTCTTCTTTAGAAAACAAATTAAAAATAAAATAAAATGTTAGGGTGCTAATTGAGGTAGGCATTCAATTCGCTAATCATTGAACCAACTTCTTGTCCTTCCAATTCGATCTCATGATGCTTTCGAGCTTTAGAAAATAGTGGGCAAGTGCCATGTGCCCTCTGCATTCTGCCCATGGCTTGTTGGTCATAGATCCTTTCGTTGTTACTGTCATCGTAATCGTCGTCGTCGTCGTCGTCGTCGATAGGTTGGATGTTCACTTTAGTTGCTTAAGGCCAATTTTGATGTTAGCTAGTAGGGTTGTTCATATTGATTTTGATGGAGAACCGAGAAATATAGATGACAATTTGCACTATTTGATCGTCCCAATTAGGGTTCTAAGCCAACCTCATTTGGAAAAGCTAAAAGTAGGCTCGTTCGAATCGACTTTGAAGGAGAGAAGCCAATAGTAATTCGTTAGATCAGATCGAAACTATTAAGATTTCTCGAATGTAAATTGGCTTTCACCTTTGTTATTATCATATTTTTCTTAAGTTTATTCGAAGTTAACTCGACCATCTAGTTTGAGTCGAGTTTGATTATATAAAAAATTAATTATATATTTAGATATATAATAACAAATCTAATAAAAGTAATTAATTATATATGTGCAGCAGCCTATTTGCCTTGCATGGTACTTTAGGGTTTGGTGGCCTAATGCCTTGCCCCTGCCTTAAGGAAATTAAAGGTGAAGGTGTAGTAGGGTTATGATACATGTTTCGTTAAAGGCGAAGAGGAAGATGCGTTGCCAAGACAACCCAATGAATACTATTCATCATTTAACGTCCTTCACGTCGTCCCTCGTCTAACTAACTAAGAATGATAAATGACTTGTTTCCGCGGGTGTGACGCATTTGATAAGTCAATAGATAAATTTACATAATAGATAAGGATTAATTCTGAAGACGATCTAAAATTGTCCCGAGTTTAGATGATCATTCACTGTCTTACCAATTGCGTCTACGGACATAGTTCTCTCATGATTTGCTCTCTCTCGAACCTTGGAGGACCGGGGCGAGGGGGTCGCGTGCTAGGTTGGCGGTTTTAATCTTTTATACAAAAGAATGATAAATGACTTATCCTAGGAGCACGGTGCAACGGTAAAAGCGGAGAGACATTTCACAGGAGAACGTAGTTCGATCTTTTGTTGCGACATCGTTCAACGATAAATTTAAAACAAAATAATAATTCGGATGGTCCTGAGGTCTAGGAGTTTATCTGATGGACAGAGTACGGCTTCGACGTTGGATCATCATTTAGGGATGATATGATTCATCAATATAGATCTAATTTTATTAGATTTTACAATTAATAAAAAAAATATAGAATTCTCATATTATTGATCGTCCTATGATTGTTCTACGTTTTTAGAAGGAAGGTAAATTAGAAAGTATTCGTACGGATAACTTTAACATCCCTGGTTTGTCATTTCATTTAGAATTTTTTTTTATAAATTCATCGAGATCAAACCGTGAATACATGAGAGTCAAACTGAACTTGTAGCTCCTGGGGTGGATTTTATAGCTAATGAAATCATATAAACAATGACATAATTATAAAATGAATATGATTACAACGATGGAATAGTCATCGTAATATAGATCGTCACCCGCAAAGTTGGGAATCATCTAGCGACTCGCATCACCGTCGAGGCATTGACGAGAGGGAGATAAATCGCGGGGGAGGACAAAGCCCCTTGACACGGTGGCAGAGCAGGGAGGGGTCCATCTGAAATCAGGCGGAATTTTAAATCTCTCATCCAGCATCGAACCCAGTCCATTCTGCAAGCAACACCCTGTCTTTACCATCGCGCCATCCCCGTGGAGATTATCGTCCACTATCCAAACCATGATCCTATACAATAACAATACGAGGAGATTAACAATATCAAATTTCTCCTCGCTATTAAGACATATAAAGAATTATCAAATTATCTAGTCCGACGAGATTATGTCCTATTTATAGATCGAGCCGAATTGATTGTTGGTCCATCGTCGATAACAAATCTGGGATATATAATCGATTCTAGATATAAAATTCACATATAATAATCTAGAATTCGTGACTCGATTAATTAGATCATTTAATCGAATTCATATTGGGACAATAACATTTAAGCTCATTAAATTGGTATTACAATCAATTCGGCTCGATCCATAAATGGTTTGCGATACAATTTTGATTTAGAAATGAAGTCACTTAACAATAATATTATAACATCGTCGTGATGTATCAAGGAGATTTACCTTCCCACGAAAGGATCAAGTAGTTAACACGGACGATAGAATTGTCTCAAAGAGCAAGAGTCAATATATTCCCGAGAGATATAAAGTTTTTCGGAATACCTACTTTCTTGTCGTGCTAATTCTTAGTGGGATAATAATCTCTCTCGTGATTTAACTCTCTTTATCTATCTGTAAGATCGAAATGAAGGACGTCGGTCATGAATGCATCATTTTTTATCTTAGAGAGATTTATTAATAGATAATGTTTTGTTATTTTTTTTTTCATATTTTGACCAACTATTTTAAAAAAAATCACTAATTAGTTTTTTTTTTGTAAATTCAATATTTTACAATTAGATTAAGTATGTAAGATATACGTTCGATTTGATTTCTATAACTATTTATGAAATTACCTTCATTTTACGGTAGAGGAAGAACAAATCAAGAAGTTAGCATGTCCCAATCAAGGCTTTGGGCGTGGTCCGACCACCGAGTTGGTCCATCAATTTAGACCGTCTCGGTCTCTCAATGAACCGGTGACGGTGACCGTGACCGCGTACCAATTTCAATTAATTAATTAATTTAATTAATTAATTAATTATAAAATAGAAAGAAAAGAATAAATCTGAAGTCATTCACGGATTACCGGCATATTAGATGAAATATTAAGGAAGTGAGAATTTTGTATTAATTGAATGTCGAGGGGATTTTTAAAAAAGGGTAAAATTTCGAGAAGTATTTTGAAAGTTACCATATGAAGTATAAACAGTTAAGCGAGGAGCAAGAAGAAGCAATAAAAAGGCAACACATTTCCTCGGAATAAAGAAAACGGTGGCGATGGTGCATGTGCTTCTTTGGATTGGAGTAGTCGCTCTGCGTCTGCGGGCTTGCCTTCGATCGTAGATCGCACTGGGCGGTGGTCAATCAATGATTCAAACCCCCTTCTTCTCTCTGATGCGGCAGCGTTGAGGTATAAATGCAGCAATCATCTCGTCTCTCTCTCCCCATCTCCTCCTCCTCCTCCTCCCTCACGGGCAGCTCCTTTGTTGCACCTGTACCTCACTCGGTGCGATATTAGCCTGCGAGCGCAGAAGAAGACACGGAGGGGGGAAAAGGCCAAATTGGAGAGAGCTCGATTTGTCCGGAAGCTTTCTAGGGCAAAAGTCGCGTTTTTGACGGAGGCGGGGAGATTAAAGGTGCGGGAATATCTCGACCGGGCATCTTCGCTTTCCGGGTTCTCGGTCGGGGCACTCGAGTAGGGGGAAAAGCGCGATCTTTGATGCGATGGCTTGAGTTCTGCTGCTGCTGTTCCCGTCTTGCTTGCTGATAGGTGGGGATTCTCTATGCTTCGCGTTGTCTTTTCGCCACTTGCGTCTTGATTTCTTCTTGCACCTTGTCGTCTTTGTTCTTTCTTGAGCTTTTTCTCTGCTATTGGGGAAACGTAGGTAGACTGCTCATTTGCTCCCATTCTTAGCTTTGATTTGGTCATAGTATCGGTTGGTGATAGCTCCTAGAAAAGGTTCCTTTCCTGTTGATTTCACATACTCGTGATGATAAAAAAAGGCTGCCGATATCTGAAGCAGCGTCCTACTGCCTCTGAAGAATCTCTGGTTATGTATTTATTTATTTATATATTTATTATTATTATTTTTTTTTTGGCTTTTGCTAATTGTTCATTTCGATGTAGTTGAACTCGGCTCTCATCTATATAGATGTCTCTTCTATATTGAAAGGGTATTGCTTCACCATTTTGATGGGTTTTCCCCCCCTTTTCTCCATTGTGTCATTCTGTAGCTGAGATTCTTAAAATTACTTGCAACAGATCTGAAGTGGAAGATAAAGGTTTGATCTTGTTCTTGCTGCTGGGACAAAGTAATGCCAAATCGTTTACAGTAGCCGTGCCTGAAGATCCACTGCCAAGGTTGGAGACATCGACATGAATGAGAACAAGTTTGTGTTGAATAACCATCAAGATGGCAGTGAATGGCAATTTAACACCCCTGCGATGAGCGTGGTGCCGCCAAATGCTTCTCTTGCAGGTGGCCTCATGAGTCAGATGACTCGATCGCCGTATCTTTCCACTCCGATGGTGGAGGTCTTTAATCCTGGTCAATGGAACCACCCTACTAGTTCACCAAACATGGCCCTTGGAGAAAGCAATTTCGCAAGCACGAGCACCATCAGCAGCATACCGGTTGGAAAACCAGTAGCAATATCGCCCAGAGGGATGCTAGTATCGACTGCACCGAGAATTTTCCCCACCAGCCTGCCTCACTTCCCTGTTGATTCAACTTTTGTCGAGAGGGCAGCAAGGTTCTCATGTTTTGGTAGTGGTAATTTTAGCAGCATAAACTTCTTCGGTCCGTCCCCGGCAATGGCTGCATCAAACAATGAAGGCATTGAGGCTCAGGTTCAGAAGGATGAATTGTGCGAAAACAAAACTGTCTTGCTGCAAGTTGATCATGAATCCCTTAATGGAAGCACAATGAAAAACCAAGGAGACCAAAACTCTCGGATCGGAAATGGTGAATCACATGTGGTGATTTTTCCTGAAGATGGTCTAGAAGGAAATACTTGTTCAACTGATGCAGCTTTAAATTCATCTTCTAGTGATCGTGGAGTGAATAAGAGGAGAAAAACCGTGCAGGTAAATTAATGACGCTGTCACTATTATGCTAATCCTTTGCTTATATTGTTTTCCTCTGTTAGCAATAGGCATGTGGCACCTAACTCTCAAAGTTTCTTGTTTTTTCTAGGATATCGAGAGGGATCCAGTGCAAGGAGGCCGGCAATCTTCCTCTGAAACCACAAAGGAGAACATTGAGAATCAACAAAAATTAGAGCAGATCAATTCCAAACAAAATGAAAAGAACGGGAAAGATAACTCAGAATTAGCAAAGGAGGGCTATGTACATGTTAGAGCACGGCGTGGACAAGCAACTAACAGTCACAGCCTTGCAGAAAGAGTAAGGTTTTAGTTACTCCGATGGATCGCTTGGAAGCTTTACTGAGTCACTCTTTTCCTTCACCTGTGAAAAATATTTATAGTTTGGTTGCATTGATGCAGGTACGGAGGGAAAAAATAAGTGAAAGGATGAAGTATCTTCAAGAACTCGTGCCGGGTTGCAGCAAGGTAGGTTGAAGAAGCACTTGAATTGAAAATCACGAAAATTGAATTCTTCATTTCTGAATTTGTCACGAAACTGTAATGGTCTGTAGGTCACTGGAAAGGCAGTTATGCTGGATGAAATCATAAACTATGTTCAGTCGCTCCAAAGGCAGGTAGAGGTAAGCATTATGGTATTTTCGATCAAGTGGACTATAACCTTTTCATTTTTGTTCCTTTGTGTGAGACACTAAATTTGTGCTCTTATTTTTTTTTGTTAAGTTTCTCTCCATGAAGCTTGCAGCTGTGAATCCACAACTAGACTTCGGCATAGAAGGGCTTCTTGCTAAAAATGTAAGCAATCTCTCTTATTCCAAATCGGGATTTTATAACGCTATTACTCCATTTCATGTAATTATTTTTGCCGACTTGTAGAATTTCTAAAACTTCTTTTAACACAAGCAGCTTCTACATACACATGGTGGTTCCTCATCGGCAACAGGATTCTCTTCGGAGATGATATATCCGCAAGCATATCCATCTCAGCACAATTTGGTACACACTGGAATTTCTGCAATGACTAGCCATTCAGACACATTTAGGAGAGCAATAAGTACACAATCGATGGCAACTGGTTATAAAGAATCTCCACTGCAGGTACACCAACTCATCGAGCCTATACCTCTTTCCATGGGGAGATAATGAATCTAATTATCCATAAGATATAAGTATTTTATGTCCAGAAAACTTAAACAATAATGAACTTCACAAAACCTAATCAAATTTAAGAATGACTTCAAAGGAAAATTGTTAGTTTGTTCTGTATATTTTTATTTTATGTGCGAGTCGGGCATATTTTGTAATCCCATTTCACATACCGAGATTTTGTGTGTGTGTGTGTGTGTGTGTGTGTGTGTGTGTGTGTTTTTGCTTTCTTTGGTTATCAAGGTTTATCCTTGTTAAGACAAATCGATCTTGGTGCAATCCAACATCTCCAAGATTTTCTTCGTCACATTCTAGTTACATTTCATCCTCATATCTATCTATTCAGGTTTAGACAATCTAAATGTTCGCTTTTGTTTCAGGTCCAACAGATGCACATCCCTTGGAATGAAGAGCTCATCACACAAATGGCATATGGTGCTAATCCTTCCAATCCGCAGAACATGGGTAGTAAAGCTGATGATTTTGTCATATAAAGCGACCACTATTCGTGGAGCGACACTCAAACCCTATGCATCCTAGCTTCATCCCAAGTGGTTACCTAGATGCTCAAGTTCAATAAATTCCTTGTGCATATATTCCAATATCTGCCGAACTGTTGTATGGCTTGTAGGGTTTGATCATCTGGATAAGAGGTAATAGGAGGTATGTATACAAGGGTTTGATCATCTGGATAAGAGGTAATAGGAGGTATGTATACAAGTTCATCACTTGGTGTCTCCGTCGCAGTAGTATCGATGTTACAATGTACACATTTAAGGAGGGAAGTTTACCTCCTGCTTCTTGTTATATGATTTAGCAATGCCTTTATGCATGTGCAGAGAAAATCCATGTCCTTCGAGTTTGCCCGGCTTTGTATTAACTCTTAGGAGCAGATGTTTAACCAATAAGAAAAATCAAAATATCAGAAGTTGATGACAAGTGGTGTAAAGTGCATTTTGCTTTTTTTCCCCTTTGAATTGAACACAAAGTTTTGCACTTTTTTATGGTTCAGTTAATCTGACAACATTTATCAATCTGTCTCAAAGAACTTATTGAAAACTAGTATATGTGTTGAAGCTAAGATGTTTAGAGTCCATTGCTCCTATATTAACAAGTATGGTGATTCATTATGTCTTTATGTATCAAGAGGGTATTCTCCTTCTAAATGACCAATCAGTTTGGAATATTATGGACTCTCCCAATTCAACACCGTTCCAAAAGTAGTCATATACCTCTTAACTCATGATGGGCATGCCGACGATAGGATGATTCACATCAAAGCGAAGTTTGCGCTTTAAATGGGCATGAGAGAGCATGTTGAAGTCGGGATGTTCGATGCCTAGTCTCAGACAAACAAGCATTATAATCAGGTATGTTGTTACAATATGTTGACATATTATTAGGGTATTCTCCTGGAGTGAGCTCCACCCTAATGTAACAGAACGAAATGTGGCTATATCGTCGCGTAGGCTTCCCCGACTTTGATAAAACAAGGTTCTAGCATAACCAACAACCACAATGGGTCAAACTCTTGTTCCTTCCTAGCATAAAGGTTTAGAAATGCCATCTCATTCTAAGTGTATATAGCTAGTGATCAATCAACTTTCCTTCCTGAATTGCTTTTCTACTTATTGGAGAACTTATTCAACACTCTTTACCAAGGGTTTTGTTAGGTCGAAAAACAGAAATTAATCCACATAAATTGTCAAACTTTTATGTAGAACATTGATCTTTGGGTTATAGCTTATTTATTTGATTGTTTAAGTTGTGTTATTGGAATTGTCCTAGTGCAATTATTTGTAGAACTAGATATTTATATCACAAGGTTTCACCACTGACTCCCTCCCACTCTTGTATTTATTATCCAGTGCAAGCGTTTGAAGATGTAGATGAACTAGTGGTCCTCAGCATCAATAATTCTCTCAGATGGAATGAAGCACGACGAGTCCTGTATGTATCGAAAGAGGCTGCTACCGAAGGAGATCCGACCAAGATCTGCTGGTGGTTGGCCTTGGACCACCATGAACATCATTGCCTCCAAAAAAGACTCTTTAATATCTGTTATTGATGACTTTTGCTCAGTCTTTTGGTTAAGAAACAAGTGATAGGTTTGTTGTTAATTGAGTTGGGCCATCAGTTGCTGTTGTTGCTGTTCTCAGTTTTGAGTGCATGCAATTATTTCTGCTCTTGCGATTGAAGGTCCCTAGCAGTGCTTTTTCAGAATAAAATGAAGTTAATAGTTGGGTTTGGTCCCCATCGAGTGGGGTTTCCATCTTTAACTGAATACTTTAGTTTTTTACGGTGTTTCGAAGCAAAAGTTCGATTAAATCGATCAAAATTGGATGTTCAGTTTGGTCTATTCAGGATTAATCAAATTAGAGTGAATCAATTGACTGATATATTCTATCAATGATTGATTTGATATACAATCGATTGGTCTCTTTGAATCATAATTTTAAATTTGTAAATTCACAATTCTATCTCGAGCACTCAAGCACCCTTCATCTCACCCCCATTGGAGTTCTGAGCATCTTTCCGTCCCTCCTAAGTATGTCAATTGATAGATTCATCAATCAATTTGATTGACATCAAAAAATTATTTTTTTTTATCGATTTGATTTTATTGAAATTTTCAATTTGTTCAATTAATTCAAAAAATCAATTTATTTTATTTTGATTTAATTAGTTCAGTCGATTTGGTTAATAACCGATATTACATGTCTATTTCGGATGGTTGTTAAGGTGCGATGATTGTTGTTGGAATGGTAAAGTAGCTCTAAGATTGTGGCATTTGTTTCTATTAACTATGTTGTTCATTGTCGTCATTAATCTGATTAGCAAACAGACAACGTATATTTATTAAAAGAGGATGACGGAAGGATTTCAAGTTCGGTTTTTAGAGTTCTTGAAAGAAAATAGTTATTACTTTTCAAACCTTCAAAATCATTCCACTACGACTTATGGTTTGTTTTGAAATGTGGTTTGTTTATTATTCGATTGTGACTTTGAGTCCATTCTCTACTCACTAAAAGGCCTTAACACTCTTAGGGGCTGTTTGACGGTCTTTTCATTTTTTATTTTCTGGAAAATAGAAAATAGTTTTTTTCTGTTTTTTAATTTTTCAAAAAATTCTCTCTCCGAAAATGGAAATGAAAAACGCCAATCAAACGTTATTTTCTCATTTTCTCAGAAAATGAAAAATTTTCTACAAACCAAACGCTACCTTAGCTTTGCCTTCGCTTATGGTTTGGTTTTGTAGGAATAGTTCAATTTTTTCTAGGGATGACTACATATTAATATATTATTATAAATCTAAACAAATGAATTGCTTGTTTACTTATGATGCAATGATAGGACGTCCATATAGATAATCAGAACTCCTAAATCAATTCCTATTTACGAAGTATTTATGGATTTCTTCCTTCCTAAATAGGAGTCGGTCCCATGGAACGTTCAAATCTATTGAAATAGTTCATATTCGTATGTGTTCAATTTATCTTTTTCAATTAGAGATAATTAAAGGGACCGCTAATATAGTGATTTTTTTATATATATAATAGAGTTAATGCGATACGATTCGACCTAAATTATCGCATGTAACTTTTTTTTACTTCCAGTGAGAGTTTGAGAGTTATGATGATGGTGGTTAGGTTATCAAAATGATTAATAAGGTGATGGGTGGACTATCTAACCACCATGGCCAGTTTGGTGTCACATAGCTTATCAGACAACTCAAGCATTGCTCGATGAGAAGGACATGCAGCTGTCTTTTTTATCACAGCAGACAGTGTGTGTGTTTCTTCACACAATAGGGATGTGATTGCCTCCCACACTTACACTTTGATCAAGCATGAGCATACGATGTTTCGAAAATAGTCGCTCGATTCTATCGGTTGAGTTCGGTCGGATGTTATTCCCATGGAGATAGCTCGTTGGTAAGATCGTGTGACAATTTATGGATGAGACACAGATCAAATCTCGGAGGAAGGGAGATTTAAAATCTTTTTTTGAATTCAGAATGATCCTCCATAGTCTTATCAATTGCGTTAAAATTCAAAGGATTTTTATCTCCTTCACATTAGTTCTGAGATAGATCGATGGAAATCGTTAGATTAACAATTCTAATTTTTTACGGAGTTGGATCGGAAGTTAAACTGAAGATGGGGTTGAACTTGGTTTAGGTCCAGTTCAGTCTAAAAAGATTGGAACTAGTACCATACATCTTTGTTTGGTTTCTACGGGAAAAAAAAAATCCTTTTTGTTATTTTTTAAAATATGAAAAGTAATAAAAATAATTTTTCTTTCTCAAAAAAATATATTGCAAGTAATATTGAAAGGAGTGAATCAAAGTTGAAATTTTATAGAAAGATGCCTATTATCCAATTCTACTTTTATATTGTCTTCTGTTTTAATATCGTATTTAATTAAAACATATATTGAACTGGATGATTTGCACCTGATGAATTTGGTTGAGACTTCAGAAAATAAAATAAAAAGAGAGTATCGAAGTACGAATAGCCTCTATTAGTACATCATTTATCAACCTTATAAAATGTAAAAGTCACGTATTTGAATTTGAAAACAATCTTTTGCTTAATAAAATCTTCAAGAAAACTCCATGTGGACTGTCTTTTATATAATATATAATGTATAATTAACTAAGAGATTTAGAGTTCTGACTTCCTTACCTATAGCCTCCGGGCACAGTATAATGGAAATATTTAATGGTTTCTTAAAGTATTTAGCGACGGCACACAAAGCCATCGGATTCACTGCTAATGAAACGTTTTGGATAGATCAGAGATGAATTTGTGCACAGACAAGGAGGAACGGCAACAGCTGATGCCTTGCAGCTTGGTTTACACCAACTAGCCAGGGGACATGCAACACCACAGTAGGTGGAATATCCACGGAGCTGGCGTTGGCACTCAGCGCACTGGGCAGTGCCAATGGCACAAACAGAGATGCGGGGCTGGCCTGCACAGGTACATCGCAAGTATGGCATAACAGGCGGAGACGCAGGGACTAGCCTGCATAGGGAGTTGGCACCGGGTCATCGACAGAGCTGGCATATGGATTTTTCAGTCCCGTGCAATGACAGCAGGCTGGGCAACAACGATATGGCGGCCGAGCATTATGCCTAACATCGTTTCATCTATTGGCTAGCGACACATGACCGACTATGGACCGCCGATCGCATGACGGACGAGCCGAGGAAGGGAATGCACACTATATCATTATGAGGAGGAAATCAACATGCACATATTCTTCTAGTGCTCGATCACTTGGCGACTTTGGAACATGGTGCGCACATGACTGCATATCCGGAGAGCAATCCATTCGATGCCTCGCTTATTTTAAGCTCTTCGATGCGAGATGCGAGGAAAGAGACGACTACATGAGACGAGGGATTTAACCATTTCATATTTGATCTTTCTTATATGACAAGCTTGTAACAAGAGTCATTTTTGAGGGTACCGAGCCTAATATTAAAAAGTTATTTCTCAAAATACAGACTTGTATAAATCATATATATATATATATATATATATATATATATATATATATAACCATTTCCCCAAAAATTAAAGTATCTGAGTCGAGCTCTCTTGATGTAGCTTATTTGGAAAATCAAATCATCTTAGGGCACAATTCTTTGAAACGTTTAATTTTGAATGGAAATAAATTGCGTATTTACTGATGGATGAACCAAGAAAAAACAGAAGAAGATATTTTCAAGATTAAATTGGGCGATATATTAAAAAACAACTGTCCTTGATTTGATTCAACCGATGCAGAAACTATTCTGAAAAACATAAAATAAAAATTATTTGACGGTGCTATGTGAGCAATCTTTTGCGTGTGCAATGCAAGTGAACGAGCTGTCAGTTAAATCCCGAACTTACAACAGGAATCGAAAGATGACCGATCAGCATTTGCTATGGAAGAGAATTTTTTTTTTCCCATTTTAATATATGGAAGCAATCGCGAGTCCTCTGTAAAATTCAAGAACACGGATATTAGAAGAAGAAAAAAATTACGTACTAAATCGCCCGATGATAGATTCTAATCAACAAAATTAACATCTGCCCATTTTTAGCAAATGGATGCAGTTGCATAGCACTCTAGGCTAAAAATAATCGACAGCCAGTTTCTAAAAGTATACAACCTCTCGAGATTTGGCAAGTTTCAGCTCTTGCCAGAAAGTATTGCGGCTCGAACAAAGTCCTCGCAGCGGGAGATGCCACCCGATAGGGCATCTGCGAGGGCACCCATAATGTCGAAAGCTTCCTGTAGATCAGTGGCCGTGGTCATGTCCTCCAGCCAGGAAAGCAGCTCTGCGGAGAATCTCAACATTTCTTTGATGTTCACCAGCCGCTCCTTCATTGTGATCTCCCACTTCTCCAAGCCGCTTGTGTTCTTGCCTTCGCCCCCTGTGGACTCGGTGGATGCCGCCGAAGGACTGATTCGCTTGAAGAACTGCTGCAGCTGCTCAATCAGACCGGCATAAATAAGCATCGGCTGGACTATGGAGAATAGCTTATTGCTGTCGGCCAGATCAGTGGAAGAGCCTTCGTCGGATCGCTTGGCCCTGGAAGCTGAATCAGATAATTTGAGGGTTGAACGACCGTACTTGTGTTGCATGTAAGCATAGTAGATTCCCCTCTGTAAGAACGCAGGACGATGCTGCAACCAATCCTCGTATGACTCTGAGAGCAGGGAGTTAACCATCATGAACTGGACAGTCTCATCGGACGAACTGGGGGAGGAACGAGATCCAGGAAGAGAGGGGGATGTTCTTGATGATTCTGAGGAAGAAGATGATGCATTTGACAAATATGCAGCAACCGATTTGGCTATGGTTCGTCTCTGTTGGCTGGGGTTTCCCAGGTCAAGCAGGTAGGACGCCATTTGGATCATGAATGGAAGAAAGCGGGAATTGCTTTCCTTGCCTCCGCCCTTGCAGTCGGTGCTGAACGAAGCACCAGTTGCGAAACGAGCCAACATCTGCAATATGACAAATCGACGAATATCAAGAGAGGAAATTTAGCTGACAAGAACGGGAAACTAAGCGCATTACTTCCATACCAGGACAATGTCGTAGGTAAGCAACCGTAGTCGGCTACCGTCTGCGCGTCCAAGGGCATTGAGATTGTCCCAGTACTGATCTATGTACCGAACATATTGGGCAACAGGAACAGATGGCCCCCTCAGAGGGAAGATGCAGTTACATAGAGTCTCATTATTTCTCAATGTAGCACCTTCCCATTCCTTTTTGGGATTTTTAAGTGCAGCGTCAGCCCGTTTTGCCTCCTGATGACACTGAAGATGAATAACATTGAAATGGCTAACGGTTGTATATACATAGTCAACACGGGCACTAGATGAAGTTGTTGCACCCAGGTTTACTCTTTTGCTGTACGAGTAGACGCCAAGCATATCGTTAGGTCTAAGTGTATAACCCTCTCGGCAAACCATGCAAGCCAGCCCATCCTCTTCTTCTTCTACATCTTCTAAACCTTCAATCGCAGGCTGGGAAACTACAATGCGCTCAGCGCCATCAATGGCAAACTGTTGCCGCATACCCAACTCCTAAAAAAATAAAATAAAATAAAATAACGCAACAGAAATGACTTGAAAGATATGGAATTTTGCAACGTCAGAACATACAAGAGGAAGTGGAAAAGAATCATTTACCAGAAGTAATTCCTCTCTTTTCCTCAGAGCTCGACGACGCATTTCATTCCTAGAAGCATGTCTTAACTTGTGTATCTTCTCCCCCAAGAATCCATCACCATTATTCTCCTTATCAGCCAGCGTGTCCAATAAATTTTCAGCTCTTGCACCTATTTCATTTTCTCCAGGAACCCCTTCTAAAGCATGTAGTAGTGGGAGAATTCCTTCATCATCGATGCATCTCTGTGTAGGCAAATGACCCCTCGACAGTCCCCTGAGCATGGATAAAATCAATGGAATTGACGGCAATTTCAAATTAGACGTCCATTCTGCCCTTGACTTGAACCCAGCCTGGCCCGTAATCGCAAAGTTTTCTCTTAGGTGCTCAACTGCCAGGCTAATAATTCCCTTCTCCAGTATAATGTCTTTCAACCTCTCACCGCAGGAACTTGACTTGAGCGACTCTGATACCCTCACAAAGTTTTCTAAAGCAAATTTCTGCTTAGCAGCTTGATGACCCAAACTGTCATCCTTTGGATTATCCTGATGTTGCTTCTGCAATTTATCGTAATCACCCCAGTTTCGCAAGTACGGGTCAAAATGTAGGATTAGAGCTTCCATAGCTGCGGGCTCCCCATAAGTCAAATATGGCAATATCCTGGCCACCATCTCATCATTCCTCTGCTGCTTAGTTGACTTCTTGGTGCCCAAGGGATGACATAATCTTTCCAGAAACATGAGAACTATTTTCTTTGCTTGTTCTCCAGCGCCACTTTCCTCATTAGTAACAGTGAACACGCTTTGAGTGATACCAATGTCGCTCTCATTAGCTTCCATTGTCAGGCTTTCTACAATCAAAAGAATGCCTTCAGCTGGTTCAATGGCATCCACAGAGAATGCGCGTCTTGCTGTTTCAAGCAGCAAACCTAGAGCCCCTAATTTTAATAGAGCTCGTCTATTCTCTCTTATCTTACAGCAATACATTAGAAGGTTGAGCGTCAAACTCAACTCTTCTTGGTTTGATTTCAGTTCCTCATCACGCAGTCGCTGCAAAATAAATTCCAAAATGAAGTTAAAACAGGAACAGAGTGCACGTACCAAATCTAATGAAAAAGCAATGAGATTAGACAACCAAGACCAGAGCAACTATAATTGTTAGTGGACAAAGAATTAATTAACATTTCGCATAGTGGCACATCAAACAAAATTGTTAAGAAACAAACTTGTTAGTCTCACATCACTGTCCAGGTATGAATATAGTTAAGTAATAAGATCATTGATTCATTCGAATTTCACTGTGACTGCCCAGGTATGAACACTATCAAAGTTATACTTTTTTCTTTTCTTTTTCCTTTTTTTCTAAACCTGGAAAAAGATGGTAACAGCATAATGGAAATGATACCTGGATCATGCCTAAAATAATCTCAAGGCCTCCACATTCCTTGACAGCTCCTGCTATAGCAAACTCAACTTCAGGATCTAGCGATTCCTCCCTTTCCTCTTCCAATTCTTTGATCATTGGTTCAGTAGCTTCACCATCCAATCCCTGCAAATAAGCATGATTTATTCGAGAGGTCATCACTTAATAAAGCAGCATATCCACATCAGATTGATATATATAACGAAACCAACCTGGAGTCTGTATGTCACAGTCATAGGAGGACAATCTTTTGTTGATGATAGTCCAGCAGAAGATGGCACAGCTGCACTCGATAATGAGTGTTGTGTTTGGTTGTAGTACTTCTTCCATACCTGCTCATACACTTGAGAGATGCTTAAATCAAGAGAAATTATATTGCCGGCAACTAATAATTCCATTCCATAATCATCTTCCAATAAACCTAACAAGTCCAGCTGATGACAAATTTTATTTTTCACATCTCGCATGAGTGGACCAATCTCAGTACTGGAATAAGGATTCTTAGTCATAGATCCCCTGATAAACTCTTCTTGAGTGTGAGCTTTGTTAAGAATTAGAAGATACACAGGCTCAGGCTTTGATGGACATATCATATTGCAAAGTTGCTCCAATATAAACTGCATAAAGAAATTCAAAATGGAAACAAAAATCCTATCATCAGATAATCAAATAATATGGAGTCGTAATATAAGATTAGAACATTAGCATCAATAAGATTAATTATTTATATGGATCGTCTTTCATTATTGATTGTCACAGTGTCTATCATATTACACAGTCAACTACATAGCCAAATCGAGCATTTTCCTTTAAAATCCAAACTATGGTCTAAACTTTGAATCTCAGTTTCATACTGACTTGGACAAATGCAATAGCATAGTACTTGATTTAATCCAAAGAATAATACGAGATTCTAAACCCAGATTAGTATTGGACATTAAGATGGTAGTTATAGTAAATAACATAGCCCTGCATTTTAGCAGTACTGTTAAAGAATATATATATATATATTATACTGATATATTAATAGTAAACGGATGTATTCATAACCATCTCTAGCCAGAGTAGTGCTCTCTTCCGTAAAAATAAAATAAACAGAAAATGCACAAACAGTATTGGTACAGATAGCAGGCAGTTAATTACCAAAGTAGTTCTATGCTTGCTCTCCTTTCTCTGACTCTGGAGACCTGATATACAAGCTCGTATGAATTTCCATTTGTTCTCAGTGCTTTCTACCAGAAGACCATCTAGTAGCTCTTTCAAGAGTCGGTTACAGTCACTTATTAGCTTTGTCTTCTGCACTATCAGACCTCGTATGACAAAAAGTGCCTCCAGCATCTCAGATAACAAGTCATGTTGCATAAACCTGTCATCAAAGCCAAGAATTTAAAACCATGGAAAGTTTAGTTAACTTGATAAATCAAGAAAGGATCACATTTACCTTATTCGTATATTAGGAACCTCAACAAATTTGGTAAGCAGTTCAACCAGCTTATGGAGTGTGAATCCCTGTGACACATCGATGCTTAAGCTCCTTTCCTGAGACTCGATATTGTGGACTTCACAAGTTATTAAGCTGCATATAGTATTTAGGCATCCTTTCACAGTTAGATAGAGGCGTGCAGTCTCAGAATCAATCATTTTGAAGAAGAGTTCAAAATATTCTGCAGCACTGTCACCAACAGGTAAAGTAGCTGGTAATAAGGACATCAGCAAGTTTAATAATTGGAAACATCTAGAAGAACTCTGTTGGCAGAGCACATTTATAAGGTTGCATACTTCAGATCTAATAGACTGTGAACAAGCACTTAAAATCAACTCTGAAACCCATGAACCGAGGGTAAAAGATGGGACACCATTTTTAGCTGCTCTACAAGCACGTCGTTTCCATTTAAGTGCATATTTGAATGCCAGATAATCATTTTTTTGTATGTCTTGCCGGGTTCTTTGTCCAATATTTTTAATAGCCTGAGGTATTTTGTACTGCCTCCTGACGAAGTCAAGATATGACGCACCCTTCTCCCATTCTGAATAGTTCAGCAGTGGTATAAACTGACCTTTTCGTTCACCTTCCCAGTGTTTTTCCATGAACTCCTCTGATTTAGCAGTGGTAGGGAGGCTGTTTGGAGATATAGAAGGCTTATGGTCATTCTTTGGCAGCAAAATAGTAGCCTTTCCCACCCCTTGTTCTTTATCTGCAGCATCTGACCTGGGAGGAGTACATGCCTGCGAGATTATCCTCAAACAAGGAAGGATTATATGCTCAGAAATGGCAGGGTGTTTAGCCCCCAGCTTAATCGAGGCAAATAGAAGCCGGAAAACAACACGTAACCTTGCTTCCCAGAATTCATCTACCAGGCTACATGTCTCAGTGAGAAGCAATAGCTCCTCACGTGTGGCTAGTGAAACATCAATGGAACGGTGGTGTTCAAGGCAATATATCACTTTGTTCTTTATTAAAGTGTTCAATTCAGCCATAGCATCTGCATCACCTTCAGTTAAAGCACAGAGAACAGCCCTAGCCTGAACCCGAGCAGTTTTAGGACCCTGATGAATGTTATTTTCAAATAACTCTGATAAGATACCAGCAGCAACAAGTTGTTTTTTGCATTTTGCATGTTTTGAAAGCACTTGCAAAAACTCCAAACACTGAGTGACAAATGTGATAGCACAACCATAGCAACTGTCGGATGATCTTGGAACTGTGAATCTCAAGGAGTCCCGGGCATCACCAGAATTTTTCTGTTGAAGATATGTCATCACCACACGTTTGAGTCCCTGCAAAGTCTGGACACTTTTACTGACAGAATCAAAGGCTGCTTTGCATTTCTCGCCATATAATACGCCCAGAAGAGCAATTTTCCTGCTTACTTTGCATGATGGCCCTGGTAAAGACACCATCATTTGTTGAACACTATCCTTCTGCTGTGAATCAATTTCATTTTCACCTATGCTCGATACCAATTTGAGCAGAGGCTTCTTGAACCCTAATAGTTGCTGGTATCGCCTATGGGCATTTTCTGATTCTGACTCAATAGCTGCCAATCCTTTTCTCATATCCTCGTCATTTTCAATATTGTCAAATAAAAAGCTAGGTTTTGCCATGAAATTAAACTCAAAACGCCCATATTTACTGTATCCACACTCATTGCACAGAAAAGAATCCAGATTTTCATAATTAATATTCCGGCATTGTCTGCATTGGTATGCATTTTCATGACAATTGCTACAGATTCCATGCTTATCAGTTACAGATCTGCTACATCTAGGGCACTGCAATGACTCAAGGGAAGAAGCTTGGAGGTTTTCATAAAAGGAATCCAACTCAATCATGAAATTGCAAGCAGTAATTGGAATTGGAAATTCCACTTTTAGCTCTGTCTGGTTAAAGGCAAGATGACAGCTCTTTGCACGCTTCCAAAGAGACCAATTGTTTTTAAGTTCTGACAAGTCAGTTACAGGCCGATTATTGTAGTACAAGTTCAAAACTTTTACTGACTTTGACTTACGAGCATCATGCACATTCATTGTGATTGACTGAATAGTAAAGCTTCCAGTGCATTTCACTATAATGCGGTTGTCAGTGAATTTTGACTCAGATTTCAAGCTTTCCAGTTTCATCCTGCTGTATGGAACCTCTGGACAGCTACAGGTTACACATGGCTCACTCTCAAGATAATAACCATCAAATTCTACCAAGCTACTCAGAGTGCTATAGATGCGTGAATTTGGATGATTTGCCAGGAGCTCATTTTGTGAATGCAGTGTCTCAAATATACAGGTTATGACATCAGATGTCAAGCATCGATTCACAAGCTCTGTATCATATAGCTTCACACTGCAATCAGGCACTCTTCCCAGAAGCCATGTCATTAGCTCAGTGTACTCCAATATGCTTTGCCCATAAGTAGGCAAATGTTTCAACTTCTCCAAAAGTGCAGTTAACAAACTCTCCTTTAATGATTGTTTACCATGGTACCAGAGGCCATACAACACATTCTTAGCTTCATGACGAACATTTGATGAACTCCATTCCAACAGAAAAGAATCAATAAATTTTCTCAGAATATGACCATCTGTAACGCTGAAGATTTCAACAGCTTGTTCCATGTCCAGGCAACCTTTTTCAGAAGAATTTTCAGTTGTATCTTCACCTTTTTTCTTCTTTTTTGAATCTGAAGTTTGCAATCTAGTAGAAGTTGCTGCATCACCAGTTCGCTGTGTCCCATGGCCCAAATCCTTTCCAGTGTAGAAGGCCAAATTCAAAAGCTTGAGTGTTTGGACAACAGATTCTTCACCAAAGTTAAAAATTCCATTCATGAGAAAGGGCAGAAGTTCAATGTGTTTTGAGCAGTATTTCTGCCAATTCCTGGGTCTTGCTGTGGCTACTTCAGACGCAGTAGACAAGCACTTGACAAGCTTGACATTCTTCTCATAAGGCACAGGATTTTCAAACCCTCCAGATTTACTGATCAATTTGTGTAGCCTCTTAACTTCATTTGAGAATTGCCAATAATCTCTGATACTGTAATATTGAGTTTTGCTACCACATAAATGAAGGAATAACCTCCTAGCATACCTTCGCACGAAGGTTGTATGGGGGTTACTGATATAACTACAGAGAACATCCTGAAAACCATCAAGCTTCAAGTCTTTGTTAACATTTGTTTTGTATGTCTTATCCTTTTCGGCAGACTTCTCTTGCTTTTCTGGGCGCACTAAACTATACACTAAACGGAAAGCATTCTCAAGCAACAACTTATGATAGTCTGCAAACATATCAGTGCTGTGAGACTTGGCATAGGAATCGGGAAAGAAAGGAATGAAGTTTCCAGCTGGTAGCTCTCTCCGCACAATCAAAAGAGAACCACAACCAGAACTAGCAGAGAGATCACTTTCAAGATTTACTGATGAAGACTTGAAAACATTGACAAGCTGCTGCAGAATATCCATTAAATAATTCAGAAAAGATTGTTGGCGAATAAATGAACAAGCTCGAACAAGCTGAGAGGTAAATTCAGTCCTTTCTGGATCATCATTAGAGGATGAGGCAGTTGAAACTGACAAAGGGATCGTAACAAAATTTTTATCTTGTAAATCTGCACTAGCACTTGGTTTTGACTGAGAACTGTCGCTGCCAGGCTGATGCCAATTCCGAAGCATTAAAGTGAAGAACATGAAGACAAGAATGGCAACCTCACCAAATGTTGTTCGTGCTTTAGCTGGGAAAGGTTTATTGAGATTAATCTCCTCCAGTAACCATTTGACAAATTTTTCTAAGTCTAAATTTTCAGGTTTGGAGCTATCCATAAAAGGCCCACCAACTGCCGAAGATAATCTATAGAAGAGCTGCATAACAGGAATAGCTCGAAAACCAGATGTTGTCTCCATCCAGCCATTGAGCTCTTCTATCAAATGACGAAGCAGCAGAGAATTCAAAGCACGTTGTGAAGCAGAAATAGAAACTATTGTTTGATCAGATAAGGTAATCGTGAAGTCTCCACTTTCATTTGTATCCAAGACATGAATTGAAGATGATGGTTTTTGCATGCTTATCTCTGTAGACAATGGAGCTAAACTTGCATCACTCAACTCATCCATGGAGAAATGCATTTCATTACCATCACCAGCAATAGAATCAATATCAATTGGAATAGCTGACATTGGATGATCTCTTGAATGTGGTGGAGGGAGCTGATCAGCATCAAGAACTTCGTAGCATGCTTCACACAAGTCAAAATCTGGGCAAATATTACAATGCCACCTACGTCTAAGAATAGGAACTGTTGAACAGCCATCACAACAATATTGTACAGATGATATAGTAGAATCTTCTTCAATCATAACTTGTGAATTTCCACTTGCTGTGTTTACAGAAGGAACCTGTGTTGTTACGTGACTTTCTGCAGGATCATCAGAAGGTATAATTGTCTGCTTTGGAAAAGGTACTTGAAGCAACCAAGATGATATAGCCAAACTGAATCAGAAAACAACAAAAATAGTCAACTTCCCATTATTAGTTTAAAATTCTAAATAAAAGATGTCTCTGAATTCAAATAGAACCTGCTGGATGTCTGAACAGCTTCATAAGGTGCAAAGAGAAGCTTCTTAAGTAATGCAACAGCAGGTGCAACAGAACGAGTTTGATTTCCATGCAAAGCCAGGCATTCAGCATAACTATATATAAGTTCCACTGTAGGCATTATGATGCTGTTTATTGTCTGTGTTTCTGGTCGTTCCCAGTCCAGAATTGCCCAGAGAACTTGAATCAATCCATCAATTACTTCTGGACCTATTTAAATAAATTGAAATGACTGAAGAAACTCCCAAAAACAAATTTACAACAGCTAAATGGTGTTAAAAAATCAAGAAATAAATGAAATCCAGTATGCATTCGCATGCCTATAGGCTTTTATGTCAACTGATTTTCGAGCTCAACATAATTATTTCTTGTAAGATAATGAAAAAACTAATGAATGAATTCCACCAAAAAAGTTATCTGCAACATATGGGGAAAAAAAAGATGATGACGATAATGTTTCTTTCAAATGGAAGTTGTATGAATCCCTAATTGCATACAGTGAATGTACAATGAACATACCATGAGTTTCAAGAAACAATGCCAAGTTGGATCTTCGATGTAATGCAACTTTCGACACAGCATGCATCTGGGAAGTAAACTCTTTAATGACCCATACAGCTGCAGGACCTCCTATGCCTACTCTGGAAATAAGCATAGGGAAAGAATTTACAACTCCTAGGAGACGCATAGTGTCCTTCACCTGAGAAAACCATGATGTAAGGTACACAAAATCTAATTTATCACCATGGAAAAACTGATATCAAATTTCACTCGGTCAAGAGAAGCATGATACTAATTATGTAACAAAAGAATAAGACAAACATCTGTATTAAAAATATGATAGACCTGATAGTAAATTTCCCTTTTCGGAAACACGGCCTGAAGAACACGACATGCTGCAGATTGCAGCAATGGCTCCCTGTCACTCTGAAATACAGTTTCCAGTAATGACCTGCACTTGAGCTTAGTAAGCTGTACATTGACATCCTCAATTTCAGTATTTTGCAACCTGAAAAGAGAATAAATCCTCGAAAGGAGTTTGATGGCATCAGCCAAAACTTGTTCTTGAATAGCAGAAGTTTGTGTAGACAGACGTTTCTTTCCAGTCCCTGAAGCACCAGAACCACCACCAAGAACATGGGCTTCCATATCCAGCACAGCATCCATTTTCTCTTTCCAACCAAATTCTTCCTTAGAACGACCATACACTTCAAGAGAATCTACTCTGGGCATGGTTGAACCATCAAAAGTTCGGCCCACAGACAGTGTGAACTCTTCATCAGCTAGAAGGGATTCAGCAACTGTGAAAGGAATGTCATACCATGATCGCATGCCCTCATCCAGCTTTATTACTCGCTGGAAAATGGTAACTTCAGATGGAATGTGACTTGCTGATGTATTGCCAACTTGAATTCGACAGCCCACCATAACAATGTCAGAGGTTGAATTTGATACCGTCACCTGGAAACCATGTAACTTAATCAATAATACAGTAGCCAAGGTCGAAGTCAAAACTGATATAGCATTGACCATTGTGAAATTTCAGCATGTACCATATAATAAAAGTGTTAGGAAGAATTGACAGATTCAAGGTTATCATACCTTAAATCCTGAAGAACTTGGGCCCTCCAAAAACCCATCTTCTGATGCCAATCTTTGCCTAATACCTTCAGAATCACCATTTTTAATTGCATCACTGCTGAATTTAACATCTCCTGTGATGCATGCTGTCTTCTCAAAAAAATCAAGGGGAAACTCTGGGTTCATACCATCATAAGCTTTGTTGTCGAGTATACTTGAACCCAGCTTTTTAGTTTGTTCAGCACTCACATTGTCTGCAGTATCAACTCCTGTAGGCAAATGAGAGTAAATCTGAAGGCTGCCATCATCTTGTAATACAAGACAATGAGTTTTGTCTTTTGATAAAGGTTTATAGGCAGCAACACCAACCAAAGGCAAAGATAAGCCAGAACCATATTTCAGATTCTGCGCAATCATTTCACTAGGGCCCAAGGATACTAGTGTTGCAGCATTAGACTTGTGAGTTGACAGGCAAATGAAAAGTCCACTGCCAGAAATTAGTTCTTTCCAGTGATGGAGGCCAGCAGTTCGAAGTTTGCCATCTTGATCGTTCTCAAGAACATATGATATGTCAATGAAACTAGTTGCATTAGCATCCAAGTGTCCCATCAATGTAGTACCATCTTGATAGGACAAGATTAGCAGTCTGTAAGTCAAGGAGAAAAGCAATGATAAGCCTTTACGCAGAACATCCTCATCCTGAACAGCTATGATGTCTGTCAGGGCATTTGCTCCAACATTACACTCCATTGACACTTCAAATCTGAATAAACGGCCAGCTTCTGACAGAACAAGCAAAAATGCTTTACCCATGGTAGCTGGGACAAGTGTAGCATCCACAATAACATCATCAGAAAGGGTGAAATAGTGCTTGGGACTTATATTGTCTTGTGACAGGTCATATATTTTTACAAACATGTTAGTAACTACCATTAGCTGAACCTGTGATCCTGGAACCCAATCTACTCGTCGAATATAAGCACCTTGCAAGGCAAGTTCAATGGCAAGTCTATCAGTCACTTCACCACGAAGATTTACAGTGAGCACTTGGCAATCCTCATATCCAGCGACAGCAAGATAATTGTCAACCACAGGATTGAAGATCAAATGAACTATTTCAAAGCGAACTATGTTCTTTGACAGTGGCTTGATGTTTGTCTTGTCCGCAGTTACTGGTGCAACAGTTGGTTGTCCAATCAGTTGTCCAACATCAAATATCGCCACTTTGTCGCCTTCTCCAGCAGCAAGCCTACCCCTTGCACTGACGCTGAGTAATGATTTTATGAGAGAACCAGAAGCTAGATGTGATTTGAGTTCCCTAGAGTTCGGATAATCTGCCTTTATCTTAAGGTCTAGAGATCCACTTTTGTATGCCTTCTTCAATTGAAAAAGTTCAATACTATAGGACAACACTTTATTATCACCAAGAATTACCTTCTTATCTTTTGAAAAGTTTAATTCTCTCCGGCTGCTCACAGCAGGAAGAAGTCTATCACAAAGTTTCAGAAGCTGACCTTCTAGATCAAGGCTTCCAAGTAGTGAAGGTAATTCATCTTGCACCTGTTCAGGAATTAACAGCTTAAAGGAATTATCAGTGTCCACACAAACATCATCATCCAAATCAGAGTCACTATCTGCTCCCTGATCACCATCTGAAGGGAAAGCTAATAACGACTGGAGGTTACTAACACCATGAGCTGGAACATTGTCATCTCCAGTGAATTTCCGAGGCTTCAAACACTGGCAGCTGCTTCCCCTAACTCCTCCAGCACCACAATCACAGAAAAAACGACTTGATCGGGAATAGACAACACGATGCCCACGGTGGCAGACCTTTGCACATATTGAACAACAACCCTTAGAAATAGTTAGGTCACAAGTATAACAAAAATACCAATGTTGCTCCATGAAGTTACTCCCACTTGAAGTAAATGTGCATACTTTAGAGGCCAATGCCCTTTCACTATCATTATCATCTTCCTCATCCTTATCAATACTGCCAAATTCCCCATCCGATGTAGCATCGTCGTCATCTTCATCAGCAGAAGTTGCATCGCAATCAAGTGACACAGAACCACTTTCTTGATTGGTAGGAAGAACCAAACTCTCAGAATTTTTTCGTGAATTGATTGTCTTTGCAACTACAGATCCAGCACCAAAACTATTGCTCGAACAAAGTTTTGATGAAACGTTATTTGAGCTACTCTTATCAGATCTGGGGTCACCCAATACAGCACTAATGAAGCTAAAGAGGAAATTCAATCCATGAAGCAAGCTTTCATTATCCACCAATTTCTCCATTAGAATTATAGTTTTCTTGATGAGTTGCTTCATTGCAGAAGGATCACCATTCAAAAACTGAACAACAAAATTGAAGTAAGCTTTGGCAATCTGAAAGTCAAAAAAAATAAATGCTCGATCGAGTGGAATAAGCAAAGCTTCAGTAATCCAACCCTTAAGTTCTGTGAACATGTCACATGGCTGAGATACAAGATGTATGAGAAAATTCATAGTTGATTCTCTAAGTGCAGAGGAACTTCCTTTTGCAATCATACCTCCAGCATCAGATTCAGTCGACATTCCCAGAAGCCTCTTTTCTAACCAACATGAAAGGATTAACAAGTCCATTTCAATCAATTTCCTTTGAATTTGCTGTTTGAGACTCAAGCAGAGCCCATAAGACAAGAGATCAACCAAAAAATTCAAAACTTTCATATTGACTGTCTCTGTGTCGCAGTTATCCAGAGCATTGATGAGAACCAACACATTACCATGCTGCTTATTAAAAAGTTCCTTATCATTTTTAGACACGCCTTCATCTATGCCTAAGAAAAAGTCAAAAATCAGTTTCTTGGAGTTATCTCTTCTGAGGCCATCAATCAGATCAATAATGATATCAACCAGCAATTCTTGCATTTCGGCATCCATCATCTCACTGGAATTAATTTTTTCAAGAAAACCTTCCAACTGTTTCAAGACAAATAGATCTTGATAACCAGAAAGTTCCTTCTGATCGATCAGACTATCACAAACAGTATCACACTTTCCATGAATACATCCGAATAATCTATTACATTTCACTGCAGTTATTGTCTCAAGCAGCTCACAAATGACATCACTTCCTATTTCACCTCTTGCATCTTTGATCTTAACATAGAAATCCAAGAAACATATTATCTCTTTTATAGCAAGAACAGAAGAATGAAGAGCGCCATCAGAATGATCTAACTTTGATGGAAAGCCATGCAATAAGCTCATCATGATAATACTTTTTATGCTTCCATAATCCTCTTTCATAGCAAATTCATCCAGTTTTGGCAAAAGTCCATATAGAGATTCCAAGTCTGAAAGACTGCAACCGCTCTTATCCAAAAGAGTTTTTTGCTTCGACTTTTCCAGTAAGGTGTGCGTAACCAATAAAAGTGGAGAAAACACATCTCCAAAAGGTCGTTTATGATCAAGGGTGAATATGAAAGCTTTGTGAAGGATTTGCAACTGTCTATTTAGAATAGATGACAATACCTTAATGAGCTCTATATCATTGCTCCCCTGAAAAACCTTAGGAATTATACTTTCCTTAACATGTAACAATCCAACATATGCAGATTGATTAGCCAAGTAATGCTGATCATGATTATTTTCCCTGGAGCATTTTAAAAGACCAGCATTAAGAAGCACAAGCACTAGTGAAATCCATGCATTATTCCTAAGTAAATCCAAACTCTGTATCGATGAAATTTCTAACTGCTTAGAATGAATCTTAGTAAGAATATTATAAATGACTCCAAAAATATCAACATCCTCACCAATGTCAGTGCCTTCGATCACCATAATAAGACCAAAGCTCAGGAAGGCCTTAACATCTGCCACATCAAGATCCTTCCAATTGTGCCCATGAAGCCATGTGTCTCTTGAATCTGGGAAATTTGTGGAGACTACACTCCAACAAAGTGAAAACATATAACGTTCAAGTAGTAATTGTTCAGCTGTTTCCAACTCTTTGCCTTTCCAAAAACCGAGAATCCATGAGAATGTAGAGATCAGTTCGGTCAAGTTCAGCCCCAAGTGTTGTTGGGTCATGTTTACTGTATAGTATGAAGCAGGAGGGATGGCAACATCAACTAAATGAGGCAAGAGGTTACTAACCATAGTTGGGACCTCATTAACGGAATTAGCAAGTAGGCTTTGTGCCACCATAAATGCCCAGGATGGTATGTGATTGCCTTGTGGAATGGTGTTGAATGACTTAGACTGGACTTCCCTCATCGTGGACCTCAACCGGAGAAGCAACCAAGATGGGCACATAGATGGGTACATTACTACATGGCGCAGGATCAAGAGAATCCTTGAAACCACTAAACCCCACCAAAATAATTGTTTGACAGTAAACCCTGAAGGAGGAATATTCAATTCTCTGAGTGAATTAAATATAAAACTAGCAAGAGAAGCTTTTTCAGCATCATTTGACAGATGAAAGGCCATCAATACAATTTCCAAGTGAAAAGTACTTGGCAGACTCGAAAGGATATCACTGGACACAGGCCATTTGCAACAAATATCCCTTGCCTTCTGTATAATGAAATTAACATATCCTTCACATATCTTCTTCATCATATGTCTATCATCTGATTCCTCATGCAAAATAAGAGCATTAGCTAAGAGAGCAACACTATACTGATTGTAGACATAGATACCATCTTCTACTTTAAGCACCTGGTCAACAAGGTAGTCCTTAAGTGAACTTGATAAGACATGATGAACCAATAGGTTTTGTAGAAGGTCAAAGCAGATCCCAATTGTACACAGTACATTGGAAGAAGAATCTGACACTCGTGACTTCCCATTCCTTCCATCAGGACAGTAATGTAGCAGTGATAGTAACTGATCTATATGGTTTTTGTCAACCTTTCTACAGGCATTTTCAAATACTGAATGACACCATTCTGGAGAAAATATACAAAGTTTTAGAAAACTCAGTAACTCTGACGCTGCTTGAAAAAGTAAATCAGAATTGATTGAGACAGCAACTGCAGCTGATGACTGATCAACATCTGCTGAAACAGGAGGCCTAGCAGGTTCAGAAAAGAGGTTCCCAAATATAGCTTCCTCTTCATGAGTCACTGCAGTGTCAACCTCTGGAGCAACAACTAGTTTTATTGATCTTGAGCGTGATTTTTCAGTGATCATTGATTTGACACCTTCTGAATGTAGGAAAAATACAAGATGCAATAGGCTATCAATCCATTTCCTTGAAACTGGAAATATAATGTTCAAAAGTTGCTCAAATGAGTGTCGCTCTTGCAAAAGAACCTTCTCATCACGAATGTGGCACGAAGGGCCATCATCACCCTCAAACTCACATGAACAGTCAGATGACCTAGCATTCAGAT
Source organism: Wurfbainia villosa (assembly GCA_025175895.1). Lineage (NCBI taxonomy): Eukaryota > Viridiplantae > Streptophyta > Magnoliopsida > Zingiberales > Zingiberaceae > Wurfbainia > Wurfbainia villosa. Next base: position 97,972,709 of record CM045988.1, on the reverse strand, counting down.
TTATCTTAATGTCATGAGTTGGAGATGCCCAGCTCTTAGCATCCTTAAGAAACTTTAATAAGCAAAGAACAACTTGTGGAGAGTAAACTAAGGGAGGCCTTGGAGAAGATGACAATCTATCATATCTCCAGGCATCAGAAGCTAAAATTTCTACCACGGAAGCAATTGTACATGCTTGGATATTGCGAGATACATTACTGTCATAAAAGACAATTTTGCCAAAATGAAGAAACTCTTCAAGAATTTGCAACAGAACACTCCCATGAGTGCTCTCTTTAAAGTCCAGATTGCCATCAAGAAAATCAAACTTCAATTTAAACAAGGATGGTAGTGTGTCAGAATAGCTTGCAACAGCATGCAGCAACTTCATATCACAAGCACCGCATGGAACCTCCTTGACAAGATTCCTAAGATACTTTAGTATTCTCAGACTCAAAGACAGTCTCAAAGTAAATTTCACATCATTCTTCTGTTGATCTAAGGAAGCTGGTGGGTGAAGCAGCCTTTCACACACTGTCAGGAGGCAAGCTAAACACTTCAAGTGAACAACAATGAAGTGTTTTGCTGCAGAGATAATGCTGTCTGGAGTTTGCAGGTCAACTTTTGAAGTAAACAGGGTGGCAACAGAATCTGGTTGAACAGATTCTGAAGATAAAGAAATTAGAAGATTCTCCACTATATTTCTATCATCCAAGCAATCAAAACCTTATTCCAAAAAAGTCAAGAAATTGATGCATCAGAACGGAGTCAACTGGAATAAAACTACCAACTAAACATGAAGGCAAATACATGGTAAGCAAATACCTTGCTGATGACATGTAAGATTGTTTTTGTAGTCCACATGGCAAGGTCTGACTGGGATAACTAATATCTGCTCTATGTAGGTGTTTATAGATTCACAATGTTCAGGCACAGACTCAGTCAAAGTTCTGTCACCCAAAACTAACTCCAGCAACAATGCAAATCCATTCTGCAGGAAAAGAAAAGAATATATGAACAAAAAAAATTTAAGTGTCAGATAATAGACATGAAATATAAAACAGGAGAATGAACAAGATTCAAAACATAAACCAATTCAGTATGCTTACACAGCTTCTAGACAAATAAAAGAGCTAACAAATTCATAATAAAATAGAATTTGAGCAGACTGGATTCTCGGCATGATGCTATGGAGTGTAAATTGGACATAAAAGAAAGTTTAATGTTTGTTTCAACTTTACTTTTGCGACTTCCTTTATTTCAAATGCATATCAGGCTCAACTACTCAGGGTCAGTAACATGAATTTTATTCCTTAAGGAAAAAAGCATATCAGGCTTTTTTAATTACAAAGCCCTTTGCTTTGCCTAGCTTTCAAGAGAAAAAGTTATTTTTCATGTCTATATTTAAATATGAGGATTTAATTCCTTTTGGAATATAATGCTATCGATCCTTAACTACTGTCAGTCTGAGCACAAATTCCAATTGGCTGTGCATAGAGATTGCTATGTCCAAGATAAACCTTGACATCAGGCCTTCATAATGATACACCAAGCTTAAAAAATCAAATGACAGTATAGAAACAAAAATAAAAATAAAAATAAAGTATAATGAAACTAACACTTTTGCTCATCAAGTTTTAATTATAACCAGACTCATCAAGCAATCTCACTCCAAATATATTACCATGGATTGCACATGATATGCTGATATACATCTAATGTTTATTTTTTTTACTGAGTTAAGTGTATGTTATAAAACCAAAGAATGGAACCATTCTAACGAGATTGGTGAATCAAAACTCAAAAGGATTCCTCCATGTTGATTAATATTATCTCTCTCCAATGAAGAAGAGGCAGAGAGTGATAGATCATTCAGTTTTACCTTCTCCAACTAGTGAGAAGCAAAAGAAAAAGCACCCTAGTCAAGAAAGTGGGGAAAAAACTTGGCGCATTGGAAGGGCATAGCTCAGATTGAAGAATAGCAAAAGGGGAGATGTCTCATTCAAATAACGAAAAAATTATATAAAGCACAACGCTCATACTGTATCCATGATCATATTGTATTTTGAGGTGTACAATCAAGTTTAAGCTTTTTTACTTAAGTAGTTAATACAATGGTATAATTGTACCGTGTAACACTATAATATCCGTTAAAGATTTAATTTTCTAGCATCTGACCCATTCCCATATCAAAAACCTATGTTTCATCATTTGCCAAAGACTAGCAAGAAGCACACTATAATTTGCTCCACTAGAAGCAATAATTGTCATAGTGACATATAAAAGGAACATGTATACAAATTCTCACAAAAAAAGGAGAAACGAGTCATTCACGCAAGTTAGATATCAGAACTCAAGATGTGAATTGACGGATAGGTAAGTCCAACAATGTACTACTTTCTACATAAACTTGTCGCATTAAGTGGAAGAGCAAAAGGACATGAAAAAACAGTCAAAACCATAAATTAAAAAATCTTGGATTTCATGAGGGAGGGTGGTGCAAAGTAGCAAATAATATGCTCGCTAAAGAACCATATAAACTTATCACAAAGGCATATGAAAAGCATGTGTATAAGAAAGAATTAGAAACAAGTTACAGCACCTTCTGGAACCAATTCCTGTAGGAAAAGAATTTGAATTCCATACTAGAGAAGTCTCCCAAGAATTCCTATTCCAATACTCATGTTTGGATTCATTTCCTGTGACTGGAATCATAGTTTACATGCATATCGGCATTACAATGTATATATCTTAGTCTCTTGAGCTATCAATAATGATCTAACACAAAACTAACCAATTATGATGGGGTTTCATAAGCACTAATTTCTTCTATGATAGAATTTTAGTTCCAACCTTTCAGCTTACCATAGGAGGAATGCGATATAATATTAGGAATAAAATGATAGTAATATACAATTAAAGGTTCTAAAGCAAGATGTTGATTAGATAAGGGAAAACATCAGCACTCGAGAAGGTTAGCAGCATTGAAAACAGATGAGCAGATATGAGAAAAACAAGAGAAGCAGCAGCCAAACTAAAGCTGTCGTGGAGGTTAAATCCAGCAACAGAAGCTTTCTACTTAAGATACCAATTGCCTCATGGACTCCAACAAACAAAATGGGGAAAAAACAGTTGAAACAACACACACCTCCAAGCTTAAATCGTCGCAATCAAATTTCGAACGCTCCAGAAAAATGATGCCTAACTCCATCGACCTCGCCACGATGGCCGACGCCACTGGTCCCACCTGCTCCACTGCTCAAAATCACCGAATCCACCGTGATTTATACAACGAGAAATAGAAGAAAGATCGCACAGAAAAACGGACGCTAGCATCAGACCTGAAGCGCTGAGGAGCGCAGCGACGACGAGCCGCGAGACAGCGAGCACGGCCTCGATCTGCTCGCGCGACCAGCTCTGGAATACGAGGCGGCCGTCGCCGGAGTTCTCTATTCCGGCGTTAAGGATGGCGAGGAGGCGCTCGAGACCAGGTCTGGCGGAGCCGGAGCGGAGCCTTTGGGCGAGATCCCTCGGCGCCGCGGCGGCGGCGACGGCGACGCCGCCATCCGCAAAGATCTCAAGGAGACTTGACATCTCCGCCATGGCGATCGCTCAGTTCATGTAGGAGACGAGATCTGCAAGACAAGGAGCCAACAGGGGAAATGATCGGCGACGAGACGAGAAGCGAAAAGAGAAAGAAAGACACGAAAGAAACACACGGTGAAGGTCTTTATATTACGTCGGTTCTATATGATGGTAATTATTTCGGAATTATCTGACCCGTGGATCGAAGGAATCTTTTCCCGTCGATGAAATCGGACGGCAGGAGATGGTTCTAGTGTCCTTGGTGTTTGCTTATTCCTCAAGTCTACTTCAAATTCTTTTTTCTTTTTTTTTTTTTCTCTCGATAAAGAAAAAAAAACTAATTGGGTTTTTGTCTGTGTGCTTCAGTTTTGCTTTTGAATAATTATGCGGATAGAAAGATGCGTCGATTAACTTGAGCGACGATATTATGCTCAAATTTATTGCATGTCCTAATCTTCAATAGTTAATCCCTGTGCTCTATTTAAATTTGATAAATTATCAAATACTTTCATTGATATTCATAACAAAATAATAATAATAATTTATATTTTTTATTCTTTATTCAAATATATATTATTTTATAATTTTTTTGTTAAAATTTTTTTATTAGATTAAAATTTTACAAAAAAAAATAATAATGTAATTTAATGTAGCTAATTTATAAGCACAACAATAATTTTTTAGCTCTATAAAAAGTTCAAGTTGAATTTGAACTCCATAAAAACTTTAATAAATAAATATTAAAAAAAATAAACGCGATTAAGTTTGCATCGACTAATTTATATCGCGTCCAGTCCTTTTTTTTTTAATTATTTTTGCATATTTTTTATGTAAATTTTTGTTTAAATCTTACCTTCAACAAGTGTTTCATCTTCTTATTGATTTTTTTTAATGGACACAAGAACTCGTGGGGCAATTGGGGCAATTAATCTTGAGATCCATCTGACTCCGTATCTTTTAAATGGGATACCAAGCTCCCAGGATAAATTCAGACGTGTTAAAGTTTGAAAGGACAAGGAGTCGATTCTTGAAGGTGGTGACCAGATTATCGATGACTTTGCATTTCTGCGCTAACCACCTGGGACCTAATTTATCCCCCTCCACATGTAGGGGCAGCGGTGGGAGACCGCTAATGTGACGGTTCTATAAATTTTTTTTTAAACGGGATACTAAATAACTCCAAATGAGATTTTCATTGACAATTAAGATATCAAAAAAGCATTCACAATTTAACAATTAAATTCGACGATACAATCGTGTCGTCTCTATAAGACGGATTCAATATCAAAGACGCATTCTGTCCAATAAGATAAACTTTCGATTCGTATTCGATCCAGAATTATCTGTGTTAAATTTTTTCGAAATTCAAAATTAAACTTGTTTCAATAGAGAATCTGATCATGAGAGTTCGAACATTCGATCCGTTTAATTTCTGAAAGTGATCGATCATATCTCACGAATCTTCAGGACACTTTGCGAATGACTGAGTCGGATAGGATCAGAAGCCAAGTGGTCTCTACCGTCCATCAAAAGTAAATCAAAAAATCGCTTATAACTTTTCACAGTTTAGTCTAAACTCCGAAACTGAAGTCGAAGTTGTACACTATTTTACTATTTCACAAAAGATTGGAATCGTTAACCTAGCAGCCTCTATCGACTTGTCCCATGGTCATTATAAGAGAGGTAAATCACGGAGGATCTTTGTCCTTAATGCGATTGGCCTAAAAAGAGATTTTAGACTCTCCTTCGGAATCGATTCATGCTCATTTCGTAAGTATCATCTTGTTCAACCAACTTGTCAATTCGTTGGGACAAATACGATTTTACTATTATGATACAAAAGATTGGAGTCCGCCAACCTAACGGTCCCTACCAATCCGCTCCTGGACTATCATAAGAGAGGTAAATCACGATAAACCTTTGAGCATTTAGACTAATAACTAGTGCATCGAAGGACGACACCCTCGCATCGTATTTGCGAGGGATTGATCAATTGTCATATGATACAACATCACATGCACTAACCATTTAGTCCTTCCTAACGGGCAAATACTATTTTACTATTGTACTATATCCACGTGGCCTATTGATAAAATTTGATGCAGTTGCTTTTGAAGTTAAATAGTGATAATCATGTATACAATAACCTTATTTTTTTTTAATAATATTCTTTATTTAAGAAAATATTATTCAAATGCGCACAAAAATTATGGATGAATATTTTTTTTAAAGATTCTATTTATGGGAAACAAAAATTAAAGTAAAAAATTGTCGGTGTTACAATTACAAAATAGTAAGGGGGCGATGTGCATAAGAGACATGGTTCAGTCTTTCACGGCTCCAGCTGTTATTAATAACTTCTTCCTCCATTTAGCTCTCTCACTCCCCGTTAACTTCTTCCTCCATCTAGCTATCTCACTCCCCGTCTCCGCTCGCTCGCTCTCTCCGTGACACAGGCCAAATCGAACGCAGCGTAGAGTCCCTTGCAGTGGCGCGGAAGGTAAAGCTACGATTCTTCCTCTCTTCTCGATCTCCGTATTCCGTATTGCCTGTGAAACTCGCTACTATCCACTAATCACGCGATCTGTTGCCTTTCGCTAGCGGATTTGCTTTGCTCACCCCTGATCTCGGAAGGGCCCCCCTAATCTTAGCCTTATCGTCGCGTTTGGAGAGAAAAAAATCCCTTTTTTGTTGAGATTCATTTCGCATCCCAACAAGTTCCATTAATTTTTCTTTTCGTTTCGCTTTGACCTTTATATTCCATATTTTTGGTCAATATTTATTTGCATATTGCTTTTCGGCTTATGATTTGCACTCAATTCTTGCTCTTCACCTCTTTGCTAGGCTGATTAACTGCTCGTTGCTTGGATTTGATCACGGCAATACCCATGGCTTCGGAGCAGATAAACCCAAGAGGTATGCATTTAGGGTCCCCATATTTTATGCTCGATGGGTAGTTGGAGAAATTCGGCTTATACTCCTCTTATCTTTGTTTCTCCCATTGATTTTTTGCTTTTGTGGTTTATCCTGAAACCATTCAGTTGTTATTGGCAGATGTATGTGTTGTTGGTGTTGCACGTACACCTATGGGTGGATTTCTTGGTGTTTTGTCATCTTTATCTGCAACACAACTTGGATCTATTGCTATCAAGTGTACGAGCATATACAACTTTGTCAACCTTTTCACATTACTCTGCGTTGGACCTACTGAACTCTTTGTGCTTTCTCAGATGCTCTTGAAAGGGCAAATATAGATCCCTCAATTGTGCAAGAAGTCTTTTTCGGCAACGTCCTGAGTGCAAATCTTGGGCAAGCTCCTGCCAGGCAGGCTGCTCTGGGTGCTGGAATACCAAATACAGTTGTTTGCACTACCATAAACAAAGTTTGTGCATCTGGAATGAAGGGTATTGTTATTTAAGGTTGAGGATACAATTTTTCTGAGTTATTTGATTGAATCACATAAACTTCCTCCTGTTCCACAGCTACAATGCTTGCAGCACAGACTATCCAACTGGGTCTTAATGATGTAGTTATAGCTGGTGGCATGGAAAGCATGTCAAATGCTCCCAAGTATATCGCAGAAGCAAGGTTAGCTAAGTCACTATCAGGTTTTTGTTTCATATAGAAATTATGTTCTCCATACATCCCTTAATTATAGTGCTTAATTCTCTGGGTCATGCCTGGGTAATGCTTGACAAATAGGGATATCACCGAGTGCAAATTTTTACTGAGTTTAAACCTTTTATAGTTATATATTATTTTGACATTACACAAATGCATTATCATAGGGATAACTGCAATGATTAGATCTATGAATTAGCGTGTATTCTATGAGAACACATGTTGTAATATTTTATAAATTATTAATTTATATGAGATATATCATATATTCTTTGCTTTGGTGTTTGTGTGAGTCTCTTTTAAATGTAAAACTACGTTCTTGATTTGAATCTCACATTACACATGGAATCTACCTTTGATAATATTTACATTTATTCCATAATCCTCCTGTTCTTTTTAATTCACAGAAAAGGATCTCGATTTGGGCATGACACACTTGTTGATGGAATGCTTAAAGATGGGCTATGGGACGTCTATAATGATTTTGGCATGGGAATGTGTGCTGAATTATGTGCTGTTAATCATTCAATTTCAAGAGAAGAACAGGTGAATATACATTATGCACACTTTAATAGGAAGCTTATATCCTGCCATCCTTTTTTTCTGTGTGCTTAAAACCTAGGAAAACTAGGCTACTCTATATGTATCAAGATTTGCATGTTACTAGTCATGCAACTGAATTAGCTGTGTTCTTGAACCCTAGGAAAACTAGGCTATTCTATGTGAATACTTCAATTCGTTTTTCTGTGTGCCGTGTTTCTTTAGTTCTTATTTATAATGTATAGTAGGTTCATATATTTGAGCTTGAATTCAATTTTCAAAGGAATTTGACTTTATTTTACTCATTATATTGTTTTCAGGATGCTTATGCTATTCAGAGCAATGAGCGAGGAATTGCTGCTCGTAACTCTGGTGCATTCACATGGGAAATTGCACCAGTAAGAATTACCTCTACGTGATATATTAGGCTGGATATCTAATGTTGAAAAAGTTCACTGAAGTCCTCCAATGCTTTGCTTTGCAGGTTGAAGTTTCTGCAGGCAGAGGAAGACCATCAATGATTATCGACAAGGATGAAAGCCTTGAAAAAGTAAATTTCCTAAGCGGGCAATCTGTTGCATTGCAAACAGTTTTCGAATTTATGCTGCAGTTTTCCATTTTTCATCTACTTTATTTGAGGAGCTTCAGATAGTCTAATATCTCTATGTGGTGTTCCCTCCTGCTTACTTGCTTATTGCGGTCTGTCTAGTATCTCCATGTAGTGTTCCTTCCTGCTTACTTGCCTATTGCAGCCCCCTTCAGTTTTACTGGTGAAATGCACATGACATATAACTTTCATCTAGTCTTTATTTTGTTGGATGCTTCCAATGAAGCATCCTCTTGACACAAAAAAATTTGGATTTTCAAGAACATTAATAGCTTATTTGGCTTATGAAATGGAATAGCTATTCTTTGGGAATAATATTAGAGTAGGAATAGAATAGAAATATTTTTTTCTTAGTTTGGTTATTTATTTGGGCATCTTCTCTTCCATTTATTGTCTTGGTAGTTCAAAGCACAGCCTGTAGAACATCAAGTTATTGATAACTTCTAGCAAAATCCATATGCAATTGATTACGTCAGCATGAATAATTTGATGTTGTATTATTAAATTTCTGATTGTGGACTTCAGATCTTTTTTAAGTTACAAGCAGCATCACAAAAGCAAATATTTCTGTTGATTTGTGGTTGCTGAAGCAATTTTGCCAGTTTTGAGGTTATATATTTAATCTCTTACATCATGGGTTAAAAAAACTTGTACGCCCATATTAGAATATTTTTAGTTTCAAGAACAATTCTGGTTTAATTCTTTGAGCAGTTGAGGTGACTAATCTTCATGCATTTATTTGAAAGTATATGCCGTCGACTCCAAAAGGGAAGTTTTGGTGCAACGATAAAGTTGTTGTCATGTGACCTGATGGTCACGGGTTCAAATCGTAGAAACAACCTTTGGCAAATCCTATATCGGCAGGAACTTTATACACCGGACTGTCCCTTTTATGTGTTGTCAACTATAAGAGAGTAATCGTTTGCTTTTATTTCTTTTTGGCAAATTGTAAAACTTTTTACTTCGATGCCAGATTGGTTTTGTGCAAATTCTTCAATGCTTCTATGGGCCAGCGTTAATTGTGTTTTCCCTTTTTTTTTTTTTTTTTGCTAGTTTGATCCTGTTAAACTAACGAAGCTCAGGCCCAGTTTTAAGGAGAATGGTGGGACAGTGACTGCTGGAAATGCATCTAGTATAAGGTAGATTTTTATTGTACCATTTTGTCCTTTGCGAATATAATATCAGAGAAACAGATTGATTTGTAAGAACCATCTATTACTGTGATATTTATATAGGTATCGCCTCCTTAAATTCTGATGACTTTTACATGGCATTTTATTTTCCACAATCTATTATCCATTCTTACAGAAACATATTAATTTGTAGGAATAATCTCTTAATGAGAGATTTGTATAGCTATCATGGTCCTAATCTTGTAGACATTAACATGGCATTTTATTTTCTACAATTCATTGTCCATTCCGGCCTGTTGTTGAATAATTTCTTCGTGATGATTTGAACTAATATTAGTTCCATCTATAAGTTTTATTCAAATCCACTAGATACTAAATGCTTTATTCCCTGTCTTTACTGTACTATGGGGTAATTTGGTTGCTGAAACATTGGCAACGGGGTATTAATCTTTCCTTGGCTATATGATCATGGTGCTAACGAGCATACTGCAAGAGCTTGCTAAGTTTGCATTGCTAAAATTGATAGGTTCACTAAATTACAAGTATGTATTTAGTTTATCATTATCATTGAAATCATGTTAATTAAACTTTTCTTTGATCTTCCTCTACTCCTACATCTATCATTTTAATCGATGCGACTCTCCCTTTGAACATACATTATCTCCACTTATCTTCTGTCATTCTATCTCATATTGAAATTACACCTAATTGCTCTCAAGTATTAATATTTCGTTTTTCTTTTATCCTTTCTAGTAATGCCACACATATATATCTTTCATGTGAGTGTCACTATAAGACACGCTTGATCTAACTCATTTTATTTGAGTCGGGAACTCTTGTGCATATTATTTTCAATCTAAATTTGTAAAATATATTTGTTGCAGTGATGGTGCTGCTGCTTTGGTGCTGGTGAGTGGACAGAAGGCTCTAGAATTAGGATTGCAAGTGATTGCGAAGATCAGAGGTTATGGAGACTCAGCGCAGGTATTAACAAACAAGAAACTTCATTTCTTCACTTAAACAAGACTATTCTCCTTTAAGTCATGTTCTGCGTGCTTTATACAGACTTGTAGATCCTTTTATAGTATATTCTTTTACTTACCAAGTTTTCATATGATAAATGAATGATATTGTATTCATTATTTAGGCCCCCGAATTATTCACAATAGCACCAGCACTTGCAATTCCGAAAGCTATTTTAAGTGCAGGCTTGGATGCTTCTCAAGTTGATTACTATGAAATAAATGAAGCTTTCTCAGTGAGTTTTAGTTTTTTAAATTGCTGATGTAACTGGACCTCTTTCATTGTCCAATTATATCTGGGCTCAAAATTTTGTCCTTCCGCAGGTTGTTGCCCTGGCAAACCAAAAGCTTCTTTCACTTCCGTCTGTAAGATTTATTCTCTCTCTTTTCATATGTTTATTTTTTGTTGAATCATATGTGGTAGCAATCTACAGCTATGTAACCAACTATGGCACATTTCAACTAACAGATCTTTCCATCTGCTGCCTTGGCAGGAGAAAGTTAATGTGCACGGCGGAGCTGTATCCTTGGGGCATCCTCTAGGCTGCAGTGGAGCCCGTATACTGGTTACCTTACTAGGGGTATGCTTTTGCAGCCTGCTCTTTTTTGTATTCCAGTTGAAATATCAGATTAGGATGTTAGAATTTCGCATTATTATCTTCAAGATGTGTTTATCCTAACTATTTGGGGTCGACCACATAAATCTTATTCCACTATTGAGCTTTAATGCAAGGCTATAACACTAGTAATATTCAACTTAATTAAATAATGATCACATGTTCATCGGAGGGATTCACATGTAGTAGAGGACTGGTGTTGTCGGTTCCATGTAGTGTGAAAACTCCATGTTCTTGTTGTAACCATGAGTACACTCTCTGTTGTCTCGTGTATTTGGTGTGGACTTAATAAAATTATTGAGCATCGCTACCACACAACACAAATCATTTAAAAAAAAAAATATCGGAGCTACACCTAATTATTTAACTCTGCGTATCTATCTTAACATTACATAAATGATTTTTACATGCATGCGTTCATATTTCGCTTGTTTTAAATTGTGTAGCATGAACTTATTGATAACTTAATGGTACTAAAAGGGAGAAGATTGAGCTTTCAAATGATTATTGTTTTTCCATCAGCTTATGCCCATATATATTTAGTATTGAGAAGTGTGGATGTGGCGTTTAAACAGCTTATCTTTCTTTGCAGGTTCTGAGACACAGAAATGGCAAAGTTGGAGTTGCTGGTGTTTGCAATGGTGGAGGAGGGGCTTCTGCCCTAGTCTTAGAGCTCGTGTAAGCATTTTTAATTTCGGTAAGATTCAGCTTCTCTCAACTACATCTCCAGAGGCATAGGTTGGAGCTTAAAATTGGTCCTAATCCTTCAGCTAGTAATAGAAGAATTCATCTGAAAAGTAGAAATTTCACTTACTATGTACTACCTTTTGTCATTATTAGTGGTCGAGGAAGGGAGGCTGTCTAACCAACCGTACGATAAGACAATAATAAAATATGCCTCAAAAGGACCTATCAAAAGTAGGTATTCAACATTCCCATCTAATAATAGGTCAACTAAACCTTCATATTAAATGAATTCACTTTTGCCCAATTGAGTCGATCCTCAAGTTGGCCAAGTGAGTCCTTTAGTGGTTGTAGTTGCAATTGTCTGAGGGAGCGCACACAGGACCAAAGAGCCCGTGTGGTAGAGGAAGGGAAGGGCACCTGTGCATAGGGTTATAAACGAGCTAAGCTAAGCCAAGCTTTACAATGTTCAAGCTTCTTTGATAAGATAACCGAGTCGAGCCAAGCCAAGTCTAAAATTAACCAAACTATTGAAAAATCTATTCAAGTTTGGTTTGATTTCTTTTTTTTTGGAGATTGAGCTTGTCTTGAGCTTGAATTGAACTTGATTTATTTAATGAGTATCAAGCTCGATTCAAGCTTGAATCAATCTTGTTTAAGTTTGGTTTATTTAAACGTTATCAAGTTCTTAAGTCAAGTGTGTTTGTTTATTTAAATTTTTAATATTTTAATCCTTATTTATAAATTAGTATAAATAAGCATATAAATAATTTTTAAATGAGTTTGTTCACAAGCACTGTTCACGAATATTAACAAGCCGAACACATATGTATTCAAGTTTGTTTATTTAATTTATTAAGTTGTTTAAGCTTGTTTATTAATTGATTTTGATTCATATTGAATGAATGTAAATGAGCTCTTATCGAGTCGAACACTAAGCTTGTTCATGAACACTTGATTCATTTATAGCACTTGTGCAACCTAACTGAGCATATCTCTAAATCGGTTCAATGAATAAAAACAATCATTAAATGGCTTTGCATGCGAACTGTTTTGAAAATCATAGTACCCCACTTTAGGAGACCAACAAAACAGTGGTTTTGGTTGCTACATTTCACTCTGGAATCGGAGATTCTCTGTTGGCTACTAGAAGAAAATGTCTTCTTATTAGCAAATAAATACTCACAATGAAGATTATGGAGTTGTGCAATTGTTTCAGAAAACAGAAACACAAATAGAGAGTTGGATCAAAGTAAGGTCTAAAATCTCATTCCAAATCTGGTTTTGGTCCCCGACTGGAAAAAAAAACTTGTGTGCCAACACTTCGCCTGTTCTGACACAGGTGTCTGGAACTAATTAGGATGAAGAAATAGAGGAAACATGTCCTTCTTCACTAGTGTTGGAGAAAGTTTTGCATGAATCTGGTGAAGCCTCTACATCTCTTATGACCTTGCTGATGATGGAAACCCAGTGGAATTGTCTGCATCTCATCACAGCCAATTGACACAAGAAATAGTTCGCATCCGTATGCTTCTCCTCAAATGGGGTTTCAGGTGAGTCTCAAATAGAGGGAGGATCCAGGGAACCCAAGCAAGAACAAAGAAGAGTGTAGTGTCTAGGTTGCATATCAAAAGGAAGAAGTCTCACACCCACTATCTTTGTCTTGGTGTGAAAGGAAAATGGTAAATCTTGGCTGTTTATTTTATTTTATTTTTATTGGCACCAGGGTATTCAAATTTTCGATCTGACTAATCCCTAAGAGTGATCGATCCTACCCCACGGATCTTCGGAACGCCTCATTAACAGCTGAGCCAAGTAAGGTTGGAGTTCGCATGACCTCCACCGGCCACCAAGGGTAAATTAGGAAAGCGCTCGCAGCTTTCTCACGGTTCAGTCCATACTCTACAGTCAAGCCATCCCTGAACGATGGTCCAACGTCGAAGTCGTACTCCTTCCACCGAGTAAACTCCTGGGCTCCAAGATTGTCCGAATAGATTTTTTTTAAATTCGCCGCCGAACGATATCGCAGCAGAGGAGCGAACTGTGTTCTCCTGTGGAATGTCTCTCCGTTTTTGCCATTGCATCGTATCCTTATGGGCAAATCTTGGTTGTTTAGGTCATACGGCACGGGACTTTAATCCATGAGACAAAGGCTTGATTCCTTTTTTTTTCCCTTTTTTTGCCTATGAATTAAATCTTATCCATTGTTACAATCAAAGTCTTAACTTTCTTAAATCTTAGCACCTTACTTTTAGGTGAACTTGTTGCAATTGCTAGTGGTTTTGACCATGGATTCCATGCTCTGTGATTTCTAAATTTGTTCCTTTTATTTGCAGGCCTCATGGAGGAATGAAGCGATCTCTGTTATGAGTTGAGCCCTAGTCGATCTCCAAGGCCTCTGCCCAAGGACAAATATTTTACTTAAGAATCTTTGAAGTCTCAGAAAAAAAAGACAATGTTCCTCAAAAGAACTGGAAAACTAGTTTGCCAGAACATGCTGTCGAAGTCTTAAATAACTGGATGAACTATTCTCATCATAGTTTCCCTGATTTTACAAATAAACAAACATGCCTTAGGTATCAAAACTTTGAACTCCTTTTTCTCTACCCATTTGTGCAATCTAATCCGCAGCCAGATCATGTAAAAGAACTGTAATTGCACCCCGAGTTTGGTTATTTTGGTGCTCATGAACTTCATGCCATAGATTTGTTGTAGTAGTAGCTGCATATTTATCAGTTTCTATGAGTTTGTTTTTTCTTCTTCTTTTTTAATTTTATTTTTTATTTTCAGTGATTTTTTTCACTGAAAATAATATTTTAGATTTTTTATTTTTATTTTGGCAAATAAAATGCAGTAAAATTATTCTGATACTTTCAACACACCTTTGAACTTGGCTTTTTCTCTTTTTGTTTTTCTAAATTGACCATCAGCGACAATTTAACTCTCCTACCTAATGTTCATTGTCTTTGACAGTGTTGTCCCATGAGGAAGGATTAATATAGCGTATAGAAAATTATATAAATGAATGATCGGTCAATTCTCGTAGTGCGAGTTACGTCTCTTTATCATTGATCATCATTACCCTACGGTCAGGTCCAGCGATTTACTCTCCTTGTGATGGCGGCAGTTAGTAGGGTTTGTACAAATTATCTTTGATAGTGCTTTCAGAATGGTTCATTGATTAAAGCAGCATAGATGCTATTACAAACGAAGAAGTCAAATTTCGGTATAGAATTTAAAATTATTATTCAGGAGTCCTTGTTATTTCTAGCTAACGAATCAAGAGGTATAATTTTTTTTTTATCATCATCAAGAGATTGACGATAAAAGATATTGAGGATGGACGTAATCATCTTTTATTGTTATAAATTGTCTTTGATGATTATATATATTCTTTAAATGAACAGTAATATTCAATTAGAAGTTTGTATTGGTTTATTATTGTATAATGGCACAGTTTGTATGTGATCACAGTCTATAAAGTGGGATTACAGGAAAATTTTCAAAGTGCAAGACATGAAAGATAAAAAAATGCAATTGCAATACAATGATTTTCATCTAATGAAGTAATCAAGGAAACTGTGCTTTTAAAGAAAAAAAATATTCGCCTCTAAAATCAGACAACAAAGATAAAGATGGTCCCTTATGCCATTAAGTTTCTAATCCATCTCTAACATCTAGAATGAACTTGTGTGTCTAATCCTCGGGCTACGGTACA
Organism: Wurfbainia villosa; assembly: GCA_025175895.1. Lineage (NCBI taxonomy): Eukaryota > Viridiplantae > Streptophyta > Magnoliopsida > Zingiberales > Zingiberaceae > Wurfbainia > Wurfbainia villosa. Next base: position 97,957,203 of record CM045988.1, on the reverse strand, counting down.
GTGGTAAGTAGTAAGATATTTATATAGATTTTCAGCAATTTCTAAGTTGATTCCTAATTACAATATATTTATAATTTTTTTTTCAGATGGAGATCGATCTTGAGTCTGCTAAGGTAATCTATGTTAGTATCCATCTAATTTATCTCCTTCTTCGATAGAAATAACTGAGGAGAGCTACTGACGTGATGATTCTATATTTTTGAATGAGCTTGTGTCAAAGTTATGAATAGTATGAGACAATCAAGATATCAAATAAATGAATCCCAGCACAATTAATGTCATGTAAATCATCATACTTATTTTTTTTTAAAATGATCCAAGTATCTAAAATTTACCATATTAATTTCGAAGGTGGATAATTTTTTTTTTTTGACATCAAATATTTAAATATTCAATCGATTCCACTTTATAAAAATTGTCTATCACCCATCAATCAAAGTAAAAGAGAATCTTCCCTTTTTGATTTATCCATTGTGTAAATCTAAAAGTTGATTATTTAGCTCCCATGGGCACGGTGTATCAATAAAAATAGTGTGGCATTCCACATGCAGATTGAAGGTTTATTTTTTCGGACGAAGTACGTCTTCGATGTCAGACCTACCTTATACAGTCGATGCGTCCGCATTGCTAAGCTTTGCAGTTAAGCCACAAGTACTTAATTTACTATGATGGTAGATTGAGATATCAATTAGGAATTACTTAAGACTTCGTTAAAAATCCATAGAGTCAGACTGATTATCTTTAGAATTAATCGGACCGAACAACTAATATCAATAAAAATTATTTATACTTAGATATTAGATTCACTCTTTTAGAAGAATCGATCTCCTAAATAAACTAATAAGTATTTTTTATTAGTGCACTCGATGATTGCATGTAAGTCGTCATTATTTTTTTTAGTTGGCATTAGATTTTTAGGCCTTTTGACTCGATTAATTCTGGAGTGATTGATTCGATCCTACGAAAGTTTCCCATCGATTGTCAGAGTAAATTAGAACGCACTCACAGCGGATGATCCAACAACTCAACTTTCTTAGACTCAACACTCTAGTTGGAGGAAATTCCTACAAATGTGTCGCAGCTGAGACTCAAATCTTAAATGTTTGAGAAACTACATAAACGCCCTGCCACTGCACTGTAGCCCCAGAGGCAAATCGTTTACGTAAAAGAGTGATAATATTCACTCCTAATGCCCTTTCAAATAGGCTATACAGTGCATAAAAAATAAATAAATTATGATATCTAACGATCTTCTAAGTGAAAGAATCTGATATCCTTAGGTGTTAGTATAAGTCATCATCATTATCGATATTTATAAGGAGGTGTTAGTATCAGATATTTGGGAACGATAACACAATTTACAAAAGGAAAATATGAATCGACCTGTGTTAGTGTCAGTCCTCACTACCTAAATCTGTTTGCAGCAAAGATTCACAATGCTATATGTCTATATTCAACATTTTCAAATAAGTTTTAGATCATCTAACATTAATTATGCCAACACTTGAATATATATACACACACAAAAACAAAATCTCATTTTCTCAAAATAGAACATGAATAGTAATTTCTTCAATTGGGAAAATCCCTTACAATCTGGTACACCATAACAATGACACTAATTCATTCCTCAACACAATATGTTACAATCTTTAGGCCACAGCAATCTACCACCTTATATACTTCGACTAAAACATGGCCACAGTTTGAAATTGTTCTATGAAGGGAAAAAAAAAACTACATTGTAATGTGCAACTACACAATTGCGATCTGCTCTCCTTTGCTTCCTTCAGCTATTTTATCGAACGAGATTTATGTCAGTAAATTGATTGCAGTTTGGATCTCCACTGCATCAGCAAATCCAACTATAACTTTGCTTAGTTCATGTGGTATTATCATTAGCTGAATGCCTGAATAGCTGCTTATTCTCCAGTTACCAGGAAGAATGGTAGCCATAATCTCAAACAGAAATCTGAATTTAGTAAAGGCGAGATAGATATCATCTACGAGGAAAAGGAGGGATCAGGATCATCCATGAGATCTGGTATCGGCTGTAAATGAAATCCTACTTGTTCTGTGAAGTCCCAAGAACACCTTCAAAGGACAACATCCAAGTAGTCGCATCCAGTGATACTTTTGCATCAAAGGGAACTAAAAATGACCTCAAATTCAGCAGCTGAATCATCGATGCTGTCTGGAGGCTGGAATAAGATGGAGTTCTAAAACTCTAGTAACAGCAACTTCGAGAATTATGAGCTTCTAAGTCAGGGTTATAGAATCTGGTCCCCAGTAAGTAGCTCTATTTCGAATTGACAGAACATCTCCTTAAGGCGAAGGGAAGCATCGGATGTCAGGCTCTTAGTGATCTTCTTTTTCTGTTTGGTGCCTTTGAGCAAACTAATTCCTAGAGCTACCTGGACATAGCATGCTTTTGGTACAGAAGACACATCTTGGATCTGGTATTTTAGAAGCAGCTGCAAAAGAAGGAAACATGAACTTGAATGGAATTGAGTAGTGTTTACTAGAATTTGCAACTAAATGGGCCAGTTCATGGAATTGAATTATACAGATTCTAATTACAGCATGAATTAGCAAACCCTGTATGTAGGACCCAATGGACAAAAATGTTCGTAAACGCGATTGAAGATTGATGCTCAGCTCAATAAGAACTTGTATATTTGTTCAATTATATAGATATATGAATGTTTCATGAACAAAAAAATTGTTAACACACATGTATACTTACAATACTATTTGTATCAACTATATTCAGTATTTTATACATTTTAGAGTTTTAAATTATTCAAGGACAGTGATGTTGCTAGTTGCGCTGATAAAAGCTTGAGTTCAGCTAGAGAGCTCAATAAGCTTTCTAACAAGTTTGAACAAGCTCATCAATATAAATAATCGAGCTCGAACACTATCAAAGCATCAAGTTCAGTTCAGCTTGGCTGATTCACAGCCTTACCTCTAGGACTAATAAACCATTAGAACAATCAAAAAGCAAAAAGATTTGAGCACCAAATTTCAAAAGTACAGGGATTTTGTGATTATGCAGTAATCAGAAAGGGCCTTGGTCCATAAGATATCACAGAGCTTACGGAATATTGTTTAGTATCAAGGATGTCTACGAAACTTGGAAAAAAGCTACTCTTTGATCAGCAAATGCAATATCAGATATTTTCTAAAGATGCAAACAGGATGAAAGTGGCAGAATTCGTAAAGGTCCATACACTTAAATAGCCACAGAATTGATGCTCTTGGGGTTGAAGGGATACAGACTCTTCAATAATCCATCCGCTTCCATCAGACAAGGGATACTTTTTCTGAGTGCCGGTAACTTCACCAGTGAAACATGATAAATTCTTGTCAACTTTGTAACTAACTCGCCTCTGATACACATCAGGTTTAACTGATTGCCATGGCGTAGACAAGTAGTCAATGCAACCAACTTTTTGCATAATCTTAGGCTCCAATGGACCTCCAAATAGATCCACCACAGAGCTTGCCTGATAAAACATTGAGCATCACAATCTTTACTGATACTTTTCTCATAAAATTCACGAATTTCTTTAACATTGTACAATCTGAGTTGAGAAAAGGACTCACAGCCAGTGGAAGGCCATCGGAGAATACCTCGATCATCTTCACATCCTCTGATCCCAGGAATGAACCAGTTTCTTCTTTTGCTTCAGATTCTTTTTGGGCAAGTTGCATTTTCTGTTCGGGACTCAAAGATCTTGCTTTCCACAATGCCATGATAGTCCTGTTTGCCATTAGATTAAAAGTTCAAGATAAGAAATTATGTCTAAAAAATAACTAACAGCAAAGTTGCAGTTGCTTGATTTTGCATTAAGAAACTTCCACAAAAAGTGGTATTTCTCAAATCAAGTAGATATCAATTGCAATAACGTCAACACTAATACCAAGTTGATATTCTATAATTCAATTAACTGTTATAGGTTGCATTAGCAGTGTCATCCAAGTTATGTTGAAAACAAGTATTATCCAACTATAACTTTTACCTGCTGGCTATATTGAATGAGACAAATGATTGAAAATGGAATTTTAGTCTCCCATCATGGTCAACTTCTTTTGCTCCATGCTTGGCATCCATGCCTCTGCCTTCTCTTAGAATAATAATTAAAGAAGGGCTACCTACAGTAGCCAGAGATGGTGGAGCAACTTGGATGTCGTCAATGTCATCCCAGAGAATAAAAAACTTGGTTTTGTGTCCAAATATGTTTGCATAAAACCCAACAACTCTTGCAGAAAGAAAGAGACGACCCTGCAGAACTGTGCATTTAGCTACTCAAGCAGGTTAATTAACATGTAAAACAGAATCATAATGGAAATACAGCTTGAGAACAATGCAGTTGTACAGGAATATATTGAGACAGAATAACCTCTTACAATTTATTTCCAAATTCGTTGCCTTTAAAGTAAGCATTAAGTACCTGCAAAAGCATTTTCCGCTTCAAATGGCAAGAAAAATCATTAATGAGAAATTCTTCTTGGGGAAGACCAAAAAGCTTCTGAAATGAAGAATTTGTTTGAGGGGACCGCAGATTTATCTACAAATACAATCATCTAAAATTTAAGCCAGAAGTAATAAAAAATAAAAAAGTATCGTGAAATTGAATGTTGGTTTACCTTCTTCCCAACCTCCTTCTCCATTTTAGTTAGGTACTGTCTAACAACTTCATTGCTTTTTGAATTGTTCAAGAAAATCCTCAAATGCAACTTGGACTGGCATGCTTGAGCATGTTTTCCTTGAAGAGGCATCCAGACATCAGCTAGTTTTGACAAGTTAGATTTCACAAAGTTGACTTCAGCATAGCCCAGGGAGACAGCATCTTCTGAAGGCCCATCAAAATCATAAACTACAACCTCCATTCTCGATGGAGGATCATCCATGGGATCAAATTCAAATATCTCTGCAATTTCAACCAAATAAGAAACTAAGTAGTAATGCACTATGTCAAGTTTAAAAAACAAAGAAAATCCTGGAGTGCGCAAAAGGAAGTGGCACTTATGCAATTACCATTCCATACAGGATTTGTTGTTTGAAACTTGATAGAGCTTGTCTTCGTCTTTCCATTGCATTTAAAAACGACATAGGAATCAGATGATCCAAATGAATATGCAGCTGCTATGTTGCTTGCTTCAATCAATGCAACAGTCAGCAACCAACCATCTCCTTGTGATTTAACGCTACAATCATTCCCTGTGCACATAAAAACAGTTTAATCAAGGGAAATTTTTGAGTAAAATGTATGTGGTGGGATGAAGGTCTCACTGTTATGTTCTCTGGCACGCAAGAAGCGTCCAATTACTTTTAGAACATATTGCCCTTGAACCATTAAAACTGCTGACACCAAAAATTCTGTAAGAGAATCAGGCAAATCAAGGCCAACAAGCTCAAGCCCATGAACCGTGCTCGGGTTGGCTATTAGGATGTGAGCAAACACATAAATGCATACAAAAAGAGAGAGGAGAACAGCAAAATTTTGCAGGAAGTGAACAGCCAAACCCAATTCCGTTTCTTTCTTTGTCTCGGGCACTGTTAAGTTTTCCTCTATTTTAGAAGAAGAATCTTCCAGGGAAAGTGGTTTAACATGTTTGGAAAGAATATCAGCAAACTGAGAATAGCCCTCTATCAGACCTTGCTTTGCACCACTTTCAATCATGCCTTTCATCATAGTACTTTGAAGAAAGTTTATGCGCCATGATATCAGCAAATTTGATGACTGGTTTGAAGATGGCAACTGAGGTCCTGGCATTATACAATAAAGGATCTCTGTCTTGAAATAACTACCATAAGGAACATCAGGAATGCTTACACTTGCCAGAATAGCAAACTGTTTTCCATCTGCTTTCAAATATGTCTGCTCTTCTGTAGCTCTTACAGACTTAATCAGTTTACTTGCAGCTTTTGTATAAGATATCACTCTCCTCAAACTACTTTCATCATTGATGAGCCTCCAGGATTCCTTTTTCAGATCTGTAGTTCCCTGAACTTCTGCAACAGAATCCCCAAATTTTGAATCTGGTGAAAATAAGAGGTTGTTCAAATCACCTGGTGCAACATCGCAAGATCGATCTAACAATACTCCACCAGGTAATTTTCCAGGCATAGCAGTACCATTATCCTTTGTAGCCATAGTTTCCAACAGAGAACTGAAATTATTTTCACATGGTTCATTAGAAGATGGGTCGGCACATATCTCTGTTTCCACAGGTGCACTTTGGGATTGTTCTGAGGAACCGAGGTCTTTTCTATCAGCTAACACCATGGAATCTGTATTTCTCCCAAGAAAAAATTGAGACAATACTTCAACAAAAGAGCCTGAACTCAACTTATCTTCCTTGGTAATTGTAGTATTGTCAAGACCCAGAGATGGAGAAGAAGGAGAAGAAGGCTCTTTTTTTTCACTAGGAGTGCAGAAAGGAACCTCCTTAATTAGTTCAAATGACTCCGAGCTTGATGCAACATTGGCAAAAGAAGATACCTGTTCGGTAATAGAAGATGCATCCAAGATATTGTTCCTAGGGGACAAAGATATAGCAAGACAAATTTCCCCTACGCATAGTAGAAACTAAATGGTTAGTCTCACTAATAAATAAAATAAATAGCCATTAATGAGTAAACTAAAATGTAAAACTCTCAAGCTATAAAGACATTAATGCTCATGGTAAGCAAACTTTTTTGTGTTTGATTATGCATTTTAAGATGAGCTAAAAGATTTCTTTCTGGTGTTTGTTCACTAATCAAAATGTGAAGATATATGGACCAAGCACACCTAATGTACTAAACTTAGGTTCATCCAATTTTAATACAACATGCATATATTAGATAATTTCTGTTGCCATACAATAGTTTAAAGTTGCATATTATATATTTAACACTTATTATTTTATCTGTGTTTATCTATTTAATTATATATATTTTCATCTTTAGTTTTGGGCCAAGGCCAAGCATGTAATTAAGATGGATCAACTATGATCATGTTGTTTTATCCATGATCATCTGTGATATATATATTTTCTATTATATCAATAATTTTAATTTGTGGAATTAAATATATGGTTCGTTGGTATACTCTTAATATAATTACAATTATATTTTACCAAACCATTATTAACTATTACTTTGATTTACTTGTTTTTGAAGTTGCAAGTAACCCAAGTTGAATCAAAAAGTTGAAGGTATAAGGGGCAGAGAAAGATAAAGAAATCTCTACTTGATGCAATTAAAATAGATTTTATGAGATATGAATATTAATAGTGCTATATCCTAATATGGAGTTTAACAGTATGACATGACACACTTAGCCATCAAAAATAATTAGGCAGCACAACTTGATGATATCATAGCAACAAGTCTACCACCCGAGTACCAACTCGGCTAAGCCCATGGGGGAAATTTGATGATATCATAGAAACTTAGAGATTAAGTAGAGTAAAAGAATCAAATGACCAAATTGGTTTGGTTTTCAATTTGAAATTTCTGACGAGGAATGGTGATTTTTTGACAGAAGAAAGGCACTACCTATTTTCACGTCTATTGTATCTATCAAACACCAAAGAATGAAACAATATCATAGTTGCTGAAACAACGCAAAGCTCTCTTTTTATATTCCTGGTTCTCTAGGTTCTGAAATGAGACTATAAATAAGAGAAACAAGATGGAAAATTGAATTCATACCTGTTTTTTTGGTCTTTGATTTCTTGTTCTTGGATTGAAGCTGGTACCAATCTGTCCGCAACGATAGATTTTCAGCATCCAAAACTTTCAACAATGACACCTTCACCTTCCCCAGGACATCATTGTTAAAGTACTTATCCTCATTGAGCACAGTTATGATAAGCTCTTCACTGAGTTCTCCAACCATGAAGTCGAACTTTTCATCCCAAACAGGGTTCAAATTCTTCTTGACTACCTTTGTTTTTGACCTATGGTTGCCAAGCTGCAATCTAACGTAAGGATCACATGTGCCACTCAGATTCATCACAGGAAGGTTACGGGCTTCAATGACATGAACCCAAAGCTTCATTTCCAATAAACTGTATTCTAAACTTTAAGGACAAGAAGAACAACAAAAACACCAGGAAGCAGATTAGGGATGCGCACAAAAAAAAACAAAGAATGAAAACTACTATCGATAAATCGAATTGCCAGTTAACCATAAAAAAGTGGAAATTTTAATAAGCATAGCATCCAAATTAACTTACATATTTCCTTTGGGCAATTTATCCAAGATTCTGAGCTCCGAGCATGATATTGAATCTAGCATTTAGATAATGAAAAGCTTCGGAGAGATTTCTCATGTGGGTAATACGATGGAATAGAGAGAAAAATCTTGTCGGATTTGCATTCCATTTTCCCCCTTCAAAGAAAAGAGGAAAAATTGCAATAAAACAATTCGGGCTCACTGATCTTCCGTAATCCTTAGAGCAACCAAAAAAAAAAAAAAGAGAGGTGAAAATATGATTTTGGAGCATAGAATAGAAATTAACTATTTGACGATCAAAATGTTCAAAAACTTTGAGCCTAACTTGCTTCGCCGCGTCCGATGCAGCCGGAAGAAACTTAACTACTTTAGGAGCGGAGAAAATGCTAAGTCACAGAACGCGAACTATTCCTGAGAAGTGAGGAGGAAAAATGCCATCGGGAATCACGGAAACAACGTGGCTCCTCGCGAAACCCGAATTGTTCGGAACCATCGAAATCTGTCAAAATAACCGTCCTGAGTCGAAACACCCACGTGGAGGTCGCGGAGACCGATGCAAAGACCGACATGGGAACATCTGAAGCAAATCAGAGGGGAGGAAGAACGAACCCTAATCCGATACATCGCGGGCCGCCATGACCGCGAAGGATTTGCTCGACAGCATTTTGAATTCGATCGGAGAAGGAACCGAATCATGCGGCAATCGAGATATGCCACGTCAGCAGGCGGGTATTTTAAGTGTGATTATCAAAATTGCCCAATCTTTTGTAAAATGTTTCATTAATAATATAAAATATTTCTCTTTAAGACCATTAAATCTAGTTTAATTTTATAAATTATCGGCACAACTAATGATGAGAACGATCATCTTATGAAATTTTTTATCAATCATTAAAATAAATTAAAATTTATTCACAACGAACTGACGATCTAATTTTCTAAAAACAACACTCTATATGTCATGTAATTCGAATCAAAGATTCTTGATAAACTAAATGAATATTTTGTCATCGCATATTAAAATCAATAAAAATTTTTTAAAGATTGTTAAAATTTTAAAGCATATTTGCAATTATACCCGTATTGTTTAGTTGTTTATATTTTAATACTTTTTAAAATTTCATGGGAAATGAATCCCACCTAAATATTCGTATTTTCTACATCCATATCATCAAATAAATATTTCATTCTTTAAATATTCCATATTTCACAATGAAATATCTATTTTTCAAATAATAATTTTTTTAAAAAAAAACTGTAGCATGCAAGTGGAGCCTAGACCCACCCACATTTGCAGCTCTTTTTTTTTTTTATTTAAAAATAAAAATAAAAAACACCGAACATTCTAATAACTTCATTTATAACTCTTCCCATGGAGAATATTTGAAGTTTGAAGATATTTGAAGAAATATTCTCCATTGTGGATGCCCTAAGATAGGCAGTCTCCCATCTAATTCACCTATTGAATAAAATCAACTTACATACACTCATCTTGTAAATTATAAGAAATTCAATGCATTTATGCATTTGAAATTTGTATTCAAGCATTTTATCAGAACATTTTACAACTTTCTCGATCTCACTTTTGCTAAACTCGCCTTGCACTTGATTTTCTGAACATCCCTGAGAAGCGAATACAATTTTAGTAGCAGCTACAACATGCATATGCCATAGTCCGATCGACCTTCATCCTCGCCTCACTTGGACGCCGATTCGCACCGTCAAAATTCGACGAGCAAGAGAGGGAGATACAGCAACAATGGATTGCATTTAGTCACTCTTTGTGCCGGCGGAAGAGTTGAACATGGGAAGTGCTGACAAAGGAGGGCGCAATAGAAGATACAATGCTGGTCCGACTAATGGAATCAGCGCAATTGGCAAAAGCCAGGAGCCTTTGTTCATCCTGCAACCGAGAGAGTGTTCAATCAGTCAAATGAAATTTTCTCCTTTCGTGTGACATTCATTTTATAGATCTCTTAACACGATCGATCGTCAAACGCTTTTCCAAACAGAAGAGAGTATTCTTCCTCTCATGTAACACTCATTTTATAGTAAGATAGGAACATTCATTTTATAAAACTAGTGACATGAATGCGAAACACTTTTGAGAATCGAGAGCTCACCATCCCCTAGCAGTCATGTCATTATACACCCAAAATGGCGCGAAGGCCGTGCATAATAAGAAGTCGATGACTGTGACATGAATCTGCAGCAAAGATTTAACATAAATGCATAAATTTCTGAATTGTTTTTCAAAAAGGTGGTAAGAAACTTCAGTTATAAATGATTCATTTTGAGGAAAAGAAGGATGGTAGTAGTTCATTGAGTTTGTGCTGAGACTTACAAGCTTGCTTTCTCTGCAGTATTGGTAGAACTCCATCCACACTGCTCCATCAGTTAAACCGGCATATACAATTAGGCCCAAACCTGCAGCAATTGTAATCTGATGTGCCAGTGTTATTATTCGAAATAGTTTTACAAGGCAACCACTAAAGGCATGAATTTCTCATTGTAAAGTGTTTCACAGAGTAAAATACCTCATGGGGGTGTGTTCGAAGGCTGTAAAATACTAAAAGGCTTGTAGAAAAGTGAGATTGATTTTGGTATTAGAAGTGGCCGGTTATTTATTTATTTTTTAGAATTTAGGTGTCCAGACTTCGCCTTACTAATCTAAAGGCTTACCGAGTAAATTCAAAGCACAACTTATGTACGCTTAGAAGTTGACCTCCAAGATATTCGTCCCATTTGAGATTCGAAGTTTGATCCTCTTATTGCTCTTTTGAGTGTATTATTACTGTACCACACCTGTGGGGGCCACCGTTCTCTACTGTTGTTGAGAGGTCTAGGGGAATTGAAAGGTTTCTTGTACACAGCAAAGCTCACTTTTGTTAAATTTTTTCATTGTACTTTTACTCAAATACTTTATATATAAACTTGGATCTTATTCATCGATGTCGATTTACATTGAATCATTTTTTTTCTGCCTTTTCTAGGTTTATGTTGTTCAAAGGTTCATCACTTGGACAGTAATCGATCCAAGTAATAGAGATTATCATGCATTTTAGAGGCATTTGAATTTAGAGCAATAAGTACATAGTTTGAAGTAGAGATTTCTAGCAAGTGATGCTAGAGCGAACTCCATTTGATATCAAGGAACTTATGACGATAACCTATCTTCTTTTTGATTTATCTAGGCCTACGAAACCTTGTCAACTTAAATCAGGAGGTTAAATAGACTTTCTTATATGTGTTGATAAAAGAAGTGAGAAAGGAATCATGAAAGATAATGAATATTTAGTTATTTAAAATAAAAGAATTGAGAAATTGAACTATGTATGAAATTGAGCTATTTGTTCCTTACCACGGCAGTGATCTTTGAGTCCAGAAAGTTTAGAGGCCAATTAGTGAGCTCCTCTTCTTCAACAGCTGGTGGCGGAGGCTTCCAAAGAACGAAATAAGGAATTAGAGCATATGCACCAACAAAGAATGAAGCAACTAAGAACGGCCAGACGGGAACTTTGCTTCTTGAACTGCATGACCAGATGAAGAAGATCAGAACAATCTCAAATGAGAAAAATAGCATAAGAATGTGAGGTTGTTTTCATTTTGGATGGTTGTTAAATATGGCAATTTCTTGATCTCATACTTCAGTCCAAACTTGCCAATGAGAAAAATCTACAAAACAGGGTTGTAAGCAAACTGATCGTATTAAAATTTGTTGATTAAAAAAATAATAATTCGTCACCAACCTAGCTCAATGCTAACTGAACTGGATTTTTTTTAAGCTTATTCATTAAAATGCTTAAAACTCAATCTTTATTGAAGTTGAGCTTTTTTTTGAGCTCGACTGGATATAATATTATCCTTTATAATTTAGTTTAAATTTTATACAATAAATGAATATTATTTACTCATATTTAAGTATTGTTTTATAACAATCTAACACTTTGATTCATAAAGCATGACGAGTCATATTGCAGTCTAATAAAATTTCCCTTTTACTACATTCACGCATGACTCCAGAAGCTTAATTATATCTTTATTAGCATCTCTTTATCCTCATATTATTGAATAATATATTCAAAATATCTAAATCTTTTACTTGCAAATATTTTATCCATTCACCTTAACTATTCCATCAATTATTCTTTTGTTACTGAAACTATCTTTCATATATTCAATTTATGTTCTACTTATCATAAACTCAAACTTTGAATTTAACCAAATTACACTCTCATAAATTAACACTGTATCACCATCAAATATCTTGAAGTTTTTCTTAAATTTGATTGATCAGCTTATAGAAAATTTAGATACTTGTAAATAAGATGAGAATGATCGTTAAGTCTATAACAATTGTAAACCAAAGAAAAATATCCTTTCTTCTAAAGAATTCTGCTTCTATGTCTCTGCTATTGAACCTCACGTTGTCAGATGCAGTATGTGGATATTTTATCATATATGTTGCAGAATCCATACAATTCGTCAATATATCATGGCAATCAGTCAACACATATCCGAAGCAAAACATTTTTAATAGACTTAATAGTTTAATACATAATCACAAAATACTACAACTGCAACAACTGACAGAGAAAGGTAGCAGTTATGAAATTGCTAAGAAGCGATTTGAACTCAGATGTCACCTTCTTCCAGTAGGAAGCAACAACATGCTATACACAAGGGGCCACAGACCCATAATCCACCACACTGCTACAAGAACTTGGTTCATCACAAAACCATCATCTCCTTTTAGAAAAAATAGCTTTTGCAAGAAGTACATATCCCTGTACTGAAATTTTAAGAAGAGATCTTTCTGAGAAAAATAATGGGTGCATTGCTATAGTAGATAACTAATTATAAAACCATGTGTTGTTGTTAGAGCATGTCATTTGTTTCCTTAAGACCTGGATATTTCAGTTGATTTGGTCAGAAATTTGACAAACAAAGTGATAAATTTCATTCCATTGCATGTGTTGTTGTTAGAGCATGTCATTTGTTTCCTTAAGACCTGGATATTTCAGTTGATTTGGTCAGAAATTTGACAAACAAAGTGATAAATTTCATTCCATTGCATGTGTTGTTGTTGCTCTTAAAGTGCTTAATTGACATATAAGTTCGTGTAGAAATATTTTGTCATTGTGAAAATATATTCTTTGTCTATTCCTTAAATTATTCATATGAACCAAATGAAATAAAATAAAATAAAATAAAATCAGGTATTCCATGTTCTATTCTATTTCTATCTTGCGAACCAAACTAATGAACACTTATTCCTATCCTATTCCATTCCTCTATTTAATTTCATGAAGCAAACACACAGTTAGGGGTTCGAGCAGATTGACAGTAGATTTAGAAGCTCAGATTAAACAAACCATAAACAAATAGCACAGAAAACCTACCGGCGTCTGGTTCGGCGCGATCTGGAAGACATAGTACATGAGCCCTGCCCACAGCCCAAAGAGCAGAACGGAGGTAACCCAACCACTGGCACTCCCACCGCCATCCCCACTCCTCTCCGCCAAATTCTTCTCCTTCTCCTCGAGACTCGCTTCGAAACCCTCCCTTTCGAAGGAATCTCGGCATGTGTGGAGAAGACGCCTCTTCTCCAGCGGCAAAGTCGTAGGCGTCATCCCAAAAACCATTCTCGGCGTAGAGTTTTCCAGGAAGAATAGGGATTGGGCACCCAGAGATGGGATATGGGGGAGAATGGATCTGCGATTAGGGTTTTGGCGCTTGGAGAGAGAGGGAGAGGACGAAGGGTAGTGGCACAGAGTTGGATAGGATTTGCCCGAGAGCATTCCCATCGCAGTGTTGGAGATGGGAATGCAGAAGATGATGATTTGGCTTTATAGCTGGGTTCGCACGTGAAAGGCACGTGGAATGTATAATTAAAAAACGTTCTTTTGTTAAAATCGATGCTATTATTTTGTCTATTTACTTTCTAAAGTTATAATTAATTGTTTTTTGTTTTTTTTTCATATATATAATAAATTTGTTATATAATTAAAAATACTTTTGTTAAACTCTATGCTATTGTCTTGTCGTATTACTTTCTAAAGTTATAATTAATTGTAAATTTACAGTGGATTATTTTTAAAAATACTATTTAATTGTTGCTGTGTCATGGATTCGAATTTCCAAAACTTATAAAAAATAAAGTAATGATGTACAATAAATTTTCGACCTCGCGTTACTGGGAATTTTGTACATCCTTTTATTTAACATTTTATAACTTAAAAAATTATCAAGTGGTGCAAAAAGACTATTTCTCAGACCTGTCAATTAGTCTCGCAGTCAACACGAAAGAGATAAATCACAGAGAATATATTATTCAATCTAAAACTAACGTGACAAGAGAATAAATACCCTGAGTGTGGTATTCATGCGAACAATTTCAATAGATTAAAACAAATGAAATGACTCAATAATTATAAACGTACGTCTTTTAACTTTTCTCCATAAAGATGTGTCATTTGATATTTATTCATAAAGAAGGTGTACCCCTTTCTCTCATAGGGGATCTCTAATTTTGAATCTCTTTCGCTTTACTTTTATATTTTTTTCTTCATCTCCTGATTTGAACATCGGAAGGCTCACATCGAGACCCATCTTGACCCTCTTCTAATGACATTTAAGTCATTTCAGACAGTCGATCTCCTAAAGAAGCATGTCTAACGTCGACCTTCCAACCATGCGAATGGCACCCACTTTCTGAAGTACGGTGAAGAATTTGCAAAAATAGATTGGCTCATTGAAAACTAATCTCACCAACAACATATCTTATTGAAGACCGATATAATATGTATTCAACCAACTAAAAGTGTTCAATTATAGATATTATACTAAATCATCTTATCTCTAATTCTCAATCGAAACATATATATTCATTTATAAATTGAGATTACGAAATGTTTATAGAAAATGTAATTCGGGCTTTTGAAAGTAATATAATTATTTAATAAAAAAATTTTAATTTATTCAAATGCTGCAAAAGTTGGGAATCTGTCCAAAGCCCTCTGCCATCCGTCCCAGGGCTGCGATAAGAGGGAGGTAAATCGCGGGGGATGAGATCCCTTGATACGGTGGCAAGACAGAGGGGAGTCATCTGAAATCAGGGGGATTTTAGACCCCTCATCCAGAATCAACTCCTGCCCATTCTGCAAGCAACCACCTGTCTTACCATCGCCCCATCCCCGTTGAGACAATTTATTCAAATGCAATTGAGTCTAATAAAATATTTGATAGGATATGACCAAATGATCAATTGACTCGGATGATCATATTTAATTATATTCATGGTCCAATTCAATCATTCATCGTTAGAATGACTTAGCAATTGATATAAAAATTTGATTGTGTACGAGTTGACTTTAGTTAATTATCATTGATTGGGTAAACCTACGTGACCGAGTCAAGACAACAACGAGGCAAGTCAATAATGAGTGGAGTCAACGATCATGATATGTTAGGATAACTTCGGCTCAATTTTGGTCCTCTCTTTCGACTTCAGTTTAGATTGACATTTCATATCGACTTAACCTTTCAACCTCATAATTCCCAAACTTCGATTGACAATTCGATCTCTGAGATAACTGCAACACATCTACATGTGCCCTTCTTCATAATTCTACATCGTCGAGATATTCATGACACGTCCGCATGTGACCTCCCCATAACTCCACATCTATGAGATACTTGCAACATGTTCATACGTGATCTCCTCTACGTGCTCCCCTTCGAGTATAAGTACTCTGATGATACGAAGAAAATAGATTCAATTTGATAACTCAAAAAATACTATTGTTTTATACTCTTTTTGTCCACTTTTTGATTTAAATATTGGAGGAGCATCGTCGAGACAAATCTCGACCCCCCTTCTAACTCCTTTCGACTTCTTGCATACGAGAGACGTTTACTGACTGCTAGTTTGACCCTCCCATGATCAAACTGTTAGGTGAAGTTTTGGATTCTATCTGTTAGCAGGTGCATTTGACCTCGGATATTCTAAGACCGTGCGAGCCTCTGCGAAGCTCAGTAAAAATATCGGCTTGTTTGTCATTATAGTAGACTCCGATGATTTATTCATTCATTGATCTCGGACCGGATCAGTCAATATACAAATCAATTATAAAATGTCTTCGTTTACATTTATGCCAATATCTTTTTTCCTTCATGTTCTTACAATTATACAAAAACTAATAATAATTTTGAGGCTTAATAAACATCGTGGTGACAGATCATTGCAAAGATTCTCCATCGATCCAAATTCAACACGTAGAATTTTTTACTTTGAGGATCTTATATATATCTTCGGTTTTCAATCGCAACATCAAACTAATTAAAATGTAAAAATTTAAATAAGTAAATAAATTTGAATTAAGAATTTGATAGTATTTAAATGAATCGAATTAAAAAAGCTTCACTTAGATCGATTATTTTATTAAATAAACTCAAACAATCTGGTAAATTAGCTAACGTCCCTTGCCATATGTAGGCCATTCGCCACCGTTAACATTACTAACTTCCCTCTCTCCCTCTTTGATTTTATCATAAAGAACAAAGATAAATGCTTCCGCGAGAAGGAACTAGTGACTAGTGCATATAAAAAATTGTATAAATAGATAACGGGGTCAATCCATCGTAAAAGTAAGTTCCGTCCCTTCATACGCTGGTTACTAGTTTCAAGGGTCAAAGGTCCACCGTGATTTACCTCCCTTACGATGACCCGGGAGGGGACTGGTAAGGACCGTTAGGTTGACGGTTTCAATTTTTTTGTACAACTAAAGAAGAAAGATAAAGCCCAAGGCAAATCCAGATGGCTAGCGCACCCGTGTTAATACTTGAAAGGACAAAATGTCGATTCCTGGAGGTGACGACCAGGCTACCGATGACTCTGCATTTCTGTGCTAGTCACCTAGGATCTGATTTATCCCCCTCCACACGTAGAGACAGCGGTGGAGAGCCGCTAATGTGGCGATTCCATATAAAGAAGAAAGATAAATTTATTCTAGATTAATCTAAATATAAAAGAATATTTTTTAAATGGACAGAGATCAATTCTCGAAAAATCACGACTCTGAGTTATTAATCGACTCTCTCCTTTGTACTTGTCACTTAGATGTCTGATTTATCTCCTCTCCTGATAGAGTCAACTAGAAGGAATCGTTAATATGATAATTTCATATTTGTTAAAAAAAACAAGACCAAATATGATATAAATGAATCGTTAATATAGTACTCCTTTGTAAAAGGTGATAATGTCTCTCAAAATCAATCTTGTAATTGTGCAAAGAAAGATAAATCACGATTGACAATAAAAAAAAAACACTCTCTTATACTCATAATCAATATAGTCCTTGATTAAATAAGACAAAGTGTGATATAAATGATTAAGAATAGTTAAATATAACAGCCCGCTGCAAATGACAAAAGTAAAAATATATTCCATAAGAGAACGAAGTTTAATTCTCTATTGAGATAATGTTTGACGATGAATTTAAAAAAAAATCATAGAGGCGGAACAATATTTCAAAGATGATAAAACTGTGGAGTTTGAATTGAACTATCAAACTGCGAGTGATTCTCTTATGTACCTAAATAGTACGTGGAGATTTGCAGGGCTTTGATATTTTTCAATTCAGTTATTAAAAAGGCGTTTCTATAGAAGCGTAAAATTGGAATTCAGCGCTAATAAAAATAAGAGAGTTAAATATAACTCTTAATAAATTGCAAAGTACAACGAGGGTTTTGACATACTCGAAGTTGCAAAATGAAATGTCAAATATTTTAAAAAGACCCCCCAAACCAAACTAATCTGTCTGCCCCCACTTGCTACTCTCACTGGCAGCAAAAGACAGGAAGGAAGAAAGGGAAAATAAAAGGGCGAAAAAAAGGCGGTCTACTCTCTCTCTCTCTCCGTTCGCCGACTCCGTCTCCTCCCTCTCTAAACCCTCCCCCTCCTCCTCCTCCTCCTCCTCCTTCCTTGGATCCGAAGATGAGCGGCGGAGGCGCTAGGGTTTCGATCCCCTCCGGCGTGCGGCGCACGATCCAGAACATCAAGGAGATCGCCGGCAACCACACCGACGAGGATATTTACGCAATGCTCAAGGAGTGCTCTATGGATCCCAACGAGACCGCTCAGAAGCTCCTTCTCCAAGGTCGCCCCCTCCCCCTTTCCTCCTCCCCTGCCCCGCTCGCTCCCATGCCGGGCTTCTCCTTTTCGGGCCGGATGGGCGTTCTGGGAGTAATGGTGTTATCGTGCGAATCGAGTATTAGCATTCGGAAGATCGATCTCCTTCACCCCGGTGGCGCTTTTGGCGCTGCTGATCGGTTCTATTGGGTGGGAGATTTGGGGGTATTGACCGGGATTTTTTTTTCTCCTCGAGTTGTTGTTTTGCCCTACGATGCCAGGTCGCTCTTATGATAGCCCAGCCATTGATCTGTACGGGTTTGGACGAAATATTTGTTTTGGAATGTAGAAGACACTGTTCAGTCGTCAAGTAGGCTTTGATTGTCGTAATTGATTCTGTTTTTTTTTTTTGGCATTCTTAATGAGACAATAATCCATATCGACGTGAATCATGATTTATATTGTTTGTTTTTCCTGTTCTTAGACATCAATGATTGTTTAAGTCGATCACTTTACCTTTCTAATTTAACGAAAAAATTTCCTCTTCTCTTGCGGTAGCATGTATTTATTCAGACTCGTCATGCATAGCGCTGCAATCATTAATTTATCGGAGCAACTAACGTTCTTTTACGGCCTTGTTTGTTGTCTAAAAGGGTCAGGATCACACTTTTTTTATGTGCTTTGCTGTTTTATCAAGTTGCAAGCGTTTGGCTTTGTTCCTTGCTTTAAGGAGTGCTATTGTATTCCCCAGTGATTTGTGAAAGATATATGTTATTTTTCATTTAGAAGGCATGGTGTTGATATATGGTTCAGATTTACCCAACACACGAGGGAATTAAAAAAGCTGATAATGCAATTCGTATGGCATTTTAATATGTTTCATATTATCTCTTCTTGTCTCATATGATAATTTAAGTATGGGTGTATTTGTGCAAAGAAAATGGATTTACAATTGCGGCACCACTCTTTCTTCTATGTCTTCTTGCAAATACTGGCATGGTTACATCTGTTATGTATTTTATACTTGATTATATTGTCAGTTTATATTTATGTGCCTCAATTTATCGTGATTCCTTTGAAATACACTTGCGTATACCTTTGTGTTAGGTCATAACAAATCAGTTTTTTCTTTATTTTCAGATCCTTTCCATGAGGTGAAAAGGAAGCGTGACAAGAGAAAGGAGGTAAATATTGATTGTTTTGTTTGTCATTTATGGCTTAGTTCTACAATTTCCTTTATTATTTTCAAACATAGTATATGTGTATATAGCGTATGCAACATATCTGTTCCAAAGCAATTAATATTTATCAAAGTTTCAGTAGTCGGTAAGTGCAAGTCAGTGACATTTAGTTAACACAAGATTTTGCATGGACATGTCGTTTCTTTGTGTTGTCTATATCATAGAGGATAATTTGGATCTTTGTTGGAGGACATGAACTTAGAGAGATGTATTTAAATTTTTTTTAAACTTGTTTTTGTTATTTCTTTAATTTAATTTATAATCTAACTTGTAATAGTATATCCCATTGGTAGCCAAAATTTAATTTTAACTCAGGCCTGTCTCATGCCAAATTTTTCAAATCTCAATCGCAAGTCGCAACTAACTCTAGTTGATTCTTGGTGTTCTTTTAGGGCAAACTAGATTGAGTGCATGGTTTGTCGTATTCTTGGATATTCTTTGAAGTGCACTCCTGTAGTTGCTTTTTGACCTTTATAAATCACCTTATTGGGATTTAGAATTCATTGGATGCGGAAACTAAGTAGGATCAATGGCAAGCTATGCACTATTTAGTTGAATTATTCATGATTGCTATATTTTACTATTCTCATCAGAATGTCAGTCTGACATTTGTAAATTATGTTAGTTGGATTTAGTATTCATTTTATGCGGAAACTAAGTAGGATCACTGGCATGTTGTACTCTGCTTATTCATGATTGGTATATTTTACTATTCTCACCAGAATGTCAGAGAATCCACTGAGCCTAGGTGGAGACCTGGTGTGCAGGGACGAGGAGGTAGAGGAGGTCGGGGAAACTACTCCTCACGTTCACTGCCTAATGGTATGTACTTCTTTGTAATGTTGTAGTGCTTATGATACACTGCTACATATCTATGATGGCATTAGGTTTCTTTATTTAGCTTACATGTTCATATCTAGAACTTTTTACATGAATTCACAAATGAACTTATAGTCATGCACTTGAGTTTTTTTTTATGTTTTCATATTCAAAATCATTACAAAAAGATGACTTTACTTGCTGGTCCTACCCCCCTTCAAATTCCACTTCCCATTTCCCATCTTGTGCATGTACACTCAGGGTACTTCAAAAGCACATATTGGTTACCCTTTTTGGTTAAAGCCTTCTCTAGTATATTCTGTTGCCAGTTATTGAATATTGTTAGACTATATTTTCTATTGCTAGTTATTGGATATTGACTCAAAAATTTGTCATTCGTCAGATGCTGCTGCTGGAAGAAATGCAACATCAGGAAAGGAGAGTGGGCTAAATCAAGGCATTGATAAAGCCAATACATCTTCATCCACATCTCCTGACACAGAGAATAAATCTGCAATTCCACTATCAAGGTAGCTCTCAATGACTTGCTAATCTCAAGGTAGGATGCATTGTTTTGCTTATATGACAATGTATAGTTGAATAAGATCAGTCATCAACTGTTTGAGTTTGTAGGATGTATACCTGATTAGTTCTGGATATCAGGTTTTCTTTTTCTTTTTCATTTTTTTTATTATTCGGAGTTTTCTTATATCATGCAATCTCGAGGCATTTATTTAGTCAGAGCTTAATGTGATTTGTTATTTGCAATTTTGTGAAAGAAACATACTTAGAGATCCTTCATTTTTTTACTATTTTACTGCCATTGAAATATAGTCAGATTCCTTGGATCTTATTTATGTTTTTTTTTAAAAGAATATCTGTGGTAGGAGAGAGGAAGAGAGTTTAAAATTTTGGAATTTGGGGTGCAGGTTTAGATCGTTACCTTTTTTTTTTAAATTTTATCTTTATTAATTTTTGTTTTTTAAGCTGAAACAGAGGTCACCTATCATGTTGAAATTGTTTGTTGCATGTGATGGAAGCATGGTTGCAAGTATCTACCATGTTGACTGGCTCTTGTGAAACATAGTGTAGTTCCTAGGGCCAAAAAATCTAATTAGTACAATAAAATAATATTCTTTTTTTGTCGTGTCACCTTTTCAAATCATGTATTGCTCTCATTGAGTAATACAGTTTGGGCATGGGTGGAGCGATACAAATGCTGTCGATATCTAGGAAAGGTGGACAAGTTATCAAGTTTTCTTCCTACTTTTTTTTCCCTCTTCTTCTGTTTCTTCTATTTCTTCCTCATTTTTCTCATTATCCCTTGTTCTCCTCAATCATTGTAGCAACTCAGATCTTCCTACAGTT
This sequence comes from Wurfbainia villosa, assembly GCA_025175895.1. NCBI lineage: Eukaryota > Viridiplantae > Streptophyta > Magnoliopsida > Zingiberales > Zingiberaceae > Wurfbainia > Wurfbainia villosa. Next base: position 97,935,409 of record CM045988.1, on the reverse strand, counting down.
AGACTTCCACCATATTATTGCTGTCTCCTCTGCCACTTGCCATTTGTTGTTGTGTGATCACTATCACTCACTTGGTCTTACATGGATGCTAAGAAAAAAGACAGGGAGGAATTGACTAAAAGGATCCTTCCTATTGTACAGATCAAAATCAAGCTGTTCACAATTGAAGCCTGCTCATTTAAAAATGATTCAGTTCCAATCAGATATCAAGACCGAATCCAATTTGATTCCAATGTCGACTGTAGTCAATGAACCCTAATTCCACTAATTGAGCTTGTCAAGCCAAGTATGGTCAATGAAGCTTAATTCCACCAGTTGAGCTTATCTGAAAATCTACTGAATCTTTTCGGAGCCTTTAAACCAAATCATTGCAATTCCAAGTAATCACTTTTCTTGATTAAAGATTTAGCTACAAGAATTATGCCCTATGTAACTATTTAAGCAAGTCTTTCTATGGGGCAAGATTATACAGATGGAGCCAATCTAAAGTTTGGTCAATCCGGTGCAATCCATGTTGAAGGAACAGTTTGCGAAGCTGCAATTTCAGCTCTTAGGTTTCCTTTTCACTTTTGTTAATTATGCCTAGTTAGTACTTCTTTGACAACCTGCTAATATGATCGATTGTGTTCCTTTGTACATGATACTGAAAAATGAGTGATGGAGATAGAGTTTGACATGTTAAAAGTGTTCTTTTGGAAGAAGCTTTTGTCCTGATTTCATTTGTAGGCTAATACTCATATGAAGGATGCAACATATTAAGTGTAGTAATGGTTGTTAGGCTTGAGATCCTACCTAGGATTATCTTGCAATGTCAAGGGGTTCTCAAGGTTAGAGCATAGGATTGCAAGTTCCTACAGTTTAACAAAAATATTTTTAGAATGCTAATATTCAGCATTTGTATTTTTTTTTTGTGTATTGACTTCCAATATACGATCATTACAAACATTTCAAACTTTGCATCTTTCTAATATCATAAATAATAAAATTATTCATGAAGAAAATAGTCAGTATATTGGTGTTCCATTTTTTATGTAGGACATTGGTGTTTCAAGGAATTTTACTTGAAAGTTTAGAACTCTTGTGATCTTAAGCTTGTTTTGTTGATATTCTATCGAAAAGATAATCCACTTCTAGTGAATGCCAAATTTTACAAGGCACAAAATGTTTAGTCAAAATTGTTAGACATCCTACCAAGGAGCAGTTACGGCCATAGGATTGTTGGTTCATGATATTCCAGAGCAATTGAGACCATATTTGCCATCTAGATTGTTTATCTCTATTCAGTGTTCTAAAGTTCTGAATCACTGTCTTGACAAACTGCACTTAAAATCATTATGGCTGGTTGTTTCTCATCCACTGTTTGACACCCTGAACATTTGAACTGGGATAGTACTAAATCACGATATCAGTTTGGCATCTTAGCTAGGAATTATGAAGAATATTGGATTCCTTTGCTGCGTCATGAGATTTCAATCCAATTTGATCCTGTTTGGCATCTTGATTTTGTATGTCCATTCAGTTTTTCAAAGTTACCAATGACATTCAGTGTTTCTAAGGTCTGTATTGCAGTCTAACAATCACATTTTGAAATCATTATGGCTGGTTGGTTCTCATCCATAGGTTAACACCTTGAACATTTGAACTGGGATAATACTAGATCGCAATATCAGTTTGACACCTTAGCTAGCAATAGCGAGGAACATTAGATTCCTTTGCTGCTTCATGGGATTTGAATTCAAAGTTTGGCATCTTGATTTTGTATGTCCATTCAGTTTTTCCATGGTCCGGATCACATTCAGTGTTTATAAGGTCTGTATTGCAATCTGACAACCACACTTGGAAGTCATTATGGCTGGTTGGTTCTCATCCACAGGTTGACACCTTCTGCATGTTACCGGCATAGTTAGTACTTGATTGAGACATCGACATCAGCATCACCATCATCATTTAAAATATTTTCTCCCTCTTTCTTTCATTGGTTGGCTGTTTGGGTTGGATATGCTGCAAGTACAGTTTTTCCTGGAACACGTTCAGGTTTCAAATTGTCACTTTGGTACACACAAAATGAAAGTTAGACAAAATCCATTTAGAGAGCTTGTTCCCTGCCACCATGTAAGATATAGAATCTGGCATAACAAGAATCCTCATAGCTGTTACTGGAATAAGGAGCTTAGATGTGTTGTTCCTCTTGGACATCTTCATTAGTACCACAAAGATAAGTTAGATGCAATAGAAGAGTTAGGTTGGAGAAAAAGCATTAGATTAATCTTATGGTTGTTGGAAAAGTTTGATTTATTTGTTTTTGCTAATATGATGTAAAGTGAAAACAAGTAACGAAAATTGTACAAAAACTATGCATTATCAATTTCCCTCTACTTTTATATGAAATTCTTAGTTACTAGCAATCCTTCCTTTTTATATTTCTTTTTTCCTTCATTTTAAAATTTGATCTAGCACTAACACACACCTGAGTCTTGATTAAATTTCCTAATAATTCTTCCTTTTCAGTTCTGTATCTGGTGTTATCAATGGTCCCAGCAACATAGAACATCCTGTGTCTCCCCAGGGGTCTCATGGATCTGGTGTCAATGACACTTCATCAGAAGAAATTTCTGATGCAGGAACCACTAAGACTGCAAATTCCAGAATACCTCTCAAAGACTCAAAGGGTGGTTCTGCATCTAGTCAATTTCTGCGAAATATTGACCAATTATCTTCAAACAAGTTGGTGCCAGGGCCATCCATTGATACATGCACCCCAGCGGAGTTGGGAACCATGAAACAGGTAACATGGATCCAATGGTCTGATTTTGCATCAATCACTAGTTAGGTTGCGCTATAGCTTTATTAGATGTTAGTATAAAAGGTTGTACTGACACGAGCCTGCCCACAGATCAAATCACATGGATCAGGAACAGATGAAGCTACAGAAAAATCCCAAGCTGCATCTTCATCTTTTTCTGGTGTTATGGGCAGTAGACCATCCTCGACTTACAGCAATCGCTTTCAACATCCAAGTGGTTTGCAGAAAGGTAGATCTGACCTCATTTTCTTTAGTCTTTTGTATACACAGTCTTTTTTGATGTTCAGTTGTAGCAGAAACTTTACTGGTATTTTTACTAAATCAACTAAAACACAGCATCTCAATTCTTTGGAGAAAGCATATCTGCATTTTGTTTCTTTTCTGTTGAAGCCTTGAGTTGGAAGCAAGTTTGTCAAAGGCTTGCAAACCAAATTTCCTTTTAGCAAATTAGCTTATTGAAAATGATTGTATATACTTCCTTGGTCAGTGTATGTTGGGTGTTCCAATTTGTAGTTGATAGAGTTCCTATGCAAATTGGGGCTGATCTTTGATGGCATCAATCCCTGCTCTATTTTGGGGGATTGTTTTTCTTCTTAACTGTGCAAGTATTGTAGTTTATATAATGCGTTCTTCTTCGATATGTTAACTTTAGAAGTCAATTTTTTTGGATGTATGTACTGAATTTCTGGGGGCTGAAGCTTTCTACTGGATGCTGTTGTTTTGAGCTGTATATTGCATTCCAAAAGGATTCAAAAAGCCAGTATTATCATTATTAATAAATTTGCAATATAGCAGAGGTCTGCTTTCTACATCAGGTTGCCATCAGAATTTGTACTCAACCAATCTCTCATTTTAATCTAGTTCTTGATATATCACACAGCCATACCCTATATCATGATATTCTTTTGGACTTTTTTTTTTGTGGTCTTAAGAGAATTAGTTAATAAAATGGAAAAATTCAAAATGGCTTTGCCATACATTTGAAACAACAGGGAAGCAGAACACAGTGTAATCATATATCTTTTCCTAGGGACGATTTCAGATTAGACCAGCCCCAAATATTTTGTTTCAGAGATCTATTGTTTACATTTGTGTTGAAATTTTTACCAATAGAGAAACAACTTTCAGTTCCAGGAACTTGCTCCTGCTTATGCATTGCACTGTCTGAGATCTTGCCTCCCCTGTTCCACCTAATTACACTTATATTTTAATTTGGAATTTTTATTTGTAATTCACATTTGTTGTTCTGATGCTCCTCTTACAATAGATATTATATATATGATTGCCCAATTCATAGTTTGTTTGGCCTAATATCGTGCATTGAAAATGACTTGCATGACAATTATTAAATTTTATTGTCTAAATTTCTAATCTGATTTGTATTTTTTTAGTTTTCTAACTTTGAAGTAGACTGAGTGATCTTCTTTCTGTTCAGCACCTCTTCCTAACAAAGAGTGGAAACCAAAGTCAATACTTGCAAACCCTGCACAGGCATCTGAGATAAATGACACATCTGAAGTACCAGTAGTAACTGAAGCTGTTTCCCAATCAATACCAACCCTATTGTTAGCTACTTCAGTAGGTGCTTCTGTTAAGCTAGCAAAGAAGGTAGAAGAACTGAAGGTATCAGACCGACAGCATGTGATTATTCCGAACCATCTCCAGGTCCCAGAATCAGAGCGACATGGATTGAGTTTTGGAAGCTTTGATGCTAATTTCATGTTTAATATGGCTGTTGCCAAGGATCCTGCTGGAGAGAACATTGAGACACATTACGGGCCATCTCAAGAGATTGATGAAACTATTGAGAAACATTCTTTAAGGTTTTTATACATTAGTTGCACTTTTTGCTATTTTCTTCTGCATATGCACTGTCCGACATCTCCTCTTTGTCTGCGGTAAATCAGGGAATTCTGCAAAGTTACGGAATTTTTGGATGTGGTCTAAAACTTGAGAAATGTTATTTGACTAAGTCCATTGATACACCATAAGTTTGCATCCACTATAGTATGATACAATGAAACTTTTATATGAAAAAACTCGTGATTTCATATTTATTATTATGGTTTTCCACTTTGTGGAAGTCTTGCAACATCAGAAGCCATTTTGTGCTGAATGCTCTTTGCTTCTTGATTGATACCAATAAAGGAGAACTGTATCCTTATGATACTTCTGCAAATGAAATTTATTGTCTGGCTATGCACAGGCATACTAATTTTGCTACTATGTTTTTCTCTTCTAACATTATGGTTTGCTTCTGTAATTTCAGCAGCAATTCAACATCCTCAACTGCTGAAGAAGATGATCTTTCTGAACATCCTCAATCACCTGAACAGGTCACAGATAATTATTCAAAGAAGGAAATTATTGTTTCCAATAGTGCATTGCCTGAAACAGAATACAACCAACCCAATCAAGAAGATAGTTTAAGTCCAGAAGGTTCTCAGAATTTGATTGTCCAGTCTACACCATCCTATCCTCCTGTAGGATTGGTACCGCAGCTCAGTGGTCAAATTGGTTCTTTTGAAAGCTCAGAATCTCAGTCTCATGACGCTTCACGTCTTCCAAGTTTTCTGGTAAAAAACATCCACTATTTTTATACCATTGTTTAAGACGTATGTTTCAGTACAAGTTGTTTATAGGTATCTTTCTTCTCTTTTATTAATCTTATTATATTGATCTCTATGGATGATACTGGAGCTAATCTGGTGGTGGCTAATGGCCAGTTTGTATTAAGTGAATATTTGTTAACACCATTTAATAAGTTATTTTATGGAGCTGTTCTATAGAAAGAACTTTTGCTTTCTCTGCCAAACTTGTAGGCCTGATCCTACATTTGGCCACTTTTGGGAACCATCAAGACATTTCTTGCACCAGTATCTGTTAGGGGTCCCCATTATTTGGTTCAACCCGGGAAACAAATTGATCTGAATTAAATTTTTTGCTTTGATTTGTTTTTTTTATTAATTCAAGTTTGGTTGGCTTTGATTTTTTTTTTTCGAAAATTGTTTTGAGCTGAAATATCAAAATATAGTTTGTAATTTTCATATTTCCACCATGAAAAAATAATATTTGGGATCATTCTTTAGATTCTAACTAAAAAGTAATTGATAAAATATGAACCTTTTCTCCATTACTGTATGTGATGAATAACTTCAATTCTATATCAATCATTCTTCATTACAAATGTTGTATGTTTCTAATAATTATGTATTTAAAAATTTAATTGCCAACATAAGTTTTGTAGCGTCAATGCTACATATGTTTTTCTAATAGAAAAAGAATACTCTGTTAATTTTGTTTAAACAGAACCAAGCCAAATAACTGGATAATTTTATCTTGATTTTAGTTTGGTTTGTAACCTTATTCAGTTTGCTTTGGTTCAAACAATGAAGGTAGAAGGAAAAAAAGATTTATCCTTATTTGGTCAGGTTCAGTTTGAACCAAATGGGCATCCCTAGTATCTCTGTCTTAGAATCCACTATCCCCAGAAATGGGCAAGACGAACCATTCTGTATACTTCTCAAAACTTGAGAGTGGAATTGCATTGCAACACAGGCTCCAGCTTTAGACTGTTCCGCAGACAGTTTGAGTCTTAGCTAGCTGCAAGTTCCTCCTTTAGCAATGGAGGGATAATAAACTCAAATTATCATGAGGAATGATCAATAGTAATGGTCATGGATAAATATCTTTATTCAATTTCAAAAGTCAAGGTAGGGGATTAATGCAAAATAAGTGGTTTTTGATCCCTTGTTTATCCTGTGACTTTTGCTATTTTCCATAAAAAGGTTAATTATTGCTTCATAAAAATTTCTCTCGACTCTTAAGGAAACTGGTACTTTCCTCTAAAAACATGCACATGTGCTACTGAACTCTATGTTTCTTGTTTCTGATTCCAAATGGTTGATATTTGATTTGGGAGGGAGAAAACTTGATTTGTTATCTGATTCTAATCCTGCAATTAGTTTAAATTTTATCACTAATTGCAGTTTAAAATGGACAGCAAATTGCTTTGAGATGAGCATCCTGATTTCTGATGTACGATGCTGGAAACAGATATTTTGCTTCAACTTTTCTCATTTTTTTACGCTAAAACAAGTTGGCCATCGATTCTTTTAATGCAGGTACAGCAACACTATGATCCATCCACTAGTTATTTCAACCCATTCTATCGTCCATCTCCTGATGCTGATGGTCGGATCTCCCCTTTTTTTGCATCTAGTGCCTCCAATAGGTACAATGGGAACATTGCCCTCCTACCTGCTCAGGCTGGCCAGGCTTCCCAAGAGGTTTGTGTTTAACCTTTGGGCTATCATCTATTTTCTTTGTTTCTTAAAAAATAGTTATTTCCTTATTATGACCTGTGCATCACTTCGATTATTTCATGATGAGCAATTTTTCTAGATAACCATTGCTATATTATCTTCCTCCCTTGTGTTTAAGAGTGTTTTTTTTTTAAAAAAAAATTATAGCAGAGGTATTCCGCACTTATTTTTGATGTTTGCCCCCACAATTAACCCACAATTAACCTTCTTTTAAGCAAACCTCTGTTTGGTCTGTCTTGGTTATTGATTATGGTCATGTATCATGTTTTTTCTTGTTCACACTCTCAACTCTTTGGCCATGCTAAAGATTCTGATGCACTCGCTCTTTTATTCCTAATCCAGAATACCAACCCCATAGTACTATCGACAGTGGGTTCGACTCCTCTGGGAACTCAAGCTGCAGGCACAATGCAGGGCTCTCTTGCTATTCCCCAGCAGCCAGTTCCTGTATTCCGTCAACCTGCTGGGTTGCATATATCTCATTACTCTCCCAACTACATTCCCTACAGTCAATATTTCTCACCATTCTACGCCCCTCCACCTGCGGTTCACCATTTCTTGAGCAGTGCTGCATTTCCTCAGCAACCTCCTGCAGGTGGCATGTATCCAACTCCTGGAGCTGCAACTCCTGCTGCTGCTGTAAAGTACTCTCTCCCACAATACAAACCTGGTTCTAACACTGGCAATTCAACTATTGTTGGATTACCAACTGTTTATGGAACATATAACTCGACCCAGGCTGGCTATACTTCTGTTCCTGCTGTTAGCGCTGGAAACTCAACTGCCAATGAAGAACTGGGATCGTCACAGTTTAAGGAGAATAATGTTTATATTTCTGGACAACAGGTATTTTCTATGCTTTCCTATATGTTTGCTTAATTATGCTGCTACTTTAGATCCATAAATCTACAATTCATGATTAATGATAGTGATTCAAATTTTACTCTACTACGTGGGATCTTTGCATTTGCCACTGTCTATGCTCCTAATCTCAGTGGTCTGCATTTGTTGCTTTACACCTAGGCTCTTCATAGATCTGTTTGAACTATTATAGAGCCACTTGATGACTTAAGTCTCTTAACCTTTGTCTGACCGGCAATATCTATGTTTTGAAGCCTTTGTTTTTAACTCGCGGAATTATAGATTCTTGATCATGGTAAAATGAAAGAAGAATGAGTCCTACATCTATCAGAAGAACAGGGAAACAGACAATACATACCATACCAGATTTTGCAGCTGGTCTCGGGTATGGCTTTCTCGAGGAATGAATTAATGGAGTTAAGGATATGTAGGGAATTTCAGTCCACTCTTGATTAGATACTATTGTGAGCGAAGGTTGTGCCTTGCTTGTGATCTCATCCAATGTGGTATTTCTTTGATTATTATTGGAGCCATAGCCAATATCATTTCCACACAAGATAAGCTAGACTGCAAGGAAGCATTGTATTCCAACCTTTTGTTGTTAACTGTACCACTATCTTGATTTTATTTTGCTCAAATATTTTATCCAATGTTTTCTTGCCGCACAATGAATCAGTCCTGATAAGCATTGATTGAAATGTTTGCGTCGCATTTCTCATATGGTCCATTTGGTATTCTCATTCTCCATGGTTCATAATTTTCTCCTATGTCAAGAGTGTTGTGTCTTCATTAATTTGGTGTGAATCTCGCCTCATGAACCAGACTCATCTTCTTTTGATGCTCTTGGTTGTCTTCCCTCTAACCTGAAAGCTTACCGAGTGGTTTTTCTATGAATCTTCTGTGATCTGGATTGCTTGATATTGAATCTGGTTGGAGTTCCATTATTTTATATATAAAAACCTCCATGTTTTTATCATCATATACCCATGTACTGTTTGATTTGCTTATCAGTTTCTTAAATCTCCTGTATTCTTTGAATAAGATCCCTACAAATCTTTCATCAACTTTTTGGTATATATTTTTTTAGTTCAATTGAGATTTTCATTCACTATTTTTACATATTTGTGTTGGTTGCATTATTTGTTTCATTTTGTAGAATTACCACACTGAAGATGCTTTTGATGTTTTCCTCTCTTTTTTTTTTCCCTACATTCAATCAATATGCATCAACTCGTCTTTTTATACACATCGACTCATCTCGGCCATATTTCTACTTTTGTTCAAGCAGAGCGAAGGCCCACCAGTCTGGATTCCTGCACCTGGACGTGACATTTCCTCGCTTCAAACTGGCTCTTTCTACAACATTCCTCAGGGACAACACATGACATTTACACCAGCGCAGGCTGGGCATGGTGCCTTCAGCGGTATGTATCCCCCAACACCAGCAGTTGCCGGTTCTGTCCACCCATTGCTGCAGCAGTCACAGACTGTGGCCGGGGCTGTCGAAATGCTAGCCCCTCCTGCTGGTGTTTATCAACCGACACAACGTGCACAAATCAATTGGACCAATAATTATTGAAGCCACCCCAAACCTAAGTTACATTAGCCACAGCTCAGTCATCGATCACTACTCAGTTTAGAGGACATTCGGAACGCGGCGGCGTAGGAGTAAGCCTGATTGAATGGAAAAAAGAGTGGATATATATTTATATCTACAGCATGGCCATCCTGAATGGGTAGGCCTTGAGGGTTTGGAGTTGCTAGACTTTCATAGTTTGGGCTATACTTGTGAACTGATACTGACCTCTCTCCTTTTTATGTTTACTTGTGTGGTTCCCCCCGGTTCTAATGTTTTGCTGCTCATTCTTTGTCATTTGCTTTTTCTTTATTTTACAATTGAGCGACGAAATATTCTCTATACTTATATTTTCCATCATCACTTTCAGATGAGGCCATTAAACATTAGATACGCTAAGAATCTAAAGCTATTGGATTATTATTATTATTATTATTATTATTTTGTTCCCATTGCTTTTGCTGTAAATTTATGTTTTGAGCCAAAAAAACTGAAAAACAAAGCAGAACTGATTGTTGAAGTTTCTTAATCCATGTATCATCAGTAGCCTAACCAGTTTGCATGTGCCCTCAGAATCCATATGTTCTTTATCTTCTGCATTGGCAGTATCGGTGAGTATCGCTACTTGGCTATGTCAGATATCCAAAGGCATGATTGTGTGATTGTAACATTGTGCTCTGGCTTTTCGATTGATTGTTTTATTACTGTCTTAGTACATCTGGTCTATGTTTAAACAGGATTTAGTACCTTTTATCGGCATTATTATAATATGTTATATTGATGTATTTGGGTGCTTTCATCATGTCTGGTCTGAGTAAGGTCTTCTATTGTGATGCTGTTTTGGGTTGATGCTCTGTCTTCATTTTTATTCCCTAAGTCATCACTTATCCACAGTTGTACTTTGAACTCTCCTCGCCTCTTAAAGCTTTTATGCTCGATCAGGAGGTGCCGTTAAGAAGGCTAAATCTCTAGTGAAGGTTTAGAGCAATTCCAAATAGTTTTAAATTTTAATATGTTTAAATAAGTTAGAAATTTTTAAGTTTCAAAAGTGTTAACTAATGTTAAACCAGAACACTGATTACTGTTATTTATTGGTTCGGACATAATAGTTACCCCCATTATTTATTCTTCTTCAATTAACTTAACAGCCTCCGGCTGCAAATCCGATCAGCTTCTTCGGCACATCGTAAACCACGCCGAACGTCCTCTGCTGCACGTTCCCCAGGATGCCGATGTCGTCGTCGCGTTCGTTGGCCGTGAAGGCCAGGCAAATCCGAGACCTGTTCACGGCGTACACGATCCCCTCCGGGGCCAGGTTCATCGACACGTCGCCAGCGAATTGCAGCGCCACCGCCGGCACGTTCACTTCCCCGACCTCCGTCGGGTCGTAGCAGGTGTCGAGGATCGACACGGCGGGCGCTCTCTTGTACCTCGACATGCCCCGTCGGAAGGCCGAGCGAAGCGAGGTGTAGGCCGCAGGGGGAAGCCAGGTGATGACGGTGCCGGAGTCGATCAGAGTACCGCCCTTGGCGAAGACCGACGGCGAGATGCGCAGCCGCTGGCCGGCGACGCTGATTCCTATCAGATTGATGAAGTAGAACGTCGGCGTTGCCGCGTGCCTCGACATGGTCGTGTACTTAACAGTCGGATTGCTGCTTCCGCTGTAGCCGAAGGCCAAGTAGCCGGCGTGGCTCGCCGACGCAGGCAGGCAGTACCCGAACACGCCTTTGTACTCGTTTATTGTCTGCACCACTATCGACGGCCTGCCGCCGCCGAGGCCGAGGATCCCGGCGGCCCGACCGAAGAGGCCCTCATTGTCCTGGCCACAACCGAACAGGAATCGCGGCACCACGTCCTCCGGCGTCAGCGCTAGCGCGTCCGACGAGTAGAACCCTTCGCTCTGGGACCCGTCGCCGTAGGCCACGCCGTACAGACACGTGTCGCCTCTGCAACCAGACTCATCGAGGTCGGCGCAAGCGGCGGAGGTGCACGTGACGTTGCCGTAGGTGGTTGAGGAAGCAGGGGCGAAAACCCGGTCGAGTTGGGGGTAGCAGGAAATGGCGCAGGGGCGGCACTGGACCCACGTGACGTCGCTGCCGGTGTCCAAGAAGAGCGTCTGGGTCGTGGGCGGGGTGCCCAGGCCCACTGTGACGATGTAGTCGCCGGCGGAGACGGCTTCACCGCTGCGGGCGGGGATCTTCGTCGACGGCGGCGCTCCCGCTGATGCAGGGTAGGTGCCGCCGCCACCGAGCTCGGCGGCCGCGATCCGTTGGCGGAGGAAGCCGACGCGGAATTGGTCGCGAACGAGAATTTCAGCGTGGAAATTCGATGGCTGGCGACGCACCTCCGGCGAGCACGGACCGTGCCGGTGAACTAAGCGTAGTCTCGTGACGTCAGAGATGGCATCTGCTACAAGGGAAACATCAAACCAGAGCCAAAATAGAAAATAAAAAACTTACACTTCGACCCTTGTTCTTCTTTTTATTTACATCTAACAACTGTTATTTTTGACTCCGAGAGTTTATCAAAATGTTTAATCGTCTCCCACAATTTTAGAATACACCCTCGAAATTTCCCAAATCACGCAGCATGTGCTCACCTTTGGAATCGGCGCACACTTTTCTTGGCAACAAAGAAGAGATGTTAACCTTGCGATGGCTTCTTGTTTCCCCATTAGCGTTAACTATTAAAAAAGCAAGCAATACTAGAAAATGAGAGACAAAGGACGAGGAAGAGGAAGGGAAAGAAGTCATGGCTTCTCAATGCTTAAAGAAGTGAAAAATGAAGGAATTTATATTAATGAACATGGTTGCTAGAGGGGCAAATCAAAAGGGCAATTTATTCTCTAGTGACCGGTAACAAATTTTTGTAGGATTAGATTCGTTCTCAAAATTAGTCATTGAAAATAAAAAGGGCATTGTAAATTTAACGAATCTTTAAATGGATGTCTCATCAGATATTTTATATAAAAATATTTTTATTCTAGTACTATCGTAACAATTATTGAACAGTAGCTATAACACTATTGAATATCAATTCCATATTGTAATAATTAATTGTTATATAGTCTATTCGGCATGATTATAGCAGCAATATTTTGAATATAAAATATTGAATAATGCGTCCTTTTATTGTTTTTAAAAAAATAAATAAATGGAACATCTTTTTTTTACTATTTATGAGATGTGATTTTTGCCTTCTTTGGAAAGGTAGACATGTTCTTCGGTTCACAATTTCGGTTTTGGTTCAGTTCTGATTGATTTTGGATCATTCAAATCAGTTTAAAATCGGTTCCGAATCAATTTCTGTTCCGAATCAGTTCCGAATCGATTCCGAAACGATTCCGGACCTTCTTCGAACTTGAGCTTCTAAATTCATTTAACGTATTGATAATCCTATTCTTTTTTTTCTATCGTAAAATAATCTTGTAGAGATGTTAGTATATTAAAAATGTTCACCTTTAAATTAGCAATCGGAACTAAATATAAATCGGAATCAGAATCGATTCCGAATCGATTCCAAATCAGAATCGAATCAAATCGAATCGAAATCGAAACGGTTCAGGTTCGATTAAGTAACTTTATCGAATGGGATTACGATTCTGAATTTAATGGATTAGTTAAAATTCGATTCGAATCGAGCCGTCAGTTAAGCGTGCCTAACTGGAATCCAACAAGTGAGCCAAATGGAAGTCGCAATCCATGCCCAACTTGTACTAAATGACAAAGTCAAGGTCAAGGTCAAGGTGTTGGTGAGCATTGGTGGATTCCAACTTTGTTGCACGCTCAATTCACTTTTACTCGTGCCATGACGACAATAAAGATGTGTATGATTAAGTTAGACTGAACTGGACTTATCATTCAATTTTATTGCTCTTTCGAATTTATTATTATTATTATTATTTTATTTTAGCATCGTATATTTAGTTATTAATTTTGAGAACGATCGATTCATTCTTATAAAAATTTTCTATCAATCATTTAAATAAATCGAAAAAAATTCTTTCAGTATGAAATTCAAATCGAAAATATTTAAAAGAATATATATATTGCATCGTAGTTCAGAGGCACTTATTTGTATTAGACTGCGTTTGAAATTGAGAAAATGAGGAAAATATTATTTGATATGCGTTTCCACTTTTATTTTTTAGAAAATAAGAGAATATTTTCTGAAAAAATAGAAAAATATGAAAAAAATTATTTTTTAGAAAATGAAAAATAAAACCAAACACACCCTTAGAATTGTTATACGATGATTTTACTAGAAATATTTAATGGACCAAACTTGTAAGTAAAGAAGTCTACAAGAGACGGGCCCAATAGAGGAGACCGTAAGGGCTCGAGGAAATGAATCGGAAAATCTCTGAGTCTCATTGTAAGATATTAGAAGCAGGATGAACTTGAAGTTTGGAGTCGAAGAGCGGTAGGAAGTCAAGTACTCAAATGTATAGGAAGTCGATCATTCGGTCATAGGGAGTCGAGCACTCGGGTGTCCAGGAGGTCTAGAGGTAGCCACTCGAAGACTCTAAGAGTCGATCACTCAAGACATTGTAGAAGTCTAGCATCCGAGAACTATGATGGAAATTCTTTCAAACAACCATTATATATGGTCCTCTAACGACCTCCATTGATGATAATTACGATGCACATGATATGTCACGTGAAGATTTTTAATAGAGATTATTTTCTAATGACCCGTAAAAAATATCACGAGGAATGATCATGGAGAGAAGGTAAGTAAAGAAAAAAAATTGAATGGATGAATTTTAAAATTTGTATAGGTAAATAAAGAAAAAGATGAATAATCCATTCTTTTTTTATGAAATAATTAGAGGAAAGTTTTCCACGTGATTTTTTTTAATTTTTAATTTCATCTCCTAGCTAGTTGGGCAGGGGTGGAGCCCTGAATTATATAAATAAAAAAAAACCATGAAATCGTTCGCATGTGATGTGATTCGCACATTATCTCAACGATTCATTTAAATCCTCCACTCTCTCTCTCTTTTCGAGTAGACCAATAAAGTCTCCACGGGTGTCCCGGGGCTGGCTCAATGGTAAGTATAAGATGATGCTTGTCAGAATGTCCAGATTTGAAGTCAGACGAGAGGTCTAAAATTTTCTCTGGAATGAAATACCCTTTCTTGTGCTTACCACCGAGTTAACGGGCCAAAGGCCCACCCTGCGATTTACCTCCCTCACAATGACCGAGGGGTCGGTCGGTGTGGGCCGCTAGGTTGGCGGTTCCAACCTTTTGCCAATAAAGTCTCAACGGGTGTCCACGGGGATGACGCGATGGTAAGACAGGAGTTACTTGCAGAATGAGCAGGAGTCGATTCCGGATGAGGAGTTTAAAATCTCCACTGGCTTCAGATGACCCCTCCTTTGCCTTGCCACCGTGTCAAAGGACCTCGTCCCCCGCGATTTACCTCCCTCTCGCCGTAGCCCTGGAACGGGTGGCAGAGGGCTGCTAGTTGGGCAGATTCCCAACTTTTACAGAATAAAGTCTCTACGGAGACGACGCGATGATAAGACAGAGTGTTGCTTGCATAATAGGCAGGGTTCGATTCCTGATGAGGGGTCTAAAATCCCTCCTGACTTCAGATGGACCCCCTCCCTGCCTTGTCATCGTGTCAAGGGACTTTGTCCCCCCATGATTTACCTCCCTCTCGCTAGTGCCCTGGGACGGATGACAGGGGGCTGCTAGTTGGGCAGATTATCAACTTTTGCAGAGTAGACCAATAAAATTGTCCTGCACATGATACTTAAGGTATGACGATGATAAATATAGTAAAGATCGAATTCGAAGGATATCTAAAGTTTTTTTTTGAATTCAGATCATCCTTATATATTTTGATCATTATATTAAGATTCATATAATTCTTCATAATTTACGTCTCTCATAATGACCGTGGGACAGACCGATAGGGACCGCTAAATTGACGGTTCCAATCTTTTACTAAGTAGACAAATAAAATTCTAAAATTTGCCCCGAGAGACACGGTGTAGCGGTAAAAGTCTACTACGATATTGTTCGGTTGTGAATTTAGAAAAAATTCATTCGGACTACTCTACGTTCAGGAGTTTGTCTGGTGGACGGAGTACGATTTCGATGTTGAACCGTTGTTCAAGAATGACATGACTGTAGAATCTGAATTAAACTGTAAAAAAGCTGCAAGCGCTTCTTTGATTTATCCTTGGTGGTTGATGAAGATCACTTGACCTCTGATCTTATCCGACTCAGTTGTTGGCGAGACATTCCGAATTCATAGAGTAGGACTAATCACTCCCAGAGATTAATCGAATCGAAGATTCGAATATCCCGATGCCCATACAAAAATAAAATTCTTAAATTTATTTTTCCGATATATTTTTTTAATAAAGAATGATGAAAATTTATGGATTTTTTTAATATTTTCATCGATTGGTTTGGCAACCATCTCAATCGCTAGAGGAATCAATTAAAAGAACAATAAATTATGCATATTCTTAGGAGAATTTGTCCAACAATCTTTATCAATTCGTCTTTTAGATATTATAAAAATAATAAATCATGAAAAATCTTTGATCAAAAGCCTAAATTGAATGAAAAATCGATCCCCCATAAAAACGGAGGATTGATCTTTAATTTTTTTTGGACAAATTCTATATGCATTTGCTATCTGAACTACCTCATGGGATAAAAAGTAGGTATATCCGTACAATGTGAAATTAAATAATTTAGTTCTTATATAAAAGGGTGAGATCTTTTATCCAAGAGCTCCCTCTCATCTATTCTATATTGAAAAGAGAGAGCCCTCAGGGCAAATTCAGATGGCCAGCGTAATCGTATTAATGTTTAAACGGGTAAAAAGTCGATTCCTGGAGGTATCGATCAGATTACTGATGACTTCTTATTTCTGCGTTAGTTATCTGACACCTGATTTACTGCTCTCCATATGTAGAGGTAGCGGTGGGGTCACTAATATGACGATTCCATATTTTTTTATATTGAAAAGAGAGAGTTAATCGTGATTGATCTATGATTATATCAATATCTAAATACAATAAAAGATATACATCTTCATTGATATTTTCATCCAACAACAAAAAAAAAAAATTAACCTTCGCTCATTTCTATAATTTTGTATCACGATTGATTTAGGAATAGAAAGAGAGAATAATTTTAATTAGGAATTGTTATTGGCCGTAATTTTCTCGGTGATTAGAAATTGAAAATTGTGGAAATATTTTTAAACGCATTTTTAAATAAATAACTCAGCTGCCGGTCACGTGTCGTCCACGGTGAGCGCGATCGCGCCGACCCGGACCGTTTATTTAAACTGTGCCGCCCAAATCCCATCGCCAACTCCTTCCTCTGCGAGACGCGGACGAATTCGAATTTCGAATTTCGTCCACCTTGATCCGCCTCTTCCTCTTCTCCTTCGGTGCTTGGAATCCGGTCGCGGCTTTAATGGCGGTGGTGCTGCGGATGGTCTTTGGATCCGTTCTTCATCGCTCCGGATCCTGCTCCAGCCGCCGCTGACCGTCTCCAGGAAGACCCCCCGCACCTCGGCGATCTCAACCTTATTCCTAGCTACGTCTTCTTGCAGATCCAATCACCGCCTTAATGCCAGTGGTGCTGAGGAAGGTCTTCGTATCCTTTCTCCATCGCTCCGGATCCAGCCCCAGCCGCTGCTGCCCGGAACTACCGGAAGACCACCCGCCACTCGGCGATCTTAAACTCATTCCCACTGACGTTTTCGTTCAGATCCAATCGCCGCCTTAATAGCGGTGGTGCTGTGGAAGGTCTTCGGATCCGTGCTCCATCCCTCCGGATCCAGCTCCAGCCACTGCAGCCAGGATCTCCCTTTGACTAATTGTCTCAGTGTCGAAATAAAGTATTGTTGCAGTTTTGTAATCTGATGACTCTTCAAGTTAATCTGCGGGAAACGTTTTGATGACCAGATAATAAGACCACCCGCCCCTCGGCGATCTCAACCTCATTTTCGCCGACGTCTTCGTGCAGATCCTCCTGCTTCGCGACCCAAACACGCCGCACGGACTATCCCCGTGTGCAAATCGTAGAGGCCTCTGGTTTCGGACAACGGTATCAGGATTCACTTTATGAAGAGCGGGAGGTGTCGTGGTGAGTTCTGAGCTTTCCCTTTTTTGATTTTGTGACTTCTTTTCTAGCTTTGACTAATTGTCTCAGTGTCGAAATAAAGTATTGTTGCAGTTTTGTAATCTGATGACTCTTCAAGATAATCTGCGGGAAACGTCTTGATGACCAGATGAGAAGGAATTTGCTCAACATTTTGTTTCATCTAATCAATGATCTATACATGTTCCTTCTATGGTCATGCAACTGATATCGTTGGAGACATGATCCGTATCAGCCGTTTTCAGTTTAACATCACAAAGAATTTACATGACTAGGTGAAGTATGATCAGACTTCGTATATAATTGCAATGCTGCGAGTAGGATGGGAAGTTGCTCCCTTCTCTCTTGTGCATGTAATCTCTCATGCGAAGCTTATCTAAATGGCAGTGAAGCGAAGTCAAAACAGCAGTCTGTTTTTTCTTTTATCCAGTTTCATTGGCAAATGCCCTTTCTTTTAGTGATTTCTATTTAGAACCTGATCATTTCCGTTCACTGGATACAGATCCCTCACAAATATTACCGCTTGGGCTGGAAATTAAATACTTGGTTTCGTCCATCTGGAAGCCTGTTTCTACTTTTGTCTATGCATTAGCTAGAGTATTTACAATTCCCAAGTTCTCCCTAATACGGAAATTTTGTGTTTAGAAAAATCTATTGTATCTCATTGGTTTAACGTTGTACAAGTCTATGGCAACCAAGCTTTTGTGCTGTTTCAAGGATAAAGGCAAAACAACTATTGCATGTGAATCATGATGGAAAGTTCTAGTTGGTTACTAGTTGAGCATTTATGCCCCAATCTAAGGTGGAAAGTTCATGGATGTCTAAATTGGTTGTACTTGCAAACTAAAACTAATCTAAATTACTCTGAATATTACCATGTCTTTGTTGACTGCATCAGTCATGTTAGGTTGACTGCGATGATGTGTAGTTGTTCGAATGCATAGGGCGCATCACAAAATTGTCACCATACATTTTTTTGTGGATTGGTAGGAGCCTAGTTGCACTAGAGAAATTTTGTTGGCCAAAGGTCTTTCTTCCTTTCAATCAGCCAAAGGCAAGGAATGTTCTTAAATTTTAGTGGACATATTGCTAGTAGTAACAGCTTCCCTCCATGGAGTTCTATGCAAGGATATATTGCTAACAATGCTTATATTTTTTAAACCAGTTATACTTGCACTAAGCAACATTTCTCTTAATCTCCCTTTGTTCCCGATGCCTTTAATTAACTTGCCCTGAACTATAGAATCTGTTGCTTGTCTCATTTTATTAACAACTGAGGCTAACCATTTTTTGCTTTAAATAACATTATTTTTCAGTTTATCTTTTTTAATAATCTCACGCATTTGTCTTAACATTTGAACTTGTAACATGAGATATTCTTGTAAAAGAGTGATCAAGTACGCATTCATATCAGAAATCCATTTGGAATTAGACTATTAGTACCATGTAATCTGTGATACTTTTAGTAACACAACTTGTTTAGGCTTGCACGAGTGGTAGATATGAAACTTCATTAAGAATGTTTGGTAACCAGTTAAAGCTTGGTAGGGATTATGGTTCTATTGAGATCGACTACTTGGATATTGATAAGTATCATCAGTAGCTTCAGCGCCTTGTGTAAAAAGGTTAATGCTATTCGGCATGCTTCTCATGCCAGCATAATTGACTTGGTCATCTTCGTTTTTACAGTGTCCAAACACCTGGTTGATCATATTCAGTGATGCTATATTCTATCAAACTACCAGTTTTGCAATTTTTTTTAACATACTATCAGACTCATTTCATGTAGTTATATCAATCGCGGCCTTTGTTCCTTAGTTGCATCTGTTGCTTGAGAGAGATTCCTTACATCTCCATCTTATTTTCTAACAGGGTTTTTTGTTTTCACAGTTCTCAAAGGCAACCTTAGGCATGATATTGGCATTCATATTGTGTGACAAGGCGCTCCAAAACTCACTTCATTTTTCATAGAATTAATGCAGCAAAAAAAAAAACATAAATTTTGAGTCACTATACACAGTTTCAACCATCAAGGAGGTACAAATCCCCATTATCAGACTTTGCGCTCCTCCATCGCATGTTTAAAATCTGTGACCATTGTGTTTGTGTGTGATAATTCACTGATTTGTCAAATTTTCATTTTAAGTGCAAACTTAGGTGCACGCATGCATTTGTGAACGAATCTTTATGATAAGATAAATTCCACATTGAATACTGACTACTTGTCAATATTATACACATGCATTAAATGCGTGTTCGTGGGGCAAAGCGAAACTTGATACTTCATGAGAAAAAGATAAATTCTACATTGAGGATTGACCACTGCTTTTGTATTAGATATGCATGCATTAATTGCAATGTTGCATATACATAAACATTTGTACAGTCTACTGATGATTTTGATCAACGGGTTTTTATGCCCTCTTTGAATGAAAGTATGAAACATGCATTTTTATGTCCAGAAACTTAGCTATGTGGCCGATGACTGGAGGCTGAGCTACAAAAAGATACTGAAGCTTCATGTGAGGTTGTCGGTAAGCTTTCCTTTTTCGAAAGAGCATTTTAAAACTGGGGAAATCCTTTTCCAAAGATTACACGCGGGCTGTAAGTTTTTTGTTCTTGTCGTCTTTTGACTTGACAAATTAACTGCCTAGTGTAGATTAATTTACAATTAACACATGTTTCAGTCATTCAAAATCAAAAACAAAATTCCACAACAGTGCTGAAAGCTTTTTCCCTTCTGTTTATTTCCTATTAATTTCACTTTTTCTTTGTGTTTGGGCTGTTTTTCATCAGTACTAAAAGTAAGCAAGACAATCGGTACTACAAAATCACACAAATGACTATGATCTCTGCATGGATCATTGCTTGGCTGCTGAAGTCCCAAGCGACGGCAAATGGTTTCAAACTGTGGTTTTGGCTGGTGGAAGTGTTTGTTTACCTGGACTGCCAGGTATGCTATCTATTTCAGTTCCTCTCTTTTATTAGTTCTAATATCCAAGCGCAAGTAGGTGTGAAGTTCACTTCTGACAGATGATAAAAGGAAAGAAAATACGTAAAGTTGATAAACATGTTCGAGGGTGAACAATAGTTTTCGGTGGCTGGAATAGTTGAATCGATTAGCATAGATGCAAGTGACAGAGGGAGTCAATTAAAAAAGAAATAAACTTCAGGCTCAGTTTAACCATAGGAAGCTGAGAGGAGATAATGCGGAAGGATAGAGGGTTTGGTCTCCTCTGACCTTGTTTACTCGCATACAGGGAGCGAAGAGGAGTGGATAGTAGAATAAATAAATTTAAAAAAAAAAAAATTTGGTGCATAAAATTTTTGTGAGATGGGATTTTGAAAAAGTGTATATTGTATATATAGTTTTATCTTATTTACAAAAAATTATTTTCTTAATTCAAATTTGTGATTTTCAATTCACCAGATAATAATTTCACAGTTATGGCAAGATGAATAACAAAATTATTAATAGACCAAAATGCTCTTAGATTAGGAGTATTATTAGGTAAAATTGAAAAAGGACGGTGTGGACTAGTTTTCCACACTCCCATTGCCCAAAAGAAAAGGTAAATAATCCAGCGGAGTCCTTTGTGCTCCCTCTCTCCTCTCCCTGTGTGGGGGCAAACGGGCCCTTAGTTGAGTTAATGAGAAATGTTTAATTGACGATTATGACGGTGACTTTGACTTATCTTCTAAATTTCTCTAGGCAAACTATTATTATCTATTTATGCGTCTAAATAGCATAAAATTCTTGTCTCATCAATTTAAAAATTCATTTACTGTGGTGGATTTTAGATGCCATCAATTTTTTCATGATGTCTTGATATCTAATTCTTGAGTATTGCTATTGCACCAGGGGATGGCTAAATATTCAAAGTCCTGAAATATTTTTTTAAATAAAGTAATAAATATTTTTTTGTGGCGTTGCCTTCAAAATTACATAATCGTAAACAAAAATGCCCATGATTAGCTTTTCAAGTGTTTTTTCGAAATATTCTTTTAATTTACTTCTCGATTTTTTTCCCGGCAAAATATATTGAACATTACTTGTCTCGATTTTTCCTTTTATCCATGTTTATTCTAATTGGTTGTCAATTATGATTCTATGGATTTTATCATTTCATGGAATTCTAGGATTTTATAATTTTTTTATAATCATTTAGGGTAAATGGTAAAATTACTAGTGTACACAAAGGAAGAAGAAAAAGCAAACAAAATCCGGTACGCGAGAAGGGATTTTCCGTGTTTTTTTTTCGGGTTCGTAGTGAATTCTTCAGTTGAACCATAAGGTAAATCCATAAAGTGGCACTCCATATTTTTTTTGTTTAATAGAAACGATAATGAATTATATAAAAATATTCAGGTAAAAGAGTCGAATTAATTGTTAGACCTCACTTATTCTACAACAGAAATATGCCACCGGTTGATACATTTTTAATAGAAATTTACGAATGTAAAAAGTTTATTATGATCTTGGCTAATAACTTGTTAGAAGTAGTAGGCAGACTCACCGTTGTTTTTTTGTTGTAAACTATGGCATTAAATGTTAATATGATGGATGTTCACTCTGCGTTACTCACCATATTTAATATATATATATATATATATATCTCGAAGAAAGTTGTCATTTGCTATTGCTATATGCGCACTTGATGTGGTATTTTTTGATTAAGGATATTAAACAAGAAAGTTCTAGTTTAACAGAAAATATTAATGGGTAAAATTTCCATTTCTTTCTCTTCGACCTCAGTTTCTTCTCGTACTCTCTGAATGACAATCAGTAGCCGGACAAGATTGTACTCGATGGCCAAGTTTGCCAAAGCTATGTGTTCGAGTATAGTTCACTCGCTGGGATCATCTCCATCGTTCCACCTCAACAAAATATCCTCCTCTGAATCAAAGAACAAACAAAAGAGAGATCAAAAAGTGATACTGGTGTGGCTACTGCAAGTTTGAGTGTGACATAAAGTAATGGGTAAATTTAATATACACCTCATGATTTTATTGGTATTTCATGTATAGTTTTAATTTAATTTATTTTTTTTTGTTTTGGGAAAAAAGGTCCACTTTAGTCGGTTGATTCATTTATAGACGCAAACAAATGCACGGGATCCCGTATACAGTTTGAGTCTTTCCTTCTTACCTTCTATCGATTTCGCACTCAAGTAGACCCAATCGTAGCGTGGGTAAAATTATTATTACATGAAATAATAAATATACAGAGGATTGAACATACGTTGTACCGTGGTCTAAAGTGTATATTTTTTTCCTTTATAAAGAAAAAAGGATATTTAATTTGTCCTGTGGTAGCTATCTAGAGGACGGATAATTCGGATGCGAATAGGAAAAGTTAGGATAAATAAAATTTCACTTCAATGTAGGGGAAATTCTATGGCTTAAGTGTTTATATTAATTAGCATTTTGAACGGAACATTTAAGAACAGCAAAAGAGAAAAACCAATCCACACTGAGTACCTTTAATTCCTGGGTTTCATCTAATGATTCGATGATTTCCAGCTGCTTCATGACTGTGGCATGCAATACCTAAGACACGCAGGAGTAACCAAATCAGGTTGGGAACAACCAAACCCTTGCATATCGAAATTCAGAAGAGGTTTTTTTTTTTAATAAAAATGCCCATTCGAAAACCTAAAACCTCGTACGCTGAACATCTAATGGAAAAGATCCTTTTATTGAGCCTATCAGGGACCAATCTCTACTAGAAAAAATAATTGCAAAAATGAATTTTATCAGTTTACGTTAATTTAGTTGGCCTCATATTCAACGTTCCTCAAAAAAAGGCACCATGTAGAAAATACAAGCTTACCTGTTTCGTCTTCTCAAGGTCGAACTCGATGTGCTTTATTCGGTCCCAAGATTCAAGTAGCATGCAATCCTTCTCAAAAGGAATCTCTACCGGTTTGTTTGTGAGCTCATCGAACATCTTCTCTAGCTGCCGAAGACGCTCCAAACAAACAATCATATGTTGCTCAGAAGAAGTATCTTCTATAGAAGAACCTTGTTCTGCAACCTCATTGTGAGCTTCTTCTGGTGGATGGATGTCACTCAACCTTCCCTCATTAAAACTAACGACATGCAGGAAGGCCAGATTTTTGAGTAGGAAAGATATGAATACTCTTAAAATCCATCGATAAAATGGTTCTCGCTCTCTGGGTTCCTCGGCGATCATGTAATTTCCCAACTGCACATCTGACAAAATAGAAATCTGTGTCAAGTGATCATCGGGGGATGAGCACTATATTCTTACTTGTTGGTGTTTTTTGATTCAGAAAACTCAAAATTAAAAATATAATTCAGCTTTTATTTTGATTAGTCTTAATTTCAAAATATTAATGCATTTTTCATAGTTTCAATTGATTTCGTTTATTAAATTTTAATATCTCTCTCTCATAGATTTGCAACAGTAGCAAGGCTTGAAATACCTTGTCGATGTGATGTTGGGATGCTGTATGAACTCTGACCTTGATCTCTGAAATATGATCTGTTATAAGATTTTGCTTCTCTTTGACCACAATCTATAGATTTGTCGACGACAACGAAATGGTCATCGCAACTATAGTAAGCTGGTGAATCCCTCACTTTCACCTGCATATACATCAACAAACTATTTACACAGCAATTACGGGATATTCGAACAAATAATTAACATACTGGCTGATATGACCATTTAGACCCCAATATGTACAACTAGTCATGACATATTTTGCACAATCCACTAGAGGTTGAACGTTGGTCGAGTCCACTTATAAATATCAATAAAAAAAAACATAATGAAACAAATTATTCAAAGATCTACTCAATGCAATATAATTATAAATCCAAACATATAAAATATAAACATACTTGTTAGTTGTACAATCGTTCTTGAGTCTAAAACCATATGATTCTCGACTATTTAATGGACCTTTTGTAGCTGTTAATGTTAATGCTACTTATTGGTGCATATAATTTATTATGTATTTAATTAAATTTTGAGTAAATATTATGATTAAACTTGGATCAGATCAAAATATTTGGTATTTTAAACTAGATATTCATTGTCGATCCAGGATTCAATTACATTATTTTCTTAAAGCCCTGGACCCATCTAATATCAAAATAATCTGAATTCTAGAGTTAGATTGAATTAGATGTGTTTGAAACCAGATGTTGTACAAAATCATTTCATTTTTGTATCAGTAGTGAAAGACAAACTAGTATTCAGACAAATAAGGCAGAATATGTGCCGAATTGAAAACCAGACAAATGGAGAGAGACTCACTTCTTCACGAACTGGAGCTAGACGGCTATGCTCGATAGTTTTAGAAACTAGATCATCAATATCTGATCCCGAATCAATTGTCCATGTACTGCTGCTTCTTCCCTAAGGATGAAGGATAAAAGAAAATTCAATAAAGGATATTACACAATGCATCCAGGAAAATGAGGAACAAAATCAAGGCTAGACAAAAGCTTGCCTTCAAAAGATATGAACCTACAAAGGCTTCATCTCCTTCTGACATTCGTCTTGTATGCCTTAGTAATGCTGCTTCAGGATTATGTACAAGCTAAAATTTGAAGAAGAAAAAAATACATTACTTATTTTAAGGATAAACAGTGATTGTTTATGCTATCTAGGTGTTCAACACCAAAGAAACAATATGAAATGGAAAGAGGTCGAAAGAATGAATCATGTGTAATAATGTCACAGTAAACAGCATATTTTTCAAGCACGAATCTTCGTGAAAGGTCTTAGAAATGATTTGATACAGATGTGGGTAAATTTAACTAAGTCAACCAGTTTTTTCATTAGGATATAAGACTACTGCCTTTTAGTTCAGATCCTAAACCAGGTAGAATAACCAAATGGAAAGCAAAAAACTCCATAGCAAGTGAATAAATGTACCTCCATAATGTTGGGATTATTCCATGGCCCTCTGTTAGACTTCAAACATCCACCTTCATTGGAGCAAGTGCACGTGCCACCCAAGAAATCTGGAAGTTGGCTGAAATTGAACGAGCATGTAACTTAACCATCAAAACAACAATTATTAGCATTATCACGGAGAGAAAGATATGACCCTACCAAGAGTCGATAACTTCAAGCAATGCACTCTGGTACTTTGTTCCCAATACCTTCATGATACGGTAATCAAAACGTATTGCAATACATCAAATACCAGAAAATAAAGACACTTTCCGTATTGGAGAACTTACATGTATCTTTGCAGTTGTTTTTGGGTCAAGAAAACTTTTAACAGTGTTCCAAAGGAGCCTAAAGCCAGGACCAGCATTGACAATGAACATCTCGTGTAAAGTCTGCACTTTACCAAGCAAAATATAGCAGTTTGAAGAGAGGAATAACAATGATGATGAAAATGGATAAAGTCCAATACCTCAGGGTAGTAATCTCCATCAATTTTCTGCATTTTGAGCAAAAGGTCTCTAGTTGTCTTGCTGAAATTCTTCAAACCCTGACTCAGCGGAATGCAACTTGAAAAATCAGTACGCAATGAAATTTTTAAATCTGAAACTGTTACATGTTCAGACAAGTGGATCGAGTGGGTTAAACAAGGAAAGAAACTACATACCACTCCTTGCACATCCAAAATTGTAGTCGTTGAGTTAATGCGCCTTTGTGCCGCAACTGAGCATGCAGGAAACTTCTCGTGTAAGGCTTTCTCGAATTCCTGGACATGATATTTAATATATCGGTCTACTGTTGTAATGTGCATCAGCTTATTTGGTTCCACTTTCCCTAGCCTCTCAATATAAACTGGCCTTCCTTCTTTATCAACTCCATGGTATCCCTGAGGATAATGGTGTAAAACTTCCTCGAGCTCGTCGAACTTAAAATCCTGAAATCCAGTAGGTTGTACATATATACATGTCAGCATTAAGCGATGTCCATTGGCAGACTATAAAGATAAGCTACCTCAATGACTGTGTCCGTTCCAAATTCTTTTCTCCAATGGAGCATGTCAGCCCACATCTGAACTGCTTTCTCACAATCAAATTTTCTGGCTTTCAAGAATCTGTATCACGTAAATTCATTAATAAACAATTTAAAAAATGAAATTACCTCTAGAACACCAAGTTGAGACAAGCACAGTGAAAAACCCAATTGAATCAGATGTTTAAAACTGATACGATACAGTTCTGAACCAAATCCAATTGAATAAAGATGCTTATAGTCTGGTTAAAGTAGTGTGAAAATTCAGGTTCCAATGAACAAGTCAGTGAAGGATTTCAAGAATATACCAATGCTAAAACAAAATTCCTGTTCTTTAATAGTGGAAAGTTAACCTGAGCATCATATGATAGTCATCGTGTTTATCAGGCAATAAGTCTCTAGAAAATAGCTCCTTACGGAATGAATAGACTGCACGCTCCTCCTCCACATCCCTTATATCTTCAATCGACACCGTAGAAGTCCTATTTGGTGTTCTCTTTTTCCCTCGCTTCTTAAGAGAATGGGTAAATCTCGAAGAAGCACTCAATGCCTTTTTCTTTAGAGACCCTAAACTCAACCTTTTTCGCTCATCTTCTGAGTTCTCCACATCTGATCTTCTTTCTTTTCTATCTTCCCGACTGTGAAACGTATCGAGACCTTACAGCACAAAAAATATATATAAAAAATGAGATAGGAAGAATTCTATCAGCGCTTCTTAAAGACAGTAATAGATATATGAATCCAAGTTGACATACCAGTCATTTTCTGACAGAAGAGGATAAGCCGTCAGTTCGTCTAAACCTTCTGAAGTATTCACTAGTTTATAATCTGCCAAGTATGATTGTTTTTAGATCACCAGGAACCAATGCCTCCATATAGTTCTGATTAAAAAAAAAATGCAACACACAAGAAAAAAAGGAACGATTTAACAAACGCTCTGAAGATAACAGAAATATACTCTGTCATACAAATATCAAATATAACACTAGATGTAAAGACCAGAAAAAAAAAATAACGAGATATAGAAGTTTCGATTACGACAAATAGAGAAGAACAACCATTCCCGAGCGAAATCAATCGTCAATTCGTCATCAAAGTTCATGTCGACAGAGTTCAAACGGATATCATGTGCGCATATTTATTCAGTTGCTTTGAGATTAAAAGGCAAATAAAGTTAGCGAACCGACAACGAGATCAGAAACTCCATGAATAAGGCTAATTGGAGAAGATCTCACGCGTCAACAGATTAACTAATTTGACAAATGACTCAGATCCCTGTTTCATCATCGGGAAACAACTAAAGATCGAGCTCGGAAACAGATCATCGAGGCGAAAAACTACCTGGATCACGGAGTTTTCACGATAGCTCAGGCGGAGATCGATGATGGATCGAAAAAACGCAGATCGACGAGACTCCACCAGCGAAGAAAAAATCCCTGGGACAAACGGAGCCAAATCGGAAACCCTTTTTCTCCGATCGCTCCAAGTGCAATATATTCCTCTCCTCCCCGCTCGCTGAGCAGCAAACGGAATTGGAATGGTCGAGAGCGATCGTGTTTTCGGTTGTATTTAAAATGGAGAGCTCCGCCGACAAAATAACGTTAATAATAATAATAATAATAATAATTATTATTATTATAATAGATGAATATCTCGACTCCCTTCAGCTCCCCCAAATAAACCGGCCGTAACCGACGGATCACTTCTCGTTTGCGCAAAGGACAGAGAGGGCAAACGGCACTGCCACGCCGTTAGTCTCTTCCGTCATCGGCATCATTGCCGCTTTGAGTATCACTTGATCTGCAGACGTGCCAGCTACAGCTTCGCATATTTAGTAAAAAAATTTCTAGAATTATTTAATTTAAAATATTTTTTTTTTTTACCCTTTTTAGTATTTTAAGATTAAACTCGAAAATAAAAAAGAAACTGCGCGGTGCGCTCAACGAGGCAGCGACCGTCGATAAGGATTCGCTGAGCATCTCCCCGCAGAGAACAGCTTAAACGCGAGAAAAGTAGGCTACGGTGACGCGGGACCCACAAGTAATTCCGTGTCTTTCTCCTGTTCGCTGGCTCGAACGGACAGGGGAACGACGAGCCTGCTTGGTCACCCGCGCTCATTTTAACGAACGCACTCCTACGCTGCCATCTGCATTCCAGTGGCAGACGCTGTGTCGGCTACGCTCTCGTCGCCAATTCAGTGGCTAAATAGATGTTATTTTCACTTCCGTCCTTGTCATTATAAATTTTTCAAATCAGACCCTGGAATTATGGATTTTCTACCCTCATTTTTGGTACTAGATATCCAAACATTTGATCCGATTAATCCTGGAAGCGACCGATCCAACCTCTCAAAAGTTTTCCATCGATTATCAGAGTAATTCGAGAAATATTCACAGCGAGCAGCCCAACA
The DNA here is from genome assembly GCA_025175895.1 of Wurfbainia villosa. Classification (NCBI taxonomy): domain Eukaryota; kingdom Viridiplantae; phylum Streptophyta; class Magnoliopsida; order Zingiberales; family Zingiberaceae; genus Wurfbainia; species Wurfbainia villosa. Next base: position 97,906,336 of record CM045988.1, on the reverse strand, counting down.
ATCTAGTTTTCTTAGGTCCGGCATCCTATTTGAAAGAATTTTCTATAAATATATCGCAGTTGAGGTTCGAATCTTAAATGTCAGAGAAGTTACATGCAAGGGTGGATTTAGCATAGGACTTGGGGGTCATGGCTCCCTCAATTCCTAAGTGATTATTATTTATTTTTTTTTAAATTAAGATGATTATATTGTAATATATGTTCTTCTCAAATATAAATTTTTAGATTTGTCTCTGTTTAATTTGTATGGACATTCTGCCGTTCTCTAGGAGTGGATTTTTCTCCCCTCATGCTCAATGGCCACGTCAACTACTTCTCTTATACTTCATGCGTATTACATGGACTTTATCCTTTAGCTAGCTTTGTCATCAAGCATTCAAATAGTTTTTTAATCGTTTATAAAATTGTGTGACCAAGCAATAACATTGATAGGCTTTCTATTTTATTTTTAATGATTTAATTATTATAGCAACTCCAAAGTCAAATATTAATTGAATTAATTATGGAGCTCGCAGAATAAATTCAAGTTTTTTTTGCCGTTCCCATAAAAGTCATAAGTAAAAAAAAAAAAAAAAAAGAGGTCCGAATTGAATACTTTGGAATAGAAGGGTCCAAACGTAAAGCTCTTGACAATTCTGCAGTTTGCGTTGGCCAAACATCAATCAAATTGTGAAGGCTCTGGATTGAATATTCTCGTACTGTGAGGTCCGAACTAAAAATGCGTTCGCTGGTCAAATATTAGAAAGCACGGTAGAGGAGGTCATTGTCATGGCAGCAAAACCTACTTTATTTTCCAAAGCTGCTCCTGAAGTACAGCGCACATCTTGCATAGCAATGCATGTCTCCCTTCTCGGTCTCAACCTTCCGTTTTTTTCTTTTCCACCCAGAGTTTGCCTCCGGTTACACTGCAGCGAATTCTTCAGATATTTTATGTTTGATTTTTTTTTTTTTTTATTGGTATCGAAATATTCGAATCTTATGTTCAATTAATCTATGAAAATGATCGATCATATCCCATAGACCTTCAGAATGCCTCATTAATAATTGAGTTGGATAGAATCGGAACTTATGTGATCTTCATCGACTACCAAAGGCAAATCAAATAAACATTCATAATTTTTTACAGTTCAGTCCGAACTTTACAATCACGTCATCTTTAAAACCGAAAATGTACTTTGTTCATCGAACAAATTTCTGGACCTCAGAGTTGTTTGAATAATTTTTTTTTAAAATTCATCGTCGAATAATATCACAATAGAAGATCGAAATATATTCTCCCATAAAATACCTTTTTATTTTTACCCTGAGGATTTTAATTTGATTTTTAACTACTATGAACTGTAAATAATTTTGTCATGAATGAACTCTAAAATATTAAACAATTAAAATGTCTTCTAAAAATACTTGTTGATTTATTTAAATAGTCGACAAAAAAATTTCTCGAGCCGAATCAATTTTTCTCCGAATTAATCGACTAAAAACTTAAATATCTAATACTAACTAAAAAAATTAATTTGAAACTTCCAATAACAGTGCAATCATAAGATAAGATGTTAAATAGATTATTAGAATTCAAATTACAGTTGAGAGATGAAAATTACAAAGATCTACGATTGATGTCCTATTGCAAATGCTTTTAAATTTATCCAGTAAAATAATAGAGTTTAACTAATCCATTTGATGAATCGGTCATATCCCATAGCCTCCGAAGAGTCTCTATCGGGTAAATCAGGATGACGCGCCGCCAAATCGCCGTGAGAGATATGTACGTCAATTAAGATATGCACCCCACATCAACCCAGCTGGAAAACGGAAATCCGCCTCCGCAACCCGCAAACGAATGGAAAACGACGAAATTCCCTCCGCAAACTGCAACCGGCAAAGATCAAATCATGGCTTGCCACAGGGACCGCCCAAGCTCTTATCGACGCATCGTTGTCCTAGGGGCGAGATAAATACCTTACACGAATTAAGAGGAATTAGTCTAATGATGTTTGAACACACGATTTATCAGTCTTCTCGAGACGATCTGATGGCTAAAGTATTATAAAAATTATAATCCGGTACATGAAATTTTAGTCATGCGAGATACTGAAGAAAAAATCTATTGCATATAGTTTTACTTTGTTTTTTTTTATAAGAGGTTATTTTCAGAATTTATACTCGTGATTTTTTTTGTCACATTTGGATTCAAAAATTCTCTATTGTTTTTGACAATGAGTCGAGGAATATAATTCTTTCGTAATTTTTTTTTATCATCGTTGAAGAATCAACAGCGTAAAATATTGACAAAATTTATCAAAAGAAAAAACAAAAATTATATTGAGAATCAAAATGGCACAATCTTGCCAGATTCCCTTTCTCCAAGGATACAGCTACAGCTCCCGGGTCGACCAATCGAACCGGTCGTTGACCTAGTCATTATTTTAAACCGCCTCCAGAATTCATATCGACGAGATTTTTATCTCTTCCAAGGTGTTTTAACATGTCGGCACATACCTGCAGCTGCTTTGTTAAGGTCGAAAGCAATTGGCGATGTTAACTTTCCGCGAAGAAAATCCTCTGGTAGACTAAAAACTAACAAGATTATGACTTATGAGTAGAGAACAAGTATTGTTCCACACGTTAGAGGCAAGAAAGGAGCAAAGCAGGCGACCTTACTCAAAGGTCACATGCATTGTTCCCAGTTCAAGTCGCCATATTATAAAGTATCTGATTGGAATGTTAAATGAATTGAATGCAGTTTAAAAATGAAATTATAAGGAATAAAATAAGAATGAATCTCTCGGTCCGACCGACTTGTTCAACTGGCTCTGCTTAACGAGTCAACCCACTTGATTTATCTGGCTGACCAGACCATACTAACCTGATTTGTCCACCCAACTGATCGGCCCGCCGGCCTGGCTCAGTCGGTTCGTTTGGCTTGTTTAGCCCATTCAGGCTGCCCATTCTTATATCGATCATATCAGGTGATACGGGCCTTTGTTTCAGCTCATAGCTTCTTGTGAAATGAACATAGCAGCATAACAGAATTTTTAAAAAAAAAAAACTCAATGAAATAAAATGCAAAGACCCAAACATGACACACTACTGTTTCATGCAATAGCAGCAAATTGAAACTGAAATTTGCAAAAGAAAGAACTGCATTCAATGAAACCTAAATAAAAGAGTTGCTCTTCCCCACTCGACACACAAAGTAAAGAAAATGAAGATGACCAGTGCTCAAGGTACCACATGCATTGCTGCCAACTGAAGTCACATGGCAGAGTTCTTTAGTGTTATGTGTCCTCTGGTCAAAGCCCTGCTACTTGGACAGTAATGGGAGAAACTATGCTGTGCATCGCGATAATTTTCATAAGAATGGAATAAGAAACCCCTTGATTTGGTTATGCTTAAAATATAAATAGAATTCGGTCTCTTTCCTAACAGCTCAAGTTTCTAGGATTGCAGTGATGGAGCATGTGATTTATCATGGGTAAAGGATATTGATATGGAGGGAAAATAACGGTCCAAGGAGATTTAATCAACATAAAATACATGTCAATTTATGAGGTGGCTTAGGTTCGTTGATCTTGACTTAGTAATCATGACTTGCAATGATCAATCAGACACAGCAGATAAATAGGTCACAATGTTACATCTCTCTTGAATTGACGGTTACAGAAAACAAAGGTGGTGGCTATAACACTTCATTTGAGTGGTTAATGACAACTGTGTAATTAAGGGAGATCGACAGTTGGAATGGACGCGTTCAGATAAAGAGTGCCATGGCTGGAACGGATGCATCCGAAAGAAGGAATACGATGACTGGTCTCAGATTTGCATAAAAGCAATATGCGAAAGGATAGAAAGATAATTGAATCTTTTTTACTGCAATCTTGCTTTCATATTCTTTTGACTTGAAGACTAACTTGAGCATCGAAGGGATTTCGCCCAAAGACAAGTCTACAAAAGTGAGGACTCGGTTGGTGGTAGCCTGCTCAAGAGAAACAAATCTGCTTTCAGATGTGAATCAGACCACTGACCCGCATCATCGCTGACCCGACAACAACTTTGTTGCTGAACCAATAGCAAGGAACGGCCCGACAAACAAAGCCTAAGCCGCTAAAAGAGTAGACTTTAGAACTTCGGAAAGCCAAACCATCTAAGTGATCTTAGATCCGGATCAAATATATCTTTAAGGGGAAATATGATTGCATTAACATCGAATGAACTATCTAAAACAAAGGGAGAGGGATTTCTTGTATTGGCTCTAGATGCAACATAAACTACATTTGCTAGAAAAGTTAAAGATAAAAATGATAAAACTAAAACTAGATCATTGTCCAATTTATCATATTTGACCAACTTATTTTGAATTTATCTATTAGTTTTTACATCATTATATATTTAGTTCCTAGGAGATAATCTTGCAAGTCAAAAACATTACATCTTTGGTTCATGAGTTCAATTTGAACTAGTCCATTTAAGGATGCCCATAAAAGACATGGAGGAAAAATATTAAGAATATATATATATAAAGAATGATCATTTTCCTAACAAATTAAGTTTCGTAAATAAGTGGTCAGCCAATTAATTTCAAGAAATTATAATGAAATAAAGTAGGAACATTTCTTCAAAAGATACAAAGTACATCAATTACCAATCATGCACAACATGACTAAATGGAATTATATACCAAATTATTGAAATACAAAGTCAAAATTGTTTTCAATTGAGCAACAAAAATGTACAGATGATAAAAATATGTTTAGACTTGTAGATTTTAAGAGACAGATGATACTACTGCTTTACACAGGTTTTACACTTCATGCTGAATGTTCACAGGGCCAATCATCAGGTCAGGTGTGCTTCTTCAATTTCTGATACCAGGCATCAAATAAGGAGCAGTTTCTCCATTCTATGGGCATAATCCCACGATTCAAGTCTATATCTGTCCTTTGCTATATTTTTAAATGATGAGCCTTCATCCTCTATGGCTTGTCTAGTTTACCTTAAGGTGTTATATATATATATATATACACACACACACACACACACACACGCTTTGTCACAATTTGTAGCTGAAGTTTGTTTTATAAGGATTTAAGAATATAACAGGATGAAACTTGGATCAATCCGAAAACAAACCCAAGCCCAATCTGCAAAATAAATGCTCTTTGAATTACACAAAAGAGGACAATTAAAAATAATAATTTCTACAATGCCTATGGAATGCTTCAAATATTTGCTAGATTAATTGTTTTTCAGATACTGCAGCCTTCAGGGATCAAGGTTCTTTTGGAAATCATTGACGTTGAGCTACACATGAGAATTTTAGTTTATCCTTGATATAGAGCAATACTATGAGAGAAGGAAGATCATCATCGACCAAAAGAGGTGTTCTGTAAAGACTACAATATTTGGAGCATAAAAAGGCATCAAATTGTGCTTGCCGAATGTAACACGTGACATCCAATATATCATTGTCAAGCGTATGTTAGTTTATCCTTGATATAGAGCAGTACTATGAGAGAAGGAAGATCATCATCAACCAAAAGAGGTTACCCTTAAAGACTAGAATATGTGGAGCATAAAAAGGCATCAAATTGTGCTTGCCAAATGTAACACTTGACATCCGATATATCATTGTCAAGCGTATGTTAGTTTATCCTTGATATAGAACAGTACTATGAGAGAAGGAAGATCATCATCGACCAAAAGAGGTTTCCCTTGAAGACTACAATATGTTGAGCATAAAAAGGCATCAAATTGTGCTTGCCGAATGTAACACGTGACATCCAATATATCATTGTCAAGCGTATGTTAGTTTATCCTTGATATAGAGCAGTACTATGAGAGAAGGAAGATCATCATCAACCAAAAGAGGTTTCCCTTAAAGACTAGAATATGTGGAGCATAAAAAGGCATCAAATTGTGCTTGCCGAATGTAACACTTGACATCCGATATATCATTGTCAAGTGTATGTTAGTTTATCCTTGATATAGAGCAGTACAATGAGAGAAGGAAGATCATCATCGACCAAAAGAGGTTTCCCTTAAAGACTAGAATATGTGGAGCATAAAAGGCATCAAATTGTGCTAGCCGAATGTAACACTTGACATCCGATATATCATTGTCAAGCGTATTTCTCTCCACTATTCGAGATCAGCTCATTGAGCTCTATAAATTAAATTATTAGTAATATAAAGAATTAAATTATTCATATTACGTTAACTATGATGTTTTGCACTGGCAAATAATCACCAGCAGAAAAATCCTAAGTGAATAGATAAGAAGCAAAAGATTTCGAATACCCTATTACGCAAGCAATTTTGATCTTTTGGAGCGATCAGAATCACAATTACGTCAATCCCACTTCAGTAGATGGAGCAATGGACATCTGAGAAGGATGTCCAAAATGCAAACGAAACAGCCTTGGACGAGATAATAGCAATATGATTAAGAATCAAGCAATTCAAGCACCCAAAACAATAGTACCAAATTCACAGAGAAAAGTTCCATTTCTGCTCCCAACACTCCAATCTTTCCAACAAACAAAATAAAATGAAAAATCAGCAACCAGAAATAGACGCAAATACTAATCGCACAGAGAAAATAACGAAACCCTAAGTTTTGAAGCACACAATATCAAAAAAATCCCTTCCATTAGCGATCAAAACGACTAGCGACTCTGAAGAAACAAACAAGCAAACATCAAAAGAAGAAAGCACTAGGATTAAGAAATGAGATCGTACCAGTGAAAGGAGGAAATGGGAATCGTTCGATTGAACTACTACTCGCTCAGTCGATCCATGCGCCTTCTTGCTCGTTTCCTTGTTGCCGGCTTCTCCACGACCACGAGGCGGGTTTTTGCGTAGTTGGGCTTCCAAGCAAGCGGGCATTTAAGTAACGATCGGCGGCGCGAAGTCCCTGGTCGCCCATCAGTCACGAGACTAAATAGCCCGTGACTTAAATCGTGAAAAGTATATTTGCTCGGGAGTCATCTTGGTCGCACGATTTGCTCGCGATGCAAGTTTGGAGCATCGATTAATGCATTCATTAAAGTCACGACCAAACCCACGACCCCATCCAAACAAAGAGCGAAGGAGAAGCGACGAGCGAACCATTTTAATTTCAAATTGATAAAATGGCAGGATAATGAATCTAGCGCAAATCGATCAAAACAATCGAACTCGCGGTGCGACAATGGCGCTCTGCCGGCCGCGATCGATGGATTCCGGATGTGATTCCGACCGCACGATCGAATCTGGTGTTGGACGGACCGTTGTCGGCTGTCGATCCATCCAGTATACTCTGTCGGTCGGATTCAGTTGCCGATCGGCCGAATTGCGGTCGAAATCGGTCGTCAGAATCAGGCGGCTGATTTCGGCCGCGATCGGACCGGATTTCAGTCGAATTACGGTCAGAATTCGACGTCGGACGGACCGACGTTGACTTTTGGTCCATCCGGTATACTCGGCCAGTCGAATCGCGGTCAAAATCGGCCAGTCTGTCCGGCGTTGGATTTCGGCGCACTGATCGTCCGCATCCATTCGACGTCGATGTCCGGTCGACGTCATTCGACGCTGCCGCTAATCGCCCACGAGTTTCGATCGTTTTCGACTGGTTTGCGTTGGATTCCGACCGCTAATCGGTCGAAATCCGAGCTCCACCAGACCGCCGGTGAGTCGGGCGTCGATCGCGTCCAATCCAATGGCCGATGGTGGCCGGACGACATAGCGCCGATGGCGACAGTGACGTCGATGTCTTGTGGAGTGCATGGGCGCGCAGGGTAAGATATGTAATGTAACTTTTCTATATATATATATATATATATATATATATATATAATTAAATTCTCTCAAAATTTACCATATTAACCAACACGATGACGAATAAGCTGACGTGGCAGCCAAACTGGCATGCGTCGTAGACCAATAGGGATCTATCTAGAACAGTCGCGTATTAAATCAAATGGAAGACCCATCTCGTCACCATCACTTTTAGCTGGCCTGGTGCACCTACTTAATGCTTTCTGCGGGACCATTCTCACCCACTGTTCCACTCAGAAAGACCAAATTACCTTAATTCTTCTAATTAATTTAAATTGAATTTTTTCCTTCATATTAATCTTTTAGATATATATCTAAATTTTTTTATTAGTATCAGGGTATCCGAGTTTTTGGTCCGATTAATCTCTGGGAAAGATCAGTCCAGTCTCACGATCCTACAAGGACATCTCTTCAATAATTGAGTCGGAAAAGATCGAAACTCATATGAATCTCCACCAACCGCCTGAGTATATTAGAAAAACGCTCGCAATTTGGCGAGCTAGCTTGGACTCCGCATTCACGCAATCTCTGAAAGACTGTTCAAAGTTGAAGCCCTACTTCATCCACGAGACAAACTCTTGCACATAGGGTCGCTCTCATAGATTTTTTCAAAATCTATCGTCGAACGTTATTTCAGCAGAGGATCGAACTGTATTCTTTTGAGATTTTTTTTTCATTTGCTTTTGCTGTTTGCACCGTGTCCCCGGGCGATGTATATCTGATTCAACTAGCAAAATACGATTATATTTGCCCTCGAACATCTCATACTATCGGTTATTCGATGATGACGAAGAAAAGTAAATTATGAAAAAATTATATTTCTTGATACATTCACTAAAAATAATAAAAGCCTTTTTAAGTCCAAATAAAAATTTTAAATTCCATACTAAAATTCGCTACTCGGGTATCTGATTCCATCTCCATTGCATATATTTCCCTAGATTTGTTTTTATAGTATTTTTTTTTTAAAAATTATTCTATTTAAAAGATTCCACTGAACTAGACTCGTAGTCAAAATAAAGTCCCACAAAGACAAACTCGCCGATACACGTTTCTTGAGTGCATGGGGTCCACACCCTTGGCCGCATGCACCGCAACTTCCCGGAACCGCCGGTCCCCTTATCAAAGACTCGAATGACTCGGCCACTCGATCATGGTAGCGACCTTTTGTACCTTCCACGTATATGGATGCTAAGGTGGGTCCCACTTTTCTTGGACTCAATTAGGAATCGAGGTGGGTGGGTCCTTGGGCGATCGAAAAAGCGCGGGATTTTACTTTAAAAAATACGTTTTATTCGGTCGAGGTGGTGTCCCGGTAGGGCCCGTTGCGGCCTCCACAGCGACAGCGAGTTTATAACCTTTTCTTTTTTTTTTCCTCCCCAGTTTACTTTTTTTTGGATAAAATAAATAAATAAATCACTCTTTCTCACTTTTATTTTGCCGCCGGAGAAATTTGCATATGCATCCCAGAAATTCAAGATTAGTACTACAACAACAACAAAAAAGGTCTTATCCTACTAGATAGGATCAGTTATATAGATCCTTCTATGCCATTGGACTCTATCCCCTACTATATCATTATATATATTTAAATAAATTTTATCTTATTTTATTATTGTTAACCAAGTCTTTTTTGATCTTCCTCTTCCTCGTTTGATGTGTATATTTGGTATCGTTTCATGATTAGTAAGGAAGAGAAATCGTATCTGATACCTAATGTAAATAATAAAAAAAAAATACTCTCATAATCTTATTAAATACGAATTTAAAGAACTATAAACAAATTAACAAATTTAATATTCAACGTGATAATAATTTATTTATGTTGATTCAATATATATAATTATGAACAAATTTAAATATATATATATTTGATTTGTTAATATTTATAAATAATATTCATGAATAATATTTATGAATAAAACTCGTGAATATAAATTTATTTATATTCACTTTAATTATTTATACTAATCAATTAAATAAAAAAAATATAATATTAAAATTTCAAATAAAAAAATAAAGAACTTGATACTAATTGAAATCAAATTTGAGCTAAAAAAAAAATTGACTTTAAATTAATTTTAAATTTAATTTGACTTGACTTAATTTAATTATCTTATCCAGTTTACATCTCTGCATTTGATAAAATTTATCTACGAGTGCATTATTTACTAAAATGTCAATTCATTAACATTTTTAATTAAAAAAACATTTGATAATCATAAAGAATTTTCATCTGCGCCCAATGAATACCTTTGTTCTCCTACTATATCTCTAAATTTATTTATACTTTTTTTTTTAATTTTAAATTATACGAGATTTAAATTGTCAAATGGTCATCGTTATTTATTTTAGGCCCTCCTGAGTTATTTCCAGTTTCAAATTAACTACATTATCACTTAATAAATTGTTAATAGAAGCTAATGACTTATAAATCCACCTTCCATAAATTTTAGAGCAAAGTCGAATGATTAGTATCAAAATGTCAAAATGTCTGCATAAGTTTTTCGCTGAGTAACACTCTACATCGACCATTTACACTCATGTTAAATGTCTTTTATTATTTTAATAAAACGCTAATAAATTTAAACCTTAAAATTTAATTAGAACACATTTAATCTCACATTAAATAGAACTAATTTTTTATTATTATTTATTGAAACTAAAATCAATATTATAGATTTAAGCATGGTTGAATTAAATTTGGATTCAACAACTTACTCTGAAAAGATCATTAAATTGTGGGCCCCAGGTTAAAAAATAAAAATATCCCGTGGGCAAAAATTAAAAGTACATTCTTATTTTTATCATCATCAATTCTTTTCTTTTAAAAATATTGTTATCTAATATTACTATAATAGTTTTAGTTAAACTTATTTTAATATGAAGTAATTAGAGAAACTTTGAATAAATTTGATCAATTATATTATAGATTTTTGGTCAAAGCTAGCAGTTTGAATATTGATTTAAGTGTACTATTTTTAATTAAATTGAAATCGTTTTGATTAATATTTAAATAATTTTAATTAATTTTATGTTAGAGCAATTTTATTTAAAATTACCATTAATTATAACGAAAATAAATAATCCCTTTCTTATTTTTATTTTATAAAAAAGTTCATATTAATTTATTATATTTTATAAATATTTCCTCTCTCTCTCTCTCTCTCTCGTTGTGTGCTAATGTTCTCAATTCCCACGCTCCGTTCGCACCGTTGTCGTCATCTGGCTCGTTCGCCATCTCTCCTCCTCTCTGTCTCTTGCGGATTCCCCCTACTGTTCCCTCCTCGTTGGATGCATCCGACCCCGCGAATCTTCTCCTCGCCCTTCGATCGACAAGGTTTCCTGCAGCTCTACCGAATCCGGAGCTACCAGTTTCTGATCTGCTTTAGAGGCTGGGATGGAGCCGTGGAGCTAGTCGATCTCAGATGTCTACTTGATTGGAAGTCCTGGATTTGATTTTTAGTCTTCTGCTGCTGCAATTCGCTGCCTCGAAGGAGTTCCACAGCGCTTGGATCTTGAATTCCTGTCGCAGCTGCGTTGGTTTTGACCTGTAAAAGGAGTCGCAAAGTGTTTTGTCGATTTAGGGGTCCCCGAGGCTGCAGATCTGTGAAAGACGCGGTTTTTGGTGGAGATGAGAGGTTCCGTGTGATTTCGTCAGTGAAAAAAATGAGGCTCGAGGAATCCCCGTGAATGGATTAGGGCTTCTTCCTGTCCTGTAAGTGGGGGTTCCTGAGCGTTCGAATTTGGATATTTTTGGCGAATGTTGTTTGGAGTTGCGTGTATCTCTTCGTGTGCTTCATTTCGAGCTTGCACTCTAGGATTAGCTTCGCGATTGTGTTGGATGTTTAAAGAGCTAAGTGCTTTTCACAAAGCTTCTGACTTTACGGCGTAAAACAAGAGAAACTGGAAGATTTGGTTTTGAAATTGGTCGAATTGTTCCTTTTGTGAAGAGAAAAAAAAAATGCAGCAAACGGTTCCTTCTTTTTGCACATCTTGACTTGCTGTAGCTTTGAGGTCTGTGCAAGGAGATGATTGAACAATTCATCAACTTTGTAATACGGCCTCCTAGGTATGTACGTATCTTGTTTACTTACCAAATTAGTGGGTTTGACCTGCCATCTCCTCGTGTGTTGAATTGACTGCAACTTGGCATACACACATTTTTTGAGTTGCACAGACTAATTTCATATAAGAAGTCCAGTCATAGTATCAGAGGATCTCCTTTTTGGTAGTAAATGACTCGTTCATCTCGCTCTGCTCTATGAAGCTTTTTGAGCAAATTCTTGCCATTATGTATGTATTATAAGTCATAACACTTTCCATTGAGGTATTTTGTTATATCTAGTCGCAAATCCTTTCTGACGTGCTTGATTTTGTCGTATATCCACTACGCTGATGTTTCGTATTCTTTCTGATAATAAATGACTAGAATTTTGGCTTAGTGTGGCTATTTTGGGCGGTCTACTCCCCTATTTGTGTGTACTATAATATTCATTTTGTTGTTTTTGCCATAATTCGAAAAATTATTTTTTGTTGTACTTACAATTCATTTGTTCATATCTTACTTTATCTACTACTTCTTACTCTCCTGGGACTTAATAGCTCTACTTAATTAGAACCAAGGTTATATGGTATATGGTTTGTAGGCGTATATGCAATTCATATTAAAAGATAGAAAAAGCTATTTTTTTTATGGAAATACTTAGCATTTATATACCAAAGTACAACATCAATCTGTCTAATCAATACTTCCATTAAAATATTCATTACCATATAACATAAAACACAATTCTAGCAATCTATGTTATTAAAATATTCATTACCATGTAAGATAAAACACATTATTCTAGTAATCTATGATAATACAACAACAACAACCAAACTTTTATCCCATTAAGTGTAATCAACTATAGCAATTGATGCCGTGTGCATATAATTGAACATATGAAATACTAAGTAGTTAAGTTAAAGATACAAGGTACCATACCAACAACTTAGTTTTTGAAAGTGTTTGACAATTACGAGAACTAATCCCTGAAAAGAAAAAAAAAATGCAGTAATATTAGGATTTTCATTTAAACTGTTTTATTTTTCACCTCTAAGTATTTTGAATGAACAACAATTACTTTTATGAATGCCTACATATATGCCGGATAGACCACATATGTGACTGCATAGGCCACCTAGTTCTGCATATTGAAGGAAACTGTATATTAGAGGATGGTCACCTTGTGCAAATGCCTGACTGGCCACTTAGGCCTCTTTTTACAACCATGGTTAGAACTCATTTTAACTGGTCATCGTATTTGTTTTCTTTACTGTAGAAGACATTTTTGGATAATAGATATTTTACCTTTAATATTTGTTATTGAGGATTTGGAAGGGTGTATATTTACTGTCATTTTGATAACTTCTGCACTTTTGGTATGATGACATCCAGGGCTGATTATAATCCGGACCAATACCTATGGGAACCAGAATTCACACTTGCTGGCAGAAAATATAAACGTCTAGACTTGGAGGCAAGTACGGACATGAGTTACTGAAGCTTTTCTGTTTTTGTGTGATAGAAATTTGGAGGATTTATTGCTGATGTTTGCTAATTTTACTTCATTAAATATGACAGCTCAAAAATGGAAGAGGTCACACCCTCAAATGTAGTCACTATGTTCCCTATTCTATACCCGAAAACACTGCTCTCCCTTGTGTTGTATACTGCCATGGCAACAGGTATGTCTTCATTCTTCAATGCTTTTACTTTAAATTTTCCCATATTTTTTATTGTTAAAATATTGAGCACCTCTTCTGTAATTGTATTGCTGTTGTTGTGATATGCACCTTTGTTGGACAATGTAACCAATTTATTATTAAAGATAAAAAGAAAAGCAAAAGCAGAAACAGAGTGTTTGTTCTTTTTTGCTATGTAGAAGAATCAACACAAGTGTGAAGCTTTTTCTTGGTCTCTTTGTCTGAAGATATGTAGCAGTGCTAACCCAATATTGAGTAAATATATCTTTATATAACTAGAAGAAATTTGCTTCCCTAATTGGAATTTTAATTATTTGTCTCTTCTATGGAAATTGCAGTGGGTGCAGAGCAGATGCAAATGAAGCTGCAGTAATCCTTCTTCCTTCGAATATTACCCTCTTCACTCTTGACTTTTCAGGTTCGGGACTTTCTGAGGGTGAATATGTCAGCCTTGGTTGGCACGAGGTTGGTTATTGTGATTCTTTTAGGTTTCTGATCTTTACTTACTCTTATCAATAGTTCACTGCTGAGATTGTTTTATTTCTTTTGCTGATTATCTTCAAGACAAACAGTTCCTAAAATTACTGATTATGGGTTTCATCAACTTGTATATCAGAAGGACGATCTCAAAATGGTGGTCACTTATCTCCGGACCAATAAACAAATTTCTTGTATTGGACTTTGGGGCCGATCAATGGGTGCTGTTACAAGGTATTTTTTTGCTGGTTAATTTTTTTATTATTCATTCATCTGTCAATTTATCTATCCATATTCTAGTAATCTTGCTATTGTAATGCACATATATTCATCCTGTATATAGGTTATTTTCATCAATATCTTGATAATCTGTTGACCTATTCTTCTGATAGGTATTGCTTAGGAATTAGTGGTGGTATAAATTGAGAGGAATAAAATAATAAAATATCATATTATGTGTGTGTATCCGACCCCATCTAGTGGGATAAGGTTTGGTAGTTGGTCATTGGTTGTGTGTGTGTATTAAATAGCTTATAACTAAAATGTCCCATATAAGAGTAGATTCATCTGAGCCACCCTCATTAAATAGCTCATAACATCATTATTAAGCATATATAGTATTCTTCAATAAGTAATAATTCTGAGCCACCCTCAGGCTGAGCATAAATATCATCTATCTCTAACTAGTTACACAAATCTAAAAATTCAAATTGGCAAAATAAAGTTGCAATACTACAATAGTTGAGAATTTTGTTGTTGGAATGCCCTGGATTTATCTTGAAAAGAATTGAAGGTCGGACTGTAGTTAGATGATAATCTTCGAGAGAGGCATCTTCAGAAGTTAGTGAAATCTTCGGACTTATAATTTTCTTCAGCTCCCTCTCAAATTGAAGACATCACAAGATTGTGAACTTTGCAAAGATGAATGACAATATGTGAGTAATTGTAAAGTAAAAGAGATAGATGAAGGGTTCCATTTTTGCTCTTGATATGAGGAGTTAATGCCAAAATAATTTTAACAGTATATTATCATACATCACCTCAACAAGTTCATTCCAGTTATCTCATTTTGGAATCAATTTCTTCTGCTGGGTAGTTTTTTCCATTTTGTCACTTGAACTCACGTGCAGGAATTTTGGTGGTGATGATACATATTTCAAGGATTGATCCTTTATGTTTCTGAAAGGGCATAATTACACAGAAAGCTGTTAGAATTTCCTCTAGTTTGCCTTCTATGACCATACAGTTGCCATCCTATTTGTTTACAAGATGTAGTTAATTATATGGACAAAAACTGTTTTTTTGGCATGAAGAGGTGGAAGCTATCAGCTTATCCTTGT
This sequence comes from Wurfbainia villosa, assembly GCA_025175895.1. NCBI lineage: Eukaryota > Viridiplantae > Streptophyta > Magnoliopsida > Zingiberales > Zingiberaceae > Wurfbainia > Wurfbainia villosa. The sequence goes on along the minus strand of CM045988.1, from coordinate 97,890,954 downwards.
TTTGTTCTTTTATTTTTATGTAATAGCCTTCTTTACGGAGCAGAAGATCCCTCTATTGCTGGCATGGTGTTGGATAGTGCCTTCTCAAACTTATTTGAGCTTATGATGGAGCTTGTGGATGTCTACAAAATCCGTCTTCCAAAATTTACAGTATGATACATTTTGGTGCAATGCTTCTTCAACTCATAATATATTCTCGAAATTGCTATAGCAAGTTTTGGCTGATAACTCATATCTAGATGACTTTTTCTCGACATTGTAATTGCTTGACTTGATTAGTAGTACTGTGCTTAAGTATTTATCATGTGGTGGATCTTGCAGTTCCATCCGCATGCACTTTACCATCTATTATGACAATATCCTGGCTGTTCCTTTTGATAATAACTTGTAGTTTCTCAACCACTTCCACTATCATGCCAATGCATAATCTCTTTAGAGTTTCATAATGGAAGAGGGAGTCATGTAGCTGGCCAATAATTGATATGATCCTTATGATGATATTTTTTTGTTAATACTGTCGATTCTGCTGCTTTTACATTTGGTGGCTTCAATATCTTAACATATTATGTTGTACTTTTTATACAGATCCGACTGGCTCTGCAATACATGAGGCGGGTTATTCAAAAGAGGGCTAAATTTGACATAAGGGAACTCAATGCTGTGCAGGTACTGGGCTTTGCACTTCTTTGTAGTCATTTGTCCTTTGGACTATCTTTGTCATCTTTCCAATCCTTAGCAAGTTAAAGAACACATAAAATATGTAGTTCCTGCGAAACAAACCCTACTTAAAATCCATGCTCTATTCCCAGCTTTGATTATGCAGCTTCAATATTTACTTAAGTGAGTTCATAGTCCTAACCACAAAACTTGAGTTGTGTTACATAGTCGAAAGCTTACTCTAGTTAAATTTTAATGCGCCCACAGCACCTTTTTGGCCCTGATTGAACACACTATGATAGTAATGCATGATTAGTACCTCGTACTGTCAACTTATAATTTCTCATTGTTGCCTCCAGTCTGCACCGAAGACCTTTATTCCAGCATTATTTGGGCATGCTTCTGATGACATATTTATTCAGGCTCGTCACTCAGATATTATATATGAGGCATATGCAGTATGTAACTGAAATTCTGTGTCTAAATTTTGCATTTAAAAAAAAATGAAAGTTTTTCATGGGAACCAACTCATATTTAATTCTCTCTTTTGTTATTCTACAGGGTGATAAGAACATTATCAAATTTGAGGGTGACCATAACTCACCCAGACCACAGTTCTACTATGATTCAGTTTCTATTTTCTTTTATAATGTCCTGCGACCCCCACAAATCCCTTCAAGTTCTTCGAATAAGTTTGAAAGGTACTATGATCTGGGCGATCTGAAGGCTGGTGCTGGGAATGAGGAGGTAATTTCTATATCAATTTGACATGAATGTATTGCTGAAAAGAAAAGAAACTATCAGTTGCAGTACTAGAAAAAGGAAATTAATGACACAGTATCTATAGATATGTTTGGAATATAACTAGTTGATATCTTAAATTTAACCTAGAAAAACATTCTACATATGTAGTTCAGTATAAGTTGTGTTTCATTTTCAACATCTGATGTTTAAGTTTGTGTTTTCAGAGTTTGCTTTATGAAATCATCACTGGTCTCCGCACGGTTGGTAGTGATGAAGCATGCTCCTCGTCAGCTCCTGGAATTCCTAATGCTGCAGGTTTAACCACCAGTACTGGTTTCGAATCGTGTTATTCTGTGTGTTTGGTTGTCTTTAAATTGGTTTATTGGTTGGATCACAGGTTCAACTGCAAAATCTGTTGTCGAATTGCTATCAGAAAGTGTAACTCATCTATCCATTGCCAATGACTTTGTGAGTCTGTTGTCGAAGTGATTTTTCTTTCTGCATAAAAAAGTTTAAACAAGAGAAAATGACTTTGGTAAGATGTTAAACGTATACTTTGGTTACATTTGCAGGATTTCCTTGTTGACGAAGATAATACAATTATCAAAATAGACGGTGACACTAACGAAGGGTCCAATGTTCAGGTAAACAACTAGTTTATTTTTTCCAGTTCTTAAAATTTTGTTTTTCAAGCAACACCTGTCTAGTTCCTAGAATTTACAACTTTTTCTTGTCGATTTGCCCTTAGGATCATTCCAATTGTCAGCAATTTCATTGTGATATCATAATTTGTAAAAAAAAAAATGAAAATTCTACTAAAATTCCAGCCTACATCTGCGTCATCCGAGTTGGATCAGTTTTGATCAATCTTGGCTGGATTTTTGTTTTCTGGTTTAAAATAATATGATAGTGTTATACTGGGAGCAGAGCAAAAGGTGAAACTCTCACACCGGAGGCCTCCGCTAATCGGTCCCACAGCCAACACGAAGGAGATAAATCACAGTATTCTTGAGATTAGCAGGAGGGAGAGATAAATGATCCGCAGGTTTCGCCCAGTGAGATTTGACCTCTGCCTTACTAGGAGCAATCTGTTAGCCACAAGGGTTGTTCCGCGGGGACAATGTTAGTGTTATACTAGACTATATGATGGTTGCAGTCGAACTGATCAAAGTATTACCTCTAATTCTTAGATCATGTCCTTGTACTTGTTCATTTAACATTTGAGATTACAGTGTCCCTACTTTCTTTGCTTGGATGTGTACTATTTCATAAAGGACATATCAGATCCATGCTCATTAACTGACGACATCTTTTGCAGGCAAAAATTACTGAATCGAACGAGGAATGCTGCTCTTATTCAAGCTCAAATAGGGAGAGTTGGGGGAGATGTTCTTCTTTAGGTGGAGATAGTGACAAGTCGTCCTCAGTGGAACGTACCGGAAGATCCAATAGCAAACATCAGGTCTTGTTCTTCCCCAAGGCTAATGCCTATCCTTGCATTATGCTATCCGAATGATTTTACTCCACAACACAATGACCAGAAAAAGCTTTACCACACAAATATTTAGTCAAGTTGTTACCTTGCTACTACTGATTTTCGTTTTAGCTCGATGTTCGATAACAAATTTGGAACTTTTGAGTGCGAATCCTGTGAAAGGGGTTCTTTGTAGGATTTACTATAGAAGGCCTCTTTCCAGCCATAAGGTTAGGGTGGGATTTGATCTCGATCGTCGATGGCGTTAATAACGAGAGGCCATCAATGATTGGAATCAAATCGGCTGAAAAAGGGGGCCAAATGGAGGGCCCTAATGTAGGATTTGCATTGTGTTTGGTTAAAGAAAACACTACTGAAAAATAGAACTGTCAAACGGATTGATCCATGGCGGAACAGGCCAATCCATCATAAACTCAACATTTAGCGAGAAGGGATGGGCCGATCCGTCATCCCGGTGGATTAAGAAATCTCCAATCAAACCCAAGACAAATTGCGGATTAGGTGGGTCAGTCCGTGAGTCACAAAAAATTAAAAAAAAAATCTCTAAAATCACCGAGGCATTGAGGGCTTGAGGCGACGACCAGTAAGGTGGATGAGATACGATGATAAGAAAGCAAGCATTTGAAGCAACTAAAGTCTTGTAATTGAGATTCAATTACCGACCAACAAGATTGAGTATCAATGCTTCAAAATATTCAAATTTTGATAATATACAAATTCAAGTTTTGGCTTCTCTAAATAGAAATCCAATTGAGATTTTTCAGCGCTTGTAATTGTTTAACTATGATATGCCATTATTTTCTACATTAGTTGAATAGCAGTGACAAAATAATATAAACCAATTAGAGTATACAACAACAACAACAATAACAACAAAAACAAAGGCTTATCCCACTAGGTGGGGTCGGCTATATAAATCTTTCTACGCCATTTGACTTTATTCCCTACTATATTATCATCTATATTTAAGTAAATTTTATCTTGTTTTATTGTTGCTAATCAAGTCTTTTTTGGTCTTCCTTTTCCTTGTTTGATGTGTATATTTGTCATCGTTTCACATCGCCTAACTGGAGCATTTATTGACCGTCTAAGTATATGTTCGTACCACCTTAAACGTGTATTTCGGAGCTTTCTTTCAATAGATGCAATATCGACTTTTTCTCTAATGCTCTCATTTATTATTTTGTACATTCTTGGGTGTCTCCACATCCACCTTAACATCCTCATCTCTGCAACTTTCATCTTTTGCTTATGTGCTCGAGTCGTAGTCCAACATTCAGCGTCATATAACATAGCAGGTCTAATCGTCATTTTGTAGAACTTCTCTTTAAGTTTTAAAGACACTTTACGATCACATAAACCAATTAGAGTATATAAGGAAAAAAAATATTAGAGTAGTTACATCAAAGATTCTTTTGTTCTTTCCTCTAACTTCACTTACACTTTGTCAAAGTGTATGTGTGATAGAAGAACTTGCCTTATTAGTATTAAAATATTGATAAAAAAAAACTTTCATAAGCTCCATCTTCTTTTGACATTTCTCTACCCGCGGGCCAATCTGCATTCACCACAGACTGACCCGTCTACACCTGCAATCTGCACAGGTAGATCCATTTAGGTCCGCCAAAATGACAGATCGATAAAATTTCAATCCAATCCGTTTAAATTATTTGACGGGGCAGACTAATCCGACGGGTCCAATCCAACTTGACGGCTCTATTGAAAAGAGCAGTCCACTCGACAACTAGGACCGAATTTTGGCCGACCCTGGGCCGCTCGATATGAATTGCATTAAATTTAGTTGCATTGAAGAAGCAGTACACTGATTTCTGTAATTTTTGTTTTCCTGATTTAACACTACAGATGACGCTGAGACTCCTAGCCACACCGCTGAGACGCATTCGAAGGAAATCATCTCCAAAATCCAAGAACAAGAAAGAGGGCGGCGCATCGATAGCCAACAAACCAAAGCGCGAAAAGAAGCTACAGAAAAAGGAAACATTCAGCCAGCGACTGCAGCTTTGCATCCTGGGGCGAACCAACCACAGACGGCATCGATCGACCTGACCTACATAAACATTCTCCTAAACATGTACCACACCAACATTACAAATTGTGGTGCTGGTCGGTGGCTGTAGTTTACTAATTAGAAGGCTGTGGTTAGTGTTAACTGATACCGCGACATTGTTGCTAGGATTTTGTTGGTTTGGCAAAGTCAAGTGTGATTAAATCTTTTTAGCATTCTGTTCATATTCTTGCACTGCTTAGCGCAGAAGCTGGTGGAAGTTGCTCGATGGATTATTATCTATGTTTTTTTTTTTTTGATGATTAGAGGTAGGTGTTTCGGATTTTTGATCTGACTACTTTGACAGTGGATAGTCTAATTTTGTGAAAGTGTTTTCATCGACTATCAGGATAAATTCAAGTAGCATAAATGGGACAAGTAGTTCGGATCTCTTCGGATTCAAACTCGAAAAATTTTGTACGATGATATGAGACTGTCTTGGCTGCTCAAAGCCATTGTTTTTGCAGACCATCTCACTGCTTCAAAATATTGAACATAGAAAAAAAGGATCGGTTGCAATTTTACTCTAATTTTGTAAGAAATTTGATAGATAAATAAAATGTGATATTTAAAAATGATTTAAGTTAGAGAATTCTTAAGCAATTTATAAATAAAATAAAATTTTTCTATAAAATTTAACTATTTTTATTTATAATCTTATGTTTCGTAAAAATTAGAACCGTCAATATATATTATCCTTGTGAGATTATAATTTTATGTTCAAATATATAAACAATATCATGATAATATTAATTTTAGCTAAAGTTTAATAAATTTTTTATCAATAAATTTAAATAAACTAAGATAAATTAATACATTTTCTTCCAATCCTTAGCTCCACTTTTGCTTTGGATTCAATTCAGTGTCATAAATAAAAGATAAAGAATGACAATTCATGTTAATTATATTAAAGATTCTTATATTATAATTTTAGTAAATAAACATAATTAATATATTTAAAAAGTAATTATATAATATAAAAATTATTATCCATTTATATATTCACTTCATACCTAATATTACATATAAAGTAATATCCATTATATAGTCAAATCAAGTATTTAATTTATATTTCAACTGGATAGAGATTTCCAATTGGAATGAACACAAACATCTGTTAGGTATGACCAATGTTTATATATTAAAAAAATATCCATACGTTTTTTTTTATTAATAACATCATTGATCTGAACCTTGAGACAAAAAACAAACACAATATTAAACTTAAACAAAAACCAAATTCAAATGAACACAATTACAATTCAATACTTAATGCAGATTCATACACTTTTTTTTTTACTAAATCTGAATCTTGAGAAACAACATCATAGTTACACAAATCAAATCTAAATGAGAACCTAATTACAATTCTATAAATCATGTACTATGTGAGAATATCTCCAAACTCAGCAGGGCTCCTTCAAGCTCAAAGAATACCTGAATCGAACCTACTCCAGCTCAAACAGTTGTACTAGTGTCTGTGTAGAACAACCTGACAGAAAATATCAAGGGAAAATAGAATTGAATTTTGAAGAACAGTAATCATATAATCATTCTAATGATGAATCACAACTCATTAATAATAAGATGAAAAGTCCATTCAAAGCATAGCCAAACTAGTAAGACAATCCTATTCAACTAATGGATTAGTCTAAAAAATGATTGACCATAGAAAGTTCTCCTACTATACAATCAGCAAACTAAGTTATCTAATGCTTGATAGTTTCCAGTATGTAAAAAAATACAAATGAATTCTAAGAAACTAGAAGGAAAATAAAATGTGATCCAAACCACCTCCGCGAGATCACAACAAGAAGTTCACCTACGGACGAGTTAGGCCAGAAGCACCAACTATGGATTTCTTTAGCAAACGAAGAAATTGCCACAAAACACAGCTCAAGTTGAGGTTTTGGGACAGAGTGAGTTTGCTTCTATTGCATCTACTTGCGATAAAAAATCAAAGGGCAAAAAATAGGATTGAAAAAGAGTTCAATTTGGAAGAACCAAAGAGGCACAATAGATTTAGACATCCAAGCAAATACCTGTTTGTATTCATCCAATACTAAATGAACGACAATATAAAGATTAAAATTTGAAAGATCAATCCAATTCATTCTCTCAATCAAACATTTTTTTTTTAAATCAGTTGTTAAATGAGCAAAGGGGAACATTTGAAGAAAAAAAGCCAGGAGCGAGATCTAGAAAACTCAAGACACTAATAGAGCAAAAACATCAAACAGGAATAAGTAAGCTCCCACATATAAGTGGATAGTATCTAAAATGATTAAGTCAACACAAGTTCACATATTTGTTTGTGCTGCAGTGAGCGTCCCCTTATTATCCTCACACAAGATTAGTCAACCAGACAATTGGTCTAATATATTGCTCAGTTTAATTCAAAGTGACTAATTTCCATGTACTTTGCCCATCTTAGTAGCTCAAATGAGAAAAAATTACATATTGATTTAATATATTAAAGCACTCATGTTCAAGTAAGGTTTTTCAATAAAGAGAATATGAGCCAAAACAAGAGAGACTTAAAAAAAACAATTAAAATTATAAACAACTGAAACATTGAACTCTAAATGAGCATGTTGTAGTACAGAATCTGAGCTCTAAATCAGTAAATAGTAATATGTAGTGTTGGGTGACTACAGGCAGCAGAAAAGCAAATTAGTCTGTGCTGCAAAGGAGTCCTCCAATTCAATCTTGCACAGAAATGTAGGGCAATCGAACAATGGATATTGCTCGGAAGCGTCGGAGCTGTGCATCAATATACAACATATTTATTCTTAAAGAAGAAATTAAAATGTGACAAGGCCCCCGAACTGAAGTTTGGTCCAAATAACTGACTAATCTCCTCATGTATCATAATTAACTCAAATACTTGTGTTGAAGTGAGCAAAATCATTCTAAATATCTGAAGCCATCTAAGAGAGGAACAATTAAATAAAACAATTCCTTTCCCTCAAAAAGATTCATATTGTTTTATGCCACCGTCTGAACTGTATGCACATCATTGCATTACTTGCATCCAGTTATTCAAGAGGCATTTTATCAAATTTTTATGGATTAGGCAGAATCAATGAATCATGGACAAAAGCAAGAAAGAAAAGGAACACCCATCAGCTATTCAAAAACATACAGAAGAATACATGGAAAGGAAGATAAACAAGTGGAGATGAGTAATTGGGGTACCCTCAAAAGACCAAAATGGTAGAATCCTTCCTTTTCTTGTGTCCGGCAAACTAAGCCAAATGCCACCATAGCTTTATCCACTATAGAACTACTCAGAGGCAATTCATCCAACATCCAATGGACAAGGGAACATTGGAAATAAAGATAAAAGAAGGATTTCAGTATCAGAGGAAGAGATTGAAGTTGAAGATCTAGCCATAATATTAAGCTTTGCGTACAAATGAAGATAGAATTCGGAAGGAATTTGAAAATTTTATATACACACCACGGAGTATTCAAGGAAACAAGGGGGTTGGTGTAAGATTGACCATAGACCTTACAAACAGCAAGAGTATATGAGAAGGAACATCTTAATTCAATTCAATATTTATTCATTTAGTGTATAAAATTTCACTTCAGATTAAATAAGAAAAGAGCCAAAAAAGAGACATAAGATAGTATTTGTGACATTAAGAAAATAAGCCAAAATCACTATAACTAAAAACAATGAAACATAGAACTCAAAAAATAAAATAAAATCCAAAATATCTTACTCATGCGCTACTAGATAGTATTTGTGAAATTGAGATCTAAAAGTATTATTGTGTAATAGAGTTGGGTAATTACTGGCAGCACAAAACAAGTTCATTTGTGTTGCAGAGAGTTTACCCTTCTCTATTTTTGCACAGAGATTACGCAGCCAGTTTACTGATATTAAATAGAGCGTCAGTACTCTGCATCAAATCAAGTTCAAGAAAATAGTTTCTTAGCATACTTTTGCATCCCATGTATGAAGCCGACAGATTAGTAATCGTATAGGCCAACTAACTATAATTGAACACCGGTAGAGATTAAGGAAAATAAAATTTCCCTAAAACTAAAATACAGTTTAATTTATAATAACAGCACAAACTTCTTAAGCAACAACCTTACATCAACGGACACAAAAGTAATGGAATGAAGTAGTGTTGGGTGAAAAAGGACAGCACAAACATCAAACTATCAGTGCTGCAATGCTCATCCCATAATTTATTCTTGCACAGAAAAATTAAGCAACCTAACAATGGATTTTGCAAGGAGCCTCAGTTGTTGTGCTTCAATCCAACTAAATTTCTATGAATTGCTTGTCCTTGGTAAACATTATTCACACATATAGGTAGATTTATATCAGTTTCCAGCAATAAAATACTAACAGAAATGACACATTCTTTTGGATATCTGTACAATTTAATTAACTTAGTATGATACTTTCAGCAGATGTTATATTCAACACCAGTATAAGTATCCCAGTTACGTCATACTGGTCATTTTCCAGTGCAGAAATGTAAAAAAACAATAACTGAAAACTGAACTTTGATTATGAGATAGCACGTATACAAAAAGAATTAAGAAGACTTACCGAGGGAAACAAATTAATACGAACAAGATATAACTGTTTGAACCATGAATGAAGCTTTCCCACTAGCAAACAAGTTAAATAGTAACAGAGAAAATAATATTAACAAGATAAACTCAAATCAATTAGTAATTGCATTTATTAAAAATGCATGTTACTCCGTAAAGCAGATTACATTTAATGAACCAAAAGTGTGATAATATTTATTCAATAAAAAAAATTAGCTCATTAAAGAATCATTTTCACGCAGAATCGAGAAATCAAGAATATTTCAATATCGTAGTCCAGATGGATCAAGACTATAAAAAAACATTTTTAAACGTAATTCTAAAAAAGATTTTCACATCGAGATAATGCATGATAAATAATGCAGTTTGAAATATCTGGGAAAAATATTATTGTTTTTAAAAAATATATAATAGCAAATCCATTCATCAAGACATAGAGGAAAGAAATTGTGAGCTCAGTGGAAGGAGAAGTCGTATTAATGGTGAGAAAGGCTCACGGAGACAACAAACAACATGCTATCGCCACTGCCCACACCAGTTCCTAAACTCATCATCGCGTCAACTGATTCTTCTTTCGCTGAATGCAGCATAAAAAACATTTTTTTTATGAGAAAAGGTAGCAACCCCGTTAATCAGAAAAGGCAATATCAAGCATTACACCGAAATCGATCTTCGAAAAAGCCAAACAACTATAGCGTAAAAACTATAATTCTAGCTTAGAACAAAATGTAAAGGACAGAGATAGTAGGCTTCATCGTGGGTATCAACGATGGCAGGATCATAGATCGGAAATCCTCGTTAAATCGACTAAAATATCACCAGCAGACCGCGCGAAAACTCGAAATCCATAACGCGATGAGCCAACAAATACACGGGCACCTACCACAACGAAGATAAAATAGGAAAAATACACCGGAGGGCGATCGAAACCCTATGACGGCTCAAATCTTGTATCAACGAAGACATCGAGGGATCCTACATCTGCTCTATTTATAGAATTTAGGTTTTCGGACAGTTGCGGCGGGTGAAGATAGGGGACAGATTTTAGGGTTTCTAATTTTTGAGTCGGTAACATATACACATCTCAACCGTCCGATGGAATTTCACTGCCGCAAGATGGACGCATAACAACCGTCCGATGGCACATGACGGGCCATGCGAGATGCATGTGTAGTTTTTTTTTTAAAATATATTTTTGTGTTAAATTAGTGGGTTTTGTTTTGTTTTCTAACGTGTTAAAAAATTTAAAAATAATTATTTTGTATTTAGTAGAATTTTATTGTTCCTTTTCTGTTTAAAAAGTATTGAGATCGATCAAGTCTAGAATTTAACAAGCAAACTTGAAGCTCCATTCCACCTGGATTGATCAGCTACGTGTTATTAGAAGTTTATAGTTATTATTCTTTTTTTATTGGCTACCTTCAACCTATCTAATTTTAAAGATATCAGATATTAAATAATTTCTAGATGAGATATGTTCAATTGATCATTAAAATATATTAGAGAAGTGGTCAAGATTCAGTAGCTAAGCCTCTTCGATGCGGTCGCTCTGTCTCTGTAAATTAAATTTGACGTCTAAAATGTACTTTATAAAAAAAGATAAATTTTCGATATGTATCAGACTTAGTCTCATCTATCTAAATATTTTGAAATTCAAAAGCGATTTTATCTCAATAAAGAATCAATGTGAAATGTCATTTTATTTTATCGTTGCATTAAAATTTATAGTTATTAATTATTCCCTATTATTGAAGTGTGCCAATACTTTTCTATTTATTTGTTGAGGCATTTTGAAGATGTCACTCCACCTCCTCTAATCCTAAGTAAAGAATAATTTTTAAATGGACCGGATTAATTTTTGAGGAGATCATAATTTTGAATTATCAATCGATCTCTTCTTTTACATTTGCTATATAAATTCCTGATTTTCTCTATCAATATAGAAGATTACTAAAGTTGCATGATTTAAACATTAGTGCGATAAGAAGAAGATGCCATCATCGAGCTTGGAAAAATCACAATGGTCCCTCGTTGCATTGAGTTTCTCACCCATCGTCATGACTTCTATCTACAAGAACCAGAGGCAAAGTTGTGAAAAGCAAAGATAAATGATGATCGAAGTAACAATTTTATTATTTTGCCAAGACTCCCATTCAAAGATAAGGATATATCTTAATATTAAAAGTATGCTAGCCATTGAGTTAATATAAGGATCATATCGAGCAAAGAATATCTCAGTGCACAAAATGAGCAGCAAGAACTTGCCGGAATTCTGCAATAAAATTAAAGAACCAAAATTTTGCAGTAAAATTGACAAGTCGCACAGTAAAAGAAGAAAAAATTGTTTGAACCCAAGCTAAGAACATATGAGAAATACCGAAATGCCAATAGGAACCTAAACTATGCTTTTTAGTCGCCATCAGTTGCCAAGTGACATAAATTAAGCGCCACCGGAACCATACTTCTTCCCAAAAACTATCAATTGTAGCTTGTCGTAGCCTGCAAGGACACCGGCGCCGGCAATGGCACGGAGAATGTTGGCACCTGCACCCTTGAACAGAGATTTCGCACCCTCGTTCTTCAGAATTTGGCCAAAAGCGTCAAAGGAGCTCTTGTACTTGACAGCCTCTCCTGAGGTCATCATCATCCTTCTGCGAACTGTGTCGATAGGGTACGATGCAAGCCCGGCACCATTGGTGATCACCCAGCCAAGAGCAAAGCTAGCAAAGAAGCTATCCTGTGGAATGATTCAACAGCTTAAAAACAGATCCACATTGGCATACCGACAAGATTGAGACAGAAAAAAAAAATCATTCTGGTCCATAAAGATTTGCCCACCTTTTGCATTTAACAATTAAATCACTTATCGCCATCTAATTTTTCTTCTCTAGTCAACAATGTCATTGAATTTTCAGTATCTGGCAATGACATGGATGTATAACTGTCACATGTATGCCAATCGTTTCTTAGCAATGTCAATAACTAGGACATTATGATGCCTTTAAAAACTTTGGAGCAAAAAGTCCAAATTTGCTACGATTGTAAAGTGAATGAGAGGCGAACTAAAAAAATTACTAACTCTAGAATACAAGATGAAATATCTAATTCAGGAATCTATTTGCTAACCAGAGGTATTAAAATTTGCAGCTTCTTTACCGTAAGCATATAAAATGTAACTCATTCATTGTACCTGTAGTTCTCCGGTGAGAATCACCGGCTTCAGTGAATCATACATTCCAAAGTAAAGACCACGATAAACTATGATTCCGACACATGAAATGTTGAACCCACGATAAAGGCCAGCGATGCCATCGGACTGCAAAGTCTTCCTGTAAACATCAATAAGACCATTGAATTGTCTTTCTCCACCTTTTTTTGCTGCTTTTGAATCATTTGCCAAACGAGTTCTGGCATAATCCAGGGAGTAGACAAAAAGCAGAGAAGAAGCACCGGCTGCACCACCAGAAGCAAGGTTTCCCCCGAACCATTTCCAGTATCCATCCTTGTCTTTCTTGAAATTGAACATCCTCTTGAAGTAATCCTTGAAAGCAAAGTTCAAAGCCTAGAAAGACAGCAGAAGACTGTAAGCATAGATAAACAAACACAAGGAGAAGTTGCAGATGAACACTGAACGATCCAAGGAAACGGTTGTCAAATTAGATAACTAAACATAAGGCAATCCACTCTGGTGGTAAGAGATACAAACTATGTAAAAAAATTAACCGAGTTAAGGCGCAGCTTATATTATAAGATTCAATTATTTGCAAAGAGATGGCAATTAGCAAGCACATGAACAGATCAAGATGTTATAACTGGCTAACTGAACCAGCAAAGAATTATGCAGGACAACCATACAAATATAAAGAATTGGAGTCCGCACATATGCAACAACTATGTTAGACTCAAATATGTCTCCAATATGAATCTCAACATTTGTCATGTGATTTTTTTTTTTCAAGATGGGGGCATGAAAGGGTCCAAACTTAGAAGACAGACAAAGATGAACAAAAGATAATAAGAATCTTGAAAATTTCTAATATAGTTTAGGGGAATCTTGAAAAATTCTAATAATTTGTTAGACTTTCTAATATGTTCCATATTATAAATCAAATCAGCGAGCACTCTTCTCCATTCCCTTGCAAGCCTTATTTTCCATCTAACAAAGTGAGACTTCCCTCAAAACGGCTGCTTAGATTCCTTTTTCTCACAATTCTACCAATTTCAGTTCAATATGGGTACACTAAGCGTATATGCAAGTCCAAGCCAGAGTGCAACAATACACGATATAAGTATAAAGAAAATCCTTTGCTGATTTGTGGATCAAAGGGAGAAACATAAAATGTTGTGCATATACTATATAAAATTGGGAGGCATTGATCCAAAGAGTGGTAAAAATTATCATTACATCAAATGACATTCAAGTATTTTTGTTTATTTATAGAATTTTGCAATCCTTATAAAATGTTATGAGACACTCTACTACAAGTGAACACAGAAAATATAAGTATACATAACTAACCTGAGTTGGGAAGTAACGAATGACATTGGCTGTGTTGCCTCTCCATAGAGATGCAAAACCTTCTTCTTTGATTGTCCGTGTAAAGCAATCGGTTATACCGCTGTAGGGTTTGGAGAGGCGACCACTCTTTATCATCTCATCTTGGTTCTGAATTAGAAGTTTCACACGCTCAATGGGAGCAGCAGCTGATTTGGAAACAGCTGCAGAGACTCCACCCATAAGAAAATCTATGGCAAAATTTGTAAATCCTTTTTCTGAAGGTGCATTCACAAGGATAGGCGACACAGATGACAACATTGCGAGATCACTGGTAGCTCTGCATGCAGCAAACACTGGACTTTGAAATTCACCATTCATGTGATTTGTGGTTGAAAAATGCCTCTGATGTACCAACTGTGCAAGTCCAGAACCAATATGGAATTGGTGAACAATTTTTTGGGTGACAGTTGGGTGGTTAACTCGATCAGCCATGACGCTAAATAACAAAGTCTACAAAGACACAAAATAAGCTCTACCTCAGTATATAATGAATAATATACATAGATATGTTAATCAATTTTAAAAATGGAAAAAAATCAATCTTAAGATTGAATTGCTACAAATTATGTAAAAGAACATTTCTGCTAATTGGCATGTGATATAGGCAATAGAACCAACCAAGCATGCAAGAAGTTTCTCTCTTAGTTGGAACAAAGGATCTAAAAAAGTATAATAATATTCCTATTGAGTGAGAAAAGGTGATGACGACTATTTGAGGACAGTTACCATTATTTAAGCCCTCATATCACATTAACAATATTCAGATAATTTTTTAAATTATGTTGGTTATAATAAATTTTGCAGTCTTCATGATACCATCAATTATAATTATAATGAAAATTATTGGTCAGCTTCTAATATACTCTATTCTCTCATTCTACTACCTATTAGAGCTATACCTAATGCTTTTAGGAAGTATATTGTAGTTTATCTTTCAGCGCATCCATAATAACATTCACGTCTTAAATATACTGAGTCTCTTAGCATATTTTGTAATTGTCCAAAACAGACCTATAAGGAAGACTAAACCTCCATTAGCCAAGACTTTTATATGATAAAAGGACAAAATATTGGGCCAAAATAATGGTTAATGTTTAATACAAGATTTTTTTCTTTCAAACAAGAATCAAGGGAATAATAGGATCGTGACATATTGAAATACTTCATGACGTGTATACAAAAAAATATAGGATAGTTGTGAAGATTAACAAGGGACTATATTTAGAATTTAGATGCCTTAACCAAACATGATAGACAAATAAACTGCAATGAAAAATAAAAATCAGCAGTAGCACACAAATGCAGATCAAACGTTGTATAACAATGGAAGGGTAAAAAGGGCATATTTTGGCAATAAGTATATTTCAGATATAAGGAATGACATATCAAACTTATTAAAAAAGGATTTCAATAAATCCAAACTGCAAGAAACAAGCCCAAGTCTAATCAAAAAGTTAAATTGTCTAGTCCAACTAACAAATCAACAGTCTGCATTGATAGCAGATCAACTGGATTAAGCAACAATAAATCGCAATAAAAATCCCCCACGAAATATCATAAGCACAATGGAACAGATCCAGATTGTCACACAGTTTGCAGAAAGCTAAAAAGGACGATCTTTTGAGCAAAGAATACAGTTTCAAGTAAACAATCCAAAAACCACGTAACTAAATCAAAACCGAACGGAATTATATATGGAACGGGAGAAGAAGTAAACGACTTACCGCCTTTACAAATCAGCGACAGATAAATGTGCCTCTTCTCTCTCCCTCTCCTCTCCTTGCTGCGAAGACGATCAAACAGGAAAGAAACAGAGAAGTGCAAGGGAGAACGTTGTAATTGCGAGAGCAGGCTGGGGGTATTTATAGGAGGCAGTCTAGGGTTTCTCGGTCTGCGGATATGCGATTCGCATCGCGGCCGTCCAATCCCTGCTTTCCTCCAAACCGGATTTGGAAAATATTTAACAATAAATTTTTTCTTTTATAAATTTGAAATTTCCAACGGACTTGGATAAAAGTGTCCATTAGGAATAAAATTGGAATAAAAATTGATCCAAATATTTGATTTTTATAAAATTATTTACAAGTTCAATCAATAAATATGTCTAAAATCAGGTAGTTTCATTGGATCTTTCTTTATATTGTTATTTGTGACTTCTTCACCTTCTCAAACTCTATCTGCAAGGTTGGAATTGTCAATTTTGTAATCTTCACCGATCTATTATATGATCATTATAAAAAAAATAAATCACGAAGACCTTTATATGTATTGACGTAGTGACCAAGACATATGAAGATTATTTAAATCTAAAAAAAAAATTATATATTCTTCGAAATCGATTCATATCACTTATATAAATATCGTCGTGTCTTAATCACTCCGTCATCCCGTAGCTTATGTCAAAATTAAATTAATTATTAATTTAATATATTAACTGAATTTATAAGTCTACTAATAAGCTATATGTAAAATCAGATACAAATTTAATTTTTTATTATATTATTATCTATATTTAAATAATAAAAATAAAAAATAAAAATATAATTCGTATCTCTCCAAAATATTTTTAATTTACTTAACAACTGTTAAAATCATGGTCTAAACCGGAATTATCTGGTAACAACAAGTGCTACTCGTATCGGAAACCGATATCGATATCTAAATCGGCGACAAGTCGGTCGTGAGTTGCCTCGTGATGCTTTTTTTTCCCACCCCGTTCCCACCTCCATTTCTTCGTCTCTGTTCGGGAAAGGTAACGAAGCCGCAGCGATGGTGGAAGACCAGGTCGAGCCCTCGATCGCGCCCGACGTAGGAGGCGGCGCCCCCCGGCTCCTCCTTCGCCCTCGACGCGAGCCATTCGAACACGGCCTCCTCCCCATCCCCAAACTCATCTTCTCCGATGGGACCATAACGCTCGCCCCGCTCGTCGACAAGATCCTACGGAGATCCGTCCCGTATCCGAACCGCGTAGACTCCGCTGCCCTTGCCGACGCCCTCCAGATCACGCTCGACCATGCTCGTCTCGCCCTCGACACGCTTGCCTCCGTCCACCCCTTCGATCCCGCCCCAGATGGCACCGTCGACGTGTATGACCTCGTTGTCTTTCTCTACATCCAATCCTACAAGCGTCTCGTTCCCCGGCCGCACAAGGACTCGGCTGCAATCGCCGATGTCTGGCCCTCCACCTCGGCCTTCGACGGGTATCTGTCGGCCCTCTCGCCGCTTCAGGTAGAACAAGAGTTTCGATCCTCTTCGGCCCTTTGGCTGATTCCTTTTCACCTTGTTTTGATGAGAATATACATTTTGGCGTTTCTGACTACTGAACTTTCAATTGCAGCTTGCACGAAGCAATAGTCGTCGATTTATGCCTTCACAAGCAGATGAAGAAGCTCATCAGTTATCGTACGTACAAAAGCATATGGGGAATATACTCGGCCTTTTGGCGGATCCTGTTGAAGAAGAGGGTGACGAATCTCTGGTTTGTCTCACTCAGATATACTTGCACCTAGTGTGATATTTTCCTTTCGCCTCACATGCAACTTCGAGTTACATTTCATGTTGGACTCATTTGACTTTGCGTCTGGTACGTATAATGTTGGCTCTATGTTTTAATCTCAATACAACATTATCCATTATCCATATGT
Organism: Wurfbainia villosa; assembly: GCA_025175895.1. NCBI lineage: Eukaryota > Viridiplantae > Streptophyta > Magnoliopsida > Zingiberales > Zingiberaceae > Wurfbainia > Wurfbainia villosa. The sequence goes on along the minus strand of CM045988.1, from coordinate 97,873,210 downwards.
AAGGTTTCTGTATGGATAAGGGGATAATTCTCATCCAAATTTGTATAAAGGAATAGAATATGAAATAATATTGGAGACTTGGACTGTGTATCTATAAAATCCTGTCTCACAACATGTTCATTTACTATCTTGTTAACTTCTAAATTAGTGACATCTTGTTCTTGTATAATGTGCTCGTCCATTTTATCATAAACTCTTGTGTATTGTTCCAAAATACTTGGTGTTATGAAGATAGGTGCCAGCACTGATTATTATGCATTGTTCAAATACTAAATATCTTTTTCTCAGTTTATTATGATAGTACTTATCATGTATTTAGATAAATTGTTTTATATCAAGCTATTATCTTTTGTAAATCATGAGTTTTGTTGAAGATGTCACATGCCACTATTATTTTCTAATACATAAGTTGCAACATTTTTTTCTTATTATTCTTTTTTTAATGCAAACAATTGGCTTACAGGTTTTGACAATGGAAAGATTTGAGCATCTCGGTTTCCTACTCCATTTTTCGGAAGGTATTCCTTTGAGCCAGGCAGCTCCTTTTTTTGCTAATTCAGATCCAGATATGCCAGCTGCTCCTGTTTCTGCTGGCCAAGTCCATGAATGGGTTGTACAAAACATAATTGCTTCTTTGGAGCACAATGGGGAGAAGACATTAGCAAAAGAAAATGGCTTTCTAAAAAACACTGCAGATATTGACGTGCCTATTGCAGATGCCAGCTTAAGTCATACAAAGACCCAAAGTGGCAGCTCTCTTTCTGGGACCTCGTCACCTGCTAATCCAGCATTCAGGACAAATTTAACCTTTGTAGAGGGTATATCAAAAGCTTCTGTCGTCAAGCAATCACATGATATGAAAGGAGATTCTATAAAGGTAAGGCCAGAAATCTATTTTTATTTTTATTTTTAAACTCAAGACCTTAATTTGTTGCTGAACGATCAAATCTCTACTGGTAGTCATCTTGGTAACAGTCAACTATTGCCAGCCTGCATCTTTCAAAATTTTGGCATATTGTTGTGGTTAGTAGGATACAAGAAAAATGAATAACGAAGGCTAGAGTAGCTATTTGGTTATAGATGCAAAATATAAAAATTTACAAATATCTGTTAAAGAAAACAAAATTGTAGATAGTGTAGGATGCTTAAGAATTCAAATCTGGAAGTGTGAATTTGTATATATCTGGAGAGCATGACACAAACAATCACTGCATATATTTTAATCATACTTATTCAGGAATGCGTAAGGGAGTAGTAGGTTCTTGGCAGTCATGTTGCATTGAAGTATTTTGTTTTATTTATTTATTTTAAATAACTATGTGATTTATGCTAGCATTGTTTATTATCTTGAATTCGAGTACCATAGTTTCTGATCAAGCTAATTGACAACTTTTTTTATGGTTATCTCTGTTCATTTCACATTGTTATTAATACTTTCACATCTGTCTGTTGTAGTGCTAACCGATTAAAATATCGAATGGTATGCTGCTGCTTCCTTTGAGAATCTCAAACTTGAAAGTTGAAATTATAATATTTGTGTTCTGTCAAGCTACAAGCCCCGACAGTAGTTTGCTTGTAACAATCGCTCTTAAATTCTGATACAGCATTATAGTTGAAGTTCCAAAATAATCATATGCTTCATCACAAACTTACTTTCATGTGTTGGAATCACATTTGCTTAATTGTATAGTTGTACTGCAGGTGCTAAATTGCCATGATTCAGTTATTTATATATTAGCACCTCTGAGATATGCTATAGTTTATGGATGTTCGGATGCAACTGTTATTCTGGGTGCCGTTGGTAAGGTATGCCTTGTTTTTGCCTGAAGTCTTGGTTCCATTGTGCTCATCACTATTATGAATCCAATGGTGTTTTTATTTGTCTAAAATGATTTAGCTTTGATCCTCATAAAAATTTAGAAAAAAAGATTGATATTAGGTATATAAAAACAAAGGTGCTAGAAACAGAGTTGCGCCAATTGGAAAATTTCCCAAAAAGGTAATTCCTACAGGAACTTCTCAAGGCATGCAGATCTCCATATCTCTGCAAGTGCTTTTCTTTGATGCTTCAGCATTCATGATAGTGAAATGCTTGATGGCTGTGTAGGCTGGATTTGTGGAACAGCTGTGTATTTGCCCCTTTTCAATTACTTTGCTTGCTAAATAACTTTCAGTTATCTTTCCTTATCCCAATTTTCTTGTAAGGTAATCATATGGAACAACAATTATTAAAGTTTATTTTATTTTATTTAAATACTCTGATCTTGCTACTCGTCTAAATGTTTTTTTTTTCCTTTTGACTTGTAACTTTTTTACATATACTGTTTTCCTGTTCGTATTTGTCCAACTGCTGTCTCATTTTGTTGATTTTCTTAGGCTGTTAGAGTGGAGCACTGTGAAAGAGTACAAATCATTACAGCTGCAAAACGCATATGTATTGCAAACTGCCGTGAGTGTGTATTTTACTTAGGGGTCAATCAGCAGCCCCTTTTTGTCGGGGATAACCACAAATTGCAGGTTGGTCCTTTGCTTTATTCTTGTAATTTAACATTGGAAGATTTCCATGTTGGCCTATCATACTCATCCTGTTATTCCTTCAGTTGATAAAAGCAATTCAATGAAATTTGATGGTAGTTTTGATTGAACTATAAGTACTGAACTATAAGTACTGTGTTCTTCTATAGTCATGAGTTTCTATTTCCTGTTTCAAAATTGTTCCTGACATAGTAGGTTATCTAATCCACTAAAATATTCTCTCTCTGTCAGATGAGTGTCAGCTGTGTAATTTTATTCTGTCAAACGAGTGTCAGCCGTGTAATATTATTTTCTCTCAGACGAGTGTCAACTGACTGTCAGCTGTCTCTACCTTCCAGTAATCTAGTAGTACAAGTAGTGTTGCTTGGGCTTCACAATTCATTTTGTTTCTGGTCCTAATCTGTGAAATATACTATTTGATAATTATGAGACCCACTATGGTTATGATTTTATGAAATCATGGCCTAAGATACTTATGCATATTGTGTTAGTGGCAAGATTGAGATTGATTATTTATCATGGAAAGCTAGAAATCTTAATTTCATAATTCCCGATTTGCCAACCCAACCAAACAGTTCTGATTTTGCTTAGCCTTAGAAAAAACTGAGTTACTGTCCATCTGGTGAAAAATTAGAAAATATAACTGTAACCTCACATTTAAATTTTGATTCTTTATAGGTTGGAAAGGGTTAATCATTCAGTCGTTTGCTCTCATCATATGATCATATAGGACTAGTTGCTTATCCTAAGAACTGGGCACTCCTAGTCCTCCTTGTCACTTTTCTCTAACCAACCTGTTGAAAATTATACAAAACCAACCGTGAAAATCATCAAAAGGAAGTCTAGTATATATATGTATTCTGGGTGCTGATTCCTTGAACATGCTGAAGAGTTTTTAGATTATTCTGAATTAACCAAAACCATTCATTATTTGTTTTCCATGCAAGAGACAGTGATTTGCTATCTGGATTTGGACTTTTTTTAAACAGAAATTTTATGCAACATTATTTTGTACTGCTCAGATTAAGGGCAGGAATTCACTAATTTATTAAGAATATTTACCATCATTGTTACTGTGTCTGCACGAATGACAATCTCCTACCAATTTTTGTTGTTGATAATAGTAGGGATGTCAACGCTACTTCAGTTTTTTGGAATATTGATCTCTTTTTTCCTTTTAGGTGGCACCATTTAATACTTATTATGCGCAACTGGAAGAGCACCTATCTCAAGTTGGTGTGGACTCTAGCATCAATAGATGGGACGAACCCTTGGTGCTTGGAATGGTGGATCCTCATGATTCACTATCTCACCCTGTGGGAGTGTCTGAAATTCAAGCCGAATCCGCCACATGCATCAATCCTGATCAGTTTACTAACTTTTTGGTGTGCCAATTAAAAAACATTTAGTACAATTTTTCCCTATTAAAATATCCTTTTCAATTAGCATGGACTGTATATTTTCTCGGTTGCTCTAATTATACTCTTTAGCTGCTGCATTGGATGTCTTAACACTTCTAGTTGCCGGTCATCTAAGTATTTATGTGCTTGTACAGATACCCAACTGGTTTGGAGCTGAATCATCACAAACTACAAGATACAATCCGTTTCCCTTGCCTGAGATATATGGAGTATCCCAAAAGAAGAAGGTAATTGCACTACCCTGTTTATTACAATTGCTTATATTCCTGCTCCTCACGCTGAATACCTTTCCTCACAATTTTTGTCAGCATGCGAACTTGGTCATTGTTCAACAAACCATCAGAGATGTGTTACTTGATGAAAACCGGAAGCGTGAACTCGCATCTGCCCTTCATGTTCATTTCAAAGACTGGTTATACGGTACCATCTTGCTTTCACTATATCCATCCTGATAAAAATTGGTTACCACTTTTGTATCCATCCAACAATGTGGTAAGCAATAACAGAAACATAATCTAGGGCGTAAACTATCTATCTATATATTTCTCGGAGAAGGTTGGATGACACCGTTGCTGTCTGCCATCAGCTCTTGTTCGGAGAGTTCGTTGTAGATATTGGTGGTTCTGAGATGCAATGTTTTTAATTAAACCCATACCTGTTAGTGAAGTATTCTGATCCTGGTGGTTTTTTGGGTCCTGCTCAACTAGTCGATCGTATTGGTTCAATCAAGTCATCTTAGATCCGATCAGTATGGAACAGGTTAAATGAAAAGTTTAGGTGTGATTTTTCCAACATTGGTTAGTGGAAAGATAGTGATGACGAGAAGGATGAAGGGAAAATAGTAGTGACAAGAGTAAGAACGTGACATAAATGAGGGAGGATAAATAGCAATGGTGAATATTTTGTGGAAAATAACTTACATTTGTAAAAGAGCTTTGAGGAAGTATTAACAATGTGTTGAATCATGGTCAATAGATAGTCGATCCACTATTATTCAGCAATTAGACAATAGGTAGGCGTCTAGGAAAAAAAAATCTTGGTGGAACATGAACATGAACTTGAATTTTCATTGCCCCAAATTTTGAAAATTTGGTAAATATTTTCCACAAAATGAACAGTTCCATAGGAGCGTGGAGTCATGCAACATATTCTTATGAGTGCAACATATTCCTTTGCATGAAACCTATGAAGTGAGCAACACTAGCATCCATCCATTTCTTGATTTTTTTTTAACATTCCAAAGATTCTCAATCATCTTTGGGGAGTTTCTCGGCTGATCCAAATATATTTTCTCAGCTTCTGGGAACATTCGCCAGCTCTATTGTCTACAAGCTGAATGAACTGTGTTAAAGCAAAGGTAATCTCATTCCCATGCCCTCTGTTGCTTTCCAAAATAACAGAAGGTTCTTCACTCCATTCGGAATTTCCGCGAGCTTTCAATAAATTTTCCAGCTGTTCAGTTTGCAAAATGATTCAGCGAGATACAGTTTATCGAGTTCTTATGCCTTTTTATTCATTTGTGTATTTCCATTATCGGTTTCCTCAACTCCCTCCCTCCCTCTTCTTCTGTGCTCGTCGGGGCACTGCTAAATTATAGTGCAATTTTGAGGACTGAATTCTGAGTAAATGTATTCTTCTTTATGAAGTTTCATAAATCCGGTGAAGATGGCTTTACAATAGTAAATAGGCATGAATTTATAAATGCAATGGTGTTATCAATGTATCGGTGCCTGTATACGTTGAAGATGGCTTAACAATTAATCGGTAACAACTATTTATTTTTTAATTGATTGAACCTATGAATTGTCTTCGTGTGTGTTTTTCTTTTTTTGGATTTATGGTCATATATATCGGCCTACCGAAGGTATACGCTACTCTTAAAATTTTTGGACTGTTTGTATTTTAAAAAATAAAGTTTAAAAAATGGAACAAATAAATAAATAAATAATAGTTTCAAGAAGAAATTATTTTTAGAAAGTCCATTTGCAAGTGATCTCATTCGATATTAACTGGATTGGAATTTTTTTGTTTTCTAACCCACTTCTTGTACACGATGTCAAAATATACTGCACGAGACACGCAGTATCAAAATTCAGTCAACTTCTGCAAGTTTATTCAATTCTGTTACGCTGATTTGCATTTTAAGCGAGCGATCTCTCTTCCCATAAGTCTAGGAAGGCCGAAGCAGCGAGCTGCAAGGCGGACGCCACTATGATGAGTATAACTTGATCGACGGCCCAGAGGCAGTGGAATGGAGCCATGCCGCGATGAGGAAGAGGGCGTCATATTCGGTAAAAGCCAGGCATAGGGAAAAAATGGAGGACGAGGACAGGTGAATGGGAGAGATGTTTGTATCTTATGCTCTCTTAAATAAACCGCTCTTTTCGGACTGAAGAAATCTGTAACAGCCTTAAACTCTATTATCAAACAAACTTCAATTTGCAAGTGTTCATGCAACAAAATTCCAACTTTATGGAGAATTAACGATGGAAACGGACATGATAATTACCACCGCGTCTTCACTGCTTCACTCTCCTGCTCAGTTGGGACCTCGGAGTGCGAATTTCCTGACAGAAACTAGGAAATGAGCAAACTTCCTCCTTCGAAGATAATGCAAAACATACATATCCGTGCGAATTTCCTGCTTCCCTCTTGTTATTTTTTTTTTTTACTAAAAAAAAGGATTTTTCCTAAGTTATTCCAGAAAATACATCGATCCACTTCCAAATCGACAGCCGAAAGAATGAATTTCTCTTCCAAACGCGGATTCGAATGGAGGAAGAACTTGACAGAATGCCTATCCGTGGAAGGAGAAGGAGACTTCACCTGGCGGAATATCGTGTCGGTTCTGGGAACCCCAGGCAGCTCCCTCGCGAAGGAGTGGCAGCTCCTCGAGCTTCAACCGCGCGGCGCCGCTACCACCATCGGCAACCGAGGCCGCAGGATCCCGCGCCTCTGTCGCTGACTCCATCGATCCAATAGCAACCGAGTACCTTCCCTCTCCTGCCCCGTATCCGATCCCGTAATCGGGCCGCGCGAGAGGGGAACCGAGTCCGACAGCTGGCCGAGGGCGAAGGCAAACGAGTCGAGAGAGCGATGAGCGAAACGAGAGAGGAAGAGAGGTGGCTGCATCGCCTTCCTGTAGAGGAGCTTCCCCTTTTGTAGGAGGCGATCTTCAACGGCGCGAACGTAGAAGAAGGGCGGAGTCGTAACCCGGTCGCGCCGAACCGGTTCGATCTCAAATCCGACCGAACAGAAGCTGGGTTAATTAACCGGTTCACCGAAAATGTGGGCGCTTCACGTGCTATGCACGTGTCCTTTTTTAACGCACGTGACCACACGTGAAATCCCACTCCGGAACCCGAATAATCATCATGATTCAGCTCGCAATCCATTACGCTTCATTTGAAATCCGACGGTATGAATTTGTCGTATAAATATCGGTCTCTCTACCCCCAAGCCACTGCCCCGTATCTCTCTCTCTCTCTCTCTCTCTTGCTGTTACTGCGCCGTCCTGACCCCCTCACGAATTCCAACTAGGGTTCCTCCCGATTTCTCGCCCTAACTCCACCTCCAAATCTCTCTCCGATCACGCAACTCCTTGTTCTCTGTCTCGCCGGCATGGATGTGGCTCACAAGAGAGGGAGGCCGGATGCCACCAATGAGAACGGTGTTGGTTTGAAGCGGAGTAAAGGTGAACAGTCTATTGAGCTGTGTTTGTGATTTCCGTTCTTCTCTTTCATTGTTCATCGGTTTTGATAGGTTGGTCATATGATTAGCCATTCTGACTTCTCTTTCCATTTGAGATTCCATGTCCTTTTTTAGTACTGCAGCGCGTTGCTCACAAGAATAGGGAGAGTTTAAATTGTTTTGACCACCATCTCAGTGTCTCTTGCTAGAGTGATGATTTATGTTTTCTGCAGTATTTAACGCACGTTTCTTGTTTGTTATTTTCCCGTGAACTTCTTGCTGAAGTTCTAATTACATGCTCGCGCTTTCGTTGAAAGTGCACTTGTTAATTTTTTTTTTCTTCAAAATGTTGTCGTTACAAGTTGATTTTATGTATTTTTATTAGAAGGCAGTTACCATATTATTTTCACACTTTCTAATCGTAAGTAGTAATCCGTAACGTAAGTTGGTTGTTCGCACCATCTACTTCAGCAAGCCATTTTGGATGGCAGATACCTGAATGAACTTGAAATTTTTATTGGAAATTTTTCATCTAAACATTCTCTTGGTTCTCAAAGAAGACAGCGGTCTATTATCTTTAGCATCGTTAGAAACTTCAAATGTTACAGAGGCCTCACATTTTGTACCCTTCTAAAATCATGAGCTCTCTGCAGCATTAATATCATCATGCTTCAAATCGATACATTACAGGGGCCTCACTATTGTGGCAATCGGATTGACAACAACAATAAAACTTGTATCTAAAATTTTATAATTTAAATCTGAAAGCTATAGCTTCTTATTATAGCGCAGTAAAACTTTTATTCAAAGTTTGATATTCAAATCAAATATATATATTTACTTATTTATTAGATTATCATATTTCTCGGTGTCTGGATTATTGTTTATTTGTTGTACTAATTTTTATTCCTAATGGTGTTTTCTATTAATGTTTGAGCTGTGAAGAGTAAATGTTCAGATTTTAACTGAGGGCACATAATTAATGTTATACAGAAATGGACTCATTCCAACCTGCTATAGGAAGTAAACTGAAGCCATGCACCAAGTTTTTCAGGTTCAAGTCCTAACTTTTCTAAAATAAACATCATATGGCAACTCTATTTATATAATAGTGGAAATAAAAGTCTTTGAATTCATTTTTTAACTATTTTAATGCTAATCCATCAGTTACTTAAGATTGTGATACAGAATGTGTTCTAAGAAACTGACTAATACTGAGTAACCTATTATTCACGAGAATACTGTTGCTCAAAATTCTTAAGCAATGAAGAGCGGTGTTTCAACCAATGAGCAAGTAAATTATGTGATTACTATTCATAATGTTTTCTGCTTCTTTAATTATTAATGTCTTTTTCCCATAACACGTTGACTTCCATCCCAATTCTTATTAATTACTGGATCCATTCTAAATTTATTTAAAACATATATTTAGACTAAAAATCACATGGATATTTCCTGACAAAAACATGGCATGGTTTCATTATCTCAGTTATCATATTGTGCAATCTAATAATTTTATCAAAATTAACTAAATCTAAAGATTTAAAGGTTCACAGTTTGTCTTCATTGTTTGCATCATTTTAGCAACTATGTATTGAGATCGTACTATTGGTGTTACCTGCTTGATGTAACCCTATTCATCCAACAAGTTTGTTGTTTCCTAGGCCAACCTCCATAAAAAATTTATGGCCTGTAGGTTGAATTCCCATATCACTATATAAGCTCATCTGAATCCTATTTCATTTGTGAAAATTTTACCACTCCTTTGCTGTTTTAAGCACAATTTCCTACAAAGAAAAAGGCTCCTGGGGAAAAGATTCCCCAGACGCTACTTCTTCATTTGCTTAGGCAGTAGCAGAGACACGGAAGGAAGAGGCTGGCTATTCCACTTATTTTTTGAAAAACAAAAATCTATGTTTAAATATTGACTTTTCCTTTCATTTTCTCTCTTTCCAAGCAATTCAGACTATGGAAATAGTTCCCCATCCCTTGCAATTTGTTTTTCTGGCTATTTTCCTTGCTAGAAGGAACTGACCCTTAAGCTGCAAACAAAATCTTGCTCAATTGAGCTAGATGGATCTGGTCCAGAATGATGTGGTTTTAGATATATTTCTAATCTCCATGTGAACCAGTAGATTGTTTTTTTTTTTGGCATTTTCTATGATTTGGCTGGATTATCAGGATGTGACATCTTATCGATATAGAAATACATGCGAGCGTCTAGATTCAGAGATCAGAAAGAAATTCTACCCTTGCATGCTCAAAACCTATTCCTATCTAGAATGTCTGGAGAATCCGTGTGCTATAATAATGCATTGCTCTGAAAAGGTTAACTGTACATTTTTGCTATTACATAGTGTAGTATCTACACTTTGCAGTGGTGTCTCCTGTACTTGAATGATTCATGGGAAATAAGCTTTAGGCCTTGCAACCACATTATTCTTTCGGTTGATGCCCCATCGACTGATAATTGCCATTGGTCTGGGTGAACAACTGGTCGACAATGTACGCCCCTTCAAAGTTGGTAGCTTAAACTGTTGGTTTGCTAATTCTATTATTATACTGAAAATTATGACACTGTTAACTCAGTCTTCAGATTTGGAAACCAGATCACTTTGAAGGGTTTGGGGAATTGGTATCATTTCTTAATTGTGTATAATAATTATATGGTTTTAAATATAAGAAGTGGAATTCATACCGTTTTCTCTCTTAAACTGGAACTGCATCACAATTGGAGTTTTTAGTTCAAAAGAATTGTGATTTAATGTTGAAAAAATGAAATTGAAAATTTCTTCCCATCAGGAATTGATGCTGAACTAGCCGTAACTATTCCTCATTTCATTCTAGAATAACTAATTCCTTCGATATTATGAACAAGTAAAGGAATTTAAATGTACCTATCAGGTTGGATAACTGGTCTGCAGGTCGGGCTAGGCCCTGAAGACTAGTTGGGTTTGCCCAAGCTTGGCAGACTTGCTGGGCTAGGTAGATCACTCGAGCAAAGCTCTGCAGTTAGTGCAGACTGAGCAAATTGAACTGAATATATAATATGAATGGCCAAAGTAGGCTGGACAAACCAGTCTGATTGGGAGGGGACCAGATCGGCCAGGAAGGACCAGTATGCCAATTACAGTAAGGTGGGCTAGTGTAGACCAGCAGATTGGGGGCCAAAGGGTTTGTTAGGTCGATTTCACTGGTGGAACCAGTGGGGGCGCGCCAATTTGGCTCGACTGGTTGGAGTAATTAGATCAGTAGGGCCTAGGCGCCTAGCGAGCACAGTGCCATCTGGATGAGGCAAATTATTTTATGTAGGGGCATAATGTCATTATTATTTTGGAAGCTTCTACTTAAATTCAAGCATGGTAATTGATATGAAGCTTCTATTTCCATGAGAAACCATTTCTATTTTATTCCTGAAACCAAACTGACTGCACAAATTAGCTCGGCAGCAATTCTTTGCTGATCCATTTCACTCTAAATCTATGATGAGCTTTCCTTGAGCACTTGGGAGTGTAAAAAAAAAAAGAAAATTGCTTGGTGTTTGCTAAATATCTTTCAAAATAATTGCTTCAGAGTCTGCAGTATCCTCTTTTCTTTTTCTTTTTCATATCATCAATTTTTAGATGTGGTTTGTAGATTTGGTAGGAGACTTCAATCTCAATAGTATTGATACCTTTTTTTTTTTTGTTTTGTGGATGTTTATTTTCTTGCTAATGTAAATAGTTTCCTACACTGAGTTACTACTTTGCAGCACTGCTGGTTGCCCCTACGGAGAGGGTTGCCATTTTCTTCACTATTTCCCCGGGGGTGTTCAGGCCGTGCAACATATAACCGGCCTAGGGAAGTTGCCATTTGTGATGACTGCGACAAACCCAGTCGCCCTTCCACCCTTTCAAAACGGTGCTTCTGCCCCCATTGTAAAGACTCGTTTGTGCAACAAATACAACACTGCCGAAGGTTGCAAGTTCGGAGAGAGATGTCGTTTTGCCCACGGCGAGTGGGAGCTTGGCAAACCCTTTTTATCATCCATTGATGCCCCAATCACAGCACCTCCATCTTTGGGAGTTGGAAGGCCAGGGCTTCGGTTCGAACCGACGCCCCATAGTGTGCATCTAGCTGCCAGCTTTGGAGCCTCTGCCACTGCAAAGATCAGTGTCGATGCATCCCTTGCAGGCATCATAATCGGTAAGGGCGGAGTCAATACTAAGGAGATATACCGCCTGACTGGAGCAAAGTTATCGATTCAGGACCATGATTCGGATTCAAGCCTCAAAAACATCGAGATGGAGGGGACTTTCGATCAGATCAAACAGGCTAGCGCAATGGTAAGGGATCTCATCGTCAGCATCACTTCTAGCACTAAACTGCCAGCCAGGAATCCTGCTGCATCCACGGCTGCTCTTGGTAACAACTTCAAGACCAAAATTTGTGATAACTTCACTAGAGGTTCCTGCACTTTCGGCGATCGATGCCATTTCGCTCATGGAGACGGCGAGCTGCGCAAAGTCTCTGTGTGATAGATAGTACCTGGTAACGGGCAAGGTTTGGCAATGTGTTGCTTTTTGCCATCATCTGCCATTTTTGAATTGATGCTTAGTATCCGTCCAATCTTAGACCTTTTAGGGGCTCTTAATCCTAATGCTAATTAACAACACTGCCATATTCTGTTCCTGATGGTGTTCTTTTAGTTGATGAATTTTTGTCTGAAGTGTAGGAGTACTTTTATCAGACCTAACTTACATGTTGTTATTGATGGCATGGCTTCCTTGTTGGCTTTACTAATCCCATTTTATGATGGTCATGTAATGTTATTTTATTTTTAATGAGCTACTTCAAATTGCAATTTTATTGACATTATTTAGGTTTTGCTACTTCTACTTCAAATTGCAACTTCTACTTCAAATTAGAGTTTAAAATTAAAAATATATGTTTTAGGTTTTGCTAAATTATCATCTTATTTTCTTGATTTTTTTTTGCTTAGAACTATTATTATTATCATCATTTGACATTATTTGTTTCTATAATTTAAAATTCTTGATTGAGCTTCATTTTACAGATAATAAACGTTAGAAATTTATCCTGTACTGTATTACACTAATCAGTTTAATATCCAAATGTTTTTCTTGATTTGCAATTTTATATATTTTAAAAATTCAATTTTTATTAGTTCTATACTTTAATTTTGAATTTTTGTGAGCCACCATTATATTTTATCACTGAAACAATTAATAACTTCTAAAGATATGTTTAGATGAAATAAAATAGTCCTCTCGAGAGAGGGGCGTTAAACAGTATAGAGATATAGAAATTACAAATGGATAAGAATTAAATTTTAATATAAAATTTAAAATTCTCGTTGATTTTTTTTTTTATTATTATCGAAAAATAAGAATATTAAAAATAAATATAATCATCTTGAAATAAAATATTTTTTTTTCAATGCATGTTTAGTTAATTTGAAATTTAGTATGCAAGATATCTCCGCGGTGTCTGAAATCTATGCCGGCGAATCAAAGACGTGAATTCGCATCTTATCCTCTGCATTTTAGTGAATATACTAAAAAAATATTTGCATGCGAATAAAAAAAACTGCTAGAGAGAGAGAGAGAGAGTTCTTTTGTTTTATTCAGATTAAACATTAATGTTGTTATACGTAGCACCTTTTTTTACTATATATATATATACATATATTTAAAATAATGTTATATAATATTATTTTATCTTGTTTCGTTTTAATTTTGGATGCAAACTAATTTATAAGTTTTTAAATTTTTGCTGAATTACGTTCCGTTTAATGTCATAATATTTTATTATGTTCGAAAAAAAAATGAAAATAAGAGTGATTGTTCAATTATAGGATGTTTAATTATTATTATTTTTATTTTTAAATGTTTTTTTCCCCCTTTTCGTAGTTTTTGAGATAGCAGATCACTTTAACGAACGAATATTAAGGATCGATTATTATTCCATTTGTGGACGGTAAGAATCAGGCAGGCAGCCGAAGAGGTCCCGTTGTGGGGGCGTCGTTGTCGGTGGCTTTCTTATTAAATATCATTGCATTTCGGGCACTCTTCGCTGACCGAGAGGCCCGATCTGAAGCCATTTTACGGCCGTGAAGAGGGCTGCCATGGTTCATCGCCGCCGACGCCCTCCCTCGCTGTAGTCGCCGCTCGGAGGAAGAGGAGGGTGCACTAGTCGGTCGGCCTAGCTCACCCTCGTCGGTTGCTGTCGCCGCCGCTGTTGCATCCGCACTGTGGAGTTACGTATCGCCGCTCAGGCAAGTTTGCATGGTAGCTATCTCCGATATTTAGTTTATTCCGCTGGTTCGATCACCTGCCTTTGACGCATCTGCCTCGGCCAAGGCGATGACGGAGCTGGGGTTTTGAGTAGAAGGAAGATGGAATGGAGTGGCATTTTGTAGTGCGAAGAGAAGCGAGTACTGGATTGAATGTAGGAGGAAGACGACCCACGTCGACAAAGCCAATCCGAAACCGTCATCGCATCTATAAATAGGGAGAGAGATAACATAAATAAATTCGAGTCATTTTTTTTTCGCACTGCGATTAACGAGTACAAGGCGAGCCGTGTGCTAATGCTTCGACGAACTCAATTTGTTTCTTCCTTAGTCGCCTCGAGTTCCTCTTCCATGATTTGATTCGTCCAGTAAGTGCGTTTTTCCCCAAAGAAAAAGAGTAAGTTCCTACTAATCTTCTTCTTCCGCTTTTGTTCAACTCTAATTTGTGCCAGAAAAATTATCCTTGAATTTGTTTGGTTTTTTTGCGTGAATGGATTCAGGAGATCTTAAGTTGATTTTTTTTTATTGTTTTTTGTTTTAGCATGAGGGGACAAGTCCTGGATCTCCTTCGCCGCGGTTTTCGATCTCAAAAATCCAATTTTTGGGTAATTTCACGAACCTCCATTCCTCTTCTGCTGCTGCTGGCTGTTGTGATATATATATATATATATAAAGAAAAGAGTAAACGAAAGAGTTCACTCATTAGAGCTTACACTGAACCAGATTAGCGAAAAGCTACAGCATGCTCAAATGAACTTCATTCCAATAAAGTTGTTTAAGTGAAGAAAAATGGAAAGATATGAATTATATTATTATTATATCTTGCCATTCTATGTCCTTCTCGTTTAAACAGAAAACTGTGTATTAGTATTCTCCAGATGCTAAAACTTATTTTCTTCAATTTCTTCGCAATTTGGACAAAAATAAGATGGATGAGTTGATGGAATTCGATGAGCGTGGGATGAGCTAACTTATTTATTCATGTTTGTGGTTTTATTAAATTGTTCTCCTTTTTTTTTTTTTTTTACAACTTTAATGACTTGCACTGCAGTGTATGTCTCCCGTGATACTGCTGAAACATGGCAAATATTGGCATTCAATTTTTTTAGTTGGTAACTGAACATAATTCGCTTACCAAGTATGTTTCTTTGTCCTAATGCAATTTTTATGTGACTTGAGATGACCATGTGATGCATCTAGCAAAATTAATTTTAAGTTTGGTCTTATAACTTGTTGTTCCATGAACAGGTTGATGGCCATAAACTCGAATACAGTTGTCTTACAACTCTTAATGGAAAAATCTGTTCAAGGTCGATGTCATCTGCAACTTCTAGTGATATTTTATCTGAAGTGCCACCAAAAGTTACAGCTAACCCTCCGTCTGATGATATGCTGGTCGATTCATTTGGGAGGTTCCATAATTACTCGAGGATCTCATTGACAGAGCGTTGCAATCTCCGTTGCCAGTATTGCATGCCAGAGGAAGGTGTCGAGCTTACACCTAATTCTGAGCTCCTTTCGCATGATGAAATCATTCGTCTTGCAAGTCTATTTGTTACTTCTGGAGTGAATAAAATCAGGTTGACAGGAGGAGAACCTACAATTAGGAAAGATATAGAAGACATGTGTTCAAGTCTTTCCGACTTAAAAGGTCTAAAAACTCTTGCTATGACCACCAATGGGATAGTTCTTTCGAAGAAACTTCCGAGATTGAAGGATTGTGGTGTTAATGCTATAAATATTAGTTTGGACACATTGGTTCCAGCTAAGTTCGAGTTCATTACTAGACGGAAGGGTCATCAGAAGGTCATGGAATCCATAAATGCTGCAGTAGAACTTGGATACAATCCTGTGAAGGTATCGTTAACATGATTTAAGAATCTTTCTAGCCAGTTTTTTCTTGTTAGAGTGACTCTTTATCCATAATGGCTTGGTCTCTGTTTGCTTTATCAGGTAAATTGTGTGGTGATGCGTGGGCTAAACGACGATGAGATTTGTGATTTTGCAGAGATGACAAGAGAGAAACCAATCGACGTTCGCTTTATTGAGTTCATGCCATTTGATGGGAATGTGTGGAATGACAAAAAACTTGTTCCTTATGCAGAGATGCTGGATAGAGTGGTAGGCTAGACTTCTGCCAGATGTTTATACTGCCAGCTTACCTGTGTTATGATAAATTCCTCGGTAAAACTCCATGCAGAGACAGAGGTTCAAAAATGTAGAGAGGTGCAAGGATCACCCTAC
Organism: Wurfbainia villosa; assembly: GCA_025175895.1. Taxonomy (NCBI): domain Eukaryota; kingdom Viridiplantae; phylum Streptophyta; class Magnoliopsida; order Zingiberales; family Zingiberaceae; genus Wurfbainia; species Wurfbainia villosa. The sequence continues at coordinate 97,857,025 of CM045988.1, read as the reverse complement.
TGATACAGCGAAAAATTTCAAGATTGAAGGTCATTGTGGAACCATCTCATTTATTACATCAATGACTGAGCACTTTTGTGCCGGTTGCAATAGATTAAGACTCTTAGCAGATGGCAACTTCAAAGTATGCCTGTTTGGTCCATCAGAGGTATGACATTTACAATGGCTCTTCGCCTATTCATTTAGCTTTTTCTTTTTTAATTTGTTCTTTTATTTCAGTTTGTATATTGTCTTGATGATTTTGTTCTTCTGCATATTATTTATCGGGTGATATTGAAGAAGCATATAATTAATGATGTTGTACGACAGCATTTATGATCAAATATACGTGTTAATTAAAATAAGATAAAGATCTTCCATAAGATGTTAAAACATTGTCTCTAGATCATGCATCTCGGAAAGTGTATCCAGTAGATCTTCAAGGGTAAAATACAACTTATTCAACATATTGTTTACCATCCAACAAGAACTGTCATTTTGATGTAGGAATGAAAATGTTATCAATGCAATGGACCTTGTTTAATTACTACCGACGAATCATGGCTAGGCAGCATGTATTCGCTTTCTAATATGGAAGTTTAATTGCTGACCATCTTCTGACCTGACCCACTTTGAACAATCAAACAGTAGGGTTGTCGCCATGTGTAGCCTTTCCTCACTGGATATCAACGACATAGTCACTTTTTCTGTAGGTGAGCTTGAGAGATCCATTGCGTGCTGGTATAGATGACCTCGGGTTGAAGGAAATTATCGGAGTCGCGGTATGTACAACTCTTGAGCACATAAAGTAGCGTTTGGTTTATCTATTTTCTATTTTTTTTTATTTTGAGAAAGTGAAAAAATAAAAAAATATATTGTTTGATTGATATTTTCCATATTCATTTTCTAAAAAATGAGACTTAATTTAATTGGAAAATAAAAAAGGCCAAAAAGTCATTTTCTTTTTTTCGAGAAAATACGATAAAAATAGAAAATGAAAATGAAATCAAACGCAGCCTAAATTTTCTCAATTTGAAATTTTTTGAGAATAGCTTTTTCTCGTGATGTATTTCATACAATGTTACTTGTGATTAAGATGCATCATGAACTTTCTATGGATCATATTATCATTTGTTTGTCTCCACGGGGATGGCGCGATGGTAAGACAGGGGTGGCTTGCAGAATGAGCAGGGGTCGATTCCGGATGAGGGGTCTAAAATCTCTCTTGGCTTCAGATGATCTCCCCTCTGTCTTGCCACCGTATCAAGGGACCTCATCCCCTTCGCGATTTACCTCCTTTTCACCGCAGCCCTGGGACGGATGGCAGAGGGTTGCTAATTGGACATATTCCCAACTTTTACAGAATACTATCATTTGTTTTTATCCACTAAACTATATTTGTCTCACTATTTTGGTCTACTAACTACATGAATCTTTTCCCTCCATTGAGCTATATAGAAGTTTGGATTTATCATACTCAAATTGATTATTATTTTTTATAATTAATAAAAAAAAAAATTCTTCTCTATTTTCCTCTGCATTTTTCACTTTCATAGATACAGCTCTATTTGCATCTTTTCTTACCATTTCAATCCTTTTTTTTTTCATTAATTTGACTCGACAAACAAACCAAGAAAATTAAATTAGTCTATTCATACAACAACTAAGACCAATTTAGTCCTGTTTTCTATTCCAATTAAACACTTTCCATTTATCAAAGAGGAAAATTCTTTTTTTGCCAAACATATGCTGATCAAATTAATCAAAATCTTATAATTTTATAATAAGATAAGAATAAGATCAATAATCAAAAAGATTCTTTTTTGAGTTTGAATTTGTTCATTTGGAATATAAACTCTTCTATCTTTTTTTTTTTTTTGAATATCTATTTTTTTTGTTTTATTTTTTATTTCATTTCGATTTTCTTTGCCTCTCTCTCTTTTCTTTTTTATTCCCTTCCACCATTCATGCCAAATCTCTCATGGTCAACCCCTCTGACATAATAAAGGGTGATAAATCACGAAGTTTTGTCCTGACACAGCAATCCCTTTGCATTGAGGAAGATTAGGAACCTAGTGAAGTATTTCATATCCGCTGAGAATTTATCCTAAAACTTCATGTGATAAATACTCATATAATTATCAACTGAGTCAACCCGTGCACGCCCGGAAGCGCAAATTGAATGGTAGCTATATAAGTCATACAAACTAAATAAGTTGGATCTTTTGGAAGTGTTAAAAGAATGATGGAATCAAAAGATAAAATTTGTTTGCATACATTTAATGCTCTATATGGTTTTATTCATCTCAACTATTTGGTTAATTATTTTAATTTCTACGGAGAATTTATCAGGTTAAGAGGAAGAAAGCTGCACATGCCGGGATGTTTGATCTAGCAAAAACGGCAAACAGACCTATGATACATATCGGTGGTTGAAGTGATTGCATTTTGGTCGCTGGTAAGCCTAGTTAATTACTAGTAAGTAGTAATTAATTACCTGTATCATGTTAAAAATAAGAAGATCGGTGGTTGAAGTGATTGCCTTTTAGTTGATCGTAATTAAGGCTAGTCATTACTAGTAACTTAATTTGTATCATGTTAAAAATAAGAAGATCGGTGGTTGAAGTTGATTGCCTTTTAGTTAGTCGTAAGGCTAGTTACTAGTAACTTTGTTTCGTGTTAAGAATAAGAAGGAAACATTATCCTCATCATTCTGTAATACGATTGTCTTAGTAATTACCGTTAATTTGTGAGTTAATTGTCAAACTCCCACATGCTTTTAAATGCTTGCAATTGTAACGGTGAGTTTGATTGGAAGTGATTGTTGATGATTTTCATTATCTATTTAAAGTTATATTCTTTAATTCAGTTTGATTTAAATAACGAGTGATTTTTGGGTAATAGAGCGTGCATTATGTCTATTATTTCGAAAGAATAAAATTTTTTAATTTTGAAATTATTAGTAAATGAATTTATATTTTATTTTTCATAATCTTGATTATGTAATTATCGAGTTATCATGTATAAATTTGGAATAAAAAAATCTTATAATTTAGTGGCGATGTGATTTTGAATTATATCTTATTTAGTGGTAGCGAACATATTTTATTATTTGAGAATCACTTAATATTTGAATCAAATAAAGTTAAATCGTATAACTAAATAAGTTATCAATAATGACCTTGAATCAAGGGTGTATTTAGTTCAAAATAATTATTGATAATCTATTTGATCATATGATTTAATCTTGTTTGATTTTAATTTTGAGTGATTCTCATGTAATAGAGATAATGAATCATCTAATTTAGATTCATATTATTTTGAAAAAAATAAGATTTTTTTATTTTGAAATTATGCATGATAATATACTCAAGTAATTAAAATTATGAATCAAATGCACTGTAAGAGTATTCGAAACGGAATAAAAAACAAAATTATATTAAAAAAAAAAAATCTGAGCTAAAATAAAATTCGACCAATTGGAACTTTCCATCGCCATTTGGTAAAACAAGCAACATTTTTTCAAAAGAATTGCCGTCGTGATTGTTTTATACTCGTCACGTGGTGCTCGCATCTCATGCCATAATAGATCTGATACATTAATCGCATGTAGACTTACCGCAGTCATCGAGAAGGAAAGAGAGTTCGAAATTCTTTGAAACGGACCATATTTTACCAAAATAATTGCCGGTATGTTTGCTTAAATACACTGTGGTGCTTGCACCTCACGACATAATATATTCGGTACAATGACCGCATGATTTACCGCAGTCAATTAGAGAGAAAAAAAGATCCGAAATTTTGTAAACGAGATGCCATTTCCCCCAAATAATTATTGGTACGTTTGCTTATGCTCACTACAGTGCTTGCATTTTTTCATACATCAAAAGGTGTCTATTTTTTTTTTTAATTTTTTTGAATATAATTATCGGTACATTTGTTTGGTATTTTTTTATGGATCTATTCTACGTATATTTATTTAATATCTCCTCTATCGATATATGGTACGGTCATTATAAAAAAAACAATCTTAAAATTTTTTTAACTTTAACGCAATCAATGAAGATAGAGAAGGAATACACTTAGTATCGTATCAAACGGTTTTGATCTCTTGTGCGTCCGAACCATTTGTGATCGTCCGCTCCTCGTCGACCCACCGCCGTTGCCATCGTCGTCGCCGCGCCATCCGACGATCGCCGGAACGAACTCGATTGACGCGCCCACTGTCGTCGGGGAGTTTCGACCGGTTAGCGTAATCGATCCGTCGATCGAAAATCACCAAAGATCGCCGAAATCCGTGGCCGGACGGACCGATCGACGCCGTCCGTCGAGATAATCGATCGGGCCGCGACCGGCGATCGGGGATTTCGGTGATCACGGACCGAATTGCGGACGAATCGGCGGAAGGATCGGTCGATGCCGTCGGTCCGCCGCCGGATTCGGCCGATCCGGCCGATCCGCCGATCACCGCTCGATCTAGCGGCCCGATTTCAAGGCCGATTTCACCGATTGATCGGCCACCGATCGTCGATTGCGGCTGGCCGATTATATCCGGACGGCCCGGCGTCGGCTATCCGATCTCGGCCGGATTCCAAGTGGTCAAGGCGGCCGAATCGGCGGCCAACGGAATCGCCGGATTCGATCAATCACAATCGAATCCTTCTCCCGTATCAAATATTTTGATGATTTAATTGCACTTTAAAAAATATTATTAATAAATTAATTTATAAATTCCTTTATTAATTATGGGATCGTTTTAAAAAATAATTTAGATGCTAGACGAGCGTTCTGCTTATGTCCAACTTACTGTGTTGTTGGCACCTCATGTCATAGTAGATCTGGTATACTTCTTATTCTCTTTTAAAAATTTATATTCATTTTAAAATATCATATTTAATATTTTCAGTAGGAAAAAATTCTAATTAACTTATTGTTCCTCTACTAAACTAAAGATTTCTAAGTGGCCAGAGGTTAAATAAAATTATTTTATTACCTATAATTTTTATCCACTTCATCGTACTAAATAATAAGTTAATTATAAACCTTCAAAGTGTTTGAGACATACATACGCAAATTTATTAACTTCTAGAGGAATTCAAACTCTAATCTTTTAGTTTATTCTTTAATTTTAATTTAAATTTTTAATCTCTAAATTATCCAAACGTTCATTCAATTAAAACCTTTTGCTCTTAAGTTCGTCAAATTGTTTCTCGATCCAAGTTGTTTGTCCTCGAGAAATCCATCGAATTCTTTCTCGATCTAAGCTTATTGCCCTTGAATACTTTGAGCATTTTCTCAATTAAAGTCATTTATCGCAAGTTCATAAAGTTTTATCGTCTCATAAAGTTTTTTTTTTTTTTGGGAAACGTTTTTTTTACATTTTTTAATTTTTTAAAAAATGCTCTTCATTTTTTAGAAAATGATGATGGAAAATAAGAACCAAATACATTTTCTAATTTTTCTAAAAAATGAAAATGAAAAATAAAATATTTTTAGTATACCAAATACTACCTAAATTTTTCCTCATATAAATCTCACCTTGTCTTATCTCATGTTTATTTGGAACAATAGAAATAAAAATAAGAAAAAGATTTGCATGATGAAAAACTTATTTATTTATATAAAAAAAAGAATGTATTATTATTATTCATTTAATGTTCTTCGATAAAATTTCTTAAACTTGCGTCGAAGCCTCGCGCGGCCACGTGACCAAGCATTCGTCTTTTTTTTTTTCTAATTTTTTCTTTTCTTTCCTCGTAGATCGTTTTCTTTTGTCTTTATTTTTCTTTAATTTTCCCCGAGGATTTGTTTCGCTCTGTTTTCTTATTATAAAAGGCAATTTCTTTCTTTTTTTTCCTCAATATTTTGACATAACATTAAAAATATCATTTTTAATATAAAGTCAATTACCACTTTCTAATTAATTTTATAGATTTTATAACTAAAAGCAATAATCCTATTGGTGGAGTGACGGCGAAATCCAGTTCTCGCCAAATCACCGTCTGCCTTGGTGACCAAGGAAAACACATGAAATCTGTGCTGGGTACTCAGTAGCAATTTCCCTAGAGAGTATCTATATATCCGTTCGATCGAGACATAGTTAATCCTAATCGTCGATGATGGACTGGTAACAAGACATGGTCAAGATTTAATATTCGTGAATCTGACGGTTAATAAAGGAATTTCATAGAAAATTGTACTAAGAATCCTCGATAGGTTCCCTATCAACGATAAACCGGCGACATTTTTATCTTCTTCGCGCATGGAACGTCAAGCCCTCGAGGTCCCCCGAGCCATGACTAGCGACGCGGAAGCCCCGATCGCGACGTCCCTCGCCGCCGATGATCTTGATTTCGACGTCGACGATCTCCTCCAAAGCTTCCGATACGATGATATCTTCGACCTCGCCGATGACATCTGGATCCCTGAACCTCCTCCTCTGCCATCCACCACCATGGAGGAGGAGAAGTCAAGTGATTCTCCTTCTCCGAATTCCGGTGGCTCCTGCGACACCGTGAGGTCCTACGCGAGTCATCTCGAGATGGATCTCATGGAAGAGAAAGAGGAGGATGCTGCTGCTGTCAAGGAGAGCTGCGATATTGATGACTTCATCGCTTGTTTGTTCGCGGAAGGGTCCCGTGATGGGGGTAGCGAGACTTCTACCCCTGAATCGGCGGAAGAAGTCCTGCGCGAGGAAAAGGAGGACAAGCAGGTGGAGGAGACGCCGGCGACGGTGTCCGCAGACGGGGAGGACGACGATCCGGTCAGCAAGAAGATGAGAAGGTATTGATGCATCCCTTTGTTTGAAACTGTATCCATTATAGGAGATAATCATACTAAAATCATACTTTTAATTATTGTAACAAATTTATGATCAAGTACAGACTTTGAATTTTGCTAAAAGATGTAATTTGTTTAACATAAACCTAGGCATGACATTGTTTCTCGGATGTTTGTGATTTGCACGAGTGATGCTATCTTATGCTTGCTCAGGCAAATGAGAAATAGGGATTCTGCCATGAAATCGAGGGAGAGGAAGAAGATATACGTGAAGGAACTGGAGATGAAAAGCAAGTATCTGGAAACGGAGTGCCGGCGTTTGGATTATGCTCTCCGGTGTTGTGCAGCGGAGAATCAGGTACTTCGTCAGTGTTTGCAGAAGGAAAAGCCATTTGATGCTTTCGCAGCTAAGCAGGAGTCTGCCGTACTCTTCGAGGGTAAGATACAGATGCATATTGTTGCTTCACTGTCTTGCTTCTGCTTTTCTCTGCTTCCTTCACTTGTCGACAGGTTTTTATGGAGTATTTACCGTGAGAACTATCAACAATTGTTAATTATCTCGTCAATTTGGAGATTCATATTTTTTTTTTTTTGATTATTGGATGAGTGCTGGTTGCATATATTTGCGTGTGCATGAAAACATGACCGCCATGTCGAATATTTATATTTGCTTACAGAAGTATCCAATCCGAGTTCATTTGGAGATTAACTTTGTGCATAGTCTTGAGTTGGATTTATACTCAATGTGAGCAAATAATTGTGCAGCACACATTACATATGCACTTTCTTGTATCTCTTTGAATTTTGACAAGAGTTATCTGACACTTGATTCTATTGCTGCAAAACACTGCCCAGAAATACAATTAGTGGAAAATTTCATTAACCTTGGTTAGGCAAAAATATTTGGGATTAAGTTGCTTGTGTTAAATATTCGTACTCATGGGGATCTCTTTGCTCAATTTTATACTCTCCTCGTTTCCCACTCTTTTTAAGATGCTCCCTCGAGTCTAACATCTGAAAAATGAGGAACTAGTTCTAAATACTCTGGTAAATCTTAAGACGGATCTCAATCTAACCCACAATATCAAAGTAATTAGGTGGTCGATCTCTTGGTATTTAAGCGTATCTTAAGAACCCCAAATCTGGGGATATGATAGTTTTATCTCTCCTTCTCACTTCCTATTCTCTTGAAAAGTAGTACTGAATCTTATTAGGCACACAGAGGCCAATTTTTTTTTTTTTTGTTCAGTCTAAACTATCATATTGGGTGCTTGTTCATTGCTGTGTTTTAGCCATAAAAGAATCCTTCATTTTTCATGATGCGCCATAATATTACGCAATGACATCAGATTATACAAGTCATGAAATATGATTTTGGTCATTTCCACTTGATCGAGGTGCAGAAATATAGTGATATAGGTGAACTATTGATCAGGCAGCTCCAATTTTGGAAGACTTAGCATTATGTTTTTTTTTTTTCTATCTCGCTTTTTCCCAATGTAATTTGTATGATTTCCTCCGTCGTATTCACTTACTTTGACATTACCCCTCTCTCGCACCAAGTACCACTTCATGGCTCATGGAAATGTAAGTGCACATTACTTGCACGTAGTAATACTTTTTTAGCCCAATACGTTCCACAATTGCAACAAGAATAGCGGTCGTCGGCTCACAAGTCGTCGCTGGTTTGATGGTTCCTTAGCCTTAATTCTGCTCAAAGTCAGAACAGCTATTGTTCTGTAGATTGACTATCAAGAAATATCTTAGGCCCGTCCGAAGAAAACCTTTGAACTATCTAAAATGTAAATCTCCACGTGTGTATAATAAATACTCTTGAGCAACTCATATGTTGGTTACTTGGAATGGAAGATTACAAGTTTACATAAACATAAAGTAAGTAATCCTCTTTCGAATATCATTATCACCATTCCCTTTTGAGCATTGAATTTCCATTCAGTGAAGTGTTATACTTCATCTTCATCTAAGTCGTGGTGTTTTTGTATTTGAATGTCAGCATCCTTTCGTTGCCTTCTATTTTTTGATACAAGATAACATATTTCGCTCATTCGTGGAGGAGTTGCATGAGCAGGCTGCTTAAGCTGTTTTTGCATTCTCTTCGCGACTTAGCCAACTCTGCTACGAAATGTTCCATTGTTTTATAGAACCTATCTTGTAGTTGAATAATTTTATTCTCTGCTGTTCGATTCTTATTCAATATCCGCCTCACTAAATTATTCTTAAATCTTTGTTTTAAAGATATTACCGCATTAGTCAAAGAGTACAAATGCAATCTGATATCGCAAGTTGGTGTCATCGAAGCTGATACTTCAGCTGCGATCATTGTCAAACCCAAACTTTTCAGGAATTTTATTTCCAGAGTTTGTGATTTTACTGCAATGCTGGAAAATTTAAAATTCATTCCGAACTCTTGTTCAATGTGTTTATTGCTCAGAATCCACTCGTGCATGAATACACTACTAAATTACAACTTTTTGTAAATTTTCCTAGACTTCTCAATCTGTTTATATACAAAATTCAGTTCAGCATTGAACTTAGACATAACCAAATCGTTTTGTTCTCTTTATATATGGTTCTTGACTCTCACTAATGTTGTTGCATCAGAATCCCTGCCGCTGGGTTCCCTGATCTGGCTCGCCAGCATCATTTGCCTTTTCCTTCTTCCAGTTCTTCCCATCCTGAATCTAAAGGGCACAGACAATCCCAAAAGAGGCCGCGATCACGAAATTGTGGCGATCGAAAGAGTAACAAATGAGACTCCAGAGAAAAATATAAATTCAAGATTCAGGTCGGTAAGTTTCGGGAAAAGATGCAGAGGGACAAGGACTCGGATTAAGGATCTTGCTATTCTGAATGCCATTGAGGCATCTTAGTGGTTCCTTAAATTGATAGAATCTACTTTGTTGGTTGGATTTGGATGCTTCTTTCTATTAAAACTTCATCTAGTGTATCTCTTTTGTTGTCAGAACTCTATGTTATCATCTTGTTATGATGATCAGATTATCTTAGCTGTGCTCACGATAGCAAGTTTCTTCATTAAAAAGAGCTCATTATATACCCATCAATTTAAATTGAATTTTGTATCAATCTATAGATTGATTGTCTGGCTCCATAACGTTGTTTTTTTCCTTTTGGATCTTCTAAAATATTCCATTTCCACTAGCAGTTGCATGACAAGATTCGCTTGGTATCTGAATTCTGAAGTCATCAATCTTTCTGTTGTGGCGTTTCACGTCTAAGATGTTTGTTTTTAAAAATAAAATAAAACAAAATAAAATATCTAATTTAACTTAAACCTTAATTATTAAACTAATAATGTAATATTATTTAAATACAAATTAGATATGATACCAAAAAAGCTATATTTTAGAGTTTATTTTATGAAACATTTATTCTGGTCGAATGGTTTCGGAGGGAAAAAAAAATTCCAAATACATTTTGAAGCACATAAATTAATTATGTATATTTCTATAAAATAATATGAGAGAGACAAAATCTTATCATATTTAGTTTAGACAATTTATTTACGTGAAGCCAAAGGGCAAAGGGTTCGCTTGATTCACAATAAATGAATCGGCATATCCCAATGGACCAATCAGCGGGGAGCAAAAGATGAGGCGTGTCGCCCGCGGTAAGAGTTACCGCCTTGGTCAGTTTATATATTGGAGAAGATTGGGAAGAGATAGCGAGCGACTGCGAGGAGGAGGAACAAGGAAGGGGAATGGTGTCGGATTTCGGGGGTCCTAGGGAGCTGTCGGAGGTCCAGAAGAAGCGGGCGGAGTACCAGCCCGAATTGCCCCCTTGCCTCGAGGTATCTAATCCAACCTCATCTTTCTCCTTCTCCTTCTCCTTCGCCATTGCTGTGCTATCTCGGTTTTTCTTGCTTCTGGAGTTAGTGACATTCTTCGTTTTGATGGGCTTTGGTTGATTCACTGATTGCTTGTCTCTGTGCGTGCTTGATTAGATGATAACTTGCGAGTTACAAGATGGTATTCTTCTGAACTGAGTTTGAATGATGTGCCAGAATTTACCTCAAATTTAAACCTTTTTCGCCGAACTTTTCATTGGACTGTTGCAACTTCGTGTCCTATCCGCTATTTTCTCTTTTATATATGATTGTCAAGAGGCCAAGTCTGAAATTCTACTTCAAAACTGGTGTGATATCGTGATTTTCTCAATTCTAGACTTGATTGACTTTTTTTTCTTTTGTAATAAAGTGCTTAATTTACTTTTACTGTCTTTCTTCTGGCTCTTCACCTGGACTTTGACTCACTCATTTTCAGCAGTCTGTCTTATAGTTAGTACATTGGTCCATTATATTTCAAAAGATTGATATTTTTCTGAGAACCTAGATGATACCGACATTTATCTCGAGTTCTAACTTCCTTGCTCCACAATGGCCAATTGTATCCTATACACTCCTTTTTCTTCATTTATGAACTACTTCCATTTGATGTAAGATACGCCAAACGTTTCATGGCTTATATGTTAGTTCGTGTTATGAGGATACATGTGAACCCAGCAGAAGATATCATAGTTTCTGCATTCAATGTTTATTTTTCATTTAAAATCTTCTTCAACATGTTCTCGATGACTGATCAATCAAAATTCTGTCATCTTCCTAAATTCATGTGGTGAACAGGGCACTACAGTTGGGATAGAGTTTGGCAATGTGACAACCTGTGCAGATCCATCCAGTGCACATGTTATTGGTCAGGCCTTCCCACACACGTTTGGTCAGCCTTTAGCTCATTTTTTGACGGCAACTGCGAAGGTACCCGATGCACAGGTCATTACTGAACATCCTCCTATGAGGTTTGTGAGTTTGAACTCTCCTCTGGCATGTGTTTAGTTTTTCTGGAATTGATATATGGAGTGATGCACATGAAAAATATCCAGCATTGCTAAGCTACTAATCATTCAAAACTTCTAATTACTTTACATTCCTTTTAATACAACTCCCTTTTTTTCTCAGAGCACAGTTTCTAATGTCTTAAGCCAACAGTATTCTGATCAATTTTTAAAGTTGCATCACACACGGCCAGCACTATGAACTCAATTTACTTATGATCTCAACATCCCTGTATCGACATATCATACTATCTGGATTTACTTCGGCCCTCATGTATTCTTTTTGTAGGTGTACCTTTTAGTTGCCTATGTTTTTCATTTGCATTATAACTCATGATACATCCTTCTTTCCACATGAATAAATGCAGGGTAGGCATTGTGTTTTGCGGGAGGCAATCACCAGGAGGACATAATGTTGTATGGGGTCTTTATAGCGCTATTAAACTCCACAACCTAAACAACATCTTACTTGGCTTTGTTGGTAAGCCTTCCTTGTAATGTTACCAAAAGGTGAAGCAAAGAGATTTATTAACCATAAGCTATTTGATTCTAAATGGAAATGCCTATGTGCTGACTTCTTGTTTCTTTGTTAAAGGTGGCACTGAAGGTCTATTTGCACAGAGAACTTTGGAAATTACAGAAGAGGTTCTTTCTAGTTACAAGAACCAAGGTGTGCTAAAAATTGGCTCAATACTCACCCTTAATGATCGTAAATTAACTTTTTATAATTTATATGGGTTGTTTGTTGTGTTGAAGGTGGCTATGATTTGCTGGGCCGGACCGTTGACCAAATAAGAACAACCGAGCAAGTAAATGCTACTTTGACTGCATGCCAAGATTTGAAGTTGGATGGCCTTGTCATTATAGGAGGTACTTCATGATCCCTGGAATTTTCCATATTTTCAGACTTACATCGACAACTCTTTAATATAAATTTATTACTTTGACAAGGAGTCACATCCAACACGGATGCTGCTCAACTTGCAGAAACATTTGCCGAGGCCAAATGTCCAACAAAGGCAACTGTGTTATTTAAATTTTCTGATTATTCATCCTCAGTTAGTCAGTTTTGAATGAGTCAATCCATAAATATATAACTGAATGCTTTTTTAGCTACTTTCAATTTGTATATACAAGAAAACTGACACTTAATCAAGCCATATAAGTCATCATTTTCATCTTATGCTGGCAATTGGTTTCTTCCTACAAATAACAAACATAATTTTAAAACAGGTAGTTGGTGTCCCCGTCACTTTGAATGGAGATCTTAAGAATCAATTTGTGGAGACAGACGTTGGATTCGATACTGTTTGCAGGGTAAGTTTATAAACTTTGTCTATGAACTCTTAAATGATGTTATTGTTCTGATCCTTGGTCTCTTTTTTAGTGTGATCATTTTTCATGTTGCCATTGGATTATAAGCTTGTTTAGTTCCTGAGTTTCATAATCATCCAAATAGAAGTTGATTTTGTTCTTTTTTATGTCAAAGAAGTTGTATCAAGCAATGAAGTGGTTGTTTTTGAAATGGTTTTGTCCTGGATTTGATTATCATTTGATCCTGGTGCTTATTAATTTCAGGTCAATTCTCAATTAATAAGCAATGTCTGCATAGATGCATTGTCTGCAGAGAAGGTAAGCCATATTTATGCTCTGATAAAAAATTATAGCTTAGTTATTGTAGAGAAGGTAAACCTTTGATGGTTTCATGTTACGAGTATCAACCCTTCAAATCGCTGGTCCTTGAAAACAATTAATTTGGTTCTTGACACAGCTATTTCTAAGAAATTTTTCATGTTATCAATAGAAATATCAAGAGTTAATTTGAATTATTAGTGTCTGAATGTCCATATTTGACATGGGTATTGAGAGGTCCAATAACTGAGCATTTAAATGTACCTTTCCACTGTGCTTATATAGTTAATCATTTGCACCTAAAATATTGACTGCATTTAGTTGTTATAACATTGAAAACTGTGGCTTGTTTCAGTACTACTATTTCATTCGCTTGATGGGTCGAAAGGCTTCCCATGTGGCTCTCGAGTGTGCACTTCAATCTCATCCTAATATGGTTCGTTCTAGTTCCTACTCCTGTGTTAATGAACTTAGGAGGCAGCTCTTCTGTATTCTAGACGAGATGCATGTTTGCTCTTTTGTGATGGTCAATAATCAATACATTGTCCATTATCAGCTCATCTTAGGAGAGGAGGTGGCATTATCAAAACTAACCATTTTCGACATTACTAAGCAAATCTGTGATGCAGTTCAAGCCAGGGCTGAGAAAGGTTTCTGCACACTTTTCTTATATATTCATGCTTTGCTTTATTCTAATTAAATTTTTTTTCCTCTCCAGAGAAGTTTCATGGTGTCATTCTTATTCCTGAGGGGCTTGTAGAGAGCATTCCTGAATTGTATGCACTTCTTCAGGTAGTTCCTGGTTTCTGCAGTACATAACCTCAAGATCATTATGTTTTAATTGCGTGCTGAGTATGTTCTATCAATCTTTTTATGCTTGCATCACAGGAAATTCATGGTCTCCATGGCCAAGGCATTTCCATCGAGCAGATCTCCTCTCACCTTTCGCCTTGGGCATCTGCATTGTTTGAATTTTTGCCACCCTTTCTCAGGAGACAGGTTATTGTTCTTTCCTTCACTCTGCAGGAGCAAATTACTGTACTTGTTCTTCGACAAAGTTTTTCAAGAACTCTCTCTTCAATGCAGTTGCTTCTTCATCCAGAGTCTGATGACTCTGCTCAGCTGTCTCAGGTAACTAACTTTGCGAGATTTAGAAACAGAAAAGGGCCATGTTTCCATTGTTTCTAACTCTAAGTTTCTCTTGCTTAATTAGATTGAGACAGAAAAGCTTCTAGCGCAGTTGGTGGAAGCAGAAATGAACAGAAGGATGGTAGGCCAACTTCTCTAACTGGCCATTATAAACTACAAAATTTTCATCATTCAAACTTTATATGATTTTGGCTTCGAGGAGCACTGATTTACTTCTCCCTTCCAGAAAGAAGGCATATACAAAGGAAAGAAATTCAATGCCATATGCCATTTCTTCGGGTATCAAGCTCGTGGATCTTTACCATCAAAGTTTGACTGTGACTATGCCTATGTACGCACCAACTCGTCGTTAGCTTTCTTTCCTAATCCTTCTGTTACATTGCGAACGATATAACTAGGTGTATGAAATCAGGCTCTTGGACACATTTGCTACCATATTCTATCAGCCGGCTTGAATGGATACATGGCTACCGTTACCAACTTAAAACATCCTGTGAACAAATGGTGTTGCGGTGCCGCACCACTCACTGTAAGGATTTTATGGTTTTGATAACCACACAATCGAGTTTCATTATCTATATTTAAATAAATTTTATCTTTAAACTGATTTTGTTTAGCTCAACTAGGCTATGATGACCGTGAAACGACATTCACGCGGTTCCGGGGCCATTCCTATTGGAAAGCCTGCCATCCATCCTGCCACAGTGGACTTGAAAGGCAAAGTATACGAGTATGTGAGCTTTCATGGTTTGTTCTTATTCTTTTTAGCAGCAATTCTTAAATAACTTGCTCATAAATCTATCGATCTTTTCTTGCAGCTTAAAGATTACTTATCACAGTCAAACTGCTACTTGAACATTCTATAAACATGAAATTATTTGGTTTTGATTCGAAACGTATGTTGTTTCCCCTCTTCATCACCTTCTTGAATCTTGTTGTCTCAGGTCGCTGAGACAGAAGGCTTCCAGTTTTTTGTTGGATGACTTGTACAGAAACCCAGGGCCTCCTCAATTTGAAGGACCTGGTGCCGATGACAAGACCTTTACTCTCTCTATCGAGGATCAAGATTACATGGGCAGGATAAAGAAGCTTCAGGATTACCTCGACACGGTTGGTGCATTCTCAATAGTCACTCTCTCAGGACTTTCTTCAAATTGCAATTGATTTCATTGCGTTTGCAGGTAAAGAGCATCATTAAACCCGGGTGTTCCCAAGACGTCCTCAAAGCTGCTTTGAGTGCCATGGCTTCTGTGACTCAAGTGCTATCAGTGATGTCTAGTCCATCGTTTGGTGGCCACCAGCCACTCTAACTCGGAGATGACCATCCACAGAAACTAGATCGTATCGTGCCATGTTGATACGTCTTCGTCTTTTCTAGGCTTAGTGATGGTGACTTGCCCTTGTTTAAACTCGTTTGAGATAGATAATAGTAGCAACGGAGGCTAAGTGTTGTATTTTGCAGCTGCCCGTGGCTGTCGATAATGTTTGTGAGAAAACACTCGTTTCTTATTCACTATGTTTGTTTGTTTTTTTATTTTTTGCTTCGATAATGTGCTTCTCGTCGTCGCTATCGCCATCATCACCGAGTTGTATTGTTGCGTTAATCCTCATAGTTCTAATTGCATGGGGGATGATTTTGTTAATGTTTTAGAGGAAGAACTCGTTTCTTATTCTTCTTAGTTTTCATGTTGCTAGTGGTAATTATATCGGTAGCTTTTGATCGTGTTTTGGAGAAACCATTTGTTTTTCGATTAGATTGAAGATCTCTAAATCCTTTTTTTTTTTCACAAGAATTTTGTTTCATCACCGATACACAATTTGGTGCAAAAGATGATTATGTGAACGCCATTGGTATAGCACATTTATCTTGCGCGCTCGTGTGCAATTATATCCGTGCGAATGAAGAATACATAATCTTCGCCATCGTCGCTCACTGCCGCCGGTTAAATCTATCATCACCATTGTCTATCGAATCTACACTCAAGTATAATCCCTAAATCAAATCATCTACACAGTCCCTCTCGTCGTGATCGCAACACCGATCGGCAGCAATGAGACGCGGCCGGATTAACTGCGACATTACAATAACAATCCAACTAAGATTCGACTGTGATCTGACCGTGTCTCGACCACGATCCAATCACATCTTGATCACGATTCGATCGAAATTCGACCATAATCCAATTGCAACTGCAAGATGCCGAGCGACGAGCAAGGATAATTATTCTTCGTTATTGTATATTCATTTATGAACACATAGCATACCATCGGATAGGATATATATATCAAAAACTCTTCTTCCGTTAAAAATTGAGATATAAAATTATTGTAATCTTTGACTGTACATCAACTTTGTAGATCATTTTTACATGTGCAGCAGGGGAAACTGAAGCATCGGGTTACATGTTACAAAGAGCTGATTTTTAAGTGGAAAACTGACTGCCGCCTTCAGCTTTGTCTTTGGAGTATCGTTCGTCTTGAATCTCTTCTAGTTCTCCGTCGTCGCCTCGCTTTCCTGCTTGTTCTTTCCAATAAGCCACCAGCTTTTTCAGGCGAGAGATCTCTCTGGAGGAGACGTTCTTGCTCGGTTCGTTTACTATTGATCGAACCCTCGACGCATACCTGCAAAGGACAAACTCTTGTTCAAATGCAAGAAAAGATTTATCTGAACAAAAGCATAAAAGCTTTGTTTTTTTTTTTCTCTGAAGAACTCTTCGAACCAAAATACACAAAAAGTGACTGAACGAGATTGAAAAATGAAATATGAGTATGAAAGCAGAATACATACATCAGAGAATGATAACTCTCTTCCAAGTTTGACTCTGCTGGAGATACATTCACGAACATTAGAGTCTTCGCATTGCCACCGAGAGAATCACTCATAAGCATTGTGAGTTTATGATTTCTGTACGGTATATGTTGTCCATCTGAACATAAAGCACCGATCACATCGGCAAGAGCTGAGAGAGACTTGTTGATACTTTGAGCTTCTTTTAATTGGTTTCCTGAAGAACCAGACTTCTTAATCCTTTCCGAGCCAGCAAGGTCCACAAAGCTAAGCTGTAAATTGAGCAAGAAAGAGGAAAAAAAAAAGAATTGAGTGACAATAAGAACAGAGAAGCTAAATTCAACATGACGGCATAAACCGATGATAACAAGATTACACTTTTAGTTTCTTCTGCAGTTATATGTGTATAACTTCATTACTCACGCTAATCTTTTAAAATTATAGAGTGTAGATGGAAAACAAAAATGAATCTGTGTGGAACACATATAACTGTAATTTAAAAAGTTAATGCAACTCTTAGAAAGTGCACAAAAATTGAGCTGTTGATCAGTGTTTGCCATACATTTGGAAATTTCAAGCAAAATGTGAATCAATGTCCTGACTTAACAGTAATATTTCAGAGAAACTAATAGTTGTTTGTCGAAACATGCATACAATTATTCATAATTCTATCATAAATGTCCAGTACAACATAAAATTTGCAGTAGAGAAAATTGGGTACCTTTCCTCTAGCAAGAGATTGAGTTTGAAGATTGGTACTTTCAATGATGATTGACAGTATCAGATGTGATCTTGAACTTTCATCATTCATATGAGTTCCAGCAGTATGCCGCTTGTCAGAACCTCTTGAGATAATAGCCTTTAGTTCATTGAAATTGGAGATTTGCAACATTGTTACATTCTCAACTGATACCAAACCCTGAAGAAAGAAAAACCGTATATTTCAGAAAACTCAATCTGATGAACAAGAAGTTTTCAGAAATCAGTAAAGTGTTCTTTGGCAAAGAAAACATAATGCTACTAGAAATTTTGCTTGAGCATGTCGCCTTTCACTAATAACACTCATCACTATCATATCCAAGTTATAACTGATATAGAAATGAACAAAACAAGGATTTGTTACAAAGAAAAAAAAGTTCTGCTATTAGATAAAGTTATCGACAAACAGTTCGAGCTAAACAAATATACATCTCTATATTTGAGGCCATTATAGATGGTCTACAAAATACAATAAAGCTAAGTGCCAAATGGACTTTCATTTGAAATGTTTAATCGAACATGGGACTTAAGTATTACTAAAACTTCAATTATAGACGGTAGAGAAAGGTTACCTTCGAATCCTTTTTTATTTCTAACTTTAAACGCTTTGCATGTTTAGGTAACAATAGATCCATGAGAGTGTCCTGATACAGTTCTACCATATAAGCCTGAAATAACATCAAATGAAATAGTCAAATATCCAAAATAAGAGAGGAATGCTCAAATGAAAGAAGTTTACAGCCTAAAGATGCCAAAACAAACTCGTCAAAAATTTAATTTCTATCCAATTTTATACTACTTCAAGTACTAACAACAAAAAGCTTAGTTGCCACGATGGCACTGAGAATTTAACTTCAGATGAGAAATGGCCAAGATCTTAAAAATGACATTTCCAATGTATTAACAGCTCAAATTCAACTCCTAGAACTGAACAAGTTACATAGTTGTTAAAATCTTTAACCAATATATTAATAGCTCGAGTCAAACTAAGTCTACAACTATAAAATTATAACTATTCAATTTGAACTCACCTTTAAAGCAAAAGAGTATTTGCTGCTATCTCGCTTTATTACTCTAAAAAGTTCAGCAGTAGCTCTTGGAGTAAGACCAGGTTTACTTTCAGAACCATAAATTGTGTATGTCTTTCCAGAACCAGTTTGGCCATATGCAAATATACATACATTGTACCCGTCAACGGCAGATTGCACCAAATACTGCACATAGATTACTTAACAATTAATGCATGAAAGCCAAGAAAACACTACATGGCAGAGAAACGTGGGTGAGCAACAAAGCATATCTACAAGGTTGTCTTCATTAAAAATAAATGTATTTAACATTAAGATATAAGCCACCTTTGTATCTTCAAAAACTTCATCCTGAGATGCATTTTCATTAAAAACACGATCATAGATGTGCTGCTTTGATTTTTCATCCTTCCAAGGATGCACCAGTGTAAACTCGTCAGAAACAGCAACTATAGCCTTTTCCTTTTCAGCTATCTCCTCATTTAGAGGTCTTATACGACAATACACTCTTATCTTTCCTTTCATATCTGTTAACAGTTAAGAAACAATTTATCATTGTGAGAGAGAATACAAATAAACTATGGCAAGAATAATGGATTCATAGACAATTTTCAGTGCAAATAAAACCTTCAATCATATTATAATATCGCTTCCGTAAAATTTGTTCTTCCTTGTAAAGTGTTTCTAACTCAATGATTTGTGTTCCCTGTTTCTTCAAAATGGCAGCAGTTTGTTCATTCTTCCGATCAATATCCTATCACAATAAAATGTGCAACAGAAACATTTAGACTTAAGAGTGAAAACTGTCTCCATGACATATGCTGGACTAATTTTGAAAAAAAAACAAATTATTGAATCATATCACAAGGATAATACCGCTTTGAATTCTCGCAATTCCTCCAACTCTCTTAAAATATTTTGTACTTCATCTAACTCTGTGTTTCTTGTGGCAATAGTAGCATTAGCAATACTCAAGTACTGCATGGCACTTTGTAATTTTTGCTCCAGTTCTTTAATATGTGCCTTGAGTATCCGTTTTTCCTCTTCAAAGTTTTTTTCTAGTTCATTCTTCTGCATTTCAAAAGGCATTTATCCAATGAAAATTAAGCACAGTATGCTCTTGTACAAAGCAGACCAGTAAAAATTGAAATTAGAAAGCTGTGCATATCAGAATGTTGCAAAAAGCTACTGGGTACTGGCTACATGATCAGCATAGTAAGAGCGAACATAATCTGAAGAAAAGAAAGCATATGGATTATGAATCAATACCTCATAATTTTTCTTTTCCTCAAGGTTTTGGATCTTTTGTTCAAGCAAATATTTCTCCTTCAGCAAAAATGTGTAGCTTTCTTTTGATTTGTTCAACTCCATAATGCAAGCCTTTAGATCCTCTTGTGCTTTACTTAGGATCTTTGCATAGAGCATTAGGAATAAAAAATGCAAGTAGTAATATTCAAAAATAAATGTTTGTTTCCAGTGACATACAGTAATCACTGGATAAAGATAATATTAAGAAATAAATCTCATGGTTAACTTCATATACCTTGGCATCAATACAGTCTTTGAGATTGTTCTCGACTTGAGAATGCTCTTTAACTCTCCTTGTTAATTCAGCCTCCAAACTATTTCTATCCACCAATGCAGACTAAGGATACACATAAATGATAGGACCAGCAGTTCCACAACCAACATTAATTAGAAAAAAGTAGCGGTATCTGTCAGCTCACAAGAGATTACCTGTAGCGCCGAATCTTTTTCATCCCATAATGCTTTGAGTTTGTCATAGTCACAAGTTAGATCTCTTAGAGTTTGTCTCTCTGACTTCAACAATTCTTTGAGTATTTCTAATTCCTCCTGCATCTCTAATTGTTGTTTCTCTCTCAAATGCAATTCTTCTAATAACTACAGTGCAGAGTAAGAGATCATTCCTTGAAAAAAAGCAATTCACAAAAAAAGTTTTTTTCCTTAAAAATTCTGAAGGAAAATGTAGTAAGAAAAGAATTGTCATGTCCTTCAAAGATTTTGTTGCTTCGTCACTCTAATGACTTGTTACTCCAAATTGAAACATATGCCAAAACATGAGCATCAGCAATACATGCTGAATCATGATCAGGGATTTTTTTAACAAATCAATTCTTCTGTAATCTTCTTTTCAAAAGAACAAATTCCACTACAATCTTCAACCTGTGATCTCCTACAAAAGGACAATGGAGATATGTGCCGCCAACTTTAAGTAGGTTTTATAGTTATAAGAAATCAACTCATGGACATCGAATTTATTTTCAGTGTTACCTAGCACATGATTGGCAGTTCATGAGGTTGAAGACACAATTAATTTGAAATTTTTATTTTTATGCAATGAGGATACACCAAGTGAAGTGTTCCTTGCATGGGGTTTGATTTATTCGATCAGAATGATGCAAATGTATAACATATTATATTGTGCATTAAGCTTGCACCAAGCTACAGAAGGGAATGGGTCCATGTGGGATATAGAAATCGACATAGTACTATTGATAGAAATCATCATCTAGACAAACTGTTTATGATAAAATAGACCATCAAATGGAAATATATGAATCACGTAGATTACTTACTCGATCTGCATTCTTTTGTGATTCTTCAATAGATCTGGACAATTCTTGAATGCGTTTTTCATGTGCATCTGGGGAAGGAGATTTAACAGAATGAGAAAAATCGCCCTGAATAGTTCCCCCAGTGGCTGAGCGTGCTTTTGCATATCGTCGCAGCATCACATCATTTATATGTGTCTGAAGAGCTACACATATTTCCTCGCCCTAAACAGCGAATGCTAATATTATATTTGGAAACCTCAGAACATTATCAAATAAGAAGAATAGGGAGAGTCCACAAGTAATGCAAACAAAATTAATGTGAAAAATGATCTATTTTACACACTCAAACCTGTTTAGTTTCAAATTGAAGAATGTGGAGAACACCAGCAACCCTCATCTTGAAAAATATTGCAGTATTGCTGCTACCAAACTGCATAATATCTCTTAGTTCTGCAGAGTGCAAGTACTCCTTTGGCACTGGACGGAAAAAATGAACCTAAAACATAAAGCGGAGCTGATCCTTTAAATCAACCAAATCAAAGTAGATGAACCCAAATAAGGAGACAAACAAGACACAACATTTGGTAACGAACCCCTCTCTTATTGATTCCCAAAATGATTCGTCCAGGTAACAGGCCTATAGGATCATCTATTTTCCGTACACTGAAGAAAACAGAATTCCCATAGGGAAGAGTTCTCAAGATTCTAAGAAACTGCTGTTTAGCATCATCTTTTGACAAGTGTTCCTGCAAGAAACCATAAATATAAATAAGCAATGGATGATGATGGTGAGTATTAGTTAAATAAATGTTTGACAAAGGTCTTTTTTGAAGAATATAGAAGCATGTTATTTGATGCACAATTAAGTCATAAATTAAAAAATGGAAAGCACAAAAAGATTTCTTGGTGTATACTTCACATCATCATATAACACAAAATAAAGTGTCTTGAACATATATTGAAACTTCACAGGTTTTACAATCACTTTGGTAATAGCATCAATTTATACAAAATGATGCCAATTTCTAGCAAGGAGAAGAAGGAATTAAGGATGAACGATAGCAATGTTTGAGTGAAAAGCACATGTTACCATTGATCGATAGCGTGATATGATATCAAGCTCCCACTCTCGCATCAAACGTGTAACAGCAATTTGTCTAGGAAGAAATCTTTCAAAAAGTGATATCCACTCACTGCAAAATCATTATCAACTTAGAAGAACATCTACCACCAACATATAAGCTTTATTTATGTGTCTTCAACAATGAGGTAAGAGATACACACACAGATGAATCAGGGCACTCGGTACACCCAATCTCCACCAAAATTTGTAAGGCAGACAGCTGAGCAGCATCATCTCTTCCAACAGGATAATTTCCAAGCATATAATCATGTTGTAACTGGAACCAAAGATAATACATTAATTTAAATATTGAAGTTGCAAACAGTTTTCAATCAAAATAATGTACCTGTACATATGACAATTGCACAAACATTGGGTCAGCCACAGCTTCATCTGATTCACGGAATAATCGTTTCTTGAATATGAGTTTGCAATGCAGAATGTCTCCTTTACTACAATCCTTAGTTGCCTTGAATTCAGCCAATAAATCACCAATATACTTATTATCATCTAAAGCTAAGTATTCCTCTGCATGCATAACAAGATAGATCAGTGGAGTCATAATCAGAAGTTCAAGACAATGGAGATAAGTGCTTGTATATAATAACTAAAGCCTTTGGCATTATTCAAATATTTTTGAAAAAAATAGTTACCATTTCCAGTATCAGAAGATTTTGAACCATTGACAACTTTTCGACACTGGAATAGACTGAAACTGGAATACACTGGCAATTTGATAATTCCAGCGAGTTCCTACAAGAAGAAGTTATAAATTTTAACAGCACAAATTAACTCACAAATAGCTCAAATTAATAATGTAGATATTTCAGGTTCATATGAAAATCAAATATCACATGATCAATTAGTCAAAGCCAAGACCACTTCACATAATGAATTTGAGACATGCTTCCCTAGTCATAATTCAGGCAATATGCCACTCCCACGGATCCAGCAATTGAATGGCTTTTCATTCATTTATTTATTCATTAGCTCAATGTTACTGCTAACATAATGTGCCTTGTTAGAAATAAAGGATTTAATTCCCATTTAGACTTAAAAACAATCTGAATTTGAATCAAGTGTTTTATGATAGCGCTAAATTGAATTATTGCTTGACGTTTCTAACACACTAGACTGAAGATGCAACATACTTACAGAACAGCAGAAACAACTGAAAACCTACACATGCATCGGTAAGTGTGATTGGTATATAGATAATGAACGATACAAGATTCCCAAATGGAGAAGATAAAAATCCTTTGTTACCTCTACAGCATCAGCGACAGTTGTTGCCATGTCATAAGTAATTTCTTCAAAAGTTTCATCCAGAAAAAATACTATTGTTGTAAGCTTTTTGCTAGTCAACAACGCTTCAATTTCCTGGCATGAAGGTATTGTTAATCTAGGTCCTGCCTTTACAGAGCATTTCAATGCGTCCAATGTATTCAAAGCAAAGGCTTGTATGGCAGGCTCATTGATCACCCCATGAGCCACATAATGAACATATTCTGATAAGTATGCTCCAATATCCTTGCTTGGGGGCAAAGCAGAGGCACATACATACATAAGCTCCCAAGCTTTTACCAGAGACTTGCTGCAACCATGGACATTTCAACATTATCAGTATTATTGTGTCCTGCTTGGGATTATTTGAAAACTCAATTATACATTTCTGCATGTATTTCTCTTTGGTGAGAACAGATCAGGTACCTATCAGGATTATTACGAGTTTGCTTTGAAATCTGGACAAAGAGTTCATCTCGAAGTTCAGAACGCTTCAGAGTGTGCTTATATATTTTAGCAACAAGATCTACACTTTCTTCAAGACTCAATGGCATTATTTTATCAGAAGAATCAATTCCCATATACTTTAAGATCATCTGAAATAACTTCACGGAATGGCTCACCAAGTCACTGCTTATTTTGAGAAGAGAAGTAGGAATTGGGTCCTGCCATACCATAATTTAGCATATCTCAATAAGTTCCGAGGAGATAGAATTTTGTGACTTGATTCTTTTTTAGAAAAGATTTTTCTTTTTCTATCTCTAAGGTTTTAACACTAGAACTCTGTCTAGCAACCCATAAAAATATAAATGACATTGGCATATCTAAGCTATTATGTTGCTCAGATAAGCTTCACCTTTTGAAAGCAGAGCATATCTTCCAATGTGAACTTTTCCCGAACTTGAGGACCTACAGATTTTTTTGAGAAAAATCCACGTTTTCCACCAGACTGGATCTGTTTATGCATGGATCGCAGAAATCCTTCAACCTATAAAGGAAGCAAAAATATAGGACAGTGAGGAGAGCCGAGCAAATTAAGTGCAAAAAAATAAAAATAAAATAAAGAAATAGATATAATCTTGTCTGGAAAAGAGTTCAAACTGACCAATAAGGTGCATGCCAAGCACAAGAAGCTTCAGTCTACATTGTATTCATTGTTCCATTATTGTCAACTAAAAATTGCCATTTAATTAAAATGATATTATCTGGTATTTTTTCACTGCGATGATCAAGTTTGATTCCACATGAAGCTAATTTTATAGAATCCATTAAAAGTCAAACCCTACCAATTAAAATTATATCAACTCAATAAGGCAACAAAGCAAACCTAATATATTAAAGATTAAACCAAAATCCTTATAAAATTTGAAAGTAGAGATGAATCTTATGTTTCATGGTTGAAGTAAAAGGTTGGACTATTCCTCTTGTCACATAGCATGATCGTTATCTGTTTTTTTCTCTCTTTAATTGTATCGATGCTTTCACGTTTGGCCGATAGCAAGAGTCCAGTCAATGATGATTTTTCGATGCCAAAAGCTTTCGGTGATGAAATTTTATATTACTCAGTTCCTTTTCATTTCAATTATTAATCAAATTAAACAGATAATAATATATCCATTGTCATCAATATAGAATATACTTCTAAACATTCTTGTTATGAATCGACATCTACTTGTTCCATCCACAATATTATGTTGCTAAATATATAATTATATTATTTAACAAATCATAGAATCAAAATAATTCCAAATAACATTCAATGTTTAAATTTGAAGCTTAAAATTCATGATTGCCAGAATGAACTTTGATCCTGACATAGTCAACATGATTGCTGAAATGAAATAATTTTCAAGTGAAATGGAACGACTAGTTGCAGATAGAATGTGAGATATGCCATGGACACCTGTTCTTACCATGACAGAGTGGGTGAGATTGCTTTGCATACCTGAAACCTATCAATTAAAGATACAGCCCCTGCAAGCTCGGCAGGTAGAGCCATTGATAAAGTTGTAGGTGTACTGCAAAAGCAAAATCATCACACATGTGGAAAGCTGGAACCTTATGCAATTTTTCGATATGCTTCAAATGTATGAATTGATAACATACAATAAATGCAAGAATGTGAATTCAGTGGCAATGAAGAAGAAATGAATGAGCAACAACTTTTATTTAATTTATTAGTGAGATTTGTTTGGCAGAATAACCATATTATGTGTGGCCTAAGATAGATCAACTGCTATGTTGCACAATAGTTCCTTCAAGTGGTTCAACTGAAAATTCAGATAACCAATTCATATAGACCTTGTAAAAATACAAATCTTATTATAGAGCTGAATGTGAAGTATGGCACAATGATCAGTGAATATCTCATGCTCGATAAGGTGTATGATGTACAACACAGTCAAATTTAGTAAGTTATTTTGATTTTACAAACAATGAGATTAATGATTGAAGCTGTGATTTGTAGCCACAAAGATAACATCTTTATCATCATAGAT
Source organism: Wurfbainia villosa (assembly GCA_025175895.1). Lineage (NCBI taxonomy): Eukaryota > Viridiplantae > Streptophyta > Magnoliopsida > Zingiberales > Zingiberaceae > Wurfbainia > Wurfbainia villosa. The sequence goes on along the minus strand of CM045988.1, from coordinate 97,830,560 downwards.
TCTGGACAGTTACCATAATATACCAAAGTTAACTATTGGATCATTATTGCAACAAAAGGTACATATAATAAGCTATCACTGAAAATTATAGGTTTGAAGATGAGAAAATAACTGAAATTTTTATTGGTTACCTGTTTCATCTTGAACAAATTAATGTTCATAGAAGGGGTGGGAAAGAAATCTGTCAATGTGGTGAGGAAGCTTGTTGATTAATATAGCTATAATTTGTGAGCAAATACTCACAACTTCAAACAATGAGTCATGAGGCTTTCTAAGTTAAGGTTTCTCTAAAGCTGGAATGATAGCACAAGGAATCTCAGCTGAACTATGAAAAAAAAAACTATAAAAACCGAGAAAACAAAGGCTTTGATTCTGATTCTCATGTCGTAGGAACAAACAAGGGGAAGTTTATCAACTTACGGAGGAGCAAAATAGGATCCATCACTGTCATACTCATCCCCGTTCACGCTGGCAGCAGAGAGATGCAAAGGTGTCATATTGTCACTGTTGGAGTTAAAGGAAGATCGGCTTGCTCTAGTAACTTGCGTTGTTACGGAGGGATTGTCAATAGTCATTTCCGTAGATCAAGCGCAACAACCTTCCGCCTTCAAACAAGATGAGAGATCAAAAGAACAACAAACTCATCTGCATAAATGACGCCCACCGGAAAAATGCAGTCTTTGCCAAAGTCAGAGCCAGATTCATATAAAACTAATCTCAAATATTGGCTTCGACTTCAAGAAAACCACCATTAAAGCTTGCTGGTAAAAAGAGGACCCTTCTGGCACCCACAAAAGAGATGGTGACAAACTAACGAAATTTTGCGTCTTTTTTTTTTTTCTGCAAAATCAATTTGTAGCTATGATTAGCCACACAAAAATTGCTCCACTTTTTCCGTGCTAAAGGTAATTCACAAACTGACAATGCTTAAAGCTAGTGAAAGCGACAGTTCAAACAACAGCAGGACTTGAACTCTTGCACCGCGTCGATCCGAAATACCACCAGAAGAGAAACCCAAAACCGAGAAGATGGGACTCGAGCTACCATTCGAGAAGATGCAAGATCATGCGACAAGCCACCACCTTTCGAACCAAGACGACGAAATCCAGGCCTAAATGTGGTCGGCACGAAGTCGAATCCCCACCCGCACAATGCGCGATCGAACGAAGTAAATAAACCAAAACCCTTTCATGCGAACGTCACCGACGCCAGCAAATAACGCGATCCGTCATCAGCTTCTTCCTCGTCAACCGCCGCGGCCGCCACCGCTGCCGGCTGTGCTCCGCTTTCTGGCCTCCTCCGCGACGAGATCTAATCGGATGGTATTAAAATTCGAAGTCGCCGAATGGAAAACGTCGTGGGTCACGAGGATCAAAGTAATCACACTTAAATGGAGAGAGAAGAAAAGCAGCAGCAAAAGAGTCGAAGACTGGAAGCCAAAAGACTCTCTTTCTTTTTTTCCCTCGAATCCAAAAAAAAAAAAATCTTTTTATACTTTAATCAAATTCCGCCTAAATCAAACATTGACTCGGTCTAGTTGAACATCAATTTTCGATATGCCAAATCGATTTCATAGAAAAATTTTTGTTAATCTTCAAAATAAATCGGACTCCCATCAAAATTTTCTATTAATTGTCAAAATAAATTTAAAAATATTCGCAATAAATAATTCACGGTCTGATATTTTAAAATTTTTCATTCTACTAAAATAAATATTTTACAGTACATTATAATTACAAATTGAAAAGTAAATGATGTCAAAACGATAATGATAATTTATTTTTTTTTAGCTTTAAAATTCTGATAAATAAAATTACTAGCCAAATGAAATAAAGATGCATTAATTTTCCTTTCATGGAAACTCACTATAAAAGAAAATCTAGAAACCAAATTTGCAAGCCTTTCTTAGATTTTTCTAGGTGCATTAATTTTCCTTTATTTGGAAACTTACTAATAAAGGAAATGAAATCTAGCAACCAAATCTTCCATTTAACAACAAGAATAATATAAGAAAGGAATATTGTTGAATCAGATGAATGTTTACAGACTCAGTGAATCCGAATCTTTTTCATATGAAAAAATATATATTTTTTCTTAACTAACCCTTTTCCTTGATTTCTATTTATTCAAATTCTCCTAATTGACATCTTTCCCTCTTCATTTCTCACTTCTCTTCTGCGAAGAAAAACAGAGAGAAAGAGAACTTAGCAGTTTTTAAAAAATCAAAATAAATAAATAATCAGGTTTTTTTGCAGATTGAAGAAGAATGGATCATCTTCCTCCTTCCTACCTTGCTCATCTCAATCAAGGTCAAAGATTGCAGCAATCAAATGCGGAGGAGGAGCTCAACGACGTTAGCAACAACAGCAACGAGCAGAGTAGCGGCGGCGGCGGCAGCCAGGCTGGGGAGCAGGGAAGTCAGCGGAAGCGCGGCCGGCCGCCGGGGTCGAGGAACAGGCCTAAGCCGCCGGTGGTCATCACGAGCGACAGTGGATACCTGGTGCGGGCGCACGTGATGGAGGTCGCCGCTGGTCACGACGTGGTGGAGAGCGTCGCCGAGTTCGCGCGGCGGCGCCAGGTCGGCCTCGGCGTGATCAGCGGCAGCGGGACCATAGCCGCCGTCACCGTCCGCGGACCAGACGGCGCCGTGCTGCCGCTGAGCGGGCGGTTCGAGATCGCGTCGCTCTCGGGGTCGGTCCTTCCGCCGCCATCTCCGCCGGCGGCGTCGTGGCTGACGGTGTACTTGGTCGGCGCGCAAGGGCAGGTGATGGGCGGGAGCGTGGTGGGGCCGATGGTGGCGGCGGTGCCCATGATGATCATGGCGACGTCCTTTGGGAAAGCGGCGTACGAGAAGCTTCCTTTGATTCCAGAGGAGCCGCTGGATCAAAACATCCCGTTGCAGGGGTCGTCGCCGGCGCTTCCTCCGCTACCGCAGCAATTGGTGGGAGCCGGAAACAGCCGACCGCCATTTCACGGCCACCTGCCGCTGCTGCCAGGTCTGGTCAACAACAACCTGCCGCCGCCGGTGGCCGGCGATGACTTCGGATCGTCGTATCAGCACAAAATTCAGTAATTTGTTATAAATATAGAGAATATTTAGTAGTAAACAAAATATTCAGACTATCCACCCTCCCCCTATTATTAAATAAACCTCAATTTTTTATGAACCCTGGCTGAATTTAATTTCTCCTGTTCCTGTGTAATCATATGGTGCTCTGTTATTTGTTGAAAATTTGAGGTTGTGTTTAAACCATGGTTGGATAAATCATCTCGAGGCTATTAAATTTAGCTCTTGTTGTATGTGTTTTCTCTTCCTATTATTATGCTTTGATTAAATGTTTAGTGACAAATTCCTGTAGCTTGAGGATTTGGATTAGGTTTTGTATTGACCACTTAAAGTGGTTGCATGGAATCATCCTCACTGTTATGGCAGGGCAAGCCTTCATACAAATAAAATGGTGCATATAAACCAAATGAAATCAATATGAATTATTTAATTCATAAATGTATCGACATAATGAAGGTCATCTTTGCTGGGATTATATCACTAAGGTACTGAAGGAAACATTGTTGAAAATAATCGACCAAAATGTGACAACTACACTAAAATTGATTTGCTCCTATTCCTTTCTAATTATTGCCTAATTAATCAGCCTACGTAGTCTAGCAATATAAATAACACACTCCCTATCAGAAATACTTACCTATAAACTATCATACAAGGATTGAATTACTAGATGTTTACTACCTCTCTCGAAACCACCAAAATAAAAGTACTTTAGCATAAATTTTCATAAGCAAATCGAAATCATGAGAGAACCCTTCTTTTCTTAGTATTTCTCATTAATTGCTTAAAAATAAATAACATCAAAGTTGACCTTACAAGTGTAAGTTTGAAACCAAGATTTTTTTTTTTTTTTGGACCTATTCTCAATGGTTTGCTTCACAAAATTTCATGCGTATGGTTTTCCCCACTTATAAGGTATTCCTCATGATGGTTTTAGCTGATCAGAAATATTAGCACAATGATGAAATGGATAAATATATATATAAATAAATAAATTAACAACATCAAATGCAGTCGAAACAAAAAGTATCATGTAATATCTTGCACTGCAAACATAGGAAGAGAGAGTGCAATACAGGATGATTAACCCCACAAATGAAAAAGATGGGCTTACATGATACAAAGTTGAAAGCGACATTATGCAATCTTCTTCTCCTGTACGCCCCTTCAATCTCTTTCGATTAACCGCACATATATGTTAAGGGGATTTGCAGATACCGTGTACAGCCGATAAGCATCCATTTCTTGACGAACAAATTGAATTAAACTTTCAGTAGCTGAATTTATCCATTGGTCAAGCACATTTGAAGAGTTTTGAAGAGCTTCATAATGCACTGGAACAAAGGATGTGAGACCCTCAACCTCAAGCCCTTTTGCATTTTGGACAAGGAATCTATATGCATTATACCATGGAAGGAAGACATCTTTGACCTGCTTAAGCAAAACAAAAAAGGCAACAGTAACAATATATTAAAACAAACATCACAGACAGTCCACATGACAAACACATCATGATAAAAAGAGCCACTTACAACATTATACACGCCATTCTTTTTGAATTGCAAATTCTCAGCACATACTACAGGAGAATTAACCAAATATAATCGCAATGCATCCTATAGGTTCCATTTGTGACCTATAGACATCAAGGATATGAAAGAACAACTGAATGAACTTGTTTGCCTTCTTAGACTTAGTGAAGCAAGGAGAAAAGAAATGGAGAAGTAACAAAAGATGGGAGAGCAAGCTGTTGCAGTTCCATTTGTGACATCATCTTCGACAAGCTCGTGTTTAGTTCCTGACAGTATCAATTGAATATTGAAACTTTCAGATATTCTTACGACGCCTTTTAGATTTTACCCCAAGCTCAATCTGCAACTTCTTAACTTGGAACATCACTATCATGCTCAAGCAACTTACCCCAAACTCAATCTTCACATTAGCACTTGATGATTTTTCTTTTTCTTTTTCTTTGTTTACTTTGTTACTCTAAATTGCATAGTTTTTTACACTGTCATTAGTTTTGTGATTAATATTTATGTTGTCACATTTGTCAATATTTTCATATTAATATTGTTTATATTATCGCATTCCAGTGTCTCATTCTTCATTTATGTTTTTCATTAAATTTTATTTCTATGTGGTGCTTGACATTATGGTGATATTGGCAGGGTGGTGACTTTTCAAGATGTGATGGGGATGTAGTAATATATATGGTCTAGCCATGTAGCTCACTACGATCATTGATCCCACTGGACACACCTCAAATTGAGTTCCAGAGGGCATCACAGTCAGATCGTGGTGCGGAGCGGAGCGTTGCAGGACTACTACAAATGTCCTCCAAAGGACAAACTTCACAAGATTTTTATATCATAATTGTGTACATGTGAATATTAATAAAATTAAATTTGATTAATATTTATATTTTAATTGTATATATTTGAATATTAATAAAAATAAATTTGATTCATATTTATATTGTCATTAGTAAAATGTCATTAGTGTTTGAATGTGATTAGTAAATATTGAGATTAATATTAATTATTAAAATATTTTATAAAATTTGTATAAATAGGTATTGAATGAAAATAAAGACTGAATTAGAGACCGAATAAAATTTCGATCTCTAAATTAGAGACCAAATGAGAAATTCGGTCTCTAAATTTAGAGACCGAATAAAATTTCGGTTTCTAAATTAGAGACCGAATGAGAAATTCGGTCTCTAAATTTAGAGACCGAATAAAATTTCGGTTTCTAAATTTAGAGACCGAATGAAAATTTCGGTCTCTAAATTAAAGACCGAATGAAAATTTCGGTCTCTAAATTTAGAGACCGAATGGAAATTCGGTCTCTAATTTAGAGACGAAAATTTTCATTCGGTCTCTAATTTAGAGACCCGAAATTTAGAGATCGAATATTTTGGTCTCTAATCGGTTTCTAAATATATTTAAAAACTAAATTTCGGTCTCTAATTAAGGTTTTTTTTGTAGTGCATGTATCTGGTGTCAATGGTACTTCATCAGAAGAAATTTCTGATGCAAGAACCACCAAGACTGCAAATTCCAGAATACCTCTCAAAGACTCAAAGGGTGGTTCTGCATCTAGTCAATTTCTGCGAAATGTTGACCAATTATCTTCAAACAAGCAAGTGCCAGGGCCATCCATTGATACATGCACCCAGCGAAGCTGGGAACCATGAAAGAGGTAACATGGATCCAATGGTCTGATTTTGCATCACTCACTAGTTAGGTTGTGCTATAGCTTTATTAGATGTTAGTATAAAAGGTTGTACTGACATGAGCCTGCCCACAGATCAAATCACATGGATCAGGAACATATGAAGCTACAGAAAAATCCCAAGCTGCATCTTCATCCTTTTCTGGTGTTATGAGCAGTAGACCATCCTCTACTTACAGCAATCGCTTTCAACATCCAAGTGGTTTGTAGAAAGGTAGACTTGACCTCATTTTCTTTAATCTTTTGTATACGGAGTCTTTTTTGATGTTGAGTTGTAGCAGAAACTTTAATGGTATTTTTACTAAATCAATTAAAACACAGCATCTCAATTCTTTGGAGGAAGCATATATGCATTTTGTTTCTTTTCAGTTGAAGCCTTGAGTTGGAAGCAAGTTTGTCAAAGGCTTGCAAACCAAATTTCCTTTTAGCAAATTAACTTATTGAAAATGATTGTATAGACTTCCTTGGTCAGTGTATGTTAGGTGTTCCAATTTGTAGTTGATAGAGTTCCTATGCAAATTGGGGCTGTTTTGGGGGATTGTTTTTCTTCTTCACTGTGCAAGTATTGTAGTTTATATAATGCGTGCTTCTTTGATATGTTAACTTTAGAAGTCAATTTTTTTGGATGTATGTACTGAATTTCTGGGGGCTGAAGCTTTCTACTGGATGCTGTTGTTTTGAGCTGTATATTGCATTCCAAAAGGATTCAAAAAGCCAGTATTATCATTCTTAATAAATTTGCAATATAGCAGATATCTTTGTTTCAGAGATCTATTGTTTACATTTGTGTTGAAATTTTTACCAATAGTGTTGGATGTTTTAACATCTAATCGAGATTATCTAAGTAATAATAATGGAAAAAATAAATATGTAAAAAACTGGGAAAGAAAAAAGACTTACAGCGGTCGTCAGAAATCTTCTCGCTTCCTGGTACTGTTTTGGACGAAGTTTCTGCTTGTCGTCTGAGGATCAATCACGTTGGAAAGATCCTCCTCTTTCACGAGACAAATTCCGACAGCGCCTTGATGTTCCTATTCCCTCCGACAACTCTCGAACAACCTTTCGGCGTTCTTTACTCACCTGCGCCGGACGCAAAGACACCCCCTTATAAAGGGGTGTCATATCATACTGGCGTTACGGCGCATCGCGAAAGATTGTGCGCGCGCATACGCTGCAAAAGCAACGCAGCGTGTAATGGTCACATAGACCAATAAGAGGTATTTAGTCACATAGACCAAATAGAGTCGGAGTCATTAGTCCCAAATGACTAATAGAAGTTTCTAGTCACATAGACCAGAATCATGTCGGAGATTATAGTCCCAAAAGACTAATAGAACAGAGATCAATAGTCACAAAGACCATTAGAACAACCAATTCATACTTAGGAAAATGGCTCGTGCGACAGCAAGCTCACTGAGCAATTCAATGCTATGAAAGTTGTTACACCTTACATAGCTGCTCAAAGAGCGATCAATGGTAAGTAAAGTTGTTACGCCTAACTTAGCCGCTCCACTAATGGTGTATAATCATTCTTTGAATGACACATAGTCACTCATCTGATGACCCATTGTCATCCTCCAGGTGGCTCCCAGCCATTTTCCAGGTGGTACTGAACCTTTCTCCTGGTGGTACTTAACCGTTTTCCTGGATATAATGTCTTGTTATTCGCCCAGATTAAATAATCTCCATTTACATCAATATGAACATCTCTAATCCCTCATAATGACCATTAAGTCAAGAGCATGTTCTATATTCTTAATATTCACAAACATTTTCATACATAACAGAAATGGGTCGACCAGTGAACAATTATCAAAGGATGTAAACATATTTAATCTTCCTTTTTAGTGTGAATCCATTCATTTTAATCAGTCGTTTTCCTAGTCATGTTCCATAGACCGAATCATCCATAGTCAATAGGTTTACATGCTAAAGTAGCAAACCCTGATTAAAATTTCAAGCAGACACCTAAATAGTCACAAAGGGCAAACGCTGAGATCAACATATAATCTCAAAAGGGCTCACATAGTAGAGAAGCAGAGATCCTTTCTCCTACTACCCTTATTGTCGCCTTAGCACACGTGGTATGAATCACATGCTACGATGTTATTCTCTTTATCAATAAAGAGCGCATGTTTACCTCAACATCGTACAGATTTTGATCCAAACATTCCAAATGTCTAATCCTGAATTCAACCTATGAATTCTAATCTGGCTCATAAACAGGTATTATAAATGTTGGGAACATTTATTTCGATCACTTTTCTTAAATAATCTTATCTTGATACATATATCAAGACGACTCCAACTTATAGGTATGTATCTCATACATATAACTTCCAAAGTTATCCTATAAGTAATAGTCTTACCTCTATTCGTACATAACAAACAGAGATGATTATCCATGTGAGAGGACCAATCACTACCTGTCAACATACTCACCGAGATCTTATCAGAATGTAACATCACATACACTGAATAAATTATGGCTTGCATTAAAGAACAATTAAATTACAATATCTGATTGTCATTACAAAATTGTTACATTCTTTGAAGTCTCATAGACTTTACATGCTCATTAAATGACTCTCTAGTCATTGGCTTAGTAAAAGGATCTGCAAGCATAGCTCGAGTAGGGATATACTCAAGAATAACCTTCTTCTTAGCAACAATATCCCTGATAAAGTTGTATTTTATAGAAATATGTTTGTCCTTGCTGTGATATTTGGGATCCTTGGAAAAAGCTATCGCAGCTTGACTGTCACAGTAGACAGTCACTGGACTCCCACTGTCTTCAGCAATCTTCAGATGCTTTAGGAACCTTCTTAACCAGACCGCTTCTTGTACAGCTGCCGAACATGCCACATATTCAGCTTCCATGGTTGATAAGGTCACACAGGCTTGTTTCTTGCTGTTCCAAGAGATGGCGCCACCATTCAACAAGAACGCATAGCCTGATGTAGATTTTCTATCATCCAGGTCCCCAGCCCAATCTGCATCTGAATATCCCTTCAGGCTCATATCTGATCCTTGATAACAGAGACTATAATCTGTCGTCGCTTTCAGATATCTGAATATCCTTTTTACTGCCTTTCAGTGTCTCGGTCCTGGGTTTGACTGGAAGCGGCTGACTAAGCCAACAGCATAGCTGATATCGGGACGAGTACACAACATAGTGTACATTAAACTACCAACAACACTGGCATATGATTTTTTATTCATCTCAGCTATTTCATTTGGATGTTTGAGACTCATACTCTTGCTCAGAACAGTACCTTTCACAATAGGTGTTTGTTCACTGTTGCAATTGGACTCATACTCTTGCTCTGATACCATTTTATTGTAACGACCGGGCCCCTGTTGGCGGAATTCGATGACCCCTATTGGTCAACGACCATCGCCCCTATTGGCGGAATTCGGTGACCCCTATTGGTCAACGACCGTCGCCCCTGTTGGCCCGTCGTTACTCACCTGGACTTCCCACCCCTGGAAGTGGGTTTTTGCATTCCCCAGGATTCGAACTTTAGACCTCCAGGCTAAGTACTAAAGTTTATGAATCCTGGTAACCAAGTAGACCTCCAACGTTAAAACCGCCCTGGTAGCTCTCAAAACCGCCCTGCTTGGCGGTAAACTGCTCTGCCGGGCATAAAACCACCCTGGCAAGCGGGAAAAAGCGCCGTGGGCGCGTAAACCGCCTGCAATGCAAACCGCCTGCCAGCAGAATCGCCGCCAGCGGTGAATCGCCCGCCAGCGGTGAACCGCCTGCAATGGCTAAAACCGCCCTAGCCAGGCGGTAAACCGCCCTGCCGACAGTGAAACTGCCCTGGCAAGGTTGAAAACCACTCTACCAATGCTAAAACTGCCCTGACAAGGTTAAAACCACTCTGTCAAGGCTCAAACTGCCCTGGAAAGGTTAAAACCACTCTGCCAAGGCTCAAACTGCCCTGACAAGGTTAAAACCACTCTGCTAAAAACGCTCGGGCAAGGTTAAAACCACTCATCAGGTGAAACCGCTCGCAAGGTTAAAACCACTTTGTCAAGGCTCAAACTACCCTGCCATGCGTAGAAACCACCCAGGCAGTTAGCCCAGAGTGGTTCTCCACTCGACAAACCACTCTGGAATGGCTAGAGTGGTTTGTCCAGAGTGATTTTCCATTCGACAAACCACTCTGGAATGACCAGGGTGGTTTGTCCAGAGTGGTTTTTCACTCGCCGCAGAAACAGTAATTTCTGCATTGTTCATCGTCTTCTCCCTCGCGATTTTCACGATGAACAATTTTTTTTTTTTTCAGAAAAAAAAAATTTAAACTCTATTAGATGCTTTCCAACAAGTGCTCTGATACCAATGTTGGATGTTTTAGCATCTAATCGAGATTATCTAAGCAATAATAATGGAAAAAACAAATATGTAAAAAACTGGGAAAGAAAAAAGACTTACAGCGGTCGTCAGAAATCTTCTCGCTTCCTGGTACTGTTTTGGACGAAGTTTCTGCTTGTCGTATGAGGATCAGTCACGTTAGAAAGATCCTCCTCTTTCACGAGACAAATTCCGACAGCGCCTTGATGTTCCTATTCCCTCCGACAACTCTCGAACAGCCTTTCGGCGTTCTTCACTCACCTGTCTTCGGACGCAGCACACCTGTCATACTGCAGCGCTGCAGTTACAAATAGAGAAACGACAACTTGCTCCTGCTTATGCATTGCACTGTCTGAGATCTTGCCTCCCCTGTTCCACCTAATTACACTTATATTTTAATTTGGGATTTTTATTTGTAATTCACATTTGTTGTTCTGATGCTCCTCTTACAATAGATTTTATATATATGATTGCCCAATTTATAGTTTGTTTGGCCTAATATCGTGCATTGAAAATGACTTGCGTGACAATTATAAAATTTTATCGTCTAAATTTCTAATCTGATTTGTATTTATTTAGTTTTCTAACTTTGAAGTAGACTGAGTGATCTTCTTTCTGTTCAGCACCTCTTCCTAACAAAGAGTGGAAACCAAAGTCAATGCTTGCAAACTCTGCACAGGCATCTGAAGGTATCAGACCGACAGCATGTGATTATTCCAAATCATCTCCAGGTCCCAGAATCTGAGCGACATGGATTGAGTTTTGGAAGCTTTGATGCTAATTTCATGTTTAATATGGCTTTTGCCAAGGATCTTGCTGGGGAGAACATTGAGACACATTACGGGACATCTCAAGAGATCGATGAAACTATTGAGAAACATTCTTTAAGGCATTAGTTGCACTTTTTGCTATTTTTTGCCAAGAATCTTATGAAAATTTTCTGTCGGTTATTTAGATAAATCGAAAAATATTCACAATCGACGATTTAACAGTCCTACATTTCAAAATTTGTCATATATAAAAATTCTTTCGATACATCGTAGTTGAAATTCAAATCGAAAATATCGGAGAGATTATATGAACATTCTGCTATTAAACGTAGTTCAAAGGCACTTGCTTGAGTTAGAATTATTACACAGTGAAACTATTGGAAATGTTTAGTGGATCGGACTCGTAAGTAAAGAAGCCCCACAAGGGGTGGACCCAATAGAGGGGAGTGCAAGGGCTCGAGGGAATAAATTGAAATGTCTTCGAGCCTCTCAATGTGGGAGATTGGAAGCAAGAGGAACATGAAATCTAGAGTCCGGGGAGTGTCAGGAAGTTGGATACTCTGATACACAGGAAGTCGGTCACTCAATCGCACAAAGAGTCTAGCACTCAGGTGTACGGAAGATCTCAAGGTAGCTACTCGGAGGCTTAGGAGTCAATCACTCGGGACATCTAGAAGTCAAACATCCGAGGACTACGATAGAGAGTCCTCTCAATAACCATTATATTTGATCCTTTAAAGACCTCCCTTAATAATAAATAATTATGATACACATGACATATGGCGTGGAGATTTTTGGTAAAAATTATTCCCTAATGACTTGTCAAAAGGTACATTGGAGAATGGTCATGGGGAGAGAAGGTACTTCGGAATTGTTATATACAAAGATAAAATCTAGATAAAGAAAAACTATTTGAATATATATTTTTCTCTAATACTACATCTTTTATATATATATATATATATATTTATTTATTTATTTATTTATTTTAATCTAATTTAAATTTAAACATCGGAAAATCATAATTGGAGCATAGACAACCATCCGATTTTGTATTAATTTTGATAGAATTATGATTGTGATCGTTGCGGAGCATCACTTGGAATTTCTTTCTATTAATGTACGAAGAGTTTGGACAATACGATACTACTGAAAACTATTCAACCTTTTGGTCGCCCATATATGGCTAATGAAGCGGTTGAAACACATAAATACATAATAGAACTTATGGATAATACTTAATTCAATGTCCACATAAAGGGATTCAATTCGAAAGATTGATTACTGAAGGAAAGGAATCCAATGGGAAAAAAATTCATAATTAGAAAGGAAAAGAAAAAAAAAATAGACAACTGTAAGTAAGATCGCCAGCAGCTCGCGACCATATGAGGCGGCTGCATGGGGCCACATGTGGCTCGTAGTAACTGGGAACAAGGTCATCAGTGGAAAATTGGATCCTTTCTGAATTAAATTTAAAATTTGAGTTATATTTTTATTGTACAATTTAAACATTAGATTTTAAAATTTAAATATTTAGATTTAAAAATTTCTGAACCTTGGATGAGAGCCCTGACCTAGGACCGACTCTGGTTGCTCGCATTGTCATGGTCTCAAGTATGAGAAAATACAAGAGGAAAAAAAGTGGTTTCGGCCCATTTGTATAGTCTTAAATGAATCAAGTCAAATTTTATAGTGTTCAAATTTATTTAATAAAATAATTAAATTGAACCAAGCTAAGTCTACAATGAATCGAGTTATTAAAGTAGTTGTTCAAGTTTGATTTAGTTTTTTTTTTTTATTGAGCTTGACTTATTTTAATTAATATAAAACATTTAAATCAAGCTCAATTTAAGTTCGAATCAAACTTGATCCAAATTTATTTTAAGCTTGACTTGTTTAAATGTTATCAAGCCCTTAAATCAAATTTGTTGTTTGATTTAAATTTTAATATTCATTTAATTGTTAGTATAAACAAACTCATAAATGAGTCTGATCGTGAATATACTTCTGTTCCTACATCGTGAGGATGATTCGGATGAAAATTTTGCTGACTCGGATAAAGTGTGGGTGATTCGGACGTCGACTAGGAGAGTACCGGAGCGACGAAAAGCGCAAACCTAAGAAGTAAATACAAGTAAAAGGGGTATTGAGAGGGATCTCGGTCACACCCCTTCGACGCTCAAGTTAAAACTGATAAGAGAGAGAAGGAAAACACAAGGAGAGGAGCAAAAAATACTAACCTAGCATACTTCCTCTAGCTACCTTTATATAAGCTGGGAGACTGACGTAAACTCCCACGAATCTGTACGGAGGTATAGGCTCTTCAGTATAGCAATCTGACAGGTCAGAGAATGATATAGGACACTACCTTATTAAATGTAGCAAACGTGTGGAGATTAATTAATGTAGCTCGCGTGATTAATGGAAGATAAGGCTCCATTAATACGACGGATGCACCCCCTCAATAAAGGCATGCGGAGATGTCTACCTGTCATGCAGTGCATTTGCCACGTGGTGCTCCCGCCTCAACGATCCTGACATAAATGGTCGAGATATATATGTCGATCGAGACATGCAAACTTGCCAAGACATATATATCTACCAAGACGTGTATATTTGCCAAGTGGAGAGACTGCTGTCTTCCCATCTATCGAGACGTGCCTTAGCTCGGATATTACCCTGGGCCTACTTCGTGGGTTCCATGGCAAGAGGTATTATGTCCAGATCATTGGCATCTCCATCGAGTCTAGTCGAAGGATAAGCATAGCTTGATTGACTAGACTTGATTCGCTAACTATTCTTTGGCTTGGCACTTGTAAATGTTTGAATCTACGCTCCCTTTCATGGGGAATCATGTGTTTAGGATAGCCTCAGGAAAATGTGAGATCGTCCTTCCTTAATAGTGAGATATTAATGTATGGATTTGGCATGATTTCCTCGTGGCTCAAGGCCCAGTTAACCCCTTGGTATTCTTGCCAGGCAGCATGTGTCTCGCATGATCTAGGATTAGACGGTTGAGATCCGATGGTTGTCCCCCCCTTGATTTTTTTTCATAAGCCCTTTTCCCTGACTTAGGGTAGCGTGTGTTTATTCATCGCGAAGCTTCCCTAACCTCCAATCGTCTTCTCCAATGAGTTCGACTCCCTTGTGCTTCGTAAGTTTCTCCTCCCTTGTTTTCCTATGGCAGAGGGTTCTAGCTTATGGTTCCTCAAAACCCATATCATCCTAGATCAACAAGATCGTAGCAAGCTTAGGTCAGCTTTCCACATTCCTCGTTCATATAGGCTTTTGGTACCCAAGCAAGACCAACGCCCACATGAGCCGCTCGAGGGCTTTACCACTTTCTTTCACAATCAACTCAAGGCTGACCTCCGCTTTCCCCTTCACCTTTTTATTGGGGAGCTATCAACCTTTTTCTTCATTCCACTGCTGCAAATATCGGTCAATTCTTTCAGCCTCATTTGTGAATTTATAGTTATCTTCCTTTTTTTACCATCTTCCCTTGAGTGCCAAGGAATTCCACTACTTTTTCGTCCCTAAGAGGAAGGAAGCAGGGATCTTTTTCTTCACCGCTAGGCGAGAGACTATGTTTCTAGCCAGCTAGGCAAGAGATTATGTTTCTAGCCAACCTTATTACTTTTCACAAGTATTGAAAAACTCAGTATCTATTCGTTAAACCCACCTCTCCTTTCTCCTGGCCGAGACATTGGCAATTGGAGCTACCACCTCCTCCCTCCCTAAGTCGCTTCAAGAAGTCAATAGCTTACCGAGGGATAGCCGAGGTGCTCTCCGATTTAAGCTTCAACATCAACATCCTTCTGGAGAAGGGGGTCCTCTATCATTTCATCATAAGTCCGATAGAGGACAAGCTAAGTGACTCTTTAGGTAAAAAAAAATTACATCTACTTCTTGATGTTATTTGCGTCTAACTCAGTTTCCACCTCTTATAGTTGAAGTCATGCTAAGGGCATCCATCAACAAGCACATGAAATGGAAAAGGGCTCAAATTATAGCCCTGCCCAAGGCTCCAGCTGAGACTCGGGACAAAGCTGGGTTGGATTAGCCACCACCACCTCGGCCCTCTATGGTAGATGATCGAGACGATAAGCTCAGGAGAGTTGGAGGAGCAACCTATGCATCGGAAGAGGGATCGAGTGATCGAATCATTGACCAAGGAGAGCCCTTCTCGAGAGTCTCTGGGTTTGGAACTCAACAACTCGGTTGAACCGAGTCATACTGGACGGTCCTCTAGCCTGACACCCATTGCTCCTCCGACTGTACCCCTCAGCCCTATTCCTATCCCTGATGAGTCTTATCCCGAGGCATCCCCCCCCCAAGGTACCTTCTGTATCTCAAGGGTGTGGTTCAAGTCCATCTCTTCCAGGGAGGGTTTCGGGGCACGACCTACCGAGGAAGGAACACCCCGCCCCAAAGGCATTCTCAAGGAGATCCATGAGGTGGCCATGGTGTCCGCGAGAGACAAATCTGTGCCAGCTCTCTGCGATGCTATGAATGGTCACCTAACTCAGGTAATGAACCTTTCTCCTTTTTATAACTTAGTTCAAATTATAGCCCAAATGTTTCATTCTGCAGTTCTGGGCTCACCACTTGGAACTGATGGCACGACTTCCTCAAATGACCGGCGCATTCCAAGGGATGCAGGTTTAGGTGGCGTCCACCTCGACTCAACTCCACGAGAAGGAGAGAGAACTTGAGATCACCTAGGTTGAGTCAATAATTTTCCAAGTGAAGTTCCTTCGGTATGAAGCCGAATTATCTGACCTGTGGACCCAAGCACAGGAAATCGAAGAGCTCTAGGCCAAGGCTGCAGAAGTGGAGGATCTCCGAGTCAAGGTGGCTGAGGTGGAAGAGCTCTGAGTCAAGGTAGCTGAGGTGGAAACGCTTCAGGCTAAAGTGCAGGAGGTTGAGCAGGCTCGATTAGCTCAAGCGACGACGGAGGCAACTCTCCAAGAGAAGTTGGTTGTTCGAGTTGAGGCAACCACGGTGGAGCGATCTTCCTACCAGGTCGACGAAGAGGGTCGCTAGGAGAGTCTCAAGAAGGCTTCCTTTCTTCGTTAGAGTTCGCTGACATCCTAAGAGTGTGCACGGTCGATTTGCTAGAAGTTTGCTACAATGGGGCTATTCGATACTTCCAAGAAGTCGATTATCCAACCGAGGGGGCACCCTCCAACTTTCTAGACTTGCAACGGCTAATAGACAAGACTCCCGATGAAATGCAACACAACATATACAGAATAACAAATAGCAATACAAAATGTTAATAAACATTAAGAATTATTAAAGGATTATATCATTCAAAAAGTTCCCGGCAATGTTCTACCTATCAGTTTCGCCTACGACCTTCAAATAAAATAGACCGACTCTAATGTCAAAATAATGCCTAAATAATTTATCCTGTCATTTAAAATTAAATTCCCTCCTACGATATAATTATATATTCATGGAAAAGGTTTGCCAAGAATTAATCATATTCCATGAAAAAGAATAAATTAAATGAAACGAGAAAAGAAATAAGATTTGCATCCGATGTTTATAAAGGATAATCGGATTTCATATGCGCGGATTCTTGTAATATATGGGTCTTCTCCTAATATAATATAAGAACCATTCGATCGAATATATTAGCTCATTTAAAATTTTGAATTGATTTAAGATTTTGCCCCATAATATCAATTATTAATTATTTTGTTTGTAAATATTAATCTCGATAAACCAACTAACTCGACCACTACGACTAATATTATCTATCAACATAAAAATGACATAATTAATCACCTATTAAAATTTTTATTATAAATTTATAATTTTTTCTTTTAATTAAAAGATATTGGTTCAAAGTTATTATTAATATGATTATTTTCTTAAAATATAATATATAATAATAAAGTCTATTATTTATTAGAAGAATACATAAAAATCTAATCTAATAAAAACAAAAATTAAATATAATAACAAAAAAAAATCCATGTTCCAAAAATAATAAAAAAAAAAATATGTACCATAACAAACTCATCTCACAATTATAATGTGAATCCTAATCAAATTGACCTTATTTTCACAAGTGACAGCTAAAAAAGCATTCGAGATATTGTGCGATCTCGTTGGGCCGTAGTCCTAATTGCCGCCGCAAGATTTTTAAGAAGGGCGCACTCAATGTAAATTCCTCCGTCTCCACATTCCCATTGGATCTCTTTCTCGGAAAGCGCACAAGTATGATCTCTTTGTCATCCATAGTCATCACGTTGAGACTCAGGTAGCGCTTCTCGTCGTTTAACGAGAGTAAATTTTTGCACCATTCAATCGCTCTGTTATATTCCCCATTGCGGCGCCAAAACTCATCGCACAATCTTCCTTGACATGTGTTACGCTCTAAATCCGGCACCTCAAGCCAAGTGTCGATAGCCACGTCGTAGATCAGCGCGGATTTCTGCTTCTTGCCTTTCGCGTCGATCTCGCCGACCACGAACACTTTCCCTTCCTTTAAGCCGAACCTGCAGGAACGTAAAGGCTGCTCCGGGGCCGGCAATGGCGCACCTGTTCGCCAGGCTCCAGTGACTATGTCGTAGATGTGGACCTTGCCGGTGCGCCACTTTTTCAATACGTCCCATCCGACGATCACCACAAGCTCTCGCCCGAAGATCGCGCTACGGCTCCAGACATATTTGTTGCTGCGGGTGGCGGCCAGCCGGCAGATGATGCAGATGTCTGTGGCCGGTTCGTATAGGGCTACGTGCAACTTGCCGACGGTGTGCGAGAGCTTAGCGCGGAAGAGCAACATGATGACGCGGGGGGCGAGGCCGGTGGCACTGCGGAGGTGGTAGAAGGACGGCGAGGCGAGCTCGCGGTTCCACCTCTTGCAGACAGCCCGAGCGACGGGGATGGCGTGGAAGGGGAGGTGGAGGAGACAATGAAGAGCGACGCAGTCTGGCAACCCTGGAATTAGCCGGCCGGCCTTCATGGTCGATATCGACCTTTCTCTATTCTACAAGCTGTGAGATGGGAAGGAGAGGAGCAAAGGAAGAACATTAATTATATTGTCCCAATTAATTAATATAGTTTTCCTTTGAATTAGTTTTCGGAAATAATATTTACGGGAGAAAAAAAATCTATATTTACTTAGTAATTATTTTGTAGATCATGACTATTTCTTTTATTTTTATTTCACTCTTATCCATTATCATCTTCAATTAATTAAATATGATTGTTTGTTACCGATTAAAAATAATTTAAATATTAAAATAAATTAAAATTTTAAAATACTAGAAACTAATTAAATAATTGATTGGATATTAATTTAAACAAGGCCAACTCAAGTATAGAATCATGAGAGAGACTTTTACAACTGAGCTTTAGCCATGTTAAAGCTCGATTATTAACTTATGTTCAAGTTTATTTATTAAAAATTTTATATGCTTATAAATTAAGTTAAAATTTGAAACTTATATTTTTTTAAACTATTATAAATAATTTAAATTTGTAGGAATTTATAAGTCACTACAATATTTATCTATTTGAATAAATTTTTTTTAAAAAAATAACTTCATTTATAAATTTGTTTATGAATTTTTTTAATAAACAAACATTAACAAGTCAAATTTATTAATATTCAAACATATATATATATATATATATATATATATATATATATATATTATTATTCAATGAACCGAACTAAAAACTAAAGTTTCATGAGCCTTGATTTCATTTAGCAATTTGTTCCACGTAATAAACAATGCCTCTAGATTTCAAACTTTATAAAGAAACCGTCAGTGATGTGCATCAAAATTCCACTAGCTTAAACAAGATTACGCAGCCAATCAGTGATTTTTGT
Organism: Wurfbainia villosa; assembly: GCA_025175895.1. Taxonomy (NCBI): domain Eukaryota; kingdom Viridiplantae; phylum Streptophyta; class Magnoliopsida; order Zingiberales; family Zingiberaceae; genus Wurfbainia; species Wurfbainia villosa. The sequence continues at coordinate 97,811,277 of CM045988.1, read as the reverse complement.
GACATAAAAATCAATCATCACTGTCAAATGTAAGATGGAAAATGAAAGCAGAGAGTTCTAAGGCTTCAAGCTATCAACAATGCAGCAGCAACTGGTTACAATAAATTTCAACTTCTTCACACCAAATGGATTATATTACTAATGAACTCAAGCACAATATCTCTTTGTAAAAGAGTTCATCTTTGGAAGCCAGCTTCCCTGAATCCTACGTTTAATATTTGAAGGTAGCTAATGAACTACTAGTTACAAAGTTAACGTCATTTCTCGCTCTTGCCACTAAATCTGCCATAAGTGACTAATTTAGCTTCCTCATTAAACAGTCTAATTAATTGCAACACAAACGTTAAAACAGTTCGTTGTTCTCACTGAAGAATAAGCTAACCGTGTGCATAGAATGCAAAACAGATAGGACTCGTAATCAGTAGATCGTTCAAAGCAAATAGTAGCCAGGAAAGAGGATTTTAAGCAAAGGCAAACACAAGCTTCTTCATAATGCAGATTCAGATAGTAGTTAGCTGTACTTAAAACTTTATAAATCTTCTTCGTATATTATATTTTTTTACTCCTAGATTGCTCACTGAGATACCTGCACAGCGACTGTTGGTGCAGTGGGCACCAAAGTCGAACCGGTATTTTGATTATGGCAAAAGGCTCAATAGTTAAGGGTATATTTGTTATCTTACGAGCTCAATTAAGTGTGCAGAAATGCTAAAGTTGAGCGGAAGGTCTGCGACACCCGGTGGGAACCGAGGTGGTCGGGCAACGCCAGAGGGATTTCGGAGGAAGCCGAGGTACTCGGGTGAAGACCGGAAGCGAGGCTACAAGGTAAGCTCGTGTGAAAGCGAAGCAAGGACGTTAAGCGTAGATCCGACCCAATACCTCCAATGGAAGGTCTAGGTCGAGATCAGTTGGTTAGAACCATCGTACTTTATATTTTTTAACTTCATCTGCGGTCAAAACCCTTTGACCGTCTACTACAATCACTTGGTCTAGTTCCAGCCTCGAGAAGAGCTCGAATTTCAAGGGGGTGAATTTGGACTTGACTCGTGTTTTGGTACAAAGGGTGATGTGGCATCAAGGTGGACATCCAAACCATCATCAAGTTGGACGCCCAAAATGAGGTGAGTTGGCACAAGATGGTTGGCAAACCACCATCAAGCTTGGACGCCCAAAATGAGGAGAGTTGGCACAAGATGGTTGGCTCCCATGATGTGGCACAAGTTGGATGGCTCCAACAAGTTGGCGTGAAGGCCTCCTTGAGGTGGCACAAGGTGGTTGGATGAGCACCTCATCCTTGAGTTGTGGCACAAGGTGGTTGGATGAAGCACCTCATCCTTGAGTTGGCGCAAAGGATGTGGATGAGCAAGACTTGGGGGATAAGAACCTCACCTTGGACACTACCTATGTCTAAATTCATAGATCAATATCCATAAATAGACATGTTCACGCCAAGCAAAAAAAAGAAGAAATCAAGAGCTCTCAACACGCCGTCGTAACGCCGCTACTACTACTCACATTTGCTACGACGAAGTGCCGCCGACAACGAAAGCTACATCTTCTACTTATAAGAGTTGTCGGTATATTTATTTAAGTTCTACTTCTTTAAATTGTCTTTGTGCTTTAATCGTAACAAGGAAAGGGGGAGTGTCCCTTTGCCTTGATTTCTTTTTGTGATCGTTGCTCCTACTTCCAACGAGGAGGAGTGGTTTTAGTGAATTGCCCTCCGTACGTGATCAAGGATCACTAGGGCCGTGGATTAGCAATCGAAAGATTGTGAACCACGTAAAAATATCTTGTCTACTTTATATTTCCGCTGTGCACTCTCTACTTGCTTTTTACTTATTGCAATTCACCCCCCCCCCCCTCTAGCGACACTTTCGATCCAACAGCGACAACATATATGATCATTTTGGAACAGTGGGCACAAATGCTAATAACAATAGCAAGGCAAAGTCAAAACTATTATATTAGGCAAAAAGCCAACAATGAAAACGAACTAAATTGACACTTCAATCTTGCTTGTAGTATTGTCAAAAGGAAAGATTGGGTGAACAGGTAGGCAAGAGGATATCCGAACATGGAAGTAATTGTAGTAACTGGGAAATCAAGAGTCTTGCCTGCCAGTGTGGAATCCTGCAGAATACCATGCACTTAAGACAGTCCCAAGATCACTCTTCTGCTCGATGTCACTTGATGTTGATGCTTTAAATTCGTGTTCACCTGATGCTTCTTCCTTATCCTTCCCCACATTATATTTTCTAGAGTCACAAAAAAACGGAGTCAAAAAACATGGCAACCAAGTAAAAGAAAATGAAACCTCAAATAAGACCAGTAAATTTCAATGCAGTGTCTAGTAGAGCCAATTGTAAAATGCCAAATTTTGATTCCTTGAAGCATAACAGTATTTCTTTGCATGAAGATGAACTTAGAAACTGTTCTGCAAATTAACTAGCAAGCGTAAGATGATACCCCTATGCAGCAATGCTTGTACTCCCGTTGTTCTGAAGGCCAACAATTATGAATGGGGATATAAAGGCCATCAAGCATCCAGTTGCAAAGAATTCAACATCATGGGAATTGGTTTTCAGTTATGTATTGAAGTTATTTGACCATTTTCATATGAATTCTTCAAACTTCAACTAGAGTGACATAAAACAATATTATATGAAGCATGAGAAGTCAATGCCTCAAGTAATCCGATCTACATGACAAAAATGTTAATATCTTCCTACCAAATAATTAAGAGGAACCATTGTGTATATACTCATCATTTAATGTCAAATCGGTTATAACATTTTAGTTTTAATTACACCTGCAAAATTGTTCCTACAACAAAGGTATGCAACTATCTTAAAAAACATATATTAAGTGCCAAAGAATAAGATGAACATGAAAGTAGAATTAAACTTTGTATTAAATAATCTTATCTTCACAACAAGAGTATGTGCTGTGAAGCAAGTCTGAATAACAACAATTATATATCCTTAATAATGGAAGGGAGTTTAGAAACTCAAGATAGTGTTTGAAACAAAAGAATTTCTTTTAGTATAATGCAACCACCAAATGTCTCATCCTTACCTTCACACAAAACAGAATCAAGTGAAATTTTGGATTTCACTGAACTTACCATTTTTTTCGGCAGTCATCATGCCTATTTTGACAGGGGTGTCATCTGCAGGACTGATTTTCTTAAGCATATCTACAGTACATGATGGACCAATAGAAACACAAGGAACAGAAATCTATTTAAAGAGACGAGAATCTACAAAAAAAGAAAAAGAAACAACTTATCACCTGAAAATTGAGGTTGCCCCAGAGAAAGGCAACCTTGCGAACAAGAATAAGAGTGTCTAGATGAAGCACAACAGGCGGCACAAGCTGCTGGAATCACCGGAACAGTGACACATTGGCAGGAACACCAGGAACATGGATGCTGTGGGAAATTTTCAGAAGCATGATTTGGTAGAACTTTCTCCTGCTTGATATTCGCCAGATTGAGTTGAATCTTGTGGATACCCATTATATGCATGCTGGAGTTGCTGGAGAACTTCTTGTCTTTTCTCCTCAAGTTCATATTACTGTTTAAGGAGATCATTATACTCAATACTTCTCTGATCATTGCCATAACTAGCCTCTCCGCTAGCAACAGGGGTCTCAGAGAAGTACGGGTTCAGTTCTGGGGCACATATACTTGCACATAAAATTTCCCGAGATTGAAGAACTTCATTGATAGCTACATCCTAGTAGTAAGGCATAGATGTTCATCATTGATCAAATTTTCTTGATCAACATTATGCTCTCCTTCCCTTCAAATGGAGAACAAAATGAGAGCACAGTTAGGACCTTCAAAGGTCCTTATATTAGAAGAATTAAAACATATACATGGACGTGTGTCTGTGCACACAAAAGGTGATGATCCAACTAATGTATTTTCCAACAACAAGGTTCTTATTATACTAAGGTGCAGTATGAGCAAATAGTATAAACATACATAAACTTAGCAAAAGGAATAATTCTTTACTACATTACATTATGTAGCACAGGAAACTGTTAGAAGAATGGATCTACAACGTTTTGGTACCAACTTCATGGTTCTCACTGAAAGGTGAATATAAAATGTGAAAAATATGGTAAAGAAATACTTACCACAAGGGCAGTTCATTGAGGACTGCCCTTAATGATGAAAAGTATGTGAAAAATATGCTGACCAACACCAAAAATAACTTACTCTCACTGCATCCTCTAAAATAGGTAGAACCCCTAGTCATTTAATAGCTAGGCTTGCTTGCTAGAGATGGAGCCAACAAAATATCATCTAAAGAAACAATTAAATAGAGCCCAATATATACCAGGAGGTTGAGGACTTCTATCACAGTCAACCACAACAAGAGATGATATAAACAATAAGATCATTCAAAGTAAACCCCCTCGTCCTTTGAGTATCAATGCAACCCAAGGTGGTGCCTCTTTTCACAAGAGGCAAATCCAAGGAAATTGATATCTACAACCTTAAACTTGCATGATTGGCTCCATTAATCCAAGGCCAAAACATGAGTTGGATCCCAGAAGTGGAGATTATTTAGTACCTGCAAAAAAGGACCACACGTCCAAAGGGAACCCACGAACCTAGTTTATCTCCTTATCATTGAGAGGGAGAGATGTGGGACCAATTCAGAGCTCAGGAGGCGATAGGGTAAACCCTAAATTGGAGATGTCCCTAAGAGAGGCAACAGTCACAAACTTAGCAATTAATTAGTTGTTAGGTTTTGATTAAGTTCTTAGATCTGTCCTGCATAAAAGTAACAATGTAGAAAATGTGAAAACATTTGGCATGGAAGATTTCAATAGGCTTCCATGTTCTCAAAAAAAGACCATACCACTGACTTGAATACTGTCCCAGATCACTCAGAAAAAGCCAGACAAACCTATTCTAAGATATTGACAGAACTAAAATGGCATTGAACAACAGAGAGCCAGCACATATGGATGATCTTTGCAACTACAAAGATTTGTCACCTTGATAGAGAACTCGTAGCCGGGGTCGAGGAACAGCCGAACAGGCCTAAGCCGCCGGTGGTCATCACGAGCGACGGCGGCTACCTGGTGCGGGCGCACGTGATGGAGGTCGCCGCTGGTCGTGGTGGAGAGCGTCGCCGAGTTCGCGCGGCGGCGCCAGGTCGGCCTCGGCGTGATCAGCGGCAGCGGGACCATCGCCGCCGTCACCGTCCGCGGACCAGATGGCACCGTGCTGCCGCTGAGCCGGCGGTTCGACGTCGCGTCGCTCTCGGGGTCGGTCCTTCCGCCGCCATCTCCGCTGCCGGCATCGTGGTTGACGGTGTACTTGGTCGGCGCGCAAGGGCAGGTGGTGGGCGGGAGCGTGGTGGGGCCGATGGTGGCGGCGGTGCCCGTGATGATCATGGCGACGTCCTTTGGGAAAGCGGCGTACGAGAAGCTTCCTTTGATTCCAGAGGAGCCGCTGGATCAAAACATCCCGTTGCAGGGGTCGTCGCCGGCGCTTCCTCCGCTACCGCAGCAATTGGTGGGAGCCGGAAACAGCCGACCGCCATTTCACGGCCACCTGCCGCTGCTGCCAGGTCGGGTCAACAACAACCTGCCGCCGCCGGTGGCCGGCGATGACTTCGGATCGTCGTATCAGCACAAAATTCAGTAATTTGTTATAAATATAGAGAATATTTAGTAGTAATTTGCAATTTTGTTTTTGTTGTTCTATTTTTCTTTTAATTTCTCAGAATTTCAATATACTTCCATCGATCACAGAAAATTAGGAAAAAGAGAGCTGATTCGGTTTCGCTGATGACGTTGGAAAGAAACTATTGTTTTCATACCGAAAACAAAAGAACTTTTTAATTTCTCTTCAAATAATTAAATTATTTATTAACTATCCAAGTTGCTAATTAATTTACTTAGTGCGCATAATTTTTTTAAAATTTAATTTGCATTGATAATTAACAAAGTCAACCGCACTAATATTTGCATGTAATACTTATATTGTTAATTAAAAAGTTTTGGAAATTTTAGGGAGGAGAAATTTTCATTTTTTATTTTTAATTTTTTTTTAGAAAATAGAAAATAATTTTTTCATATTTTTTAATTTTTCAAAAAACACTCTTTTATTTTTTAAAAAATAAAAATATAAATATAAAATGATTTTTTTAATATATTTTCTAATTTTATAAAAAATATTTTTTTATTTTCTGAAAAAACTGAGATGAAAAATATCAATCAAATACATTTTCTCGTTTTTTCAAAAATTAAAAACGAAAAATAAAAAAAAAATCACATATCAAACACCTCCTTACTTTTTTATTTTCTTGGAAATAAAATATTATGATGTAATTTTTGAACAGTTTTCGATTTGTTAAAAAGGTAATTGTTGTTCGAAAGTCACTGATAAATATATATTTTCTGAATGAAAAATAATGAAAAGGTTTATTTGTAAAATAATTGCACGTCCATTTTAGTCAATTTAACAAAAAAAAGTCATAAATAATTAGAAATTAAACTCAGGTCAAAATACTGTCAACAAAAAAAGTCAGACTATCCTCCCTCCAGTGATTATTAAATAAACCTTATTTTTTTTTTATTAAAAATTTAAAATATCCTTTTTATAAAATTTATAAAATATCTCCTTCTCTATTTTCTCTTTTCTCCTTCTCTCTCTCGATAGTCAAAAATAGAACATATTTGTATTGTATTATATGGACTATGACCGAACCTATCTTAGTGGATCAGGATCAAATGATGCACGATTGGATATTTGATTTTGATTGTATGAGTTTTGATATGTTACGTGATTGATCGATGCATGCTTGTGTGACACACCGTGAATCGTCCGATCTTACGAGATTGTATAGTAATGAAGAATACATAGTACTTCATCCTTGCTCACTATAGATAACTCATGAACCTTTCGAGGTTGCCACCGTCGTTTGACCGATGGAACTGCGACTAGATTACAATCGGATTGCTATCGAAATTCAATCGAATTGCAACCATCAACACCACAATTGCTGAAGGGGGTTGCAATCGCAATTGATTCAGACCGCAATTTGGCTGTAATTTTGCTACGGTTCAATCTTGTTGGCATCGTGCTAATCCTCGGAATGCTCATTGGCTCCCATGTCCCCGAATTAAAATTTTCACTAATGAAAACTAATCCGGATGGGATGAGTTTCCTAAGCACAACCAATTTCGTCGTCGTGCTAACAACTCGAGCGATCGCTTGAACAAACTAGTTGTTCAAGCAACCAACTCTTCTAGTCGTATAGCCGCGGAAGAGACGACGGACGGATCGCCGGTTTTTGTGTTTTATCTTCGGGGTCCATGATTATACAAATACATGCAAATGTAAACTAGTATAATCAACATATACTAACATAATGAACATAAGCTAGTATATCAAATAAGAACATGCAAAGAACAATAATAAAAGTTGTAAAACTTTTATACCTCTTGGTTTTCTACCGTATGTCCTAACCTCCTTGTAGACTTCGTGTGGGCAAAGATCCTCCACAAGTTGAAGCTTCCTAGATCTTCTTCAATCCAAAGAAAGAAGAACTCTCTTTCCCTTCTTGCTTGAGCCAACCACCAATCCACAAAGGATTAATGTCGTCGGCCCCAAGAATAGAGAGAACATAATGGAAACAAAACTCATCTCTTATCTAGGACCAACCATCAAGCTCCAAGCATGATGTTTGCCGCCGGTCCAAAGAGAACAAAATGAAAACAAACCAAAAGAGAAACACCAAGGGTATGGGTGTCGGCCAACATTTGGAGAAAGGAAAGGAAAACAATCCTCCTCCTTGTTGCCGCCCAAACCCTAGGAAAGGTTCTCCTAATTTCCGGCCAAGGATGAAGTGAAGGAGAATGGGTTGAGCTCCGGCCAAGGTAGAGGGTACAAAGATAGTGGCCGGCCAACACTTAGAAGGAAGAAGAAATGAATCTTCATCTCCTTGTTGCCGCCCAACCTAATCCCAAAACCCTAACCCTAGCCGCCCAACACCAATCCTATCCTCTATAGGATTTGGTTGCCGCCCAAGGGAGACTCTCCTAATGCCATCCAACCTAAGCCATAGAAAGGATGGAGAAGCTTGGGCGCTGGCCAAACTAAGGAGGAAAAGGGGGAAAAGGTTAACGGCCATCATTGGGAAGAAGAAGAAGAGAACACTTCTTCATGTTGCCGCCCAACACCATGAACCAAACCCTAACCCTAGCCTCCTCCTATTTTCTTGCCGCCCAAGCCATCCAACTCCATCATTCAAAAAAACTTTTTTGCCGCCCAACCCAAGCCACCCTTTTATAGAGTTAGGTTTAGGCCTTGGTTTAATCTCAACCGTCGGTTCTAGGGTTTTAATCCCAACCGTCGGATCTAGAGATTTAATCTCAACCGTCGGTTCTAGGATTTTAATCCAACCGTCGGATCTAGAGATTTAATCTCACGTTCTAGAGTTTTAATCCCAACCGTCGGATCTAGAGATTTAATCTCAACCGTCGGTTCTAGGGTTTTAATCCCAACCGTCGGATCTAGAGATTTAATCTCAACCGTCGGTTCTAGGGTTTTAATCCTAACCGTTGGATCTAGAGATTTGTTTTCCATCATTTGATCTAGACTTCATGAGGTTTATATTAGGCTACGATAGGGACCATGAGGAGGAGTTGGGTCTTGGCCACCCGATGGATCGGAACCACACAAACTTGATCCATCAATGATGTTTCATTCCACTAGAGGATCATCATCGAACTACCTCACCAACCCCCATAAATTAATATGGGCTCCATATATTATTTGTACATCCATCTCCCCGTGTTTAAGATATCGAATGTCCGTCAATTAATTGATTTACTGATCATCAATTAATTAACATCTAACTCCTCGAGTAGTACCACTCAACCTTATCATCATGTTGACTAAGTCAACCTGCAGGGTTTACATGATGAACCTTATGAGCTCCTCAAGGGGACATCATCAACCTAATATATAGGACACGGTTTCCTCCTATAATCAGCGGCACACCATGTAAATAATATCATTTCCCAACTTACGGGCATATTGATTTAATCCATAGAAATCTCACCCTAGTAAATCGAAGAAATAAATATTAAGTACATGTGCCCGTTATTATATCGGGATTAAGAGCATGTACAACATAATATCCGAGGTCGATTCAATTATTCAACGACAATAAATTGAATCACCTCTATGTCGGTCCTGCTCAATACACCGAGGTGTACTAGTGTAACTCTATGTTTAAGACAAAACAATACCAAGCTACACTACAACCATGCCAATGGTTTGTCCAAAACCATCTTGGTTGTGAGCCTCTACTTATACTCTACAAGGGACTGATAACATGATCTTCTGTGCCACACCCAAGCACCATGTTATCTACAATGTAAAGTATTAAACAATATGCACACATATCATAAATATAAAGTGCAAACAATGATCATGTGATTCTTATTTCAAAATAAAGATGTTCATACAAAAGAGCTAGGCTTTCAGTATACATCCCAACAATCTCCCACTTATACTAAAAGACTATGCTGTCCTCATGCTGCCATACATCTGATTCCCCTTCCCTCCACATGCCTATCAAAACTCTCGCTAGAAGGGCCTTTGTGAAAGGGTCTACCAGGTCATCCTCTGATGCAATCTAGGCGACATCTTACTTCTACCTCCTTTACGATTTCTCGTATCAGGTGGTACTTGCACTCTATGTGTTTACTAGCCTTATGGGCTCGTGGTTCCTTCGGGTTTGCAACTGCACCATTATTATCACAATAAATTGTGATAGTTCTGGGCAAACCAGGAATCACATCCAAGTCCATCAGGAAGTTCCTGAGCCATACAGCTTCTTTGGCCGCCACAGGGGTTGCCACATACCCAGCTTCCATGGTAGAGTCCGCCAGGCATTTCTACTTGACACTCTTCCATACTATGGCTCCACCTCCAAAAGTAAACACAAAACCTGAGGTAGACTTACTGTTATCCCTATATGATTGGAAATCAGAATCCATGTAACCGACAGAGAGTAATTGGTCTGCCCGATAAACTAGCATATAATCCCTAGTCCTTCTCAGGCACTACAATATATGCTTTACCATCGATCCAATGTCCTGTCTGGATTACTCGATGCTCTGGACCATGCCTACGAAAGCAGATATCCGGTCTCGTCATAGCATACATTAGGCTTCCTACCAAGCATAAGGAATCGCCTATGTCTCCTCTATCTTTTCGGATGATCTAGGACACATCCGCTTAGATAAAGGAACTCCATGCCCAAGGGTAAAAACCCTTCTTGGAGTTTTGTATGCTAAAGCGATCCAAAACCATGTCTATGTATGAAGCTTGGGATAAGCACAACAACCTTGATCCCGAGTTGTGACCCACTTCTCCCAAGTCCTTCATATCATCTGTTTGACAACCATACCCTTATGTCGATAACACTTGATGTTATCGCCAACCACCAAAATGTCATCTCGTATAGTACAAAAATACCACTACGTTTGGTCACATCTACGATATACACAAGACTCATCCGAACTTTGAATAAATCCATAAGTGGATTTACCTCCTCAAAGCGGATGTCCCAAGACTTCAAGCTTGCTTGATCCATTAACGGACCGATTAAGCTTATATACAATCGCTCTTTGCCCTTAGCATGAATCCCTCACAGTCGCTTCATGTAGATGGATTCCTCAAGACTTCCACTAAGGAATGCTGTCTTGACATCCATCTGTCACACCTCATAATCCATATGAGTTGCTATGCATAAGAGCTCCCAGACCTGTCTTGAATCCATAGATTCAATCTCAGTATTCATTGCACTTTGCAAAGATGCTGTATTTATATCTTGGATTGCCTCGTCGTATGTCTAGGGATCAGGTTCATGTTTGCTAGGAACTAAATCAGAAGATTTGTCCAAAAACATGAATCTTAGAGGTTGTCTAACAACCTTCTCACTACGACGAGGTATCTTACATGTATCCTGTGACCGCGCGGTGCAGTGACATGTGGTATGTCCTCTTGTACCGGTGGTACTAAAGAAGTAACTTCCCTTTTAACTCCTCCAGAACAATTTTACTCTTGGGCTTGTGGCTCATCACATAGTCTTCCTCTAGAAATCTGGCGTTCGTGTTAACGATCACCCTCTGATCTCTAGGACTATAAAACAAGTCAGAATAACGCATCATCGATCTAACCATCTCCATAAGAGTCCTATTCCTTCGCTCTGCTACACCGTTCTGCTGGGGTGTGCCAGGTGCAGTCAATTGGGATTGAATCCCATCCTCTGATAAGTAATTCCTAAACTCTCCCAAGAGGTATTCACCACTACGATCAGATCGTAGTGTCATCCATATCTTGAATAATTGTCTATAAAAGAGACGAAATATTCAAGACCACCTCTTGCCTAGATAGTCATAGGACCTCACAAATCAGAATGAACCATTTCTAACACATCTTTGGCTCTATACCCCTTGGCCTTAAAAAGACCTCTTGGTCATCTTACCCTCCAAGCAAGATTCGTAGGTTGGGAGATCCTCCACCACTAATGAACCCAAAGGTCCATCAGCTATCAACCTTTGAATTCTGCTTAGGTTAATGTGACCAAGCCTAAGAAGCCAAAAGATATGTTTGGTTCACCTTCGAAGGTTCTTTTCTCTTATTGGAGTTAGAAGATGAGTTATTAACTTCTATTTGCATCGTGAGAGCTTGTGGTTCAAATTATAAATTTCCTATCTATGTACCTGAATAGATAATGTCCCTATTCCTTTTATAACAAATTTATCATGAAAAGAAATAGATTATCCATCCACAAACTATTTAGAAACCGAAATCAATTCTTTCTAAATAAGGGTACATAAAGGAAATTCTTAAAAACCAAAAACCTTTATTTTTCTCAAAAGATAAATAAAATATCTCCCCTTTGCAATAGCGCCATCTTTATGGCATTGCCCAAGTAAGTGGTAATATCCCCTTTAGCTAGTCGTCGGGTTTCACGGAACCCTGCAAGTGTTGCGAGACATGATTAGTGGCTCCGTATCTACTTACAGTCGTAGATATCACCGCTAATCATGTTTCAATGACTAGTCCAAAAGATATACCTTTGTTCTGTTTTGGATTGGGACAGTCCTCCTTCCAATGTTCATCCTGCTTGTAAGTGAAGTACTTGTCTTTCGGCATCTTCACTCCTCCCTGAGATCCTCCCACCACATTTGCTCCACCTTGTTTCTCCTTCTTGCCTTTCGGCTTAGAAATAGAAACCTTTTTGAGCAACCATGGCTTGAGGACACTCTTTGAAGAGTGTATACTTATACTTCTTAGCAAATAAGACAATATCTAGATTCTCTCCAATCAACATTATTTGGGAACAGTAAGTTTATTTCCTTTAGTATCAAAATAAGTGGACTGAAAGTCATTTTGAAAATCCTAAGAATCACAATGATCAAAACTTTGGATTTCAAATATTATTGATTCCTCAAAACAATAAAATTTCGAAATCAACCAACACCTCAAAACACCGAGAATATCGCATGCCACGATAGTGTGGACGTATACGAATTCTACATTTGTAAGAGGAGGTTTTACCCATTAATTTTATTATCTTGTCAACCTTACTTTTTGACAAATAAAATGAATAGTTGGTTCCTCTTTGGCCCTACAAATAAAAGCAGTGACTCCGATGGGGAGGATACTTTTTATTTGCATCTAAGTGTGCACCATTACACGATACTAAGGGAATTATCTCGGATTATGTGTCTTACCGATGGGGAAGTACACACGCTCCTAAATAATTTCCTATAACCATTATTTGACCTAGTGATCCGCAAACAAACTCATCCGATGGGGAGGAAGGCACTCAGGCCAGAGTTTGTTGCATCACATGTCAAATTGTAATGGAGGCCGCGGGAATTAATTAAAATATCCCTCTCCCACTTAGTAAATTGAAAATGAGGAATTTTCAAGCACACACAACATGCATATAAAACAAATCGGCAATAAATATGGAAAAATCAGAATTTTTCCAACTATTATGACATTGTTCTCCAATATGCGTCCCGTCGTGTCGCCACCTCATCCGCTCCTCCTACGCCATGTACGAGCCATCCGGAGATCCGAGCCGAGAATAAAACCTATTTTATTTTACATCCATCGATCCTATACTCCACGAGGGAGTGTACATGAAATCTAGATCGAAAGTAAAATAAAATAAAGAGTAACTAAACAATGTCATATTTAATTACAAAAATTAAATACTAATCTAGCCTCGTCAACCCCGAGGATTCAAATAATATACAATCACATACACACATATATAGTCATAATAGTTGGATCTTATGCCTGCAACCAAAAAGTTAGCCTACGCACATCCTACTATTATCCGGCATACAAAATATATGATATGTGCATGAAAGTAACCGAATCCAAAACACACAAAACCGGAAACCATGGCTCTGATACCAATTGTTGGCATCGTGCTAATCCTCGGAATGCTCATTGGCTCCCATGTCCCCGGATTAAAATTTTCACTAATGAAAACTAATCCGGATGGGATGAGTTTCCTAAGCACAACCAATTTCGTCGTCGTGCTAACAACTCGAGCGATCGCTTGAACAAACTAGTTGTTCAAGCAACCAACTCTTCTAGTCGTATAGCCGCGGAAGAGACGACGGACGGATCGTCAGTTTTTGTGTTTTATCTTCGGGGTCCATGATTATACAAATACATACAAATGTAAACTAGTATAATCAACATATACTAACATAATGAACATAAGCTAGCATATCAAATAAGAACATGCAAAGAACAATAATAAAAGTTGTAAAACTTTTATACCTCTTGGTCTTCTACCGTATGTCCTAACCTCCTTGTAGACTTCGTGTGGGCAAAGATCCTCCACAAGTTGAAGCTTCCTAGATCTTCTTCAATCCAAAGAAAGAAGAACTCTCTTTCCCTTCTTGCTTGAGCCAACCACCAATCCACAAAGGATTAATGCCGCCGGCCCCAAGAATAGAGAGAACATAATGGAAACAAAACTCATCTCTTATCTAGGACCAACCATCAAGCTCCAAGCATGATGTTTGCCGCCGGTCCAAAGAGAACAAAATGGAAACAAACCAAAAGAGAAACACCAAGGGTATGGGTGCCGGCCAACATTTGGAGAAAGGAAAGGAAAACAATCCTCCTCCTTGTTGCCGCCCAAACCCTAGGAAAGGTTCTCCTAATTTCCGGCCAAGGATGAAGTGAAGGAGAATGGGTTGAGCTCCGGCCAAGGTAGAGGGTACAAGGATAGTGGCCGGCCAACACTTAGAAGGAAGAAGAAATGAATCTTCATCTCCTTGTTGCCGCCCAACCTAATCCCAAAACCCTAACCCTAGCCGCCCAACACCAATCCTATCCTCTATAGGATTTGGTTGCCATGAGGAGACTCTCCTAATGCCATCCAACCTAAGCCATAGAAAGGATGGAGAAGCTTGGCGCCGCCAAACTAAGGAGGAAAAGGGGGAAAAGGTTGCCGCCATCATTGGGAAGAAGAAGAGAACACTTCTTCATGTTGCCACCAACACCATGAACCAAACCCTAACCCTAGCCTCCTCCTATTTTCTTGCCTTGAGCCATCCAACTCCATCATTCAAAAAAACTTTTTTGCCGCCCAACCCAAGCCACCCTTTTATAGAGTTAGGTTTAGGCCTTGGTTTAATCTCAACCGTCGGTTCTAGGGTTTTAATCCCAACCGTCGGATCTAGAGATTTAATCTCAACCGTCGGTTCTAGGATTTTAATCCAACCGTCGGATCTAGAGATTTAATCTCCGCCGTCGGTTCTAGGGTTTTAATCCCAACTGTCGGATCTAGAGATTTAATCTCAACCGTCGGTTCTAGGGTTTTAATCCCAACCGTCGAATCTAGAGATTTAATCTCAACCGTCGGTTCTAGGGTTTTAATCCTAACCGTCGGATCTAGAGATTTGTTTTCCATCATTTGATCTAGACTTCATGAGGTTTATATTAGGCTACGATAGGGACCATGAGGAGGAGTTGGGTCTTGACCACCCGATGGATCGGAACCACACAAACTTGATCCATCAATGATGTTCCATTCCACTAGAAGATCATCATCGAACTACCTCACCAACCCCCATAAATTAATATGGGCTCCATATATTATTTGTACATCCATCTCCCCGTGTTTAAGATATCGAATGTCCGTCAATTAATTGATTTACTGACCATCAATTAATTAACATCTAACTCCTCGAGTAGTACCACTCAACCTTATCATCATGTTGACTAAGTCAACTGCAGGTTTATGATGATGACCTTATGAGCTCCTCAAGGGGACATCATCAACCTAATATATAGGACACGGTTTCCTCCTATAATCAACGGCACACCATGTAAATAATATCATTTCCCAACTTACCAGGCATATTGATTTAATCCATAGAAATCTCACCCTCTGGTAAATCAAAGAAATAAATATTAAGTACATGTGCCCATTATTATATCGGGATTAAGAGCATGTACAACATATTATCCGAAGTCCGATTCAATTATTCAGTCAGCAATAAATTGAATCACCTCTATGTCGGTCCTGCTCAATACACCGAGGTGTACTAGTGTAACTCTATGTTTAAGACAAAACAATACCAAGCTACACTACAACCATGCCAATGGTTTGTCCAAAACTATCTTGGTTGTGAGCCTCTACTTATACTCTACAAGGGACTGATAACATGATCTTCTGTGCCACACCCAAGCACCATGTTATCTACAATGTAAAGTATTAGACAATATGCACACATATCATAAATATAAAGTACAAACAATGATCATGTGATTCTTATTTCAAAATAAAGATGTTCATACAAAAGAGCTAGGCTTTCAGTATACATCCCAACAATCTCCCACTTATACTAAAAGACTATGCTGTCCTCATGCTGCCATACATCTGATTCCCCTTCCCTCCACATGTCTATCAAAACTCTCGCTAGAAGGGCCTTTGTGAAAGGGTCTACCAGGTCATCCTCTGATGCAATCTAGGCGACAGCTTACTTCTACCTCCTTTACGATTTCTCGTATCAGGTGGTACTTGCACTCTATATGTTTACTAGCCTTATGGGCTCGTGGTTCCTTCGGGTTTGCAACTGCACCATTATTATCACAATAAATTGTGATAGTTCTGGGCAAACCAGGAATCACATCCAAGTCCATCAGGAAGTTCCTGAGCCATACAGCTTCTTTGGCCGCGCGGGGTTGCCACATACCCTTTCCATGGTAGAGTCCGCCAGCATTTCTACTTGACACTCTTCCATACTATGGCTCCACCTCCAAAGTAAACACAAAACCCGAGGTAGACTTATCGTTATCCCTATATGATTGGAAATCGAATCCATGTAACCCAGAGAGTAATTGGTCCGCCCGATAAACTAGCATATAATCCCTAGTCCTTCTCGTGCACTACAATATATGCTCAATGTCTCTGGATTACTCGATGTCACCATGCCTACAAAGCAGGATATCCGTCTCGCATATAGCATACATTAGGCTTCCTACGCCAAGCATAAGGAACGCGCCTATATCTCCTCTATCTTTCAGATGATCTAGGACGACATCTCTTAGATAAAGGAACTCCATGCCCAAGGGTAAAAACCCTTCTTGGAGTTTTGCATGCTAAAACGATCCCAAATCATGTCTATGTATGAAGCTTGGGATAAGCACAACAACCTTGATCCCAAGGTTGTGACCCACTTCTCCCAAGTCCTTCATATCATCCTGGTTGGACAACCATACCCTTACGTCTGATAACACTTCGATGTTATCGCCAACTACCAAAATGTCATCTACGTATAGTACAAAAATACCACTACGTTTCGGTCACATCTCTGATATACACAAGACTCATCCGAACTTTGAATAAATCCATAAGACTGGATTTACCTCCTCAAAGCGGATGTCCCAAGACTTCAAAGCTTGCTTCAGTCCATTAACGGACCGATTAAGCTTATATACAATACGCTCTTTGCCCTTAGCAATGAATCCTCCGTCGCTTCATGTAGATGGATTCCTCAAGACTTCCACTAAGGAATGCTGTCTTGACATCCATCTGTCACACCTCATAATCCATATGAGTTGCTATGCATAAGAGCTCCCAGACCTGTCTTGAATCCATAGATTCAATCTCAGTATTCATTGCACTTTGCAAAGATGCTGTATTTATATCTTGGATTGCCTCGTCGTATGTCTAGGGATCAGGTTCATGTTTGCTAGGAACTAAATCAGAAGATTTGTCCAAAAACATGAATCTTAGAGGTTGTCTAACAACCTTCTCACTACGACGAGGTATCTTCTGTGTATCCTCTGTGACACGCGGTGCAGTGACATGTGGTATGTCCTCTTGTACCGGTGGTACTAAAGAAGTGACTTCCCTTTTAACTCCTCCAGAACAATTTTACTCTTGGGCTTGTGGCTCATCACATAGTCTTCCTCTAGAAATCTGGCGTTCGTGTTAACGATCACCCTCTGATCTCTAGGACTATAAAACAAGTCAGAATAACGCATCATCGATCTAACCATCTCCATAAGAGTCCTATTCCTTCGCTCTGCTACACCGTTCTGCTGGGGTGTGCCAGGTGCAGTCAATTGGGATTGAATCCCATCCTCTGATAAGTAATTCCTAAACTCTCCCAAGAGGTATTCACCACTACGATCAGATCGTAGTGTCATCCATATCTTGAATAATTGTCTATAAAAGAGACGAAATATTCAAGACCACCTCTTGCCTAGATAGTCATAGGACCTCACAAATCAGAATGAACCATTTCTAACACATCTTTGGCTCTATACCCCTTGGCCTTAAAAAGACCTCTTGGTCATCTTACCCTCCAAGCAAGATTCGTAGGTTGGGAGATCCTCCACCACTAATGAACCCAAAGGTCCATCAGCTATCAACCTTTGAATTCTGCTTAGGTTAATGTGACCAAGCCTAAGAAGCCAAAAGATATGTTTGGTTCACCTTCGAAGGTTCTTTTCTCTTATTGGAGTTAGAAGATGAGTTATTAACTTCTATTTGCATCGTGAGAGCTTGTGGTTCAAATTATAAATTTCCTATCTATGTACCTGAATAGATAATGTCCCTATTCCTTTTATAACAAATTTGTCATGAAAAGAAATAGATTATCCATCCACAAACTATTTAGAAACCGAAATCAATTCTTTCTAAATAAGGGTACATAAAGGAAATTCTTAAAAACCAAAAACCTTTATTTTTCTCAAAAGATAAATAAAATATCTCCCACTGCAATAGCCGCCATCTTTATGGCATTGCCCAAGTAAGTGGTAATATCCCCTTTAGCTAGTCATCGGGTTTCCTGGAACCCCTGCAAATTGTTGCAGACATGATTAGTGGCTCCCGTATCTACTTACCAGGTGCCGGTAGATATCACCGCTAATCATGTTTCAATGACTAGTCCAAAAGATATACCTTTGTTCTGTTTTGGATTGGGACAGTCCTCCTTCCAATGTTCATCCTGCTTGTAAGTGAAGTACTTGCCTTTCGGCTTCTTCACTCCTCCCTGAGATCCTCCCACCACATTTGCTCCACCTTGTTTCTCCTTCTTGCCTTTCGGCTTAGAAATAGAAACCTTTTTGAGCAACCATGGCTTGAGGACACTCTTTGAAGAGTGTATACTTATACTTCTTAGCAAATAAGACAATATCTAGATTCTCTCCAATCAACATTATTTGGGAACAGTAAGTTTATTTCCTTTAGTATCAAAATAAGTGGACTGAAAGTCATTTTGAAAATCCTAAGAATCACAATGATCAAAACTTTGGATTTCAAATATTATTGATTCCTCAAAACAATAAAATTTCGAAATCAACCAACACCTCAAAACACCGAGAATATCGCATGCCACGATAGTGTGGACGTATACGAATTCTACATTTGTAAGAGGAGGTTTTACCCATTAATTTTATTATCTTGTCAACCTTACTTTTTGACAAATAAAATGAATAGTTGGTTCCTCTTTGGCCCTACAAATAAAAGCAGTGACTCCGATGGGGAGGATACTTTTTATTTGCATCTAAGTGTGCACCATTACACGATACTAAGGGAATTATCTCGGATTATGTGTCTTACCGATGGGGAAGTACACACGCTCCTAAATAATTTCCTATAACCATTATTTGACCTAGTGATCCGCAAACAAACTCATCCGATGGGGAGGAAGGCACTCAGAGCCGACGCGCAAGTTTGTTGCATCACATGTCAAATTGTAATGGAGGCCGCGGGAATTAATTAAAATATCCCTCTCCCACTTAGTAAATTGAAAATGAGGAATTTTCAAGCACACACAACATGCATATAAAACAAATCGGCAATAAATATGGAAAAATCAGAATTTTTCCAACTATTATGGCATTGTTCTCCAATATGCGTCCCGTCGTGTCGCCACCTCATCCGCTCCTCCTACGCCATGTACGAGCCATCCGGAGATCCGAGCCGAGAATAAAACCTATTTTATTTTACATCCATCGATCCTATACTCCACGAGGGAGTGTACATGAAATCTAGATCGAAAGTAAAATAAAATAAAGAGTGACTAAACAATGTCATATTTAATTACAAAAATTAAATACTAATCTAGCCTCGTCAACCCCGAGGATTCAAATAATATACAATCACACACACATGCAATCACATACACACATATATAGCCATAATAGTTGGATCTTATGCTTGCAACTAAAAAGTTAGCCTACGCACATCCTACTATTATCCGGCATACAAAATATATGATATGTGCATGAAAGTAACCGAATCCAAAACACACAAAACCGGAAACCATGGCTCTGATACCAATTGTTGGCATCGTGTTAATCCTCGGAATGCTCATTGGCTCCCATGTCCCCGGATTAAAATTTTCACTAATGAAAACTAATCCGGATGGGATGAGTTTCCTAAGCACAACCAATTTCGTCGTCGTGCTAACAACTCGAGCGATCGCTTGAACAAACTAGTTGTTCAAGCAACCAACTCTTCTAGTCGTATAGCCGCGGAAGAGACGACGGACGGATCGCCGGTTTTTGTGTTTTATCTTCGGGGTCCATGATTATACAAATACATGCAAATGTAAACTAGTATAATCAACATATACTAACATAATGAACATAAGCTAGCATATCAAATAAGAACATGCAAAGAACAATAATAAAAGTTGTAAAACTTTTATACCTCTTGGTCTTCTACCGTATGTCCTAACCTCCTTGTAGACTTCGTGTGGGCAAAGATCCTCCACAAGTTGAAGCTTCCTAGATCTTCTTCAATCCAAAGAAAGAAGAACTCTCTTTCCCTTCTTGCTTGAGCCAACCACCAATCCACAAAGGATTAATGCCGCCCAAGAATAGAGAGAACATAATGGAAACAAAACTCATCTCTTATCTAGGACCAACCATCAAGCTCCAAGCATGATGTTTGCCGCCGGTCCAAAGAGAACAAAATGGAAACAAACCAAAAGAGAAACACCAAGGGTATGGGTGCCGGCCAACATTTGGAGAAAGGAAAGGAAAACAATCCTCCTCCTTGTTGCCGCCCAAACCCTAGGAAAGGTTCTCCTAATTTCCGGCCAAGGATGAAGTGAAGGAGAATGGGTTGAGCTCCGGCCAAGGTAGAGGGTACAAGGATAGTGGCCGGCCTCCACTTAGAAGGAAGAAGAAATGAATCTTCATCTCCTTGAACCTAATCCCAAAACCCTAACCCTAGCCGCAACACCAATCCTATCCTCTATAGGATTTGGTTGCCTTAAGGGAGACTCTCCTAATGCCATCCAACCTAAGCCATAGAAAGGATGGAAGCTCGCCAAACTAAGGAGGAAAAGGGGAAAAGGTTGCCGCCATCATTGGGAAGAAGAAGAAGAGAACACTTCTTCATGTTGCCGCCAACACCATGAACCAAACCCTAACCCTAGCCTCCTCCTATTTTCTTGCCAAGCCATCCAACTCCATCATTCAAAAACTTTTTTGCCCAACCCAAGCCACCCTTTTATAGAGTTAGGTTTAGGCCTTGGTTTAATCTCAACCGTCGGTTCTAGGGTTTTAATCCCAACCGTCGGATCTAGAGATTTAATCTCAACCGTCGATTCTAGGATTTTAATCCAACCGTCGGATCTAGAGATTTAATCTCCGCCGGTTCTAGGGTTTTAATCCCAACCGTTTGATCTAGAGATTTACTCTCAACCGTCGGTTCTAGGTTTTAATCCCAACCGTCGGATCTAGAGATTTAATCTCAACCGTCTTCTAGGGTTTTAATCCCAGTCGGATCTAGAGATTTATTTTCCATCATTTGATCTAGACTTCATGAGGTTTATATTAGGCTACGATAGGGACCATAAGGAGGAGTTGGATCTTGGCCAGCCGATGGATCGGAACCACACAAACTTGATCCATCAATGATGTTCCATTCCACTAGAGGATCATCATTGAACGACCTCACCAACCCGAATAAATTAATATGGGCTCCATATATTATTTGTACATTAATCTCCCCGTGTTTAAGATATCGAATGTCCGTCAATTAATTGATTTACTGACCATCAATTAATTAACATCTAATTCCTCGAGTAGTACCACTCAACCTTATCATCATGTTGACTAAGTCAACTGCAGGGTTTACATGATGAACCTTATGAGCTCCTCAAGGGGACATCATCAACCTAATATATAGGACACGGTTTCCTCCTATAATCAACGGCACACCATGTAAATAATATCATTTCCCAACTTACCGGGCATATTGATTTAATCCATAGAAATCTCACCCTCTGGTAAATCAAAGAAATAAATATTAAGTACATGTGCCCGTTATTATATCGGGATTAAGAGCATGTACAACATAATATCCGAGGTCCGAT
This sequence comes from Wurfbainia villosa, assembly GCA_025175895.1. Taxonomy (NCBI): domain Eukaryota; kingdom Viridiplantae; phylum Streptophyta; class Magnoliopsida; order Zingiberales; family Zingiberaceae; genus Wurfbainia; species Wurfbainia villosa. The sequence continues at coordinate 97,789,344 of CM045988.1, read as the reverse complement.
TCAATTATTCAGTCAGCAATAAATTGAATCACCTCTATGTCGGTCCTGCTCAATACACCGAGGTGTACTAGTGTAACTCTATGTTTAAGACAAAACAATACCAAGCTACACTACAACCATGTCAATGGTTTGTCCAAAACCATCTTGGTTGTGAGCCTCTACTTATACTCTACAAGGGACTGATAACATGATCTTCTGTGTCACACCCAAGCACCATGTTATCTATAATGTAAAGTATTAGACAATATGCACACATATCATAAATATAAAGTGCAAACAATGATCATGTGATTCTTATTTCAAAATAAAGATGTTCATACAAAAGAGCTAGGCTTTCAGTATACATCCCAACAGTCAAAGTTCGGATTTCAATTGAAATTGATTGCGCCGCTAACAGCTGCAATCAGTATTGATTTCGACGATAATTCAATCAAAATCTGCGCAATGTTCGATTTGGTGTTAGGGAACACGGGATGGGTGCTATCTGCAATGGCATGCATCGCCTTACACAGCCCAGGCCTAATTCCATACTGTGCCACCTTCTTCGTTTTCACTGCTTACATGAGGGCTGCCATGAGGATCTCAGCTTTGTGTGAGGCTGGAGTTGTGTATGTGATGACTCATGATTCAATAGGCCTAGGGGAAGATGGTCCAACGAACCAGCCGATCGAGCACTCGATAAGCTTCCGAGCGATGCCCAATATTCTCATGCTCAGGCCTGCTGATGGGAATGAGACTGCGGGCCGGGGGCTTACAAGGTTGCTGCTGTGCTCAACAAGAAGAGGCCATCAGTTCTCGATCTCTCTCTCGTCAGAAGCTTCCTCAGCCTGCGGGGACATCAATGGAAGGGGTCGAGAAGGGTGGGTATGCCAATTCAGATAATTCCTCTGGTATCTAATATTGATCTGAACTGGATCAGAATTAGAAATTGCAGCAAAGGCTGCAGATGAGCTGAGGAAAGAGGGTCAAACTGTACGTTGTTTGACGATCAAACAGATGAGTACAAGGAGAGTGTCTTCCCTTCAGATGTCACTGCTGGGATTAGCATCGAAGCAGGAGCCACACTCGGATGGGAGAGGTATTCCGGAAGCAAAGGCAAGTCCATCCGCTTCGACTGGTTTGGGGCAAGTGCTGCTGAGAGAATATACAAGGAGTTTAGGGGCAAATCTCTATAAGCTGAACTTGTTCTAAGTTTTCTCTTCGTCTCAGATTCCAAAGACAAACTAGGCAATGCTATCTTGAGTTTGAGAACACTCGAGGAATTTTCAAATGTTCTTGATCCTTTCATTCTTACATTTGATAAAATGAATCTCCTTAGTGTAGAGGTCAGCAAATGGTCGTATTTGAATGTGTAATCATATGTTGGTCTGTAATTTGTTGAAAATGAAGTTGTGTTTAAACCATGGTCAGAAAATCATCACGGGGTTATTAAATTTAGCTATTGTTGTATTTGTTTTCTCTTCCCATTATTATGCTTTGATTGAATGTTTTTGAGTGGTTAATTTAGTGACGAATTCCTGTAGCTTGAGGATTTGGATTAGGCCACTTAAAGTGGTTGCATGGAATCATCCTCACTGTTATGGCAGGGCAGGCTTTCATACAAATAAAATGGTGTATAAACCAAATGAAATCAGTATGAATTATTTAATTCATAAATGTATCGACATAATGAAGGTCATCTTTGCTGGGATTATATCACTAAGGTACTGAAGGAAACATTGTTGAAAATAATCGACCAAAATGTGACAACTACACTAAAATTGATTTGCTCCTATTCCTTTCTAATTATCGCCTAATTGATCAGCCTACGCAGTCTAGCAATATAAATAACACACTCCCTATCAGAAATACTTACCTATAAACTAAATTGTTGAATACCAATACATTATAGGAAGAACTTCATAACAATCTTTCATTTAAAAATTCAATAGTTCCTTCCTTCTCAAGTAGGAATCTGCTACACTGAGAAAGACGTGCTTTTCTAGCTCCAACTCAACCACAGGTTGATTCTGAAAACAATCTACCTTGATCTGCAAGGTGGTTGTAAATTATCACCAAAATTTAAGCAGAATAAAAATACCACGAAGATTAAATTAAGATGGACAATTGAAAGGCCTAACCTTTCCATTTCCACCTCGAAACTCTAATTTCAAATAGGAAACTTCTCTTGCTGACAAATATGTTTGTAAATTATCAGCAAGCTTCTTATCACCTACAGCATAAAATGCAGATGTTCAAATCTCACGTTCAGCGTGCTATATGACAAAATTTGAAATAAAATGTGTATATATACACATATAACCTGAATATAATGCAACAATGGCTTCGGTATCAAACACGAGAGCAGGCTTTGCTATGCTGATAACAAAGGACACATTAGGTAGTTCCTCATGGGATAGCAAGACCTGCAATAGATTATGGAACGCTGGTCAAGCAGTCTGTCAAGTCAACTGAGATTGTAACATGGAGCCCTTGTAACCCCACTGCTAAAATCAAATATCAGAGGACGATACAGTAATTGCTCTACCTGAAACTCCTGGCACAAAATCACCTGAGATCAATAGCACAGAGTACAATATCAGCTAAGTCAAAAAGGGTAATGTAACAAGTGAAAAAGGAGGAAATTGAACAATAGTAAATTAATAGATGAACAATAATGCGTTGAAAAAAAAAACACAATAAATAAGGATGAAGCTGCCATTGACAAATTATAGAAAATTAAAAATTTGATATAATGGTGATGCATCAAAATAAAGAGCAAAGATGTTGGCTTTGGCAGAAAAGAAAAGAAAAGAAAAAGGTTTGCAATAGAACTATGCTCATTCAATATAATTTCTTTAATTGCTTAACACTTACAGCGTCAGCAGGAGTGTATTTTTGGTGAAGTAAAGGGGACCCAAGAGCATCTTTGATGTATTCCTCCTGCAGCAGAAATTCTTTAGGAAACAATTTGAAAAATATCCACCTGAAGGGTTAACCAAAGTATGAGCACATAGGTGAACACAATGAAGACCATACCTGGGATTCCACAATCTTCTCCAAGATATTTTTATCTTTGCCAAGAGGTTCAAAGTATACCTCCACAACATCAGTGGGATCCAAACCAGCTTTCTTGCGCAATTTCTGAATGCGACTGACAACCTAACTCAAATAGTAACAAACGCTGAGAAAGCATCAAACATTATTTTGCCTTTCATAGGTGTAAAACTTGTACATCTATGGAAATAAGATCTTCCATATCCTATCCTTTCATTTCTCTCCAAGTGAAAGGATCCTCAGTCTGGAACTCAATTTCACAACAAGAAGCAAATTTAACGGGCAATTAGGAACACAAGATTGGCAATGTTCTAAAACACATTAAACTCCAATCAATTCCAAAGCAGACCAACATGGCTGAACTCAATAACCAAGACAGATATGTGCACATACATAACACAGTATGAGGGGAGCACTTTTAGAGAGATGGCATTGGAGAGGAAATTTCAATAGTCCAAAGCATAATAGACAAATGGAAAGTATGAATCAATCTATATCATAGAAATATAGATTCCAAGTGCAACGAAAATTCAATTACTGCACCTTCACAAGTAATAAAATATTGAAAATTCGAAAGACCCATTCATGAGATTTAGCAGTTCGAACATAGACATGGTAAAAGTACCCTTCAATCTCCAGTGCAAATATATAAGAACACAATACATCTGCTTTTTAAATGAAAGCAGTGTATAACATGATGAATATGAAGGAGAAGAAAAATTATTGACTTGTAAAATCTCCACGATGTGAAGAAAAATTTAGACACAATAACTTACCTCTCGAGCAACTCCTGCATCAAACAATGATTCGTCAGCTCTTAAATCCAAAACAACCAAAACATCGCCTGAGGAAAGGGATATGACACTGAGCATGGGAAGGAAAAGGAGTTTTACGTTATGATCTAGAGACAAACTTTATTTTACCATCTCCAGCAGCATCAATCTCTTTTTCTGTGCTACCAGCAGGCCGTTTGAACTCCCGCAATATCTGAAAACATGCAAGAAATGTAGTGATCTCTCAGAACCACAATAATTAGAGATTTTAAAGAAGTTGAACTGCAGAACATCAAAATCGTTACGACCTATATGTTTTAGGCAATGAGAAAAACATACAGATTAACACCATGATATGCCATAAAGACAAACTATTCCAGAATGAATACAACGACTAAAAAAGTATTATCAGGTTATTTGATTAGCATAGTAAAATATGATAAAACTAAAGGTGAGAGTAAGATACATGTGATAAAGCCTTATGAGTTAAGACAGCTTATTGCTATAACTGTTAATTGAGTTATCTAAAACAAAGTACATTATGGAGAAAATACACCAACCTGAAAATCAAGACACGACAACAACCAAACCTTATAATACAGATGGTGGGGTCGGCTAAAAGTCAAGACAGATGATGCAAAAAAGAAAAAAGTTCAAGCATCGAGAGGTTTAGGCAAATAACATATTGGTGTGCATGATTCATTAATGTGCCAGAAAAAGATAGAATGCTAGCCACATGTTTTTGCTGTTATGGACCATTGCAGCAGCTCACCATAACTATATCGAAATAACTCCCAAAGAAATAATACAGAACGATAGCATAAATGTCTTGGTTTTTTCTTCTATCCCTATTAGATCTCCGGATGGGTTGGTCATCAACACAGCAACACCCAAAAATTCTAGAAAATAAGATAGGCAGTGAAGATACCCTAATCACAACACACAAGATAAGCCACAAACAAGAAAAAGAAGATAGGTGGAACAAACAGGAGAGGTGGTGTATTTGAATAGTGATAGAAATCACAATTTTAATGAAAGATCTTTCGTCGGACCAAAAAAATCCAAATTGCAACAAAAGTAAAGGTTCATAGACAGACAGACAGATAGATAAATAGATGAGACATTCCATTAGCTAAGAAGCATGTAACATAAGAAACAATCTCTGCAAAAGGGGAAATGCATAACTTGGCCAGATAAAAACATCAAAATTCACCAGTGCAACAAATACAGAGAATGGTTTGAATTATCAACATGATAACAATACCAATCTAGACTCCAAACATTATGTACCTGTATACCAGGTCATATACGTACATACAATCAGGAACAGGCAGTACAAGAAAGATCTAGAACTATGCTTTAAAGTAGACAGTAATCCATTTGCAAAGTTTCCTAAAGAATGATTGACTCAAGTGTTCTACAGAAAATTAATTATATACCAAAACTTTACAAGATTTTGATGATTTTAAATTTTAGACCTTTATATCATGCTGCTTCAGGCAATGCCCGGAGAAAGTGGCTTCCCCAGATTGCTCAAATAACAGTATGTCAGCCTGAGACATTGCTTTAACCTCCTTAGCCACAGCACCCATTGATTTCCCCAATTTTTTACCTAACACACTAAAAAAAATACAAAACAGAAATCAGCTACCACAACCTGAAAGATTCCAAAAGACTTATTGAAAGCCACATCATACCTAAAATCAGGCTCAGCCCGTAATGAAGCATACTTCAAAGGATCATTGCAAGGAACCACTAATTTAAGATTGAGCTCCTCCATTACATACTACAATATACAGAGAACATTTGCATTTCACTTCAGTAAAGTGATCCCATATTGGAAGAACAAGGATAAACATTTGAACAATGAAAGGTGTAATAAAGGAAATTTTTGACAAAAAATAGCACATGAAAGATGCTAAGTACTTCAAAATAAATATATATAGAAAAGGGATTGGTATTTCTTTTGGCGTTCATTGTTCTCTTGGAAGCTTGGTTTGCTTTCAAAATTTAAAATTATCAAAGTATTACTAATATTGTGGTTCATGAATTTCACTATTCTTATCTGGTCAGTTAGAACTGAGTTTGTTTAATGCATTTAGGATTTTCTATGCTTTTGAACAATGACAATCACAAACAGGAATTGGTCATTTTCTGAATTATTGTTTTCCTACTAAAGTCCAATGGCAACAGATGGGTTGACGAGAGGGAATGCTGATATGATTCATATAAATTTACACCTAAAAAAATTGAAATCTTTAAACTAAGAGTGTAGCAAATGAAAATAGACACTAAACTAATAAAGAAACAAAATTTAGCAACCAGACCTCCCTCAACTTTCCAGTAATATCTTCGAGGAAGTCCGAATCAGGATGAACAACAGTCATTTCCCTGAAAATAAAAGAACAAAAACACTTGCTCAATAAACAGGAAGACATTATAGTAAAAAGTAAAAAACAGTTCCTCATACTTGAGTGGTGTTTTGAGAGGTTTACTGTGACGCTCCCGAATGTTGCGCACCAGGTCAATGACGGTCATCATCCTCGTGACACTTTGTTCAATGCGCTTGTCCCTCTAAAGATATCAGCAGAAGAATTTATTTAAGCAAGTTAAAAAGGAACCAGAAGAAATTATACAATAATGGAAAAATTGCTGCCAAGAAATACCTTCCCTAATGTTGAAGGAAAATTACAATAATGAATGCTTTCCTCAGATCCATTAGAGACCTTCCGAAGGTTTTGATAAAGAACCTCCGTAAAGAAAGGTGTGAATGGAGCCATCACTTTGCAGGCAGTTAAAAGCACCTAAAAAATATCAAACTATATATGAGTGATCAAAGTATTCATCACATTATGCAGAATAAGCTTGTCTTAGGTAACTGAAAAAGGAATCCAGATGATTTGGAAAGAGAAAAAAGAAATAATTGGTCTACAGCGATTTCAGTTTTCAAAACCAAAGTTAGTAATAAGAGTTTTAATCTTATCTCATCATATATTGGATGAATGATATAGATGTCATTGAAGGACTTGACAATGCACGAAAGGCAGAAATACTTGCACCAAAACCAATAAAATAAAGAACAAAAGAACAACAAACAAAACATAAGGTCCAGCAATTTTATTCTATCAAAACATGTTCCAATATCTTGTTGAATAATAGATCCAAAATATTTAAACCATTCAACTTAACTATCATATCACTGTTTATAATATAATTGCTGAAATTATGTTCATTGTTGTCGTCGTCATCAACTCATGTTCGACTATTACATGATTCTTATACTTGCACTGATCTCCTATGCAAGTTCCATTGAGCTCTATACAAGGTTGTATCAAGGTATTATAATAACTACAATCCGATACATGAAGCTCCCGCCACGCGGGGTACCGGAGAAGGAATCCATTGTACGCAGTCTTACCTTGCTTTTTTTGCAATAGGTTGTTTCCAGGATTTGAACCTGTGACCTCTTGGTCACAAGGCAACAACCTTACCGTTGTGTCAATGGTAACCCAAGAATCACTTACAACTATCTAATCCTAGTCACGCTCATATGGATTTAGACCATTTAGGCTTTGGCTAACAAGGCCTAACACATTATTAACATTTTTTATTCAAGCTTGAGATTGTTGAAACTCTATAAGAATATTTCACATATTCAATTTCAAATGTGTTTGATTTCTATTTTTTAAATTTCAAATGTGCTTATCTTAATTATCATCTATTAGCAGACCACTAAATGGAAATAGCATTCCCTAGGGAGATTTATACTGAATATATTAATAGGTTCATCTAGTATCGATAAAAAAGATAAGAGCTAAAAGATAGTGTTTCAACCTATAATTACATAAATTATTAGCTACGTTTTACATAACTATATTATCACACAAGGATTGAATTACTAGATGTTTACTACCTCTCTCGAAACCGCCAAAATAAAAGTAAAAACAAAGGGCAGCCCGGTGCACAAAGCTCCTATCATGCAGGGTCCTAAAGAAGGATCCATTGTACACAGTCTTACCTTGCTTTTTGCAAGAGGCTATTTCCATGATTCGAACCTGTGACCTCTTAGTCATAAGACAACAACCTTAACGTTGCGCTAAGGCTCCCCTACTTTAGCATAAATTTTCATAAGCAAATAGAAATCATGAGAGAACCCTTCTTATCTCAGTATTTCTCATTAATTGCTTAAAAATAAATAACATCAAAGTTGACCTTACAAGTGTAAGTTTGAAACCAAGATTTTTTTATTTTTTTTTTACCTATTCTCAATGGTTTGCTTCACAAAATTTCATGCGTATGGTTTTCCCCACTTATAAGGTATTCCTCATGATGGTTTTAGCTGATCAGAAATATTAGCATGAAATGGATAAATATATATAAATAAATTAACAACATCAAATGCAGTCGAAACAAAAAGTATCATGTAATATCTTGCACTACAAACATAGGAAGAGAGAGTGATGATAAACCCCACAAATAAAAAAAATGTGCATACATGGTACAAAGTTGAAAGCGACATTATGCAATCTTCTTCTCCTGTTCGCCCCTTCAATCTCTTTCGATTAAACCGCACATATATGTTGGTAAGGTTGTCAATGAACTTTAAAAGATATGGGATGACCTGCCAAAAAAAACCACATTAAGAGGGAAAAAAAAAAGATAAAATTCACATATCATAATTTTAAAGTTTAGAATAAAATGAACCCTAAGAAGATTTGCAGATACCGTGTACAGCCGATAAGCATCCATTTCTTGACGAACAAATTGAATTAAACTTTCTGTAGCTGAATTTATCCATTGGTCAAGCACATTTGAAGAGTTTTGAAGAGCTTCATAATGCGCTGGAACAAAGGATGAGAGACCCTCAACCTCAAGCCTTTTTGCATTTTGGACAAGGAATCTATATGCATTATACCATGGAAGGAAGACATCTTTGACCTGTTTAAGCAAAACAAAAAAGGAAACAGTAACAAAATTAAAACAAACATCACAGACAGTCCACATGACAAACACATCATGATAAAAAGAGCCACTTACAACATTATACACGCCATTCTTTTTGAATTGCAAATTCTCAGCACGTACTACAGGAGAATTAACCAAATACAATCGCAATGCATCCTATAGGTTCCATGTAATCATTATAAGTTATAACCATGGAAATTGTATATATATGAACAAAACAAATTGCATACCGCTCCATAATCACCTATGACTTCAGTTGGTGATGGATAGTTCTTCAAACTTTTACTCATTTTCTTCCCATGCTCATCCAACACAAGACCATTGCAGATGAGATTTCTAAATGCTGGCTTCCCAAACAACGCTGTAGATAGCACCATAAGTGTATAGAACCTAAAATATCATCACACACAAAAGTAAGCACTGAGGTATGGATTGGAACTAGCACGAGACATTATAGGCTAGCTCAGTATATTCTTATACACAAATTACTCAATAGCGCTGAAAATCATTGGATTTATGAACTTAAACAATATCCATAAATTGCATATTCTTCAAGACACTAAATGATGAGAAAGATGCACAAATGAGCAAGCAGATTGTACTAGATCCTCCAAAAAAACTCAATATGATAGTCAAAAGTAATCCTTGAAATTCAAAACTATGGCACAGTCATCAAGAAATTAATTAACCAACCACCAGGTTCTCAAGTGAACATGTCAATGGAAGTACTCAGGTCTCAAAAATACAGGAACAAATTGTCCAAAGTAGAAGTGTTTAAGCTAAAGCCTATAGTACACTGAGCATGAAGTTTCAACATTAGGACAAAAACAAGACGAACATGAAAGAAATATAATCTTGGGTCATGTGAGCAATAAGATCATTCAAGTCCATGAGGCAAACCTAGTGATTAAAAGGTTTGATGATAGCTTGATCATGATTAAGAAGTTAGGAGGTTGTGTTAACTGTAACAGGATTTTTTTTTTCATGGTAAATAAAAAAAGAATGGATTTTTTGTTGCTTTGGCATCCTCTTTCTTATTATGCATATTTCTCACTCCAAATCCTTTTCGTCCAATTTGCAGTCTTGATCATCTTCTCTCACCAGTTTCATTAATGTAATTACATATCAGCTATTCCTCTCTGTTAGTTTCACATCTAAATTCATGACAAATGCTATGACTAAGACTGCAGCTTTGCACCACCACCACACACCAATTAGAAACATCTCTGTAGTTCCATTAATATAGGAACAATCAAGAGTGTACAGAAGAGTTTAAACCAAGACAACAGTTGGTAACAAAAAACAAACAAACAAAGCATTTGCGTTACCAGTCAAATTACATATCTAACATCTCTAATTAGACAATCAACTAAAATGAATAAAGCTGATCTGGTGAAACTGGAACCAACAACCCCTTCAAATTGTTGCATAGAGATACAGAGGCTCAATTAGAGACTAAAAGATGAAAATGGAGAAACAGGGCAGAAAATAGCATTAGAAATTAACACAAGGTCATAGAATAGAATATATTTAACATGCTTCAAAAATAGTTATAAGAGAAAAACCAACCATCCTCGGGTTTGGTCAATTCCCTCAGCCACAAAATGTCCAGGAAAGTTCTTTTCAAAGAGTTCGGCATTCTCAAAAGGGTAATGAATATATGCATATGGCATTGACCCACTCTCAAACCAACAGTCGAAAACCTGGAAGATATATAAAAAAAAATTATTCACCACCCAACAAAATAGGGTTTGATTCAATAGAATCATTTGCAGAGTATAACTTTTAACTATCAACTTAACCATTTATCAACTAATCAATCTTATGTTAACTTTAAAATCTGTTAGGATGCCAAAATATTGGTGGTTGGCGAATGTGGATAATTCAAGTTCAGGCAGTGGGCTTTCTCTCCCATATCTGCACTGTTCCACAGACTTGGACATGTGGCATTTTATAAAATAAAAAAATCATAAAAAGAGCTTGTTTTTTATTAATCAACCCTATGAAATCTAGATGAGTTTGTTCAATCAAGAACTGGCAACAACCAGTAGACTAGAGCAATTAAGCAAATAATATTTATACTTCAGAATATCACTAGCATCATGGGAAAACACTTGAACAAAAAACAGTTCTCAAAAAGCCTAAGTTATTGTGGATCATATGTGTGAATTATAAACAGGAACAACATGTATAAAATACCATACTGATTTATGCCTGAGTAACTATTCACACATAAATTGTCTTGAGAAAACTCACATCATCCACACGATGAAGAACACCATACTCTGGACCACGTTCAGAGGGAATGGTTATATGATCAATATTGTGACGATGAAGATCAGTAACCTTAAAAAGACAATATACAAAAGGTGAAAATTCAGATAACAAATTGAAAGAATTCCAAACAAAAAAAAAAAAAAAAGTAAGTGTGCACCTTAGCACCAGATAGCTTCTCAAGTTCACTAATAGAACCAATAACTCTCTTCTCAATGAAATCCTCGCTCACCCAAATAGGCAGAGGAGTGCCCCAAAACCTAGTTCGGCTAACAGCCCAATCTCTAGCATTTTCAAGCCAATTATGAAACCTTTTTTCCTGTGGCCAAAAGTAGATTTGGATCATAACAGCTGTCTCATTCTACACAAATTCTAAAAGAAAAATATCAAACCTTCACATATTCAGGGATCCAATGTGTCTGCTTGTTACTTTCTAACAATTGTTCCTTAATCTTCTCAACCGAAACAAACCTGAATATACAAGTACATTCATGTGAAAATACATAATTCACAATAAGAACTAGAAAAAAAAAAGTGGAATATTTTTATTCTAACAATCCACAAAGTTTTATGCATAATGGACTTGCAACTCCAGATTCAGGAATGTTTTTTCTTATTAATGTAAAATTTTAATTGTAATTACTTTGATAGGCACAACGATTTCTAGCTACTAAACCACTGAAAGAATGAAAAGATTCGACAAGAAATATAAGTACATATGTGTCAAACATGAAATAGAGAAATTGACATCATCAGAAGAAAGTCAAACACAATTATAATTTAACCAAACAAGAGTTGACCAACTTTTCAATATTCCCACTTTCTAAGTCATCCAAACAATGATTGAACAATCAGTTTCATTTCAACTAACAAAGTGGTTAACCTAGTAAACAGACATGCTTGACCTGGAAAGTTAAACTGAACTAATAGATACATAATCAGGTAGTTCAATGACACAATCATTTCTTCGAAATAAAGCAATAACTTGATGGCAAAAAAGATCTCCATAATCATGTAAGCAACTTTTAAAATTTCAAACTATGTTGAAGTCTCAGTTTATGACTAAAATGATATGATTTTAGTACCGTATTTTGTCATTCGATACAATTTCAATACTTTTTAAAATATAATATACATTGATTAAACAATATTTTTATTAATATTTGATTGCTATAGATGCTTCCTATTGAGCAATATTTAAAATGTTGAATTTAAGTTTTGATTTTATATCGTGAAACGTTTGATTCTTATTGAGTAAAAGTCAATTCAAAGTTAGTTGAAACCGACCAAATAGATATGTTAGCATCAAGTAGCTTTATATTAGATTTAATTTGGATTTATTTTAAATGGGCAACCCAGTGCACGAAGCTCTCGGCGATGCGGAGTTCCGAGAAAGGATCTTGTACGCAGCTTTGCCTTATTTTGTAAGAGGTTGTTTTCAAGACTCGAACTTGTGACCTCTAGGTCACACAACAACTTTAATTTGGATTTATTTTGATCAGGTTAAAATTAAACTAAATTTATATATAGAATAATTTAATTAATTAGCAATAGTATATTTTATAACGTTAGAGATTATATTATATTTATTTATTTATTACCTTTCCTAACGATCAATCTCCATTTTTGAAGACTCTTTTGTTGTGGATGGGCGAAGGATTTAAAAAAAAACACCCTTAAAAGAGGTACCCTCATGGACATTTGAAGAAGGCAAAAAACAATCAACAACAATAAATAGTGACTTACCAACTAGTAACCGCTCGATATATAAGGGGAGTGTCTGATCTCCAGCAAAAAGGATACGAATGCACCATACTTTTATTATCTACAAGTCTTCCTTTCACCTAATTAAACATTAGAGATGCTCTATAAATAAATAATAATTAATGAACTGCCAACATAAAGATAAGATGAATAAGCGATGTATATTAGAAAAAATATTTATTTGAATTTTGAACGTTCTTGTGCTAACAACATAAGAAAAACAAGAAAACTTGGTGACATATTAATTTCCATCAAAGACAAAAGGCATGAGGAATCACGTTACAAAAAGAAATAATAATGCCACATATTTTTAGGTCAACTGTGTGGGTCAAAATACGCCGTTAATATCTATGTAAGGATTTATCAAATTTTATAACTAAGATTTTAAAAGCAAGCAAACTCCAATGAAAATCTTACAAGAATTCCTTATATAATTATTTCAAAAGTTAAGAACTGATTTAAAATTTCAATAGAAACATACCACATAAGAATTTGTCATACTGTAAAATCTGGAGTTATATAAAAGTTATATAAAGAAGGATTAAAACACATCTCATTAATTAGTCATGAGTCACCTAACACTATACATTGAGTAACCCGTCAACCAAATGTCTTACCTTAACTGCATTTATAATGTCTTTATCAGCATCCTTAACATAACGCCCAGAGAAATCAGATACTTCTTTAGTAAAGCAACCATCGGCATCGACTGCTACAAAAAGATCCACATCCTATTCATTAAAAGCAAATAGTTATGCCAACAACCTTAATTCTGTGATATTGATGAGCATAGTAATCATGAATCAGCTATGTAGGATAACATCCAAGTGAGCAACTTGATAATGGACAGAAGGATGGAGATATTGACATAGGAAATCACAATAGTTCCTTCTCCATTTGCAATCCAATTATCAGAACATGTATCCAGAAAATACATAAAATGTTCAAAATTCTCCTAAAACACCAGTAAAGTACTAGCTAGCAAGAATGAACCATCAAGTGAAGAAAACTTCAAGGACTAGTAGTATTGAAAGAATACATCATCACCAAGCTGCACTTTACTATTTGGATTCAGGTACATGAAATTCATTTCTCTATTGCTCTATGAAAAGGTATAACATTAATGATATTTAAACTAAATAAATCATTTTTATTATAGTGACTGTCTTCTTCAGTCTCTCTACTCCTTAAATTATCTATTCTAATAAATTCAGCTCTTCTACAGTACTATAGGATTTGACGGCTATCTTTGAATATCTCAATGCTCCATGCCTTCCGAAATTATTTCATCTCATTTATCATTTTCTAGAGCCGCACCTAGTTTCCTATTTTATTTTACCTTTTCCTGTAGCCTCAGTGCCTCACACATCCACCTTAGTATTCTGGTGTCTGCTATATTAACTTGTGTGTGTTACTTTAACACTAATCTTTAGCGTAAAGAATAAACTTCACAACAACACATTCATGAAATAGTAAGTTGGAAGAGATATGCAAATTTTTAAGGCCTAGAAAATAAGTGAAAATGACGCAGATCCCAGACAGATTTAAAAATAGGCACTAATATGTTTATCCATCCATGATTATCAAATGGAATACAGATAGCAATTGTAAAGGAATTGCATTAAACAGGAATGATTTACAGGTGAATAATTGGGAGAAATTTAGCCCTTGAAATGCAACTCTGCAAACTCCCAATATTTTGACAAACATAGTTGTATGGATTATGGAACATATCTAAACTATTACTGCATAAAGACTAAGGAATCACTGATTGTAGGCAGAAAGAATTAATCCACGATGTCAGTTTTATATGGCTAAAAATAGCTACTTCCATCATTAAGGAATTATGATTCTGCAGCTCTCACAGGTCACAGCTATAGCTATGAACTGCTGCTGTCAAGGAAAAAATAACAAACAAACAAATAATGTTTAAAAATAGACTAGCAAAGCTAGTTATGTTGCTGTTCTTTCCTTTGGGAATTGACAGGTACATAGAGAAATTCCAAGAAAATAAAACAATGTTTGCAGGGAAAAAAAACAATATTTGCTGGCAATCAGGAAGTAGCTATTGGGGAAAAAAAATTCCAAGCCCACCCACTTGAAGAAAAAAAAAATTAAGAAAATTCAGTCATCTCCACTTGATAATAACTTGGTTTTGGAAATGAGAATAATGAAGGCTCAGTTCCAAGCCCAACCAAAAAAGGCTAAAAGTGACAGTGGCAACGAGTTAATGGCATCTGAATACAATGTGGCCCCTTTGAAGCATATTTGCATTTGATAAATACCAAAATTCAATAATGACTAGAATATTAATCAAAACATAAAATGTAGTTGCCCACATGTTTAATCTAAACTGTCATAAATTTAAATATTTACATTAACATTGGCATAGAGGTCCAAATGCTACAAGGCCCTACGGGTGTTGGAAAAAATCTGGAGAAATAATTGAAGTTTACTGCTCAAAAAAATATTAGAAGAATATTGTTGATTATTTTGATCATGATCTGAAATGACAATGGCTTTGAACAACTACAAATGATTGACAAATTCTGACCTTAATTATACCAGAAGACACACAGACCCGGTAATCGTCTTCACCAAAAGCCGGTGCACAATGAACAACACCGGTTCCACTATCATCAGTTACATAACCGTCTGCAACTACCCTGAAGGCTGTCTCTGAATACTTCAAGAAGTAATCAAACAGAGGAACATATCTGCACAAACAACATTATGAAAGCTCTGTACCAGAAAAAAAATGCATAAGATAATTGATGTCTGAATTTCCAAAACGATTTTGGGAGTTTTTTGCATAAAAAATGTTGAACACAAATTTGTCGTTGATGAGTAACATAGAAAAAAAAGGAACATTGAACTCTCATACTCCATAAAGAAAGGCTAGAATCCAACAAAAAAGTTATACAATTAGTGGAAAGTAGATGCAGTTGACACCTTTAGAAATTGAAACTTAGACAGCTCAAACCCATGAAGTTGTAGTAAAAACATATAAGATTGTTATTTCTCATTGTATCTCCAAAGCCTTGATCACATAAAATACCTCTTGACATCGTACCGCTTGTAAATTTCATCTGCAGCATCAAATAAAATTTACTATATAGCTAACCTTACAGCTAATCTAGTCCTAAACAAGTCTGCAAAACACTCACAAGCAAGCCATCTATGAAAGAGATCTAAAAAATGTATCATTGAAATTACTTTCGTCATTGTTTATCATTATTAGATACTAATTTTATCATACATATAATACTAACTTTATCAAATCATCTTTTATAGATCTGAATTTGACAACCAATTTGATTTGAAGTTAGGCATGGACACATCAAATGTGCAGCACACGTATTGACTTGCCTACTTAGACCACATAGGATGTATATAAAGCATTACTATATATCTGTACCACATATAGGATGAGCAATGTAATCATTCATTAGATAAGCATATGCAGCTGCATAAAGCACTTTTTACATCAGTGACAGTGACCATGGGTACCTACAAATAGGTACGACAAAACATTTGGCAAAATGTAATTTTTACTCACTTCAATCCAACCAAAGAAGCGCCTGTTAATTTCTCCACTAACTGATATGATCCAGCATCAATGCCACTCTTAGTTTTACTGTTGGCAGTTCCCTTGCTCTTAGAGTTGGCTGATGACTTGCCTTGTGGAGGCACAACTGCTCCAGCTGATTCTGATTTTGACTTTTTGCTAGGCAACTGGGACAACCGAGATTCTGCAACAATGTATACTGCACCTGATGTTTTTTCTCGGACCTGTCATGGTTTACATAGGAATCACAAGGAAACAGTAACAAAAAACTTATACAAGAGTTTCAAACGCAAAGGAATGATAAGTATGATGCTATTCAAAATGCAAACATCAAACATATCTGAGCTTGACAACGTACAAATTATAGGAATCATAAAACATATCTGAGTTTGTAAAGTGCATCTAGAGCTAGGCACATAAAAAATGATACTACCACACGACTTGGTTATAAGCTGATATCAATTATGCCTTAATTAATAAAGAACAAATTTTGACTAGCTGGAATTACTCAATTAATAGAAATATTAGTAGAAAATGCAATATGGCAAATAAAAGTTACATTTTAACATAAACGAAGCTCATAAATAACGCTGAATAAAGTTAGCATTAAGGAAAGACTGACTTTTACATACGCAAAATCAGCGTTGACACAGAGAGCAAGATTGCTAGGAAGTGTCCATGGAGTAGTTGTCCATGCTACAAGCGCCGCATTATCAGGATCGCCAACTATTGGAAATGACACAATTATTGCAGGGTCCGAGACATCCTGCAATTTTCAAAATGGGAAGAAATCCGATGATAGACGATCAAATGTAAAATTGACTTCCGAACAGGACTGATCAAAAAACAAAAGAAATCTGAATAGAACCTTATATTTCATCCCGGCTTCAGTGTTTGAGAGTGGCGTCCTGCACCCGGTGCTGTAAGGCATGACCTTGAACCCGCGGTACACAAGATCCTTCTTCCACAGCTGGGCGAACACCCACCACACCGACTCCATGAAGTTGAGGTCCATCGTCTTATAATCGTTCTGGAAATCGATCCACCGGCCCGTGCGCGTGATCACCTGCTCCCATTCATTCACGTACCGCGTGACGATAGAACGACACTCCTCATTATACGCGGCGATACCCATTGCGAGGACGTCGTCTCGGCTGCGTATGCCGAGTTTCTTGTCGATCTCGAACTCGATAGGGAGGCCGTGGCAGTCCCAGCCAAAGCGACGGGTGACGTGGCGTCCGTTCATGGACTGGTAACGGGTGACGACGTCCTTGATGGTGCCGGCGAGAATATGGCCGTAGTGGGGGAGCCCGGTGGCGAAGGGCGGGCCGTCGTAAAAGACATACTCCGGCATTGCCTCGGTGCGCTTGAGCTGGGTCTCGAAGGCACGGATGGACGACCAGAAGCGGAGTATGGACTCCTCCTGCTTCGGGAACGAGAAGTCCTTGCCCTCGCAAACGTCCTCCATCGCCGGCGATAGAGGGGCGGCGCGACGGGAATTCGGATAGGTTTCGTAGTCGAATGAGTCGTTCGGGGGGCCTCGGGCGATTTAATTAAGATAATTTTTCATTTTACAACTTGATATTTTTTTATATCAATTCATAATTTATTTATATTTTTGTTTACCTATTATTTTCAAATAACTTATGTTTTAAATATTTTCAATTTTAGTTTGGAAAAGGTGTGACCATGGAACGCGGGTCGGTCGGCGAGTCCTCTTCTAGGTGACTACGATATCAAAATCATCCATTTCGATTTTGAAATAATCGATTTTGATTTATCATCCAATGGAATCGGAACTGAATCGTTCATTAACGATTTCAGTTCTAGTTTCGAAATCGTCATTTCTGATTCTTTACGATTCGATTTTGATTTTGGAACCACCGATTCCGATTCATCATCCACTGAAATCGGAACCGAACTGTTAACCGATGGTTTCAATTCTTTATGATTCGATTTCGATTCAAATTGTATAAAATCGAAATTTAAATTCTCTCATTTTTTTTAATAGACGATAAGTATATTATTTTTTAATTTTCAATCTATTTATTTTAATTTAAATTTAAATTTTATACGTGTAGACTTAACTTATATCGATTTATTTATATTAAATAACTCTTTAAATCAAATATTCATCATAAAAAATTATTAATAAATTCACATCAATCAATTTAAAAAAAAAATATTACACTATATTATATCTCCCCTCCTTTAATTTAATATATAAAAAAAAGAAATAGCTTAAACTTAATTTATATAAATTAGGTTGATACGTATCCTCCATCGTCGGCGATAGAGGGGCAGCGCGACGGGAATCCGAAACGATAGGCGATCGACTTAATTCTAGGTTTCATTTCGTTTCAGTCGAATGAGCCGTTTTCGTTTTGGTCGACTTAATTCATAATTTATTTATATTTTTACTTAGCTATTATTTTCCATAACTGCTTATGCTGGCGACATCTGTTATAACATTTGTGAAATTGAAAATCCTACCAACATGGAGGCATGATGGTGCTCACATAAAATCCGACCGACGGATCGGCATTGCGGCCATCGTCTCCTCGACGACGGTTTATATTAATATAGTAATATAGTAGAGATTAGAAATCAAAAATGTTTACCAATGTATATACTATATATTCTCCAATATATATATCAATGTGTTAATATGATATCACATATCTATGACTTGTGTGATCAAATCATCCATTGACCTATATGCTAGTCTCAATGTATAATATTACCCTCGTATATTAATACTTGACTAGGAATATTAAGAATAGTATTCTCTATAGCTTCTCATAATCAATTATACCAATTTATATACTGTAGATTATAACCTACTATTCAAGAACATTATTATATTTATTTTAGCTGGCACATGCATAAAGTAAATATAATAAACAATTTTTACATTTTATTAATGAAATATAATACACATGATCTCTAATCAATCATCTTATGATTGACAGAAACTACAATCTATATTTTATTTTGATTTTCATATATAATGAATTTGTTTGTGTTTGTGTTCCATCTTCTATTTTTTACTAATGTAATAAATAATTTAATTTACATTCTTAATAACTTGTGATTTTGCGTGCATTGTAGGTGGAGGTTGATATTTTTGCAGGAGCTACTACGATCTTAATTAAGGACAAATCTTACTTATGACTGTGAGTAGATCTTGAATTTTGTTATTGATATGTGATATTTATCTGTAAATATTTTTTTTTGTTTTTGAACCATGAATGTTTGTATGTATACAATTATAATATATTCATTGCTTAATGATATACTTTGTTGTTATTCTCGATGAGTTTGTAAATGTATAATGGTTTTGTGTATGTTTAAGAACATTTGGATGGTTTGTAACGTTGAATATCTCATTATGAATGTTTATAAACACATATTTGGATGGTCTATGACTATTGAGTAATATCTGGATGATTTGTAAATGTTGTGATGTATAATTAATGATTGTAATATCTTATTCAATATTAATTTTTGATGTGAACATCTTTATGAATAATAACATATGTGTTTTGTCCGTCACTAAATTAGTGACGGAATAATTATTTTTGTCACTAAATTTAGTGACGGAAGTTTATTTTCATCACTAAATCAATCAGTGATCAAAATAATTACAATGATAAATTTTTATCACTAGTTCGTCATTAAATCAATTTAATGACTAATTAGCGATGAAAATTTCAATTATGAATTTTATTTGTTTTTTGTAGCGGTGAAAGCTTCTCACTCTTGTCCACCATTCTCACCGGAGTCATCAGCACGACCTTCATCTCCGTCGTCAAGTTCGTCATCAATGAGTCGGTAGGGAGTCATATCTTCGTCGTTGGAAGAGTGCTGATGCTGACGAGGGCGGCGTCCTGAGGACGTACGCAGCTGAAGGAAGAACCACGGCGAGATGGACGGCGGGAACGCATAGTGGGTGCTGGGGTCCATCTGGTTCCACGTGGTGAGTTTTGGGGTGTCATGGGTGCCGCTGGGGTGGTTGGTGCCGTCGTGCCGAGCGAGATATTCACGTTGGAGGTGCGGTCGACCGTCGGCAGGGCAGAGAGCGTGAAGGCATTTTAAATCATTCGACGCTGGTCGGATGAGAAACGACAAACGAGTTTGCTATTTGCAGTTTGAAGTGTTTGTTATGGCGATATGATCTTTTTTTCTTGGTGGTGTGATTGTCAGTTTGCTTTTTGTCGAGCGAAACCTTGACCATTCACGATTTCCACGTTAGATTTTCCCGAGAGAGATTGAACTTCTGTCGCTAACACGCGCCGTGAATATTTACACTGATTTTTTTTTCTCTGGAAAAATAAAATAACTTTTCATTTTTTTTTTGCAACAACGACATTTATGCTATGTCGACGGAAGAAAATAAAAAACATAGGAAAATTCTTTGTTTATTTTGGCAGGTAGTGGCGATGGGCAGTCGAATACTTTTTATTCATTTATGATATCGCTATAATCTGATTTAAAAGTCGAATAGATAAATAGCGATTGTTGAGGCAAGATAGGAGGAAAAGAATGAAGTGTGTAATATATGATTTGGTCGGACTAAATTTGACTAGGAGAAATATACTGAGTTAATAAGATAGTGACGTGGAGTGGGACGAAAAAGTCTGATGGCCAAAAAAAAATTGGATAAGCAGCCCGAGAAGATAGTTAGGGAGCGATCTAAGAAGTGAGTCGGGGGTGACTCGGAGAAGTAAGGAGAACATAAGTGAGTAGGTCTTGTGCCCGAATGAGAGCCAATCATTAACTCGAGGGGCGAGTTGATTAAGAAAATTAATCTTAAATTAATCTTTAATCAGCATTAAAATTATCAGCATGAAAATTAGCATTCCGATAACTTTATTCTTAAATAAATTTTTTTTCTATTTAACTTTATTCTTTTTGTATTGCACAACAATAAGAATAAAGTTAAATATAACGATAGACACGACTGATCGAACAAAGCCGAACCCTAAATCGCATTCAATCAAGGAAACGGGTCAAAGAGAATCTTTTTTTTTAACAGTAAAAGCAATGTCAAGAAGCACTGTGGATTTGCTGAAGATTCAGCTCTCGATAAATGGAATATCGAATCCGTGTTATCGATAAACCCCATTCCCTCGCGTAGATCGCAGCGGCGACGCTTTTCCTTCTGCGTTCGAGTTCCCCTTCTATTTTCCATCTGCTTTCGACGTAGATCGCAGCCGCGGAGCAAGCAGCAAAGTCTTCGCCATGTGTGGAATTCTTGCGGTTCTCGGATGCGCCGATACCTCGCTTGGCAAGAGATCCCGCATCATTGAACTCTCTCGGAGGTTCCTATTCATCCTTTAACTATCTTCTATTTCTGTTCTCCGAGGGGAAGTCTCGTGCCGTATCGGTCGGATACGGCACCGGATTCGGAGCGACGACGAAGCGAGGTTCTAGCCGACTCCATCAGCGCAGCGCGGGGCCTCCGCGAGGTCGCCGTGGCCTCGCGTCGGCCATGCGAGTTCGCGATTGCCCTCGCGGCTGCCTCGCCTGGCCGCTAGGCCGCTGCGGTTCGCGGAGAGCCTGGGGCATTCCGATATTCTTCGTTTTTTCCCCCTCTTTTCTAAGAGCACTTTATAAAATTGAT
The DNA here is from genome assembly GCA_025175895.1 of Wurfbainia villosa. Taxonomy (NCBI): domain Eukaryota; kingdom Viridiplantae; phylum Streptophyta; class Magnoliopsida; order Zingiberales; family Zingiberaceae; genus Wurfbainia; species Wurfbainia villosa. The sequence goes on along the minus strand of CM045988.1, from coordinate 97,767,338 downwards.
ATAGTTAATGTTAACCTAGAGTACTTGGGACAGGCTGCCATTGCTATCCAAATGTGGGCATATGGCATTGGTTTGAAATGATTCATCCCTGAGTTGCTGGTACAAAATCGTTATTGATTTTATAAACTATTGGTTTCTGGAAATGATTAGGTCATGAAATGCATTATTACAACATGGATTTATAGCCCTTATCATTCTTTATCATGGTGTCCAACTTACAGGCTTTTCATGGCGGCATGTATCTTTCTCAAATTGTTAAATTCTGAATAGCTTCAAGCATGAAAATTAATCTTTTATTCTTTAAATTCTTTAGTGATTTGCGTTGCTAACTTTGTCTATAAAATTAGGTTAAGGCATAGAGGCCCTGATTGGAGCGGTTTGCATTGTTTCAATGATTGCTACCTTGCACACCAACGTTTGGCTATTGTGGATCCTGCATCTGGAGATCAACCACTCTACAACGAAGACAAGTCAATTGTTGTTACGGTTGGTATTTTTTATGAGCACTTTCATGTCTCTGTTTTTTTCTGTATCAACTTTCAATTTGTCCTTAATTTTCACTAGAAATAACTATCTTCATCAGAATCCATTTTATAATTTTATATCGCCTCAATGATTTTCCTAAAGAGTGTGACATGATATGAAATTGCCAAGTTTGAATAGCTATACAAATTATCTAAAACCCACATTCTGCAAATATGCTAAATTGAGTGAACTCTCTCAGAGGATTAATTGCTTCAAGGTTTTATATGGTCTTTAAATAAGATAGCAAATAATAGTAGAATCCTCTTAAAAAATAAATAGACCTGAAAAGAGCTGGGAAAGAATAATAGGGTGAAACTTGAGAAAGGTTTTTATCATCGGTGCATGTAGTAAATCTGTTTAAAAAAAACACCATCCCAAATGTTTTTTTAGATGTTGGAGAAAAGGTGAATGAATGTCACATATTTTCTCAAAATTGAAATAAACAAAAGCAAAGAGATGATTAGGTTGAAAGATTATTAATTGTTTTTTTATTAGGAATTTTCTGATTTCGTGACATAGGGACTGACTTGGTATGAGAAGCATTATGTTCAAAATTCGTTTCTGGCTCTAGGTTGATTATACATTACTTGATGTGTGGCTAACATGTTGTATCCTTAGGTTAACAATCCATTATTGCTTGAGCCTAATTGTGCTGTTTCTCTAGGTGAAGTTTTCAGTAACTTCCTAGCTGTTCTGGTGCTGGCTTTTGTGTAGTATTATTTATGTGAAACTATATAGTTTTTTCATTTGCATGCCGTTTCTAGGTCAACGGAGAAATTTACAACCATGAGGAATTAAAAGCCAACCTTGAATCTCACCAATTCCGGACTGGAAGTGATTGTGAAGTTATTACACACCTTGTAAGTATTAAATACTGAGATCAGATTATCATTCTCTTATAGTGTGTTTGATATAAGTATTTTCTATATGCCTGTTCTTGAGCTTTAGAAAAGCAAGATTCTTATCTAATAATCTGTATTGGTAACAATGCTAGTCATTTCTATCTTTTCTCAGTATGAAGAATATGGAGAAGATTTTGTTCATATGTTGGATGGTATGTTCTCATTTGTTCTTCTCGACACCCATGATAGAAGTTACATTGCTGCTCGAGATGCCATTGGCATTACTCCTCTGTACATGGGATGGGGTCTTGATGGTATGTGTTAATTTTTTTCATATTAGTTTAACTTTCAACTAGTGACTATTTAGGAATCAATTCTTCTTGATACGCACACATATATATATATAAATATAAATATATAATGAAGTATACCATGATGCTAAAAGTGGCGAAGAAGTTGGTTTGTTCATTGTGGATAAAGGATTTAAACTCCTTTGTCATCAGAGAAACATTCATCATTACACTCTGAGTTTTATTAAATCTGTCCATTTTTAGCATTATTAAATGGTTTTTTTATTTACAACAAAATTAGCAAGTTACTGATTTCTTTATAGTGAATATGTAACATTAAAAGAATCTCAGACATGTCTTGATTCATCTACATGTGTTATTATAGATCAATATAACCATCCATTTTTTAAAAAATATGTGCATTTTCACAATGAACCTTACAGGATTAATAATTTCAGAACAATCTGATATCCAGCTAATTCTTGTTCTACTACTGATTATGAGAACTGTATGAAGGTTTCGCTTTAATGGGAATTTCTGCACCTAAAAATTTCATCTTAAAATTTTATTTGAATGGTTTTATTTCTTTATTTTTAATATGAGTCCAATCATTTCAAAGCCTGCTTTGCTTTCTTTCATATGGCTCAAATCATCATTTTTTTTCTTTTTGATTGTGGCTAGCCTCCCTCTTACAATAGTGCATGCTTTTGCTAGGCGCCTAGGCCGACCTACCCATTGGCCTAACTTGCTTCTCTCCACCTTGCACAACCAATCTCATTGAGCTTTGTTATGTTGGTTTGATACAACCCAACAAGAGATGATGAATTCAACATACACGACATATGAGATAAATATGTATTTACTGTTGGGATCAATAGTGTGAGATGGTCGGATACACTAGTGCGTGGATAGCGATTGTACCTGCAAATGCTAATTCTACACTATTGCTACAATATTAGCAAGATCACCAACAACAGAAATGAAAACATATAACAATGTAAGCATACAAATCACTAACAAGGTGTTTACGTTGTTCAAAACCCTCTTTCCTACTTCACAACCTATGATTCATCGATGAATTACTACTGAAAATGTACTATCCTTTCTCCTTTATGAGCTGCTAGTTCAATCATGCCCTAAGTGATTGTGTGACCATGAATTTTAATGTTTAGGTTGGTTTAAGTTAGGTTTGTCTTGTGATTTGATATGTGTCTTAGTATGCAAGTACTGGACACCCTATAGACTGCAGGACGAGGAGCATCAAAATGCAATTGTACTTGGGAAGCAGATTACCTAAGCAAAACCTGAAGGATAATACAGGGAGAGATTCGAGGGTTTGATGCATCTAAGGGATGAGCTAGATAGAAGATGGTTGGGGGTGGACTACATAAGCGGAGCAAGAAGAATGACACGAAAAGAGAGTTGAGAGCTTGGTGCATCCAAGGGCTATGAAGGTTGACAGAAAATGGCCTTATGGTAGAGGACAATTATACAGTGAGTTGAGAATTGAGAACAAATGTATTTGAGTGACAGTAAATCTCACTTTAGATAAACTCGACCATTAGTTAGGTTGTAGTTAACATACTAGTCGACTGAAGGAGTTCTTTAGTGGACTAATAGCTGAAGTCAACTTGGCAGATGACTCAGAAATTAACATAATCATGTCCTATGTTGAACAATTGGTTGATGCCTATGAGCAGTTGACTAATACAAGCTAGTTGGACAAAGAAGTCACCAACAGCGAACGATCATGATCAAAGGGAATTAGGCAAATATTGGGAGAGCAATCAATTGATGCTAATGATTAGGTGACTAATGCTATAAGAGACATATTTAAAGATGCCATAATGGAACAAATAGATAAAGATATCTGTCAATTGGTCAACTGATGGTTCCAACCAATTGACCGATGGCTATCAACACATAATGTCGTGTCAAGTAGGTGGCAGGGAGAAGGCTTTAAAAAGTTTTAAAGGGCTGCAAAATACAAAACAATAGATTAAGCTACAACAACGTGTTATAATTATTTTCTTAAGTTTTATTACAAAAACCTAAAACCTCCCTTGCATTCTTTGCAATCAACTTGTAAGAGGTTTCTTTGCCTCCGGTACATGATCGGGAAGGACAAAGTCATGTTTGTTAATTTCTGCTGTTTTACATGTGTTTCTTTCTTCTATCTGAATGAACTTAAGTAGAACCTGATTGACTTAACAAGCAAGCCAAGGAATTTCTGATTTTCATCATGGTGCTTTTAGGATAAATATTTCTTGATCAGTTTTAAACATTTTGTTTTATTGGCTACTTATAGATAATGGGATTCTTTTTAAACTAAATCGACATGGGTATCATGCATTACACTTTTTATTTTTTTTATTCTCATCTCTTCAATAGTTTATGTTAATAATCACTGTTTCTTTGTCCCAGGATCTGTTTGGTTTGCTTCTGAAATGAAAGCTTTGAGTGATGACTGTGAACGCTTTGTCTCATTTCCACCTGGACATATATATTCTAGCAAAAATGGTTTGTTACTGATTGGAGTTACAAGAAAAATATTGTTATATTTGATAAATATAAAATTCTTATATTGCGAAATAAATGTTGTGTATGTACACATTTTTAGAATGTGAATTTAAATTTGTGATGCCAAGCATTGGCACTAATCTGCAATTTGAATTGACATTTTTCATCGGTATCAATCTGACTGTTCTGCAGGTGGACTGCGGAGGTTCTATAATCCGGCATGGTTTTCAGAGTGTGTACCATCAACTCCTTATGATGCTCTAGTTCTTCGTGATGCCTTCGAAAAGGCATGTTTTCTTTTCAATTGTTTTCTGCTGATGCCACCTTATCAACACCTCGAATCTTATGAAAGTCTTCTGCATACGTAATCCATCATTCATTTTATCCATTAGTATGCTATTTCATTTTATTGTTTCTTTTGTTTTTAAGAAAAATTTTGAAATGAGCTTTAAACAAAGGCCTTTATTTATTTAATTTTTGCGTAACACGTTATTTATATTATCTTATTTTACAATCTTATAGGCTGTTATTAAGAGGTTAATGGCGGATGTACCTTTTGGTGTGCTTTTATCTGGTGGGCTTGATTCATCCCTTGTTGCTGCTGTTGCCTCAAGGCATTTGTCAAAGACAAAAGTTGCTAGACAATGGGGATCTCAATTGCACACTTTCTGTATTGGCTTAAAGGTGAATTCAATTTCTTATAATTCACATTGCTCATATGATGTTTCTAAAGTTGGGATTACTGCAAAAAGTTGGTTTTATTGCATAAATGCCTGGAATTGTTATGCTGATGATGCACAGTAAGATGAAAGCTAGAAGAAATAAGACTTGAAAACTTTTTTAGTTTGTTTATCCTTTTTTTTTGTAACGTAATTTTATCTTAACAGTTCAATTATTTGGTACTATCTTTTAGGATATATTACTTTTTAAAGAGTAGCTTAGGGCAAACAGAGTAACTGATGAAAGTTCCAGTAGAATTGAGTTTGCTGCAATTCCCCTACTGACTTCAATGCTATCTGCTCTGACAAAAATAATCCATGTTTTACATGTGCTCCTATGGTGAGTAATAAAGCAATTGTACATGGCAGTTTGCTCCCTTATCTGATTGGACTATTGTCTAATAAGTGTTTTTCTTTGTTCAAATGCTGCTAACGATTCTAATATAATTTCCTTGTTTGTCATTATTACCAATAGCTCAACATCACCTTTGACTGTTTCAATCACAACATTAGGTTTTAAATTTGCTATCCAAACACGTTTCTTTGATTTTCAGGGATACCACATGTCTTATCTGAAACAAACCATGAATCGACTAGGCTTCTAGTGATTGGAGGTGTTCTTCGGTTCAAACTAAACCAAATCAAATTACGATAAACTATTTTTTTATTTTAATTTTCACAAAACAAATCGAACCAAAACAGGTTAGAAATTGAGCTAAACCAAACTGAAATTGTCAGCTTAGTTTGGTCAGGTATTTTTTTTTATAAAACATCTTATTTAGTAATGGATAAAATTAAAAAGAGAATACTAAGGGATAAGTTATTCACTTTATCACATATTTGGAGGAATTAAACAAGTACAAATTATAATTTACTTTTGAGCAGGCACTTAAGATTAATTTACCGTATATCAATTTTTCATGAATGACAACATTACAAGTTGTGTCTCAATTTTCCGGTTCAGAATGATTTTAGAAACTAGGAAACTGAAATCAATCATACTCTAATAACAAATCTATTAAGCTAAATCAACCTAAACCAAATTCAAAAAGTTAATTGTGTTTGATTTGATTTTTTTGAACTAAATGATGGGCACCCCTACCTCCAGTGATAACCTAATTCAATTGTCACATCCTAGGTGCCATGAACTGAAAACATTAACTCGCCAGACAATCTACCTCCAGTATCAGCTTTCACATATACACAGGCAAAACAGGCCTTTCCTTTGCTGCAATTTGTCCAATTCAATGGAGTCCCCATCTTTCCAAAGGTTTACTGAAAATTTGAGTCCTCGAATGCTGGGGCAGATTGAAGATCTCCATACTCATTCAAATAGTTTTAACTTTTAAGATCTACCCTCTTAAGTTTTATGTTTCTCTCCCATTGCTTCAATATGGCAACCTATTTTGCACAAACCAAGGACTTCCATCCAAAAGTTCTCATTTCAACAGCATCATGTGAAAATATGAATACAGAAAAAAAAACTAAGGAATATTTTACTCTTCTAATTATCCTTGCATATCCTACAAAGTACATATCTCTGATCTCCTGGTATACTGGTCTCGCTGCCAAGAAAAAATCCACAAAGAATACTCTTAAAGCCTCTCGCAAGCTTCCCATTCCTCATCCAAAGCATAGATTGGTAATTTTCTATAAACAATTGAAGTAGGAATCTGTCCCAAATTACACCAAGAATCAATACTTGAAAAACAAAGATGAAATCGATGATGTTCTAGAAACAGTCTATGCATTTGTTGCAGCTCATTCAATATCTAATGAGATGAAATCAATGATGTCCTAGAAAAATGCATTTATATTTGTTGCAGCTCATTCAACATCTAATGATGCTAACGACCATTCCCTATTTCCTCTCCATGTTGATCCATGAGATGAAGGCTCAAATGAAACTCTCTTAAAACTCTTCAATTTTATGTTATGCAACTTTCTATTTAGTATTAGTTCAGTCCTCCACATTCTTAGAGAAGCCACCAAGTTGTCCAGGATTACATTGACCATAATCTGACATCACTTCTTAATCAGGCTTCTCTTCTAGGCTTCTTTCATTCCTAAATTAAGCTTTTTCAATGGGTATCTCTTCACTTCCTACCAAGGCATTCTACCTCAAGTTTTCCCACTAGCTCTGATAAACCTTTGTAGAAAAAGAAAATAATGAATACATTTTTAGCACATCCATTTACTGGTTAAGGCCTGAAGGTTCCTCTCCATGCAGTACCAGCAACTGATGTGTAGCGGATATTCTCAACATTTGAGATGTTTGCTTGACAATTAATCTTTTGACTGACTTGAGAGATTTGGTATGAAGGAAATTTGAGCATTTTCCCTGATGAAAACACCAGGTCTTTGTATCCATAAGCAAGTACTGGTGAACTACCACGTCGTCTCCAAATAAGCAAACATGAACTACTTGCTATTTTTCTGATTTCCTTCTTTCTTAAACTCTCACATTACTCATATAAACTACTTTACCTTGGATATTTCTCTGCTTTCCTATCAGTATAAACAAGAGAAAATACATGATTTTTTCATGTTAATATCTTCCACTTGTCATTGTGTATATGTTTTACTTTTCTTTTGGTTGGTAAAGATTGCTTCCCTTATAGTTATGATTTCTGTACAGGGCTCCCCGGATCTTAAAGCTGCTAGAGAAGTTGCAGATTATCTTGGCACATTCCATCATGAATTTCATTTCACTGTACAGGTAAAATTTTCCTTTGTGAACAAGATGTATGTTTGTTTTTCATATTATGATCTGTTCATATGTGAGGCTGACAATGATAAAAATCATTCTGTTCTATCAGGAGGGTATTGACGCCCTTGATGAAGTCATTTACCACATAGAAACATATGATGTTACTACAGTTAGGGCAAGCACTCCAATGTTTCTAATGTCTCGGAAAATTAAATCATTAGGAGTGAAGATGGTTCTTTCTGGTGAAGGTTCTGATGAAATATTTGGCGGGTACCTTTATTTCCATAAAGCACCAAACAAGGAGGAGTTCCATTTGGAAACATGTCGGAAGGTATTTGGAGTATCCATTTTCTCTTTAGTTTTACTCTATCAACATAATCAATGATATGTTTACATGGATCATCGTACTTCTTACACACTTTTTTTTCTCCGTTTAGGACAAATTGAATCTCGATTTGTATGTTCTTCTTTTAGTTTATACAGGCGAGGAAACTTTCCGCTCTCTCTATAGATTACTTCCATTTGCTATTTCCTTGCCATGTGATCCTCTATTTATTAATCCAGTATCTTCTTTCTTTTGACTCAAAACCTTCCCACCAAGCTGATGGCCAATGCTATCAGATGTGAGCCAAAGAAAATCATGCATAGGATTTTCCTCTTTTCTTCCAGTTTGTGGCTTTCTCCTTTTCTACGCTCCATGATGGTGTTCAAATACAGTCTCTACCAGCACGGCATCTACATTTTGTTGTGTAGAGTGGTTTAAGTCTGTGTAGCCTTTTTTCCCCCTCAAACAGCTACTTTTTGATGAAATCTATTTCATTGTATGAATTTGATTATAGTTTCCCCTGTACTCTTCTTTTGCTCACAATGGTAACATACTTGTCATTATTTAGATTAAAGCTCTTCATTTATATGATTGCCTTCGAGCCAACAAAGCAACATCAGCTTGGGGTGTGGAGGCTCGTGTTCCCTTTCTGGACAAGCAATTTATTGACATTGCAATGGACATTGATCCTGAATGGAAAATGGTAGGTAAACAGGCCTATTTTGTATTTCTTTAATGCATGAACGGGAACAAATTCTTGTGGTGATAAAAGCCTTTTATTAGCTCTAATTTATAATATCATAGGTGTTTTGTAGTTTGCCTTTCCTTAAATTAAATATTATCATCCTTCTAAATATAGGTAAAAATTTTATAAGAGAAAAAGGATGATGGTAATAGCAAAATTTTGAGGTGGTCATTTTTTTAGGAGATGAAAAAGTTACAAAGCACAGATTTGCAATACTGTCTATTAATTTCAGAAGTTGGATATCCAAGGAAATCAAGATTCACCTATTTTCTTACCAATTTGAGAATGAAATAAAATAGGTTCTTATTAAAATGTGAAAACTCTTGTGTGTGAGCAGGTTTAAGATAACATGGACCATAATTTGTATTTTTTATGCAGATAAGACATGATCTTGGTCGAATTGAGAAATGGGTCCTGCGCAATGCATTTGATGATGAACAGAATCCTTATTTACCGAAGGTTCTTCTTATCACATTTTGTATTGTTTTGGTCAAACAGTTATCAACTTTCTCAATCAGGCAATTTATACCTGATGATTACTTTATCCTTGTCTGCATGTAGCACATCTTGTACAGGCAGAAGGAGCAATTTAGTGATGGAGTGGGCTATAGCTGGATTGATGGCTTGAAAGAACATGCCAATGAACATGTACTTCATTTTCTAATTTTAGAAGATAAGCATAAAAGAAACCTTAGAATTGTTGGTATCCCCTAAAATATCTTTCACTATCATTTACTTGCAGATAATTGTTTAATGGGTAAATTATTTATTTCATACATAAACTATGCATTATATTGCAATTTGGTACACTACTTTTCTTTATTGCTATTGCACAAACATATTTGAACTTGAATAGTTGTGCAATTGAGTTTATTAATTAAAGTAACTTAATGATAGTGAATAAAATGTTTTTTGAGACATCCAATCATCAGAGTTTTAATATTTTTTCGAAGTTCTTCTCTATTCCTCCCTTCTTTGCTATTGTCAAAGAAGGTTACCCTACCCTAGGATGATACTTAAAGGCAGTGATGCCGTTCTCTGAAGGAAAAAAGGACTGGGAGGAAAAAGAAAGAGACAAGGGATGAGAGAGCTTTGGAAGAAAAATAAGAAAATAGGGAGAGAGGATCCAAACCTTGGCCCAGGGCAGGGGAGGGGAGTAGCACTTATTTCATGCATGTGATTGCAAAAAAAAAAAAAACGTGTTTGAACTCAATTGCACCATTTTTTTCGCAAGTGGTAATTTATCCTTGATTACTTATTATTTATAATTCACATTCAGTATTGAGTAATTTTTGCTAACACCTTTTCTTTGCTAAATGATTAGGTTTCAGACGCCATGTTAGTGAACGCAAGCTTTGTTTATCCAGATAATACTCCTATGACAAAAGAGGGATACTATTACCGAACTATCTTTGAGAAACACTTCCCAAAGGTGGGAGGACTTCCATTTACTCGGTCTTTGAAATTTTGAAGGATGTTAAAAAAATTATTTATGAACTTTTTTCCTTTCACTTTGTCCTAAGGTTTATTTTTGTTGTCTTTGACATTATGGTAAGGTATCAGAATGACTAGTAATTTTTAATCTTGGGAAGAATGTCACTTGCGTAGTCAAAAGTTGATTGGTTATACTACTTGTAATGCTAGCTAGAAATTGTGTACCCTGCCATGAATATGAAAGAAAAAAAATCTACAAAAAATACCAACTAGTTTAAACTGACACACAAATTGTATGTTCAACAAAATGTACAGGGATTTTATGCAATAAAATAGACAAGATTGCATGAGAACTTTGCAAATGTACTTATCCTTAAATATATAGATTTTAACTCTTGCAATATCATGTTATTTGTTTTTACGTATCCTTTTGACATTGTAGCATAAAGTTCTTTCTTCAAAACCTTTTGAGACGGACCATTTTTACTGCTAACTTACAAATCTTTTGTCAACGAAGAATGCTGCGAGGGCAACTGTACCTGGTGGACCGAGTGTGGCATGCAGCACAGCAAAAGCAGTAGAATGGGATGCAGCATGGTCCAAGAACCCAGATCCATCTGGCCGGGCTGCACTCGGGGTTCACAATGATGCATATGAGGAATCGGAGAAAATTGTGGCTTCTGAAAATTCCACTTCAATGATTGGCTTCCCTCGGACAATGCAAGACGGTATGGCGGAGGTTACTGTCACAACCGCGGCTATCTGATCTTTCTATTGCCGTGGCTTTGTTTGGATGATTTATTGCTGGAGTAATTGCAAGATAGAAGAATTTATCCTCTTGTCAATCAAGTAGTGGAAATGAAAAATGTTTAATCGCAGATGGGCAGTAGAAGTGGTGGAAATCCTGTTACAGACTTTCCTTTCAAATATTTTGTTATTTGTAGCAAGCCACATGGAACTCTAGAAAAGTGGTGGAAGATGGTTTCATGCGCTTCAGCTCAAGTTCTTTGCATAGTTCGTGCTGTGAAAATGATTAGGCACGGAACTCTAGAAAAGTTGTGCACGAACTCGTTTATTATTTTAATGAATACAATTGAACACTCGAAGCTCTTTGAATGTCTTTTTATTTTTTATTTTTAGTTAGATATTCAGGTCATACAATTAATTTTAGAAGATCGATTCGATTTTATAAAAGTTTTTCATTGACCACTCTAATAAATTGAAAAATACTGAACGATCTAACCGTTTAGCATTTTAAGATTTAGTATTCCATTGAAGGATTTTTTTTTTTATAATGCAGTCAAATTGAAAATGTTCAGGTTGATTCATAATAATTCATTATAAATTTAATATTTAATAAGAGGAGTGGATCGATTATTAATTAGATGAGTCAGTCTATGAATCATAAAAAAATAATAAAGAATTCTAAAATTACGCTATCATATTTTTAAAAAATACTAAAATGTCATTTATATGACGAAATAATTTCCTTTGGAAGAAATAAAAATTTAATTAAAGATATGATTGAGTATACTAAATTAAATTAAATTCGCTCAATATAATAAATATACAAATAAATTAAAAATATTTTACCAAGAGGACTTTTAATTTTTTTCAATCTGCGATCAATCCACTGTAAACTAGTCCATCTTAATTCGCAATCCGGATTGATCTGTTGATCTGTCAAACGATGAATAGATAGAATTTCAACTCAATCTACCGGTTCGCTTCTATTGTAGCCGGTTGGGTTATCTTCTTCTAGAAACCGACCCCCATTTGTCTTCGACTCCGGGGTTCGGCTTGCTTGGTTTCCATCGCCATGGTAGCTTCCTCCTCTGCCTCTTCTTCTCCTTCTATGCCGTACGCCGGCGTTGCGAGGATCTCTGACTCCCTTTGCTATCCAGAGTATACCGCTTCACTCAAGTGTGAGCTCGATTTATTTCCCCTGATCCATTTGTCTTCGACGGTGCTCCATCTTCATACTTGCATGTATAATGTATCTGTTGAAACTTTGCACGGTGGAAATAGCAAATTTTGGTTTATTAGATCTGTTTCTTCAGAGAACTACTAAGTTCTCGTTTTGTTGGGATTATTTGCCCTAAAATTATGATTGGGGCTGATCGTCACATTTTGTTTAAAAGATAAAATTTTGGTGTGCTAGGGTTGTTTCTTCAGAGAGGCAGTAAGATTTTGTTTGGTTGTACTTTTTGCCCTAAATTTTTTGCTTGGGTCCTATCCTCACATTTTGTGTGCTATTTTTCTGCAACAGCAGTTGTTTTGCAGCCTACGATTCATCTGTTTAATTGTGAAACGGATTTTAAGTCTCCACCTTCTTTTCCTGCAGAAACACTATTGAAAGTTGAAACAGGATGACTAGTAAGCTCAAGGCATTTTATTTTTCAGATTTGTCGTTTTCAAATACCCACAATGTTGATTAGCACGATTTGGACTCATGTGTAACCTAGAATAATCCTCAATTATGGACCCATAAGTACGTCCATATTATATCATGTCTTCTTCCCAGCAGGCGCTGCTGTTTCTATCTTGACATCGCTATTGGTCTTGCTGTTGGACTCCTCTTTCCTCTTCTTCTGTTCTTCAGTGTCTTTATTTCTCTGTTCCTCTGCATCGTTCTTCCTCATCTCTGCGGCTTCTAGTAACAAGGTGTGATCCTCCCAACTTGGATCATTCATTCTCAAGGTATGATGTAGAGGGAAAAGGGAATCTGGCTTAGTATTCAGCTGGAGGGACCTTTAAATAGGATATCATAGAGGGAGATGCTGAGAGGAGTAAGTAAGGAACAAAATTGTTGTGAAGTGAGCCTTCACACCAATTTTGTTTGAAGGTTCACATTATTTTAATTTTTCTCATAGGTAAGTGTAATCCATGTGAAGGTCACCTTCATTTTAGTTTTTACCATTGTCCTAATTGTCAGTTGCTTGCATAGCTTATGGTTTAAAAATAATCTTAAAATTTTATATAATTCTGCTTCGAACTATGGCCAGATAAAGTGACTTTCCTAACTTATCAGCCTGAGACATTGTCTTGACCCCAATTACAATGGCACCCATTCGATTTCCTAATCTTTTCCAGACAAAGTACCTTTCCTGAATTATCAGCCTCAGACATTGCCTTGGCCTCCATAGCAATGGCTCCCATTTTCTTCTCCATTATTTCACCTAATATACTGAGAAAATAGAAAACAGAAATCAATTTAATACAATCTTAAGGATTTCAAATCACTTGGTAAAAGTCACAACTTAGACTAAAATCAGGCTCAGCCCATAAAGAAGCATATTTCAAAGGATTATTAATTCCAAGGAACCATTGATTTGACACATGCATTTCAATTGTGCAAACTGATTCCTCATCGGTATAACAAAGCTAAACATTTGAACAATGAATGGAATAATAAAACAAATTTTTAGTTTTTACAGAAAATAGCACTGAGAGATGCCAAGTAGAGCCTGGTTTGCTTTCAAAATAAAAAAATTACCAAACAGTTACTATGGAAGTTCATGAATTTCACTATACTTACTGGTCAGTTAAAATTGACTCAGTTTAATGCATTGTTTAGATATTTTTTTGTGGTCTTGTGTAATGTCACTCATGAAAATAGAGATTGCTGATTATTTATTTACTAAACTCTAGCTGTAACAGATCCACAGAGAGAGAGAGAGAGAGCCAATATGATTCGTATTAAATTACACCTAATAATCACTTGTCTGATTAACCAAAATGAAAAAGGCAACAGTAACAATTTATTAAAACAAACATACATCAGGGGAGATCACATGCCAAATAAAAAAAAATTGACACAAAAGAGAATGAACTAGATACAATCACAGTACATCTTAATAGACTCCATGTAGTGATTATAACCATGGAAACTATATAACTAGGGACAAAAGCAATAATTATATTTCAACATATGAACTTCTTGTTAATGAAACTAATTGCATACCACCGCATAATCACCTATGACTCCAATTGGTGTTGGATGGTTCTGCAATCCTTTAATCATTTTCTTCCCATCTGGATCCAACACAAGACCATTGCAATTTAGATGTCTAAATGCTGCCATTCCAAAAAATGCAACAGATATCATTGTAAGCATATAGAACCTAAGATGTTATTTCACTTCATTCTAAGTACTGAAATGTTGATAGGAACTGTCATGAGGCAAAATAAGAAGGTAGCTCAACGTAATTGCTTAGCAGATGTAAAGCCATGATGGCTAAGTATACTACTATTAAATTGATTGGAAATTGTATGATTTAACATAAAGATGCCATTGACTTTATCTATCCATAGGTTCATTTCCTTGACCTCATTTGCACGAGCAATTTTAAGTCCTTGCTCTACTACCGGTACAAGGTTCTCTTTTGCTGTTACTGTAGTCAATATCATTAGAAAAGTTGAGGATGTCAGTTTTGCAGAAACACTTGAACCAAGGACCTGTGATTGCTAAGTTCTCAGTTTATATTTGATAGATAATATTGTTGAATTTGCTAACATTATACTCTTGTTTTTACAATTGAAGTTTTACCAATTGTAAAATATAAATTGCTCTTATTTTGCTGCCAATTTAATTTTTCTTAGGTTTAGAGGCTAACAAAGACAAGAGCAAATGTCAGGAGCTATTCGATTATTACAAAGAATGCAAGAAGAAAGAGGTGTGATATTGTTTTTTTCTTATTTTTATGGTGAAATTTCCCCTTTTTTTTAGAGTCTAAATCATAATTGGAGAAAAATTAATCTTGAAAAGATGTTCTATTATGACAAGCCATCTACTGATTCTATTCTCTTAGGCCATCTATAGTCATGGCAGCAATGAACCCGAATAGATTAATGATGTATGCATAACTTATTAGGGAAGACATCATATGGTTGTCGGTGAATAGATAGTGTATATATATGACTGGTTGTTTAATTTTTCTCACATTCTACTGCATTTTTGTCCAAAAGAAAAAGGTTTCAGTTATACATTAGCCTGTGTGATATTCTTTAGGCTGTTCTGAGAGAATATCTATCTTAATGCATCTAGCATAATGCTAACGTTGAGAATAAAAATCAACTTGAGATCAGCAACCACTAATGGATCTTAGATATCCTAGCTAACCGGTTTCCTTGGTTTGTTATTCCTGATTCATATAACTCTTGCAGCTTTTCTTCTTCCTTCCATAATGCTTTGGTTATGCCAAACTCTACCATCTAACTTTTTTTTTGTGTGTGTCATTGCAGAGGGAAGCTAGGCTAGAACGCAACCGCAATAGATCCTTTTTCCAATAACTAACATTGTTAATGTTGTATTTGATGCAATAAAGTATTCACAGAATTGCAAGGTCAGTTCATCAACAATACTGTCAGTTTATGATATGGCAATCACTCGAAATTACCATGAAAATAAACACTTGTTCTACTTTGCCTAAACTTTGAAGATTCTGTGATGTTTCAGTTTTTTTTCCGCTGGAGAAATTGGTAAATTGCTTGTTTTACATTCTGTACCCCTACTTTACTAGGAACCGAAAGCCAAGAATCAGTTAGGGTGAAAAAAGAGCTGAGAAAAACACAGATTTAGTAGATCTTGTTTCTCCGAAGAGAAATTGAGGCAGGATAGGAAGTAGAAAACATTACTGATTTTCTCCTCAAACCTGAGAAAGCTTACTTCCTTTTCCTTGAATTTACCTGTTCAATCTTTTTCTCTCTTAATTAGCACTTCCTCGAGCAGTTCGAGGCTGGGGCATCCGACTCTTTGTTACTTCTCAAACTGCTCATCAGTGGTAACAAAAAGAATGCCAAAATACTATTTTTTTTTTCTTTTGTATCATCCGAGTAAATTAGGGGGCATTTGGTATCCGTGTTTTCAGTTTTTATTTTTTGAGAAAATGAGAAAATGTAAAAAATGCTGTTTGGTTTTCTAGAAAATGAAGATTTAATTTGGTTGGAAAACATAAAACGATTTTGGAAAATAAGAAAATGTGCGAAAATGAAAACAAGAAAATGCGAATCAAATATCCCTTTAGTTTCTGAGACTTTGATTTTTTCCACTGTCTTTTTTTCTTCTTTCTTTTTTCTTTTTACTCTTCTCCTTTTTCAATCTCCAAGAACATGCCATGAAATAATTTTGGTCACAAGTCCATACTGAATTGTTCAGATACCTGAAAGAAATTGGAGAATTTAATCAAAAGTTGTTCCTAGTGGAGTGCCCATTCTTTCAAATCCTATCGAATTGGATCAAATTCAATTATTATTAGTATTATATCGTGTCTTCACGAAAGTCGAAATTTACTTATAATACTGAAATAGTTGATTTGGTTGCCTTCCAACTGTGCTGAATTCTGTCAACGTGTTTTAGCAAATAGTCAAAATGTCAGCATAAATAAATTGTATTTTAGAAGTTTCATTAATTTATCTAATAGAATAATATCAGTAAAAATAAGACGACGATGATAATTATAAAGGATCCTTAATTTAAATCTTTCGCTATATTACTTTGTTTATTAAAATGCTAGTGCAGCCACTAAATATAATATCTATTTAATGGGATCTATGAAATCTATAATAATGGTGGAGCCTTAGAATGTCCATATATATCTATCAGTGTGGCATATATACTGGGTCAGACGTCAAATTGTTTCTAGATTCAATAGAAGCCCTAAAAAAAAATGAATATTCTACCAAATATCTATTTTCAGAGGCTCCCTCATAATACAAATAACATATAATTTGATGAAGTTGGTTCTATTTATTCCCATCTTATGGCTCATTCAACTAATTTACAGTAGAATTTGAGCCAAATAGGCTTTGGTTAAAAATTTAATTAGAGAGAGTAAATCGCGGGGCGAGGTCACGGCGCAATCTGATGTGAAAATAGAGAGTCATCTGAAATCAGGAAAAATTTTAGACTCTTCATTCAGAATCGATTTCTATCCATTCTATAAACAATCAATGTTTTATCATCGTGTCATCCCCGTAGAGACACTTTGGTTAAAATTATCAAAACTATTTCAACTGGTCTTAGACTGTTTGTTCTCAGGAGGAAGAAAAAAAAACACTCGTTTACTGCACTAAGTCACGAGTTTGCATTTTGCACGTGAATTTCTGGGGAAGAGAAATGCGTCGTGTGAGCTAACTAAAGGGGTTTAATGGCGATGGTCGTGCTGTCCATGGTTGACAGCGAGTTTAACACTCAATTCCAACCTCATCCGCTCTTTATTATGAAACGTAATTCCAAAAGATATTCCACTGATATGAAGCTGTGGAATGCCCTGGGACTGCGACGACAGTAAATATTCACGGTGCATTGTAAAATGTTTTTTAATAGAATAAAAAATTTAAAATATTGAATTGTTGGATGATCCATTATGAATATTTTTATATTTATTTTATTCATTTAGTAGCATCGAATCGAATCGGTTAGATTTCTTTTTTGAGGTTTTTATTTTATATATATATAAAATTATTTTTTATAATTTGTTATCTATTAATACCAATTATTGGAGCAGTAGCTCATCGACATCCTCTGCAATTTTACGAATCATGGAGACAGTTGAAGCGGCCAAAGACCACCATGTCTACAACGCCAGAATCACCCCCTTCGTCGTCCTCTCCTGCGCCGTCGCTGCCTCCGGCGGCATCCTCTTCGGCTACGACCTCGGCATCTCCGGTTATCTTCATTACCTTCGAGTCTCTATCCCCTGACCATGGTTCAGTCAACGCAAAATCTGTTTTTTTTTTGTTTGTAGGTGGAGTGACTTCGATGGATCCGTTTCTGGAGAAATTCTTCCCGGCGGTGCACGCGAAGATGAGCGGCGCCGTCGCGCACACCAGCAACTACTGCAAGTTTGACAGCCAGTTGCTGACGGCGTTCACCTCGTCGCTCTACGTCGCCGGTTTCTTCTCCTCCCTCTGTGCGTCGCCGGTGACTCGGGCACTCGGCCGCCGCGCCTCCATGCTCCTTGGCGGCGCCTCCTTCACTGCCGGAGCGATCCTCGGTGGCCTCGCTGCCGACGTGTACATGCTCATCTTGGGACGCGTCCTCTTAGGCGTCGGCTTAGGCTTCACTAACCAAGTAAAAATTAAATTAAATTTATATTAATCATGCATATTCATTTTTATATTAAATTAATACTATGTAGTTGCTGTTGTACTTTACGTTGCATCGTGTTTTAATTAATATCACACATTATACGAGTCAAAAAGAGACGTCCTATTCATAGAGCACTAGTCTGTTGTCAAATATTAAAAGGATTAAGCTAGGATTAATTAATATTGCATTCCTCTGTTTAAGTTACAGTCATATATACAATTAAGCTGCTAAAAAAAATAATAAATTCTGCAATAAAAATTTAACAAGTTAAAAATCCATAATAAAATTTATCAAATGATATATTTACTATCGTATAACATATTAACAATAACATCAGACTGAAGCTCTTCCGTCGCTTTTAAATTGTTGGTTCTAATATATTCATTGACACCCCTGATCTTTTCCAATATTATAAAATGCTTCTGCAGTCCGTACCTCTGTATCTATCCGAAATGGCTCCGCCGCAGCACCGCGGCGCCATCAATAGTGCCTTCGAGCTCTTCGTCGGCCTTGGTTTCCTCTCTGCCAACCTCGTCAACTACGGCGTCAACAAGCTACACGTGCACTGGGGCTGGCGACTCTCGCTTTCCGCCGCCGTCCTCCCCGCCGCCATCCTCTCCCTCGGCGCCCTCTTCCTCCCCGACACCCCCAACAGTGTCCTCCATCGCTGCCATAACAACAACTCCTCCCCTGAAGATTCCGCCCGAATCCTCCTCCAAAAGATCCGAGGCACCGCCGACGTCGACGCCGAGCTCCAAGACTTGCTCGCCGCCGCTTCCTCTGCCTCTACAAAATCCACTTCTTCGATCTTGGCGAGGAAGTTCCGGCCCCAGCTGGCGATGGCGGTGCTCATCCCGTTCTTCAAGCAGATGACCGGCATCAACGTCATCAGTTTCTACGCGCCGGTGATCTTTCGCACGATCGGTCTCGGCGAAAGCTTCTCGCTCTTGTCGACCGTCCTCACCGGAGTCATCAGCACAGCCTTCATCGCCGTCGGCATGTTCGTGGTCGACCGGGTCGGTCGGCGAGTCCTCTTCGTCGTCGGCGGAGTGTTGATGCTGGCGACGCACGTCATGGTGGGCGGCGTCCTGTGGACGCAGCTGAAGGACCACGGCGCGATGGACAGCGGGTACGCTTACTGGGTTCTGGGTTCCATCTGCCTCTACGTGGCGGGTTTCGGGGTGTCGTGGGGCCCGCTGGGGTGGTTGGTGCCGAGCGAGATATTTGCGCTGGAGGTGCGGTCGGCGGGGCAGAGCGTGGTGGTGGCGGTGGGAATGGTTGGGGCGGCGGCGGTGGGGCAGACGCTTCTGGCGATGCTGTGCAGGATGAGGGCGGGGGTTTTCTTCTTCTTCGCGGGGTGGGTGGTGGTGATGACGGCGTTCGTGGTGGCTCTGGTGCCAGAGACTAAGGGGGTGCCGATCGAGAGGATGGAGAAGATGTGGAGGGAGCACTGGTTTTGGAGGAAGATGGCGGCGGAGACGGCGGCGGTGGTGGAGGAGGATAAGGTAGCACGGTGAGGTAAACTAGCATGATTTCGTGGTGGCCGCCATTGTGTTTGATGCAATGAATTAGTTATTTAGTTAATTAATTATAAAACTTTATCCTTGTGATGTAACAAAAAGCCAAACAATTGGTCAACTAACTAATCAAAACATTATTTAGTATTTATATTTACCGATAAAAAAAATTAACTAATCAAAGCGTTATTTATTTTTAATTAAAATTTGGTATATGATTAGTTTCGTCGACAATAAAAATATCCTGTGCGTGATGCATTTAAGATTTTGAAAACAAATATATATAAAAAACTGATTTTTAAATTGAAGATTTGTGACAATACAATAATTAGTTAGGCTGTCAACTATCACTAACTATATCTACTTTCAACAGCCGTTGAAGTCGTCATGACTTCAGCAGCTGAATATTATTAATTTTTATTTTACCAAATTTAAAATTTGATCTTGATTTTATATTTTTTTTAACATCTATTAGCATTTATGCGCCTCATTTTTATTATTTATGTTTTTGTAAATGTGAAATTTTGTATTTTAAGGGAAAAAAGTTTAGAGAATAATTTATAAAATGAATTTTCAAGTAAACATTGAAAATAGAGGACGAGATGATTTTCTTTTTTAATATAATAAAATTTATATATGTTGAAAATGAAACATATGTTTCGGGAAAATTATTTCTTCCGGCTTAAAATGAATCTACTAATTAGATTAGTGGGGAAAAAAACATGGATAAAACAGTTGTTAATCGCACAGTTATGGCCCGAGCCTAATTGGCCCGTTTTATAGGCGGAAAAAATCGGTCGACGGCGGTAGCAGGCGAATGCCGCCGATGGAGAGAAGCCGTGGCGGTGCACGCGGAGGCGATCCCCGCATCGATGGTTGCGACAACGTCTTCGTTCAAGCTACCAACTATGAAGCTGTGGCCAGAAAACTGCACGTAGTCTTCTCGATTCTCACTCTTTCTCTTTGAAATGGATTTCCACCGATCGAACTGATCTATGAGTTGTCGCCCTAGTGTTGACTCTAGGATGGATTTGCTCGATCTCGACTCTCAATTTATTACCATGTTAGGGTAGGAAAATCGATGTAATTGTTTAAACGTGAAATGTATACTATCCCCAATTAGCGAGTCGAATCAAGCGCATACGAATGCATCTTTTAGAGGATAAGCCTTTCTAGTGTCATCATTGCCTGATTTCTGAATTGAGGCGGCCGATATCATCAATCATTTAGGAATTATTTATGTTTAATTCATCTTTAATTTAATCGATCATAAAGCTTTTTGTCAATAGAGAAATGTTAAGTGCTACGCGATCGTTACGAGCAACTTCATGCTGATATACATGATATCCAAGATGTGATACAGTGTGCTCGGTTAGCTTCTATCTACTTTCTTCACATTCTTGCAAAATACTTTTTTTTTTTTTCATATTTTGATCGCAAATTGTATAGTAGTACTATTAAACAATAGCAGAGTCGAATGAAGATAAAAATTTTCACTTTCCCACAACCTTGCAAGTGACATATAATCTTATCTTACATCTATTCTGCACACCTCAATATTTTCCATTTAGTTATGGTAAAGTTAATACCTGGAGCAGTCATTATGTATTCTTGTTTGCATGCCTTACTCTTTTCTGCTCTTTAGATGTATCATACAGTTGTTAAGCCATATCTAGATGCCCTTAGTTTACTTTGCAATATCTGCCTATAGAATTTGGTCTTGTTTTCTTCTCATGTCCCTTCCATTCTTGTTGGTTAGATTTCCCCTTTTCTTCTTGCTTTCTTTATGGCTATTTCTGTACTAGATGCAGTTCAAACTCGTATTCTTGGATCTTTGTTGTTAAAACATAATGTCGATCAATTTTTACATCAAAATAGTGAATCTGTACTTGTGCATAGGGTGAAACTTTCCGTTTACCAATTTAGTTCTCAGATAGGTTACTATTAGACATTGTTGTTAAGATTAAGAGAAACTTAACTGCATTTCTTATGTTGTCATCAGTTTTCCAACTTTTATAATGCATAACGTGTCTTGATATACTTGGGTCCAGATTCAGCATGTGCTATTGTAACATGGACTTCAAAGAAGTTCTCAATTGCAATATTTTTATTTTACTCACATATACTTACTCTGATGGTTTATACATTTCTTAGATCATTTCATATGCAGATATGCTGGTGCCTTATTCTAGGTAAATCCTAACGATTCTTTTGGGTGTCTGATTACAGGAATCTGTGGTGCCAATTGCTGATTAAACCTTCCGTGGTCCCTAGTGCATAGTTGAGAATGCCCTCTCCTTAGCATATATGATATACCCACCTTACAGTCCAAGGATAAATTCTTTGAGGGTCATGGATGGGTAGTTTGTTTATCTTCTTTTGTTCATTGGCTTATTCAAATTCTTTCATGGACATTTATGTCTTTTAAGTTCTGATAACATTTGATGCTTCAGAGGGATGTCATAAGATTGTTGAAGCCTTAACTACTCTTTTCCCCACTTGTTAGATTTTTGTTTAAATCCTTCTAATTGTGCAGGATCGTACAGCTTGAATTTTGGGATGAGCTTGAGTAGTGGCACAGGATGCAGGCAAGGGGTGCTCTAGTTCACATAAATCAAAATGCCGAAATCAACTTTGCTATTTTAAAGTAACTACCCTAGTCAGATGGATAAGATTGTTCTAATCCGGTCATTTCTTTGTCACTTCTGGGGATATTATTATGAGGCTTGTGCGAACAGTAATTCAGAGGTGATTACTTATTTTATTTACATCTAGAAAAAGTGAAATGTGCCTTAGTAATATGTTTTTTTTAGAACCTGTCCAAATTTGTTGTTAAATTACTAAATTGGATTTTGAAATTGGCTATTCAGATTTCTTTCAAGATAGTATAGGATCTTAACAATACGGCTATACATTAGATGCTTTGTTTCAGCATAAAATGCAACGACCCTGAACTTTAACCATTTAAAATTGACCTTTAGCTTTGTCTCTTTTTTTAGTTTTCATGAAGTGTTATTAATAAGGGTCCGACGACGGCAACAAACAGATCTACTAAAAGCTTCATGCAGTGGCAGGGGCCAATTTAGAAGATGAGAGGCTCATTTTACATATCTCACGTATCTTAAGGGTACCTTTGCAATTATTCATGTATTTCCTCTCCCTCTTCTCCGTATGTGTTTGTAATTGTGTTGCAATGGCTTGATGAATTTGATGCTCATTTTGTCTTTACAAACCTACTGCCATTTAGTATCCATGTACTTAAATTGTGTACTTGTGAATTACCAGTAGTAATATATTTCCATAATCTCTAAGTCAACCCTGATGATTTGAGAAGCCACTTCAAATCTTTAACCAATCATCTTTAGATTCAATTGCAATGAAACTTTTTGTGTAACACCTTAACAAGAAAACATTATCTTCTCGACACAATTGATGGTTGATACAACTTTTGAGTTTAGTGACAGAGAATGTTCACTGATTTTGGGTTCCATAGACCAGAGTGGTGTCTGAGCAAGATAAATGAGCATTCATTGCAAGCATATACAGAATCACACATCGAAGAACAGGTTCAGTGGTTGGTGGTCTAAACTCCCCTTCCATAAGAATGCAATTGTTGGGCCTGGAGTGAGAATGATGGATGGATTTGCTGCACAGCCTGAAGAAATGATCTGCTGTCTCCACCAGGTTAAATCTTCTGTTAAGCAATTGTGTTTCTTCCACTTGCTCTTCATAATTTGTCAGATTATTCTTACATTTTTCACATGTCATAATGATTGAAACAGTGACAATATATAATTGCAGTCTCAAGATATGATATACAAAAAGGTTAACAATGCAACATGAAATTATCAGGTAAGTATACTTCAACTTTCTCAACTCTTGTTTTCTTTGAGTGCTAACTTATCAATTATTTTTTAGATACCAGGAAAGTATTATAGTTGTTCATCAGTTATTAGAATGGGCATTAAACTGAAGTTTCGAAGAATGATGATTTATATATTAACCTTTTCATATGATCCATTGACGTGCTCAAAATCTATGACCAAGTCCTGGAGATATATTCAGACATGTGCTTGTGAGTACTCGTTAGATGTGATGATTTATATATTAACCTTTTCATATGATCCATTGACGTGCTCAAAATCTATGACCAAGTCCTGGAGATATATTCAGACATGTGCTTGTGAGTACTCGTTAGATGGTTAACTGTATCTGTACATCTCTCAGACATCAAACAAAAAGAGAATCCACCAAATCCTTGTTATGGCATTAGGTCCACCTCCCTCTTCCATTTATGAGTCAAACATGGAGCATGAGAGAGGACATCAACATATTCCAGAACCCTAAAACATCAATAACATTATTTAGATTGAATTGCCACGAGGCAATTAGGTTCCCTGATCTGATGACTGCAAAGGGACTACCTGAAGATAGTTTTGCTCCCTTCCATGATGGCTCATTCACTGATGACATTGACACACAACATATTTTTTTTATGAACTGTAAGAGAATTAAGGTATGGAGAGCATCGTCTTTTAAGGCTAAGCATGATTGGGTCGGTCAAATTGGAAAGGATGTTGTCACTTTGGCATTCTTAACTTTTGGACAGTGTATTGGGAAGTGTGGGCGAGACTATGAATAGAGATTGGGAATGCAATGAAGAGCATGGTTAATTTCATTTGTTGGAGTGTGAGGAATGTGCAGCTCGGTAAAGGTTTTAGCCAATAGAGATATGGCACTAGAAATTAAAGTTTCAAGGGATTTGCCCAAACAAGATCTCATGTCGAAAAATGTCTCAACGAGTCCTCATATTTAAATACGACCATCCTTAATAGCTCCTGCTAGTTAAATTGGTTTCTGAAGATGTAGATTGTAACCATTTAAGTGGTTAACGATTACTAATGAAACTTTCGATCTTATTACTTATCATCATACATCAACAGGAGCCAAATCTACATCTTCTCCTTTGTAAAGATATAACTTACCATTTCTACATTTTGATATGCATGCATACAATAATATCAACAATAAATTGATGAATCATCTTAGATGGTAAAATTTCATGGAATAAATAACTAATTGTTAAATCATTATCTTTGGTTCATTTCTGTGTTTCTTTGTTAAATAAATCCACAGGACTATTCTGAAAAAAATTACCTTTGATTTGTGATAATAGAGATACTGAAAATGTGATTCAGAATGTGCGGAAGCAAAGTTTAGTGCGCATTGAAAATGCGCTTGACAATGTTTTTATCTGACAATCGATATAAAAGATATATTCTGCTGCACCTTCACGGTTTGTCAACCTTCGCACAATTGTGGCCACTTGCTACAGCTCCGGGACAACTCTATTTGCTGCTGTAGAACATAAAATTTGTGGGGAAGAAATGTTGCGATGAATGCTGATTCTATGATGCGCACACACACACACACAAATAAAATCTTAGGTAGTTGGAACGATCCACAATGGTAGAGCAACAGAAACTGAAATGGTAACTCACTCGATGTGTGACGATCAGACTAAAAGCTTGCTGGTGATGATGATATTGGTCAACAATTCAAAAGATTTAATTGATAATCGTGGATGAACCTATTTTTGTTGGAGTATGTATTGCGGTTTAGATCATTTCGATTAAAAAGCATATTATCCTTAAGCATGATCAAGCCATTTTATATATGACAATCTTGAAAGATCAGTTTAAGATTGTTAATGCTCATGGCTAAGGTATGGTTCGCGACTCAATCTGCCCCCATGATCAGATGAAAAATGTTTCAAGTAAACAAATGATCAATGCATTTGCTGGAAAAGTTGAGTTCCCTCCCAATGGATCTACATGACTTGCAAACCCATATCACTGTGACGCACAATTTGGTAGCCTAAGTATGAAACTTAGAAAGCTTAGATATATAGGTTATCAAAGATGTTGCCTTTTTGCCAAGAAATCGCCTATCAGTGCTTCCTCTCATTGAATTTGTTGCTTCATATACGCTTTGAGACCTCGCCTCTCGGTGGATTCTCAGTAGTCACATATGCCGTTTGTAGTTTGTCTCCCGATCAGGTAAGTTCCGTCGATAAATACCCTACGACTAGGAGTACTGCCAATGACTACCCTAGTAAATGGGAGGAAGAGACAATTGAGGGTGTTGTAGGTCTAACTAATATATAGTTTGCCTCATTTGAAGGAGGTGATTTGACCTAGCTAGATCTGCTCAGTAATTTGCTGTCTTACTGGCTGCCTTTCCATGGGTTGCATAGGTCTTAGAATATAAATTGAACCAAATGTTCCATGATGGCTTAATCAAATAACCTCCTCCTCTCTTCCTTTCTTGCATCGAACCCCATGTAGGGCTCAATCAAGAAAGTATATACATTATATAACTCATAGTTAATTGGAAGAGCTAGCCACATTTGTTGTCCAATATAACGCATGAGGAGAAATTAATACTGAAGCATGCAACACTTCTCGACCAATTTGTTAAATTTCAAACTATTCGATCCATCATTGGAAGTTAGGCAGCATGTGAAGAAGAGATGACTATTAAAATGTCCCTCGAATTGCATGTAGCTTGGAAGTTGAGTGTTGGATGAACTCGAAGTGGATATAAAACATGCATGCATGGGAATTTATGCACGACGTACGTATAGACGATGTGCATGGTGGTGGACTGACAGGGAAGAGCCTACTTGAAATGGATAGAAAACATGCACAGCTCAAACCGTTTAATTCCTTCAATAATTAACGATGGGTATATATGTGTGGTTTGGGCTAAGTTTACACGCATGGAAATGGGCATGGAGGTTGGTCTTGCTCGAAACGGATAGAAAATGAGCTCGATGAACAATTGTTTGGCATTCATATTTAATTTGCTTCTTCTTGTACAAATTAATGCTTATGGTTTTGAGAAATTTAGGAGCTGTTCAAATTTTTGTAGCTATGAAGGGGCAAAATTTATACACCAACAAACAAACGATCAATCGGGGAAGTTATATGTCCATCCGATTGACCGAGATGAGAAAAATATAGTTTGCAAATGGCTTACATATGTTTTTGTGTTTTTGAACGAAAGAACCTTGCCATTGATGCTCGATGAACAAATGGATAATAGAGGAATAAAGAAAGAATAAGAAAAGGAGAAGGAAAAGATATACAATCCAGTGTCAAGAAGGAAAGAAAGAAATGTAAGTGGCCACTATACCACAAGCGAGCTATTAGCTCTTCATTGGGTTTGCAGTGGATGATAGAGGGTATGGTTGCGAGGCAATTAATGGAGTTGAAATTTTACTAGATAGGAGGAAGAAAAAAATGGTCATTTCGCCTTATTTTGAATGGATCAAAATCTGATAAAATTATATTAATTTGAGGATGGATTGTGAATCTATTATTTTGTTAATATTTGAATGGATCAAAATCTGATAAAATTATATTAATTTGAGGATGGATTGTGAATCTATTATTTTGTTAATTTTACATTTAGTAAATGAATTAGGAATGTGTGTCGACTCCTAGCTACTGCAGTAACGTGGGAGTACACTAATTAAGCATAAATGTTCTAATGTGTTGATTAGGAATGGAATGTCTAGCTCATCTTCTCTCAAATCCTGTCGATCTAAAGGTTGATATGTCAACCTGACCTTGAACCCAAATTGGTTCGGTTCAGCAACTTAGAGTCAGACCCGTGCTCATGATCGGCTAGAGCCTAGACCCGTGCGATATTGTAGGAATAAAGGTAAGCTATTAAACAAGGCCCCACGTGCATCCTCGTGCTCTCCTCATAGTTAATATTAAAGTTTTGACAAAAATAATAATTATTAAGTGAAAGTGATATATTACCTGTAATATTGGAGAATGTTCAATATTCTAAAATATTTATAGGTCAATCTCTAATTAGAACAAACTTATAAGGTTTTTTTTTTCAAATAAAATGATAAATTATGCGAGTGTCTTTCAATTTATTTTGATAATTGATGAAAATATTTTGTAAAGCATTTACGGAATTAGTCGAATCTAAAATTTAAATACCGAATGCTAGTAACAAAAACGAAAAAGGATTTAGACAATGCAAAAATCAAATCAATCACTTTTTGATTTTAAATTTTTAAGAGAAAATTGGCTCTCCTTTCTCGTCTACGTCTACGTAAAGGGGAAAATTCCTTCGCGGTGGCTCTGTATTCTTCAACAACTTTCGCTTTTCCATCGTCCGGTTGTATCAATTCGATTTTAGGTACCTTTAGAGTTTGTGGGGAAAAAAATTGTGTTCCACTTTAGCCGCTTTCGTTGACTTTGCCGAATCGAATGATCGGTCAACGCACAACTTTGTCGTTGACCTTTTAAGTCGAGAGTGGAGCGAGGCAAAATGAAATGTGTTCTGTTTTCTATTTCACCATTAGTTTATCATCTCTTTTTTTCATAATGCTCCCAATTAAATTTTAAATCATTGAAATTGTTACCTCTTTAATTTTGAAACTCTGATTCTCTCCGCCGTCTCATTATCTATATTTAAAATTATGAAGAGTTTACTGATAATCCGCTTTGAAAATAAAATAATTAGGGGCCGGAATGAAAATTTCCTATAAGATAATTTTTTTTTAAAAAAAAACATTTTTCTCACTTCATCAATTTTAACATGGTTCTCTTTGCAATTCACTTACCTCACTTACAATCGATCTAATCTGCAATTAATCTTGAATAAGGGGGAAATCCATAAAAGATCCCTGAAATAAAATTTGATAAATCATCTTATATAATTGAGTGTCAAATATATTATATACTTTTTAAAAATTACTAGTAATTTATTAAAAAGGAAACTCTTTCATGATTAAAAAAATACATGCCTTTTAGACAGAACTGTCTCTCTCAGTCTCTCTCTCTGGAAAAAAAAAATAAATATGGAGATTGAAATGGGAATTTTTTTTGAAAAATTGGGCCTATATAAAGCTGAATGGAACTGAAGCTCTTCGCTCCTCATTTTGCTCTAATCCAATCGACGGAGTTCGTTACGAGCCATCAATTGAAATTGAACCGTAACTAATCGATCCATGAAGCTGCAGGCGGTCGGCGCCGGCATTCCGTGGCCCTCCCCCTCGCCTTTTACTTCTCCGGCGAGGCGGCCGTGCTTGGTGGCGGCGTCGAGCACCTCGACGAGCGCAGCATTCCCGACGCTGAGTGATCATACACCGCCGCTGACGGCCGTAGCGATTAAGGAGAGGTGGCGAGAATACCAGGGAGACAACAACTGGGAAGGTCTCCTCGATCCCCTTGATTCCGGACTCCGGTCGGAGATCCTCCGGTACGGCGAGTTCGCCCGTGCCGCCTATACCTGCTTCGACTTCGACCCCTCGTCGCCCTCCTACGCCACCTGCCGCTTCCCCAAAGGCTCCCTCCTCCCCCGCGCCGGCCTTCCCGCAACCGGCTACCGCGTCACCCGCCACCTCACAGCCACCTCAGGTACCGCCCCCTGGCTTCCCTTCTCTCCCCGCACCGCCTGGATCGGCTACGTCGCCGTTTGCGTCGACCCCGATGAGATCGAACGCCTCGGCCGCCGCGACATCGTCGTGGCCTTTCGCGGTACTGCCACGGTCCTCGAGTGGGTGGAGAACCTCCGGGCCACCCTGACCCACCTCGGCCCGGTGGCCCCCCGCGCGGCCGAGCCCATGGTGGAGAGCGGGTTCTGGAGCCTCTTCACATCCGGCCGCCGGAGCCTCCGCGACCAGGTCCGCTGCGAGTTGCGCAACCTTCTCGACAAGTACTCCTGCGGCCCAGCGCCGCCAGTCAGCCTGACGGTGACCGGCCACAGCCTTGGCGCGGCGCTCGCGGTGCTGACGGCCTACGACGTCACAACGGCGCTGGAAGACGACGGCCCGTCGACGACGACGGTGGTGTCGTTCGGGGGACCGAGGGTTGGCAACGCGAGCTTCCGGCGGGGGCTGGAAGAGGCCGGCACCAAGGTACTCAGGATAGTGAACGCCGACGACATCATCCCGAAGATGCCGCCGGCAGGGTTCGTCGCGGAGGAAGAACAGGGGGCAACGGAAGAGGTGGAAGCAGGGGAGGAGGAATCAGGGGCAGGGTGGCGACTGCCGAGCTGGCTAGCGTCGAAGACGGGCTGGGCGTACGCGGACGTGGGGAGGGAGCTTCGGCTAAGCGGCGGCAAGCGAACCGCCAATGTGGTGGCCTGCCATGACCTCGGCCTCTACCTCAACCTGGTCGATCAGCTGAGCTCCGGCGGCTGTCCCCTGCGCACGTCGCTCGCCAATGCCATAAGAACGAACTAAACTAATTAAACTAATATTAATCCGTTATTGTACAAATAATTAATGAATCCACGCATAATTAACAATATCATAAATTAATTTCTCTTTCGTGGATCGGAACAAATCAATTAATGGGATCAATCGATAGAGAAAGCAAGAGATGGTTGGCCGGAGAGAGGAAGGGGAGGAGCCACGTTGGCCGCCGGCCAAGGTCGGCGACAATCATACGTGGATATTTTGGGCGGCGAGTGTGACAGTTGTCAATGTATATATGTGATCCAGTCATTTTCATTATATATTAACGATTATAGAAAACATGTGACAATTATTTTAATTTTAATTCTTCAATTAATTCACACACACGAGACGAGAGACATCTCTCTATTAATTAATATGAAGATGAAATTAAGAGGCCAGGGCTTAATTTGTTCCCTTGTTAATTATGAGCATCGAATATATTGAATAAAAAAGGAAATTTAAAATTTTCACATATTTCACAAAATAAAATAATAATAATGAAGATATTATTATAACAATCAATGGAAATCTAGAACCATAGTCGTTTAATTAATTAGCGTATCTATCACACCATCCCTGCTTAATTAAACAACATCCACATCATCCAATTACATAATACATAATATACAATAATAATAATACTAATAATAATAATAATTTGAAGAAGAAAAAAACAAATCCTTATTCAGGAGATGGAGCCGTTTTTGGCGTAATCATCAACTGCTTTTTCAAGCATGCGGATTCTACTTGTCAAATCTACACACACAGAGCTCATGAAGCTTGAAAGGGACATCAAATCCAAAAAGCTTTGCAATTCCCTAACTTGGCCCATTTTTTAGATATTTTAACAAAATTTTCCACGGAGTGGCTATTCCAATGGCATCCAATACAAATTCTCAATCATACATTATTTGTTGGATAGGTTCATTAATGGCTTTCAAAGGTTAAAAAAAATGTTTGCTAAACCATTGTGATTTATTGAACGCACTTGATCATTGAGATATTTTGTGCCTATATATTTTAGTGGCATCTAATAGACATTTGAATGACACTTGAATTGCATATACTAAATATATAAATCACATCTAAGTAAAAAATAATAATTATTTTTTCATGGCATAAAAACAATTTTACTAGATGCATTATTCAAATTCAAATAGAAAAAATTTACTCAAACCCTAGCACTTTATTCCAATTTTTTTTTAAATGTATTTCATGAGATTTGAATGATAATGACTTCGAGGAAATATGCTAATTAACCACATTATGAATTGATTTTGATTGGCATACAGTCACACTTTTTAATTAGATGAATAGGAGAAAACTTTATACGTACATTAATTAGGTAAACACCAATACAAAAATTGACTCTCTTACATATTCAGTCAAACACGCGATTGATGATTGTACACGTGTTAAAAGGACTTGAATTGAACGAGGGTTGACACGGCGTAATTTGACTATATATGAATTGATCTATTTGCAAAATTAAAAATATTTATTATTTCTAAAAAATATATTGATAGAGGCTAGAGCATTATAATTGTCTTATATGACACGAGTCGTCACTTTGTATGATTAGAGGAGACGGTGGTTGTGGAAAGCTATTAAATGTAGAGAGTGACTAATGGTTAGTGAATCAATGTGAAACGCAATTTAGGGACAAAGACAAACAGCATATTAAAGAGATGTGTATTAATTATAGCAACTACATAAATAATAACGATAAATCTCTAAAAAAATTTAAGCTTTCAAAATCACATACGTCGATATTGACACACAATGATCTGGAGGAATGTGGCCGTACGGTTCCCGATTTGGTTGGATAGTGCCGAAGCGGGAAAATTGCCGCCTGATTCCAAATTTTTGGGTTTAATTTTATGCACATTTGAAAATCCAAGTGATTTTGACTATCGCTAAAAATTTTGTTAAATTATTTTGTGGCCCAAAACTTTTTCTTTGATAAAAAAAAATCATCCCTAGACTACTTTTTAAATTAAAAAAAATTAGACTTTTTTTTTTTTTTTGAGTAAAACTAGTACACGAATCAAATGTTTCTGCAAACCATTAGAACATATTGATTTTCACATGATTGGATTGATTTTGTGTATCCAAGGATAAGTTGGTTAAATCGAATTTCGGTTTGATAGAATTTAATTTCCTTCATTTTCCCTCCGTAATTAGTAAATTAAAATTACTTTTCCTAAAATATAAATTTTAATGAATTGGGCCGGGCTTGAATTTATGGTCGGAAAAACAATTGGGCCTCTTTTGCAATTTTGTAATCGAGACGTGAAATTAGATTTTGAATACAATTTCGCAATGTGTTCGGCATCGGTACACCCTCCTCGCCGGCCATCTCTCCGTCTCCTCGCCGGCGTGGTCTTCTACGTCATACGTGCTCATCTTCCAACTTCCCGATGTCGTATCCTTGGGTCTCGTTCCAGAACGGTATCATGAACTACGGACTGGAAATTTGGGGGTACGCACAAGGACCCGAGGCTGTTCGACGAAATGCCTGACCGAAACTTGGTGCCCGCTTTCTTTAGCGTCCTTTTTGGATTCAACTGGATATCTTCCATTGTCTCTGGAGTCATGGATGGTCTTCTTTTCCTTGTATGAGTCATGGATGGTCCACAAGCATGCTTTTGCATATAGTTCTTTTAATCATAGAAGTATACTGAATATACTATTTGATGAACACTTTTAGATATGGTTCAACAGTATGTCACCGACCGGTTCATGAGCCGTGGATGATCTTTTCCTTCAGAGCCATATAGTTCTCATGTCGAATTCTCTTAATTGTAGAAATATTTTGTGGTTATGGTATTTGCCAAATACTTGCATTGTTTACAGGTTCCATTAGTTTATTTATCAGAAGTGATATTTAAACAAATTAAAACGGTTACACTAGGTTTGAATTTGATTGATAGAAGCTGCAAATAGAGCAATAACTAATCTTAGAGGTTTTAGGACTCATGTTTTGCACTCACTCTGGGAACATAAAACATCTTCAGGTTATCTTCTCACATAACTCCTCGTATGAATTGCAAGGTGAGAGATGGCAATCCACCCAATTTGATGACTTGAAAAAATTTGCCATGTGTTGTTGGAGTTTAGCTACATGGCTGGTGATTATTGTTAGAAAGTCATACCGTGTAATGTAACATAATCATGTCGTGTTGTATCCCTTAAATACAAAAATCATGTAAAACATGTAAAATTAGCTAAGCTTTCACTATAGATGATTTATAAGATTTTTATATGACATATGGCACAACCTCCACTCAGCCAAGAAAGTGGAAAATCCCTCTACAGTCTCCACTATTCGGTTCATGGACAAGGACCTCAACTTGTGGACACAGAGAGAAATAATTTGACATGTTTTTCAGTTGCAAAATGGATTTTCACGGCATGCACATGGTGTTATAGGTTTCACGATTTATTTGCATAAAGTTACACACTGATACAAAGCTACCATCTGGAGAAATCTATGTTGAAACACTCAACCAGGAGCATACATCAAAACACTTAAAGTTCTTAGTCTAAATTCTTATTATGCATGTAGGACCCTGACATTGGGAAACTTGCACTTTGAATTGATGCTGATATCTTTTGGATTTGTTTAACAATTTTTGGAAGTAACTTTATCGAACACTTGGGTCCACTCCTGTGCCAGGCACTTGTTCTCTCTAAGTGACATAGTTCCTAGGTCAACTTCTCAAATAATACTCTAAATAAAGTACAAGGTAATAGATGTCAAGCCACCCATTTTGATGACTAGTGAAAACCTTCCATGTTTGAATTCAGCCGCTAAGTATGTGGCTAGAGTTAGAAATTTGCCTTCTATAGCATATCTTGATCATATTGTATCATATCATTTGAATTCAAATAATATCCAAGAGCTAATAGAACTAGTTCATCTATTGTCTTATTGTATCATATTGTGTGAATACATTATCATGTTCAAAAGAAAATAAAACTAGTTAAACTATTGCCCTATTGTATCAAATTGTGTGATTAAAATATCATGTAAAAAGGGTATACACATAGTTCAATTGTTAGCACATTGTTTCATATTCTGTAAACACAATATCATGGAAAAAGATATGCACCTAGTTTAACTTTTTTAAAAAATAATTCTGTAATATGAAATTAGTAAAGCTTGCAACAAAGTTGTTTCTATGTTATGCAAAAAGGACAAAGTTTTTACATGACATGTTGCACAGCCTCCACTCAACCAAGCAAGTGGGGAAAAGATTGATTCCTCCACTATGCATTCAATTTTTAGCCACCAAGATACATGAAAGCAAGGGTTGTGCTCCACTATTCTACCAATAGAGACTCCCATAACAATTTTAGTGCTAGTTCAAATCAATTATACGTTTAGAGGACATTAGAAATTGATATAGGTTAAAAAGGGTTGTGGATTCGTAATTCATTCTTTTCTCCACCTCACCTAACTAGGGGTTAAATGAGATTTAACTATAGGGCGGAAAATTGCTCCCACTCCCAGTAAAGCATGAAAAGTGTAAACTGTTTCACAGTTATCTCCTATACTTTTTCTCGTCAACATTACATTATCTAGGCATATCAAGATTGCATTGTCATCTTGTATAACACAATCCAGCCAACATTACTTTGTCTAACATTTTGGCGTCAAATAATCCAAAATACATCAGCATATGATATACAGACGCATTTGGCTCATAAAAAACTGCTAGAGTGCGACTTTAGCTCTTTAAGAACTTAATTCTCCATTTTCTTTGCAGAACTCCATTATTGATCTAGTTTAAAATCCTTGATCTTAATATCTCGACCGCTAATATGTTCTCCCCAATTTGAAATTTCTTTGTTTTAATAGTGTGAGCTTACCAGATTCTGTAATGTTTCTCGGTATGAATTCATCAACCAGTTTTTTTTTGGAAATAATGGTTTCAGTTGGTTTATTTTTAGTTCTGTCTTGGGTTGTTTAATTTGAAGAAATGGAAACATTACATCTGGTGCTTGATCGTAGAAGTTCAACGGCTGAACTAATAGTCATAATGAATCTCCAGAACTCAAGTGTGAGGATTCTGCAGTCAATCAATGAAAATAGTGATAAATTCAGTTAGTAGCAAAACATCCTGAGTAAATATCATGGCTTCGTCAGTTTCTTCTTAATCTTCATTGAACTTCCACTGTTGCATCATACTTCAGATCATTCCTTAAGAACTTCACTGTTGTTGACTCATGGTTTTGCTACACTTGTCTCCTAATATCTAGAGGAACTTTTATCTATTCAATCAAACTCAATTTGTCATCCAGAAAATTTTTGTTTTAAGAAAATTATGCAAGAAGACAACTTGTTTCTGGCTGTAGATCAAGTATCTAAAGAGTTTTTTTTTTCCTCCTTTTTTGAGACAATGCCAGAAGATCTTACGAGGTAAAAAAAATAAAATGGTTAATCCCTGCCCATATCTCAGTTCTTAGGAAGAAGTTGCATATTTGCTAATTGTAATATATATGAACAAATGGGTTTGCTTTCTTATATATGCACTGTATGTAAGACTCAAAAATGGCTCCTTTCATCTCCGGCTAGGACTAAAAAGTGGAGGAAGGGCTTGCCAGTTGACCGGAGTTGCATCGGCCGAAGCTTCCGGCGGTTTGCTTCAGCCGAAGCTCCTGCACCTTGTTCAGGTACAGCTTCTTGATGTTGGTGCCCTGCAGACTGAGGAGGCGAGCAAGACTCCTCTTGGCGTTCTCCCGGAATGGCCCACCGGCCGCCGTGAAGCCATCGACGAGGTGGAGATAGGCCTCCAAGTCGTGGCAGCACGCCAAGTCGGCGTCCGGCCGTAGGTACGGCGAGCTTTGGCTGTCCACCACCAGCTCCCGCCCCACGTGGGCGTACCCTTCGTCCCGCGTCCGCAGCGGAGCCGCCGGTACGCGCGGCACCAGGTCGTGGGCGTTCACCACTCTCAGCACCTTCACCCCCCGCTTCTCCACCCGCTCCGCTAACGCCCGGTTCCCCACCCGCGGTCCTCCGAAGGTGAACACTGCCGTCGCGGCGAGATCCGGCGGTACAAGCGCCGCCACTTCTTCAGCCACCAGCACCGCCAACGCTGCCCCTAGGCTGTGTCCCACCACTGTGATACTCAGCTCCTCCCCCGCGTACTCCTTCCTTAGTTTCTTAACCTCCTCCACCACCGCCGCCGATAAGCTCGGTTTATCTCCTAACCCCGGTGTCTTGTATAGGCTCCGGAATCCGCATTCCACCTTCGCCACTGCCGACGAGAGTCGCTGTTCCTCTGTTTCCGCTTCCTCCCCCGCCGCGAGTCCTTGTTGCTTTGTTTCCGCTTCCTCCTCCGCCGCGAGTCCCTGTTGCTTTGTTTCCACCTCCGTCTCGTCGAGGGGAACGAGTTCGGTGCGGAAGTTTTCCGCCCACTCGAGGCAGGTGGAGGTGCCGCGGAGGGCGATGACGATGTCTCGGCGGCCCATGCGCCGGATCTCGCGCTCGTTCTCACAGACGGCAACGTAGCCGATCCAGCTGGTGGGGTGCGCGGCCATGATCCAGGGCGCTACCGTGTCGATCCACGGGGGGAGCTCGATGGATGCGGTGGCGAAGAGGTTGCGCGTGACGCGGTAGGAGCGGTCGGGGAGGAGGACGTGGCGGGGGCGACCTGGCGGCGCGCTGGTGGAGTGGAAAGCGTGGTAGGTGGCCTGCACGAACTCGCCGTAGCGTACAAGCTCGCGGCGGAGGTCGTCGTTGAGGGGTTCGACGAGACCCTCCCAGTCGCCGACACCATGGAAGCGGCGCCATCCTCCGGCGATACTGCCGCGTGGGGAGGTGCGGTTGGAGTTGGAGAGCAGGCGGCGGAGGCGGGTTAGGCTCCGGGGGGACACCTCCTCTGCTCCGACTTGCTTGTTGGAGAACACACCGGCGGGGAAGAGGGCGGAGGTGAGGTTGAGAGCCTGAAGTAGGCGGCTGGTCCGGTACGACGAAGGAGGGTCACTGCCGCAGTCGGGCTGCATATTCACCGGCGCCGAGGCGGCAGGAGGAGTTTCTTGCTTCTGTTTCTCGAGGAGGCGCTCCAAGTTAGCGAGGTGCGCGTTCGTGGATAGGGTGGCGGCAGGCGGAGGAGCGGTGGTTGCGATGCTAGCGTGGACGGCGGCGGCGTGGTTGTGACGGGAGGCGAGAGGATTGAGGGGCGAGTTGGGGAGGGCGTTACGGGCCTGTGAGACGTGGCGAGGAGGAGCTGTCGCCATGGCGAAGGCGATCGACATGGGAAGAGAAGACTGAAGAGATGAACTCGGTGAGAGAAGATGTAGGAGAGTCGGAATTGCAACATGGACGCTATATATAGGCAGAAACAGAAATGCTCAACGGCGCGTAGGACAAGTCCCGAGTCAAAAAAAAAGACCATTCACATCTGGTTTGGCCATAGGCCACGCAATCCGCGAATCCGCGTGGCGTTAGAAAAAGGATTTTTTTTTTTTTAAACTCTTTTAGCGTCTAAAGTTACTTGAGATGATGATTTCTTTTACTAATAATTTCGACCTTCAAATTTTACTCAATTAATTTTGAAAATAGATATATTTTCTTTGATTCATCTATCCAATAAATTCACAGAATGTTTTTAAAAATATTCATCTCATTGGCCATTCGAATCTTAAAATGACCATTTCTTTTCAAGAATAATTAGTTGGTCATTCATCTCTAGTCTACTTGTTTAAGTTTTCATCGAATTTTTTCATCCATTTTAATCAACTTTAAATTGATGTATCAACTCCATTGACGCCTTCAAATCAAAAGGTTTAGTAAAAACATGTTCAATTGCTTGTTGGAGAATTTAGTTGAAGTGTCTTATATAGTGAATCAATAAATAATATTGTGGAACGTGGAGCGGTCAATTTATATTATTGTTCTTAGGTTGATAATTTGAAAGACTAAGGACATTGACCAAAATATGAGTAAGAATAAAATCAACATTTTTAAGGATAAATTCGTCTGTCTCTAAAAATTTTATTTATATTTCTCTTTCCGATTCCTTCAAATTGTCATGAAAAATAAACATTTTTCTCTTTAATTTTAAATAACTACCATTCCTATCTTTCTAAAAAATATTATTTTCTCTAATGACTTGCTATATATTACTTATACGAAAATCTCGTTCTCAATCTTACAATTTATTAGATGGATTTTCTAAGATTTTTATTATCCATCTCGAGTTGAATGTTAGGTCACCATGTTTAAATTAAGATAAACTCAAACATGTTCACTTTGAATTCCTAAAACTACATTTTAGTCGTACGCTTGCAACTTGAGTTGTATGAAAACTTAACATCTTGAGTTGAATGCTAGGTCACCATATTTTTATTATCCATCAAGAATCACAATGCTAAGCTTATGTGTGTACGCTTGCAACTTTAAGTTTTGTTCCAATCTTTGACTTGTGAAAAGTCAAACCACACTCTTTGTTGTCAAGCCTTCAGGAGGCAAATTAGCTTGGTGAAACTCAGTACTTGTCATCACAAAATTTAGAGTGGTTTAGAGACAATTTGGCTGCTTTTCTTCTTAGAGAAATTTTAGAAACTTCTTCCCGGGTAGAAGGTAAAGTGAGTGGTTCATTAGTCCAATTTCATGAGAAACCACTTTGGTCTGTTGGCATATCTCGTAGTCTTGAGTATATATCTATTCCTCTGTCTTATTGTGGATCTCTGGATCTCTGTGTTCTTGTGCTTGAGATGGAGGAAAGAGTTGCATGAGCCATAGGTGGACTGAAGATGCATCAACTGAAACGAGCCAAACCGAACCAGTCAAGCTTCGATCGAGTATCTCTTTGAGAAGCCAAAAATGTAGTCAATTGAAGTTTCGTACAAACTTGTAAAATTGCCTGATCCCGAATGCTGCAAATGCATGGAGACAACCTCAAAGTGTCTTATGCCCAGTTAATCCTAAAAACCAATAATAATTGAGGGGTGAACAAATATACAAGGACGAGGATTCACTATGAAACAAAGGAAGAGAGAAATCATATCTCCTTAATTTACATTGAGAACAGAAAGAAATGTTTTTTCCAGTTCAATGAGCTCGGTGGCTGACTAGCTCAGGAGCAAACCGCAAGCCAGTTGGGTGTTTCTACCTCAGCAGCCTCAGAAGGTGACTACAAGTTGCTGGCCGCTTGCTAGCTAGTAAGCTAACGAGAAGGCAACAAGCTCGTTGGCTGCCTGCTAGCCAGTGGGCTCACGAGCAGGGGCGAGAATCCTTTGTGCTCAAAGGGACAATGCATGAGAAACTATTGATGATGATTGGGATGCTGCATTGCTTATGGGATCCAAATGCCACTATTTTGTATAATAAAGAGTTGGACAAATGTTTTAGAATCCTCCTTGAAACTTTAAACTCGTTACCAAATAAACACTCCCAGCCAAGTTACGACTCAGTGACCTTCTGCTGCCTGCACCACAGCATAGTAAATACTGCAGACGAAGTAGACGTCCATGTACACACGACGAACATAAAGAGTCTGAATCCAGATTTCAGCAATTAAAACATCTTCTCCTGAAATGAATTCACAGTCAGATATTTTCATACAAGGTTTATTATAGTTCACAATGATTAATCGTACGTGATAAATACAGTATCAACGCTTCTTGATTTCAAAGGAATAGTCGAGCTCCAAATGACATCTTTTATCATCATCCTCAAACTGAAACAAAAAATAGGAAGATGAAGGATCAGAAACTTGTAAAGTATGCAGTCGGTTGAAATACTGGAATAGGTCAGTTGTGAAGTTAAAATAACCACTTAAGATGGCTCTTACTACCTTGAGTTTCGCAGAGTAGATTCCTCGAGAGAGCACCCCAGATGGAGTAGTTTCTTCCTCAAGCAAATGCTCATAGGGATCACGTTGAGGAGCAAACGTACCAAGCATTCCCTTGCTCTGATCCACTAGCAAATCAAATAGTTATTGATGTTATAGAAGCTTGGAAGAGCTAATGAATCATATCATTGTGTAACTAATCTGAAAGTACAAACTTCACCGAACAATACAGCTGCTTAGTGCAAAGGAAATTAGTGAAATGATAAGGAGCTACAGTAATTAATGTGAAATGTTTAGTGACTTCAGATAAGAACTTTACACCTACACCTGGCAAATTATATTAATGTGGCTGCAACGACATTTACATTTGCTCACCAAGAAGCCAGATTGGCTTTTGTCTCTGAAGGATATGGTTAGTTTACAACACAATTTGACAATATTTTACACTAAAATATACAAAAAAGAGATTCAGATAAGATGAATGTACCTTTAATCCCTCTCTTCCATACTATGTTTGAGTAAGCCAGGCCAGAGACAATGTTATGCTTAACCCTGAATAATAATTTAAAGCGATATTTTGATCCCTCCTTCAGAGTAAAAAGTACACGGCTTTGGTTTTCTGCAATTGGTAAGGAGGTAACAGCATCAGAATATCCTTCAGATATAATTCCTATTGAATGAAATATGACTTCAGGTTCGATTTGTCCTGCAGATAAAAGATGTAGGAAAAGGATATGAGTAATGGCATTCCATAAAACAAGGAAAAAATTGTAAGCAATATATACATATATGTAAGAACAACCATTTAAGTTTCCATCAACACAACCAAGTAGCTTTTCCTTCCATCTTCTCAGACTCTCATCTTCCTGGAAGATACATAAAAACGTGGTTGTTGACATTTCAGATAACTTTTTTCCTGCAAAACGTTTACATAAACTAACAAATAGATTCTTCCTGCAAACAGGAATTGGCTGAAGGTCTTTGTTCGTTGTTGTTCTTTACGTGGCCATAGCAATCAATTGGTTATTTAAATATAGCTTCAAACAATCTGAAGTAGGAGGTAGAGAAATAAAGGGACAGTGTTTTCTCCATGGAAGCAAAGAAAATAGAAGACGTAGAGAGACAATTAAATCTTCAATACCTACTCTAATGTAGTTAGCTCAGGACTGCAAAACTAAGTTTTAATTCATTTACATCTCTCTGTAAAAGAAGCATGTCAAAAAGAACTTACTACTTATAACAGAAAGGCCAAAATGTAAATATACGTTTGTTCCCATCTCCAATGTTTTTGGTTTTAACTTAAAAATCCCCTGATTACATCAACTATGGTCAGAACATCACAAAGTTCCATTGAGTTGCCATAAACCACTAACTGTTCTGCGTGTACTTGGTCATTGAATCTTGAGTCAAACTATATGACATGCATGGCTAAATAATCATTATGTATATCTCCAGAAAAAGGAACATTAAAAAGGCAAAAATGTAAGAAAAGGCATTACATTTGATGTATTCTACAAAACACCAAGAGTTTAGCAGATAAGTAGACAAATTAGTTATTACTAGGAGTCATACAACTCTCTCAAATAGCACATGCCTTCTTCCTCCATTTAAACAAGTTCCTCATTTCAGCTTTGCAGGAACTTCCAGCCAAGAAATACCCTTGAGACATGGCTTGCATTACAAATTAGGAGTGCAACAATGTGAATGGAGAGAAGCATAAAATTTTTTCTTTCCAATCATCAAACAAGGAGCCCTCCCTCCAATCCCTTAGTTGCGAATATACCAAGATTATTATCAACTAAGTAATATATATGGCATCAAGAAAAACACAGAAAGAATATGGAATAGGAAGAGGATCACATTCCATACAAACCAAATTGTAATGGTAAAAGTTTCTTAAACATTAATGCTAACTATCTAGTTAACACAAAATAGACAAAATCTGTTGCATTACATGTGTAGCACTAATTTTCCAAGTT
The DNA here is from genome assembly GCA_025175895.1 of Wurfbainia villosa. NCBI lineage: Eukaryota > Viridiplantae > Streptophyta > Magnoliopsida > Zingiberales > Zingiberaceae > Wurfbainia > Wurfbainia villosa. The sequence continues at coordinate 97,725,567 of CM045988.1, read as the reverse complement.
CTTGGCAATTCAAACTTACGGCAGCATGAATTGATTGTTTTTAAATGCATGTTTTTTGAAATTTTCAGTGCTTATTTCCCAAATAATCAACAATCACTCTTAGTGTAATAACAAGAATAGTGATGGGTTATGAAAAAACAGTGACAGCCAAATGTTATGGACCATAGCTTAGTAAACGCAAGTCATAGGTTCCCAACAATGCCAAATGCCAGAAGCAATCCTATCACAGACAAAGTGCTACTAACACTCGAGCAACCAGGTAGAGCTTTCAACAACACGAGTTTGATGCCCGCCGGACTTGATCGATGGCAACACGAAAGTTGGGAGATTAAGGAATCAAATGGAAAACAAAAGGAAAAAAAAAAATCGCACCTTTGTAGAAAATGGATCTCAAACTGCCCTAGAAAGCTAAAAAAATCAAACCTTGTCCTTCTCAAGCTGATCCTTGAGGGGGATCAGCGGCGAGGGAACGAACCCATCGGCGGCCGTGGCGGCTTCCTCGTCGTCGTTCTCCTCCACGTTGCTCTCTTCCTCGCCCAAATCGTGGCTGATCTGCAGGGGATCGACTCTCGCAGAAGCAGCGGAAGAGGAGGAACTCTCCGCTTCCACTCGTCGCTGCCTTCCTCCGGCTTCCATTCCTGTTCTTGGTAAAGCGTGAAACAAAGGGTAAAAAAGTCGGCTTTCTTTCACTCCTCCACTCGACCAACCAAATAGAAGAAGAGGAAATGCCCCCGCGGGTGCAGTGGTAAACCGGGTAACAAATACTAGGATCAGAATAAATAACGAGATCAGAGTTCGAATCCCAACGGGACCATTATTTTTGAAAGTCAATCTACTCAACATCTACGACGAAATTTGAACAAGACAGAGAAAAAGGAGGATCGATTAAAATCTGAAAATAAATTACTTGCTGATATGATTTGAATTTGTTATTAGTAGTCATAAAATCTGAAAATAAATAAAATTAATGCACAAGAATAATAAATTAAATTTGCTGCGTCGGCACGTTGAGTTCCTTCTCGATGCACCGGCACACGCATCTTTGACTCAAATTGCCATTTGCAGTTATATGTATTTCTCATTGTTCAGTATTTGTCAACGGTGGCTGACAAAATGCCATCGCGTTGAATACGAGATTTTGTGATTTACGTGTTTGAGTACTCTCGCTTAACTTGAGCTCCAACTCCATACTAATTACGAAATTGGAATTTCATGCTAATGGATTTACCTTCTCCTTCTACAGTTTGCAACTCTCATAGTGGTTCGTCAAAATGAAACTGGAAATAAAGGTGTTATATGATACCACATGACCTCCCTATTTGGGACTGAAACTGAGTAGATAGGTTTGATTTAGAATGAACAGTTAAATGTTTCACTTCTTATCCTCCTTGCCACAATAGAATATTTGTCGTTGGTCCTAGCTAATTCAATTTCTTGCTACTTACATGAGTTACTTTTTTGTTCACTCATGGAAAACTTTAAGTGAAGTGTAACATCATATTAGTCCAATTGAGTGATATGAAATCCAATTTGTCACGCAAACTATCTCCAACCGCTTCCATTTGAATCCGATTCCCTGAGTTGTCATCTGCAACTTTGTCAAGGACTTGTCGCTGTGTCCTTCACTGTTAGTCCACAGTGTCGAAGCAGGGGTTTCATTATAGAGCAAGCCACTTCAACGTGACCTAACAAACGCTCAGCTTTTGCTAGCTTCGACTGCAATCATCATTTAATTTTCCAAAATATGCCTACCACAATTCTCAAAACGAGCTGATCTATATATATATATATATATATGGCCTTGTGATCGATCAATTTATCTTTAATTAATATCTCTCGATCAAATCCTTGTTGGCTCATTATTGTCCTAGGGCTAGTGAACTTCAGGTTCGCGTGCTGCAGCTTGCATGCATGCACGGATGCATTTGGGGTTAAATTTTGCATGAGGGCGCTGGAATTATGAAATATGGGTTTCTGTCCCATCGTCAATCATTTGCAAGCTCCAGCTCATGGCATCGATCGCAGCTGCAGTATGCTTCTGTACACACACGATACAGTTTTATGAGGTCGATCGAAGCAATTAAACGAGTATTAAATAAATCGAGAGGAAAAGGAAAATAAATACTTGCCTGCTTTTGTTTGTGTTGTTTAATTAGAAGAAACTTTTCTTGTGAGTTAACTCACATGAATTCATAAATTCCTAGCAATAAGCCAAATGTTGATCCCTACTGATGCCTTCTGTTGTGCGCCATCTCAGATTCGATTAATTATATTAGATACACAAGCCTTTGGATCTATTTTTATTTTTAGATTCTCTTTTGGATTTATCTATCTCAGATTATATAGAGGGACTGATCCCCAACCACAACCGTCGGCAAAAATTAATTAATAAATAAATAAATAAATAAAAAGTCTGACACCTAACACAGGGACATTGGGCATCCATGGCTGTAAAGGACCCGAGTCCAATTTATTTTGAAAAATCTATTCGAATTTATTTAGTTTTTTTAATTGAGTTTGACGATATCGAATTTCTAATCAAATTCGATTTAAGTTTGATTCAAATTTGTTTAAATTTGACTTATTTAAATATTATTAAACTCTTAATTTAAAATTTTAATATTTTTAATTCTTATTTATAAATTAACATAAATAAATTCATAAATAATTTTTAAATAATTTTAATCATAAAAAATATTGTTCACAAATATAAATGTAGTTTATGAACATTAACAAATCGAACATATATATATATTCAAACTTATTTATTAAATTTATTAAGTTGTTTAAATTTATTTATTAATTAATTTTGATATATATTGAATGAAAAAGTTTATAAACAGGAAGCAAAAAAAAAATCTATTTATTTACAGCTTTTTCAGGAGTGCACAGTGCATATGGAGAGAATTTTGCCAGCTTTTCTAGTGTCGACTGTCGAAGGACAGCTTTGTAAACTTTCAGAAGAGAGGGAAAGAGACAAAAAGAAGCAAGTAATTATATCTATCTGTAATGAAATAGTTTCAATCCTTAGCGACTACTACTTTGAATTTGATCTTCGTTTATCTAACTGCGAGATCAAACATAATTATGCGAAAGTGATCTAGTAAAGGGAAAAGTCATTTCTTTTGTTTAGTTAATTATAATATCTTCATTTTGTCATATGTTTGAACATATCTGTCTCTAATCGAAAAGAAAGATAAATTGAATGGATATAAATATGGACTGTCTCAACAGATTTAAGTATTTTAAAAAATTAATTTTTATTTGAAGAAAAATTTATAAATACATTGTGTAGTTAAAGGATCAATCTAAATTTTTTTAATTATTTATGTAGATATATAGAGCTCGATCTAGTTTATGAATTAAATTGTGGTGACAACTTAAGCTTTGATGTGATCTCAATAGAAAACTCATTCACTTTTTGTCCTCTTATTGAATGAGATACGAGCAAAAGCTATCCATTTTGAGGGACCATTTAATTATTTCAAGCATGGGTTAAATCTCAAACTCAAATCACACTTCAATTATTATTTTATATCCGAACAAAACAACAAAATATAGATGAGACCAAACACTATACGTAGAGTCCCACTCCAAGCTCACAGCTTTGTATATATTTTTACGTGCAATTATCATCTTACATTCTTACTCTCTCTGTAAATTAACTTCGGCACTATCGAGATCATCGTGTATGCAGAAACGAAAAGGAAGTGATTTATTCTCAAAATAGGAGAAACTTTTAATTTTTGTTAAAAGATATAATTATTCTATTTTAAAATTCTTCTTTTGAAAAATACTCTTAAAAATATTTATTATTACTTGTATAATCGTCACATATGTCATATGGCAAGAAGATGGAATAATAAGGGGTTAAAATTAAAGGTTTTTTTATTTATAAATAATTTCAAAAAAGGTTAGAGTCGTTTGAAGAAAGAAAGAGGTAACTTCTTGGATATAAAATAAAGTTTCTTAAAGAAATATCAAAAGCAAATAGAAAAGGTTAACTTTTTTTTTTTTTTGAAAAAAATATTTTCAGCAACCACTTTCGCATAAAATAATATATGCAGGCAAATATAATAAACTTTTACCTGCTCTGTCTCAATCCGAACAAGGTATATAAAACCAAATCCAATTATTTTCCTTTTTCCACATCCACAAACACGCACACGTTCTCCTCTCTCTCTCTCTCTCTCCAGTCTCCGCTGCAGTTGAAGCAGGAATCGCCGTGCAAGCGCCTGCCGAGTGCGGTCTCGGCGGGAGGTTGTGGCCGCGGTGGCGGGGCGGGGGAGGGAGCGCGGCGGAGATTGAGGCAGCCAAAGGCGATAAGGTGGCCGGTGGTGGGTCTCCCAGCCTTTTTCTGACCTCCCTCACTTTCCCCCCTGATCTATCTTTCTTTCCCCTTTTCCCCGGCTTGGATTGGATTCCTCCTCTGTGTCCGTACTTAATTTTTCACCCTTCCGTCCTTTTCGGTGCTGGGTCTCGATTACTGCAGCTTGGAATGTAGCTTTCCTCGCCGGATTTTGGTGGTCGATTGTGTTTCGAGCTGAAAGCTTTCGACTTTCTTGGGGATTATTTTAGCGTTTTCGGTTCCGCTACTGTCGCGCTTAATAATTTGGTTGATCGATTGAGTTTTTAATAAACAGCAAGTGGCTCTTTTGGACATTATAACGAGAAAAAAATGCTGATTTTGTTCTGATTTTCCACCAGATTGCTTGGCGGCGCTTGGTTCTATGATAGACCTGTACCCACTCAGCCTTATCTGGAGCAATATTCTTCTGCCCCTGTAATTATCTTACATTTCTTTTGCTAAAAAGAGTTTTCGTTTCCCTCGGTCTTATTAGGCGAAGCTAGGAATCCGGCTTTCTGCTATTTTCATTTGCTAAATGATTTTCTAAAGTAATTTTGGTTCATATGATGCTTCCTGTCGCGAGAGTTTTTTTGTTTGTTTTTCTTTCTTTCTTGCTTTGCATTAATGCTTTTCTTTTGCCTTATGCATTTGATTCTTTGTGTTTTCTATTGAAGGTTTTTGCTGATATTTTTGGAGAGCTGTGTCGATCCGTTTACAAAGTTGGGGACTTTGTTTTTCAAGTCAAAAAATTGTTATTCTTTCCTTTAATGGTGTGCTTCTCATGCTTGCATATTGTGATTTTGTCTCAAATGCTAAATCTTAACATTCAATACCTGCCTTGCTTTATATGTCTGCGCCTTCCATCAAGTCTTTCATCTATTATGATTACTGTTTCCTTTGATTAGCCTAGAGGGGTTTTCTTCATCATACCTGTACCATGTAAAAAGATAGTTCTAAAATTATGGAAGCCTTGTGATCCATTCCTGTAATGTAAATGGTCTGATCTATTTTCTCATTTCTCTTTACAGATAACTTCACTATAGTTTAGCTTTTTTGGTAAAAAAACTTCACTGCTGTTGTGTCTTGCACATCTGTATATTTTGGTCTTGGTGGATCTTACGTATGTACATCGTGGATCTTGAATGTATATGTAGTGATTCCTTCATCACAACATAACTGCCAGTCTTAAAGTTACGTGAACATACATGAGAAAAAAAAATCTGAATATAGGTCTGATTAGCTTTGTAGGGTCAGTGAAACTGGAATTGTCAAGTAAAAAAATATTTTTTTAAAGAAAAGTGAACATAATTGATTTTATATCTACATAGAGTGTCATTCATATCTACATAGTTGATTTTATATGTCCACATAATAGGTCTTTCATGTCTATATACTACTGGGTCTTGCATTATGTTTGTGTGTTATGATAAGAGTGATTTATCTTCTATACTTATCTGTTATACAAAATAGGAGTTCATTCATTGCAAAAATGGAGAATATTATGTAATCTTGATTTTTATACACGGTAAAAAATTTCATTCACTATAACATTTCTTCTTTCCCCCTCTACAAATTCTTTCTCCTTTTATTTCCCAGCATAGTTTTAGCATCGATGAGACATTACAGAGGATGACATGTATCTCTGTCTATCATCTTTTTCAGGCAACTCGGTAAATGGTGTCACTGGCAAGTGAGATGGATCCACTGGATTCTTTTCCAGGATGCATGGGAAGAATGATTAACATGTTTGATGATGGTACAAGCATGACCAGAACTAAAATGGTGACTGAGAGACCACATAGAGATGGTACTTCTCTTAATTACATTCAAGTATCAGGTCTTCTTTAGCTTGATCAGTTCTGTCAGCAAAGGCTAGGTGTTTTGTTCAATCCTCCATGAATGTTTGCAATGTCTTCTAATTTGATTAGGAACCTTGCAACCTGCATCAGTTCCAGTGATCTGCCTTTTGTTGATATTCAAGATTGTATTCACCTTTTGGGGTTCCTATGTTGGTCTTATTTTTTGAGCTAATCGCTTGTTTAATCTTCTCCTTTTTTTTCATTTAATTTTATGATCTTTAACTGATATCCAGCTTGCAGCTTTCTGATTTTGTATGTTATGAACTTGACTGTATTCTGATCTAGGAAATGTATTCCGTTCTCGAAGCTGCAGTTTATTGAGTAAAATAATTTGTTGGATTTTTGCAGTTTTGAGGAACTGTGCAGATATACCGAATGAGCCAATATATCCTGTTGGAGCTAAAACGGAGGGCAAGCATGTAGTCATTCTAAACTTTCACTGTCTAGTCATCTGTGTGCATGAAATCAAATTCATTTCTAAATTCTCCAATCTAATTTACATTTTTACAGATAGCAAGTAAAGAAAGGAGTTCTCCAAACAAGAAACCAAGCGGAACACCAATCAAAATGCTTATGTCACAGGAGATGCTGGGCGATATAGAATTCGGGCAGAAGCCTCCAAGTGTTGTTGCAAGACTAATGGGTCTTGATTCCTTACCTGTGCAGCAACCAGTCCTAGTTGACAAGAAAGTTAGAAACAAGGGGCATCTATTTGATGAATTAACGGAACTCCAACCTCATAGACAGAAGGAAGTTGATTGCTTTGACAAATTTATGTTATGTGATAGTCAGACTTTCATCCATGGGGAAACATTCAAAGATGTATATGAAGTACAGCAACAACCACAAAAGAGTGTTTGGATTGAAAAGCAATCTCTGCAGAAAGAAAGATTTGATGACAATTCATATCAAAGGAGAATGAGCCTTGTCCGTCAGAAGTTCAATGAAGCAAAACTATTGGCTACTAATGAGAAGTTCATTGATTCTAAGGAGTTTCAAGATGCCGTGGAAGTTCTTAATTCAAATAGAGATTTATTTCTTAAATTTCTGGAGGAATCGAATCCACTTTTCACAAAAGATCTCATTGAACCCCAGAGTGTGCCTGTATCTGCACAAAAAACACGAATTACTGTACTGAAACCTTCCAGTACTACTGTGAAAAAGATTGACAAACATATTGAGAGGCAGTTACTTACAGATTCAGTGGAAAGTATCAGAAAAGATAATAATCGTCATTATTGGACCCGTGAATTATTACAGCCAAAGGGTCAGAGTTTGTCTCAGTCGACAAGGATAGTGGTTCTGAAACCTTGCGCCGAGAGAACTGACTGTGTGATGACTAAACTTCCTAACAATCTGCCAAAATTGACAGATGGTCCACTTTCTGGTGAAACTGTGGCAAATGGTGAATTGACAGGTTCAAGAGAAATAGCCAATGGGATTGTTCATCAGCTGCGAGAAAGCCTGAGTTACAACAAGGATGATGTGTTTTTATCTTCTGTATTGTCAAATGGATATATTGGGGATGAGAGCTCTTTTAATCAGTCAGAAAGTGAGTACATGGAAGATGACATTGGATCTACAAGTGACATGGAAAATGCAACTCCAGCAACAGAGCATTCTTGCAGTTGCATGCATAAATTTGAGAGTCCTATCTCAGCTCCATCCTTTATGCAAGCATCTCATTCACCAGAATCATCTGTTATTCGAGAAGCTAAGAAACGTCTTTCAGAAAGGTTGGCTTTGGTTGCTTCAAATGATAATTGTCATGAGCCAAGTGAATTATGCAGAACCTCAAGCACCTTAGGTGAAATGCTTGCAATTTCTGAACTAAAGAGTGAAAGAAGCAAAGATGTATTGGCTCTCTCTAGGAGCAAGTCATCCAACGAGGAAAATGACACAATGATATCCTCAGCATTCCTGTCTTCATCTGGATCTAAGAATGATGGATATTTACATGGCAACTTATCAAGATCAAAGTCGGTTCCACTTTCTCCATCAGCTTGTGAAGTTGATATGTTGAGCGGGGAAATCTCTGGTCCCTTGCTTGGTAAACCCATTGTTCAGATCGAGAGACCTAAGACAAATAATAGGAGATCATCTTTCAAAGATATGGTCTCTAGTTTTTTCTTCTCTAGAAGCAAGAGACTGAGCAGAGAGAAGTCATTCAGATCTGCCTCAGTGCAGGATGAAAGAGTACAGTTGCAAAGTTTGGACAGTAATGGTAAACTGAATGATGATTTTGCAGAATCTTTTGATGAAACTCCCTCAGTGGATATCGCACAAAGTACTGAAAGCTTACATGATGAGTCAACTGAAGGGATATTTCGTAAGGTAATAATACTTCACAAATTTGCTTCATGAATTACAGCTTATTCTTTTAATTTCCGATTTGCTTGTTAATTGTTGGTGAATTTGTTAACTTAACTAACACAAGTCAACAACGAAATTGAGGATATCTTCCACATTCAACCCTTTGACTTCACTCTATGTTGTACACAATGTTTATGATCTCAAGCATTCATAGTGATACCCATACCACACCACCCCTTCACATTTTGTCTTTGCTAATAAAAAAAAATGATTCTTCTATTTTCTTATACTTCTAGTATTTTCATATGCATAATCAGGGTGTTGATTCTCTTGAGAAACCTGAGATAATGGGAAACTGTAATCAAAGTTGTTTCAGCCAAACTTTGGCAGTAGATGACATCAATAATGCTATGTCACAGTTCTGCACAAATGCCATCTCTGGCCGTCCACGTAAGTATTTACCACCTCCTACTGCATGTATATTTTGTTCTCTCAAGTAATAGCATCCCCTTTATCTTTGTCTCCAGAAGCACTTTCTAGGTCTCCACCTATAGAGTCAGTTCCGCGGTCCTTGCTGAGAACTAGCCCGTACATAGACATAGCATCAGCAAAGCCCTTGATGCCTTCCATGATTCTATCCAAGGCAGATGAAGAATATGAACAATTTATTTTTGTGCAAAAGCTGATACAATCTTCTGGGTTAGAGAACAAGAAGAGCATGATTTTTGGTAGGTGGCATTTGCTCGACAGTCCATTGAATCCTTCATTGTTGTATGATTCATTGCACATGGATGACGAGGAAGCCAAGCGAACCTTGAGCCATAGGCTCCTTTTTGATGCTGTAAATGAAGTATTATTAGACATTAGCCAATCCACACTGTTTGCTGCCTGCCATGGCCATCATAAGTGTGATGGGATGGGTGTTTCAACATCCAGAGAAGTGTGGACAACTTTAAGAAACAGGTTGTCAGATGAGAAGCGTGTGCCAAGTGAACCCATCAGCAGCAGCACAGTTGTAGAGAGGATAGTGAAAAATGAGGTCACAGGAAGGGCGTGGATCGAGTTGAAGTGGTTGGAAATCTGTGAATTCTCCAAAGATATTGCTGGGAAGGTGTTGGAAGATCTGATTGAAGAGGCACTGTGAGAATCATAATGCCATTCATGAAGCCAAGGTTTGTTTATCCTGTCTTTCTTTGGGCCCCTTTAGCTTAGGGTTATCATGCCCTTTTCAGGTTAATTATAATACTAGCTCTTATCAATCTACATATACTGTTCATTGTTGATATGCAGTATATTAGTAATTCTGGAGCCTGATCAATAGTTCCCATATATTGTTGAGTTGATCTTAATTAGTCAGTCTCATTATTTTAGATTGTGCCTTCGATCGGTTTTACTGTATAAGAATTATGTAGCCAATACCAAATAGTTTGGATTCATGTCTCTTATTATTGTTGTATGAAGATGTCTAAATTTAACATGGCTTTACTATTATTGGATTCACTTGTTAGACAATCTAATTTCTTATTTGATGGATGTATACTTGAAACTTAAAAACAAAGAGACAGTTTGAGTACTTGCCAAGTTTTGTTCTTGGCAAGTTTCAACTTTTTTGGTGGATCTAATTGATATATTTGCACTACGGAAAGTTTGATAAGAAGCATGCTTTTGGCTCACCATGTTGGGGCCTGACCTTTGATGTCTTGTTCGCTGGCCCATGCCAATCTCAGATGCACTAGACGTGAGTTCATACTGGCGCTGCACCTCAAGCTCACGAGGACCTTACCAGAGCAGAGCAAGGGTAAACATGATCTCAACGTCAAAGGACCGCCGAGTGAGCTAGCATTCTTGCAATTCTTTAGTCAGTTTGCTTCATGCGGCCAAATTTTCATCCATGGAATAGCTAGTGAGCCCCCCTTTTGTGTCATCTACCACATATTGCCTTCCAGCTGGTGTAGTATGTTCAGTTTGCTTCCTTAATTGGCTCATGTTGAGTTTCACAAATTATGCCCATAGATTGCTCTCGATATGACTTGTTGAAGGGTTAAGTCCACAAAGTTTAAAATTTTAATTTGTAAGTCGAAGGTGTAAAAATGAATTGAGAGCTGAAAGGGTATATATTGCATTATCTTTATGTAAATGAAAGGTGAGTTTCAAATTTAAGATTTTAACAATTTATAACACTTTGGCATCTTCAAATACATGACATCCCTGAAAGTGTTTCGATGTAGAATTTATATTTGAATTCCTTCAAAAATCACTTTTCTGTAAATATTTTGTGTTGATACTTCAATTTCTTACCCGAGTTCACTTAACCCCCATTCTTCCTTCTCCATGATTTTATGAACACTTTTCAGAAGCTTTTATTTCGAAATACATCCACATATCGAGTTATATGATGCTTTATTAATGTGCAAGATAATTTATCTTAATATGCACGAGAATTCGATTCAGAAGTTTTCAAGTTGACACCTTTTTGAAAGTTGTTTACATGTTTTACGACGCAGCTGAAAATTCAAGTTTCTTGTCGACCCAAAGTGACTTCCTTGATCAAGAGGCAGGAATTCCCACAGTTCAAATAGACTCTCGCCAGGGCTGCTTCTGGTCTATACTCTGTAAAATCCTTCATTGGCATTTCAGCATCTGCTTCAGGTAAGCCTAGAAATTTCAAATTCCCACAGTAGGCAGAAGACAAGAATCAAGTTTCTGTATTGCTACTTGGGTGTTAATATTTCTTCCCAAGTTAACCTTTTTTTTTTTCAGTTTGTTCTTCAGAGCTTCTTCCAACTTCGTAGAGTTTATTTTTTCTTTCTTTTCTATATCAGCAACTCTATGGTGGTACAATAGTTCTCATGAAAAACATGAAGACAGAAAGGTAAACTAAGATTTTTATTTGTAGTATATCAGATGTATCTTTCTGCAGAAAACTATAAACTTTTTTACTATCATCTGAATCATTGGCAATGATCCATGATAACGGAGGCAGACCTATAGGGAATGATCCATTACATTTACTAATTATCAGAGTTTTACTTGCTGCCATTTCTGATAGTTTGGATAAATCATACCCGTCATATCATTCAACTGACTCGATTGGCTTCTATCATTATCATTCTGGAGACAATGTTTCTCTTTTCCACTGTAATCATAAAATAAATAGGTAATGCCACAGGCCCACAGATATGTCTAGAGAGTGATATATAAGATAAAGAAAATATATTTAAATCAATGCCTCTCTTCTGCATCTTCTGGAAAGTTGAAGGATGGTGCCATCTTCTCCGTTGTAGTTATTATTAATCAATATTTTTCATACCTTCAATTCAAGGGAAGAGATGTGCTAAATAACACCGTTCCATCTTATATATCTAACTAGACAATACAATTCCATGGTTAAAGACTCTGCATGGCCGAGATGGCAACGCCTAGGTGATGTTGGTTACTGGTTAGGAGGGGTTTTTGGCAATTGGCAGCTACAATTCTTGTCGCATGAACTTGTACATGTTGATCCACGCCAAAAATGGACACATTAACATCGCATACAAATTCGATACTGGGTTTGAATAAATAGCAACTAAGTTAATTTTACTCACTAAACGTCGACGGATTGAGCTTCATCTGGTGGACCGTGGGTCTGCGCAACGCCGCAGGCGGCGCGACAGGTGGGGCACGACCCCCTCGTCGCCAGCCACTGTTCGACGCACCGCCTGTGGAAGCCGTGGTTGCATGCTGGAAGTACCTGTACGGCGTCGCCCTCCGCGAACTCCGTCAGGCATATGGCACACTCCGCCACCGCCCCGGCCAGCCGTGTCCCCGCCGCCGAGAACAGAGTTGTCGGCACCTGCACCGCCGCCGCCGCCGATTTCTCGGGGTCCACTCGATCCTCCGAGGGGCGGCATCGGGCGAGGAGGAGGCGGGCAGCGGCGGTGAGTGAGAAGGCTAGGAGGACAGTGGAGAAGAGGGCGGCGAGGATGATAGCCATGGTGGTGCCGAAGTCGTCGGCACCGGAGAAAGGGCCCCAGGAGCTTGCGGGGGTGGCTGGCGAAGGCGTAGGACGGAAGAGGAGCTCGTCGTCGGCGTGGGGAGGCGGCATCGCTCGATCAAGGCTTCTTTTGGATTGATCGTTGCAAGTTTTCTTGTTTGTTTTGGAATTATGTAGTTGTCGTTCGTTACAGGGGAAAAAATAAATCGCGTCCTTGTTCGTAATTTCATACATGATAATGATTTGAGTTTTTTTTTTGCGAGTCAGTAAATAAAATGAAATGCATAAAGACAAAGTAAGTATGATTGGGCTTCCGGATATGGTGGACCAGTAAGAAGTGTGATGATCCGGAGGGTATGATTACTGCGGCGGAGATTTATTATTATGAATAAGAATTGATTTTTTTTTTTTGGATCTACTGTGTTAATTTTTTATTAGATAAAAATATCATATATTTTTTATCTAGTTGAATATATCATCTTTTGTTCTAAGAATTGATTTTTAGGGATTATAAAGTTTTTAAGGAATATTTATTTGTTCTTCCAACACATTAATATTCGATTGGGTCATAAAAAGTTTTTCGACCTTCCTTATAATAATGTCTATGGATCCGACTGATATATCACTTTTTTTGGTATAACTATTATTTTCAAAAAAAGAAAATGAAAATATGAGGAGAAAAATTCTTCTGAAAATCAATTATATAAAGAAGTAATGATATCATATATTTATAAAGTATTAAATAAAGTAAGAAAAATAAAATAGATTAAAAAAGAATTATTTTAGATCCTATAAATTGAAAATTACACTATCAAAATGGCTCGTAATTACCATTCAAAAGTCCATTTATTCGAGAAAACTCGCGCCTAAAATTTCCACAATAAAAAGTGTATTAAGCCACTAATTAAAGTTAATTAGTTCATTAGTGAAAGTGACATGTAATCCATAATAAATTATTAGATGAGGACAGAAGAAGATTACGAATTAGCATTTATGATCCAATAATTATAAAACAAAGGCATTAGTTTAAAATTTTAATCTAATTTTTTAGTTTTGATTTATAGACTAAGTAAATTTATCAATCTCAATTTGAACTATTCCGACAATTAAAACTGAATCAAACAGTCATATTGTTGTTGTTATTTGAATTTATTTTTTGTTTAGTATGAATCTAAACTATTATTAATTGTCATAGTTAGTTATTTTTAATAGAAACTTTACTTACAAAGGAAATTTCATTGATTTTTAATTGATATATATATATGCTATTCTTAATCTTTCTGTTATAAATCCTACTGAATTAAAACTAAATTAAAATATTTTTAGTTTCAAACAATTTTAATTTGAAATTTTCAAATCAAAATATTTGGATTTGATTTACAGTCAACAAGCAATTTATCTCATCCTAAAGAATTATAAATGATAATGGTGGTGATGCTGATGAAAATAATAATAATAAGTAAATAAATGTGACTTAAGTATTAGGGCACTTGGCTCACTCACAAATATCAAGCAATAAATTTAATTAATGGAGGTGGAAGCCGTATGAAGTCGGGAAATGAAACCATCTCATTTAATAGAATTAATTCCATGTACAATGCCGGGGCACTTTAATTTTCATCAAGACTAAACAGATAATTACTACTTTAAACTTATTTATGCATATCTAAACTTAGAAAATGTTAATTAAGTTACTGTTTAATTTTTAGTCAATTTTACTGATGAGTATTATTCTTTCATATAAAATAATTTTATGCAAAACTATATTACTAAGAAAAATCTATTTTTGACTTGTCAGAGATGATTGATATACTAAATGTCTTTTGTGCCACGTGCCAACAACTATTAAAATTTCAAAAATTTAAATTTAAATTAACGAGCACAAGTTGAGACAATTAATAAATAGTGTACCTTGGATCTTTTTCAACTATATTTTACCTAATGAAAGAATTGATTTAAAATCTTGCAAATTTTTTTCTGTTTAGCTGATATTTCTATCGCTGTTAGGAAATAAATAAATATATATGAACTTCATAGTTATTAATCACTACGTACGATGGATATATTTTTCTTATTAGTTGGGATGCTATCACTCAAGTTTGGCAAAGTAGGAGATGAGATGGGCCATGCAATTCATTGGGCATTTAATTAATTTAAAATAAAATAAAAAAATGCCAACATTTATAATCAAAACCCGTACCTATACAATTCCTGCAACACCTTCCAACTTCTTCTACATAAAAGAAGAAAATGTGGAAATTATTTCATAAATAGAAATTATTTCATTTCATTAATTTTCACTTCCAGATATATCCTTTAATTAATTAACATTGAGGCTTTCAGTTGATTCCCCCATCCGCTAGCTAGTGTTGCTTCTCCAATCTCAAATTGTTTCTTCCAGAAGACTACAGCTGCCCAGGGCCACCTACAATAACAATGGCTAGCAAAATCAAGGACGATCAAAAGAGAGAGGAGCAAACATGCACGTACAGTTAAAAAATCACAGTATCAGTTTGACTCCACAAATTACAATCGTCTATCATATTTTTGCGTCGATATATATATATATATATATATATATATATATATATAAAAGTTGTGTGTTATGTCGGCCGATCTTCTGAATAATATAAGTTTTATCTTCTTTTAAAAAGGAAGCAAGAGCTCATGCAACAACGAGAATAAAATTTGGGCTAAGATAAAAAAGATAAGTTTAATTTATTTATATTATCGTTACAAGGGTGTCCTATTTTGGGGAAAAAAACATATGAAAAGGATGCCATATTATTATTTTTATTCTAAAAATGAGCAACTATGAGCATAATTACTTGACCAAGTGGTTTGGGCAAGCTCAGTACGTGTTTTGGATAGGTTGGTGATCTAACCAAGTGGACTTGGTAGGTTGTGTTCTTTCAATTAGTAGGTTAATTATAAGTTCAATCGATCTAATCGAGTCTGGGTAGGTCAAGCATGTTAGTTCGACGGTCGGAATGGCCAATTATTTGGTGAGTAGTGTGGTGTTAGCCCAGCCAACCAGAATAACTAATTATATGGTTCTAGCAATTAGCTAGCTAATTAATGGTGGTGGAATGGTTAATGCAAAAATTCAAACGGGCAGGTGGTGAAGATCCGAGTGGATGGATTGGGAGATTGATATAATTGATTGTTGGATTAAGTCAATCTTGGCATTGACATGCATGTAGTGCTATCAATCCAGACAAATCAGTCAGTTCAATTAAGAAGATCGCATATATATAGCTTGGTTAATTTAGACAAGCAACAAATCGATAGCTTAATTATAGGTAGGTTGCTTAGCTCGTTCTAATGGTGCGAGTGAGCAAAATGCATGGGTTGAAATATGTTGGGTCAATCTGTACTTTCAACCTAGATTATATTTTCTCACTGATTAACAAAGTAATTAAGCACTCGACAAAGACGACAATTCAAGAGCGAGGGGGAAGAGGGAGCTAAGGTTGGTATATAGTTTACATTAATTAGCTAGCTGACACCATGCATGCAGTTACCAACTAATTACCATCAATGTTTACAATTTTCAGCCGTTTCCCTTGCTTATTTCGATTATACTTAATAAACCCAAATACACAGCAACAATTACCTGATATGATGCTAGCTGTAGCTGTATTTTATTAATTAGCCAACAGTACTAAACTAGTTAAAATATGCACTACCAATATAATGAATTGTCGATCATGGCCCTCTTTGTCACCCCAATTTCTAAACTCTCGAACTGATCGCTTAATTACTGCCAGCTCTTTGATCAAGGCGCATCGTATATATCATGGGTTGGTAGTTACTGAGATCGATGGATGCATTAACTTTCTTGATTCCCCTTCGTGCATGCAGTAACTGTAAGCCCTTTGATGTCTTCAATCACTAACGCGCTCTACATCAATTAACCGTCTCAAATTCCCAAATTAATTAACTAATACGTACGGACCATCCATCTCAATCTATCTGTGCATGCGTGCATCCAGCAACAGATCATCTGCTTAATTTCTTCTTCCCTTTCTTCGCGACTCTATTAACTGCTAGCTAGCAAATTAAACTACACGCGTAGTTAAGTGATCGATCGCTCAACCATAAGAGACCATCTCAGAGAATGGCAATGGCACCGTCTTCACCGCCCTAAACTTGCCCGCATTGTTCAGGTGCTCATTCTCCAATCTGTAGGCATACAACATTAGTTCCGTGCGTGCATTTTAATCTCAAAATACACATATAAATAATTAGTTGACTAGGCAAACCTGTAGAAATTCCAGTGACCACGTCGAATAATCTCCAAAGAAGCGAGTAAAAAATCAATCAGTCGGTGCTCAACTTGGCCTATGCTCAGTCGCATCACGCTCTCAATCCAGGCAAGTCGAAGCACAAAGTTCAAACACTAGAAATATATATTTACACAAAAATATAAATATACATATATAAAAAATATATATATAATATATATAAAAATTTGTATGGATGTACCATCGAGGCATAGTAATAGTATTTGTTTTTGAGAATGAGTTCGTCTCTGAGGAAGCGGTTGGAGGATCCGAGGTCGAAGAGGCCCCAATCCTTCACCAAGTCCCAGAAGAGCTGGTAGAATGTGGCCCCGGTGGAGGTGACGATGACGACGGCGAGCCACATCGGCGTTGCCTCCACCGAGTACTTCCACCGTGCTGCAGCAGCCACCATTGCAGATATGTATTTCCCTGCATTCGCCAGGTGGTTCACATCGTATCCCTCCTCAATATACCGCCTCAAGCACTTCAATTATATATATTCATTAAAATTATAAAAATCAGATTAACTTGCTTAATTACTGACTGAATTATATTGATTGATAACGTAATTAACTATATTTAAGACCTGCATGGCACGCCAATAGTAGGGGAGGAAGGAGATTATGTAGACCATCAGCTTGTACTGCTGACTCCGAGTGCAAGTCTCATAGGGGTGCGCTTTGAATCCAGACGCCAGGAAGTAACATGCTGCCAGTTCCATATGTCTCAATAATGGAATCTGCATGCCCAGTCGATATATTTAAGATCGTATTTAGCGTGCTATATATATATATATATATATATATATATATATATATATATATATTGTGTTCGTGAAAGTTAAATCCTCTTTTATTTTCTTTTAAGCAATTAGACCTCTAATTAATTAATAGTTCAAATTAAATCACCCTACCTCTCTTTACGGGACTGTTAAAATTAAAAGGGTTTGCGCTCCTACAATATTCTCACCTGGCTGGTTAGCTGGTCAGCCACAAAGAAGTCAACCATCAACACCTGCAATTAATATAATCATTAAATATGTAACTAAGAAATTCCAAGAAAAATAAGTAATTAATTAAGCGAAACTAACATTTTTCAGGCAAGGACAACAATTAATGACAACTCACATTATACTGACCTACATATAATTAGTCGCTGCGACACTAACACAAGCATATTGCTTTTAACTTTTTAACTAGAGCATCTTGTGGCCTTAATTAAGCCAGTTTTAACAGCTTGACAGCTTCGAAAAGAGCAATTAACAGAGATGAAATTAAGAAAGAAGCTACACGCATAATTTCAAGCCTCCATTCACTGTGAGCTCAACCTAGAGCGTCGACCTCAATATCCATCTCGAAGCTAATTAAGTCCATCTTGAGCGACCAAAAACGACCTCATAGAGCACCGTGCACACCCACTTTTCGGTCAAACTCAACGGCCACACTAATCAAGTCCTCACTCAGTCTCTATTAAACTCAATAAAGTTATATATAGTCATCTGATTACGTATAGTACGTGTGCTTAGTACATGTTGTGGTAAATTAAATCAGGTAAAATACTTCCAATTAATCAAAACCAGTGCTTAAATACTGTGATTAAGGTATAATTACTTTGTACAGCGGAGAAAATATGATGTTGCGAATCACACGCAGAAAGCAGTAGCGGGTGGAACGATAGAATATGTTGAATGGCAGAAAGAGCCACACTGTAAATACCTGCACATTTATCAATTATATATACTTGTTGTATTTAAAAATGAATTAATTCGACCGACATATGCATATTGTACCAGTAAGAGAGCTCCTGGAATGGCATCGACACGCTTCTGAGAGAGTATGCCGGCAGACCGGAGGAGGAGGTGGGCAACGAGGGCAGCAACGATGGCTGTCATGAGGGAGGCGCTAATGAGGAAGGCATCACGGTGCTTAAGAGCGGTGTTGGGCATGAACTCGAAGATGAAGTTATGGTTGATTCTACAGCCTCGCCATGCCAAAATGTTGCACCCGTACAAAAATACATGCAGACTGATCAATGCGAACATGCTGCAATGCAACATATATACAATCCATTTTATTGATAAATTTGTCACACAGATTTATTTATTGCCATTAATTACAAGGATTCATTTATTAATTTGAAAATTGATGCCTAATGCATATATCATAGATAGAGAGAGCAATATAATATATATACCTGAATATAGGATAAACTGTTTCCATATAATCAGATTGGGCAGTGGTGGAAAAAAAGATGCCACACAAATGGGCCAACATGACATACACAGTGAATAAAGTCGCAAAGGTGCCAGTGAACAGACCTGCATTTTAGTTCATCCAATAATAAAATAGTCAACTAACAAATATATATACCATTAATTTGATCAAACTAATGAACAAATAAAAACTGGTATGAAGACCCTTAATTTATAGTTGATCCCACAAATTAAGTCCGGGTGTTCTTAATGCGTGCACGAAAGTTAGTGTCTTTGAGAGTTTAAAGAGATTGGCCCGGTTGCCGTTTTACTGCTTACTTTTCTATAATGGACTAATTACAGTACGCAGTTTAATTAATATGAATTGATTAATTATAAGTATATATTACCGACGAAGAAGGTGACCACGTGAGATTCCTTGGGTTGCTGAGGTCTCAGGAATTTCATGGCTTTTTTTCTGTCATTGCTGGCAAAGTGCTTTGTGAAAATGGACTCCACCTCATCTCCCAGCTTCAACACCTGCATGGTTATTAATTATATTTATTAATTATTCTGGGCATTAATTACCAGCTTACCTCTTCTGACCTGGGCAAACAACATCACATGCATCCTGATTGCTAGCTAGTGCGTTGGATATATATAAGCAAGTAACAGTCTCATATCCCAAAAATTCACACACATAAATAGTGGTTATTGTACATTGTCCGTTATGTATATATATATATACATGTGTGGATCCTGATCTCTGCAGCCTTAAATGTGTTTGAACGTGAGTGGATCCTTAAATTGACTCGAACACCAATAAAGTACCTAGATGAAAGACATTAAATTCGAATTTTGCAGTGTAAAATCTGAGTTAGAATTTGATAATTTAACGTGCAGTTGAAACTCTTCCTAGGAAATATCATATGGAGGATCTCGCTGCATATATTAATTCAACCTAGCCAGCTTCTGAATGGATTGTCCCATACTATTTATACGTACGTATTTCATTGAATGATGATAGATATAAAAGATGCGCGTAGGTGATGCACTCAATGTCCACTTATATTGCTTTCACTTTAATGCCTACACCATGAAATAGAAATCCATCTATACATCTACTTATATAATAGCAAACAAGCTGGTACGCATCGAGATTATTAATTAGCTTCTGGCTAATCATTTCAAACGTCAAGTGTATAATACTATTGAAAAAATTTAATCTTTTCTCTCTCATCTCTAGACAGAATTTGTTTAGCTGTGATATAAAAAAATCTCTTAGTCAAAGAGTAAAAAAAAAAAGTTTGAATAATGCCAACTTACAAGCAAGCTAAAATTGATGATTCATTTGCTTAATTTGGTGTATGTGGTTGAGTAAGCCAAGAAACAATCAATGAAAGCCTGATTAAAAGGATGGAGACGTGAAGGATGAGAATTATTGATTGATGGTAAGCATTCGTTGGAATTGAAGTTATTTTTATATGGGAAGTTAGAATATTTCAGTAGTTTGTATATATATTAATTAATATACCTTGTCAGAGCTGACGAAGTGCGACCTTTTGACCTTCCCCGAGAATGAAGCCGCCTCTGGCCGTTGATTCGACACCTTCAATTCATCAAAATCCCATGCATTTAGTAAATTTTCACTTTAGTCACCCGGTGTTTAGAAATTACAGTTCGCGCTTACAACTCATTGTTCATTTGACGCCTCCAGCTAATTTCGCAAGTAAACAAAAAAACTCAACAAAGTTTATGTACGTGGGTCGGATGTTGCTGGAGCTCTCGATCCACCAAACAAAATTAATTAATGTTTAATTACCTTTTCAAATTTCTTGAGGATTTTCCTGAAAGCTTCCATGTTCAAGGAACTGCATGCACGCCACGATATATAGACGACATTAATACACTATATTCTTGCTTGAGTTGCATGCAAAAAAAAAAAAATATTAGGACGTAAACCAGGACTAGCTAGGGCTAACTGCTAAAGACAATTATTACAAGAAATTGAATTTGCTGTTTTGGACTAGCACTGTTAAATTTAATTTGAGACGCTAATTGATGTGTTAATTACCTATATGTCTTGAGGAGGCCGATGCCTTTGTAGAGGTGCACGAAGGCCTCTCTGATCATCTTCTCCGCGCGCTGCAACTTCTTCCTGTTCACGAAGTCGCCTCCTTCCTTGCGGGAGCTGCTGCTGTTGACCAGGTCTTCCCATACCATCGAGATCGCCCTTGCAGGCGTAGTCGGCGGGATGTCGATCCGCAGCGTCGTCGCCGTCCGCAGCCTCCCGGTCTTCTTTAATGCCTTAGCCTTCGCGCCCAGACCCAGGAAAGTCACCCCGTTCCTCTCCAGCGTCGATATGATCGCCTCCTCTGTTATCCCTGTTTCCCTCTCCTCTCTTACCGTTGCCACCGTCGCTTCCCCCAGTGGGCTCCCTATCTCTATCTCTGTTTCTGAATCAATCATGAATTAATCTTGCATATTGAAATCAGATGTATGGATGTGTATACACACACATATATATAAATAAGATCACCGGAGACGGAGGTGGAGTTGGACCGAACAGATGGAGGGGTGGTGGTGCCGTGGCATTGGCGGCGATGAAGGCGTTGCTCGAGGTAGAGCTGCTTAAGGTCGACCAGGATCTGGAGCTGCTTTCCCAGGATCTCCCCGCGCTCCCAGAACTCGCTCTCCTTGCTGCTGTAAAAACTGTTCACTTTCTCTAACTCCTCTTCCAGCTTCTTCAAGAACTCCCTAACCTTCAATTAGAACTTGCCATCATGTGTCTATGCCTTTTTCCTAATTATGAATGGAGGTTAAATATTATACCTCGTCTTCTCTTGATTGGACAATAACCATTTCGAATAGATTCTCTTCGTCGGCCTACAATGTTAAAACCAACCACAAGGTAAAAAAAAAATAATAATAATAAAACAGAGCAGCTTGAAACTGAACAGCTTTCTGGTAATTCCATTGCGATCATCCATTGCAAATTCGAATGGAATTGATTCGATTCTTCGACGTAACAAGTGACAAATCGTAATTGATTGGACCAGCTAAAGTTAAAGGAACGGCGTAGATTTACCAATCACTAACCACTTGAGATCTCTGTCGAAAGCAGAGACAAAGCAAACGTATAGATAAGCATCTGAAGCAAAAGAGAGGATAAATCACGCTGTTTGCGTGAGAGGAGGATGAATATATATAACGATCGATCACTAATGGCGTCACGCCAGTAAGAACTACCCGACTTTTTAAGTGCAAAAACCTAACCTTTTTCCCATGTTATCCCCCTTTTCTCGTTAGATGAGATAGGAATTATAGCAAACTCGAAAGAAAAAGAATTGTATTAATGTAGGATCACTCGATGTTTACCGGAATGGAGTAATCACGACCGTGGCCGCCAGCGTAGAAGAGCGCACGAATGGGGTCCAAAAGAGAGAAGCCATAGGTGGCACCGACACAGCCACCGCTGTCGTTGTGGCTGTTGTCTTCGGTAGAAGAAGCAACAGAGGAGCGGTGGAGGGCGAGCTTAATCTTCTTGACGTGCTTCTTGAGTTGACGGTAGTCGACGAACTTATCTTTCCATTCCGGGATCAGCTTCGCTTCCAACTCTCGAGAAAACTTCACCATCGACCTCTCCTTCCTTCTTGTTCTATATCTCCGGTTGATAGGTAAACAGAGAGGGTACCTGGAAGAAGGAAGTGGTGGAGAAGGATTAAATTGTCGACGCAAAATAAGTGGAGGGGAATTGGTGAAGGGAGGAGGGGAATTAAGGTATATATATAGATAGAGAGAGAGAGGACATTCTCTCTGTGATGACGTCCTAAAGCCAACACTAGCACATTCTCCAAATGGGGTGGGTAGTTCAATCTGTAATTTTGCTTTTTACGCCTTCATCTTTTGTTATTATATCGTAATCTCAAGGGGGAAGAAGTAATATTAGAAAGGACATTTTTCCATGTATGTATATAGAATGAATTTTATATGAAGAGGAGGCATGGCTTAAGTTAAGTAACCAACCTAACAATGCTCTCCGTGGCATCCACCTCTTCCTTCCGTTGGTAAGAGAATAAAAGCTTTTGTGAAGTGGGAAAGACACGTAGGAAAAGAGTGTATCGGGAGATACAGGAATAATAGTTTAAATTTAAAATTATAAATCAATTTAGACTATTGAGTATCTCAAATTGTCTTGAAGGGTTGAGTTGAGCTGCTGAGGCTAAGTGCCGAGTGGTTGAGTCCTCAAGTGTTGAGTGGGTCGCAAGACTAAGTAGTCTATTGTCAAGTAGGTTGAGGCCAAGTAACTGACTGCCGAGTAGGCTGGGTCCGAATAGTCTACTATCGAGTAGGCTGAGTCTAAGTAGTCTAATGTCAAGTAGGCCGAGATCGAATAGCCTACTGTTGAGTAGGCTGAGTCCGAGTATTACTGTCGAGTAGGCCAAGGCCGAATAGTCTACTACCGAATAGGCCAAGTAGGGAAGTAGTATGATCAAGCAAATTGCTTAGAAATAGAAAAGTTGAGATTTGCATTCTATGTAAATTTTTTAAAACAGATTTGTCTCACCTCTTAAGTACTTTGAGGTTGTCGTAGATCGTCTATTTCTCAAGATACAATGGCGAAATTACAATTTTCACTAAATATTAGTGGTCACGACGAACTGAAATGCACCTGAGTGCTATCATAGGAGTTTTATCGAGTGAAAGAAATACTCAACAGAGAGAAAGAAAGAGAGGGGGGAACATAGGGGATGGATTATTTATCTCTTCTGTTCAAGACATAGGTTCTTTTATAAGAGGGTCTTATGGTTGGCCGAATAAAAGTCATTAATTTACCTTTATTCGTCACAGTGAAACATCAGTCGTTTCACTTGAATAAAGATTCTCATTAATATATTCGTTATTATTGGACAAAAATAATTTGAATGATAAAATTTTGATGCATTAGCGTGCTTGGGCAAATTTAACCCCTGATTGATCCGATATTCGATACGTGCATGTCACGTTTGCACACGAGTCATATGAATTCAATGCAATCGAATCTTAGATCTGCACCCCTGCAAGCGCACATGAGAGAGAGAGTCTCTTCTCATATATTTGTTCATAATATGTGCATGCTTATAAAATAATATAAATTAGCTATGAAACCTTGAAATTTTTAATGTAGGACTAAAATCTCATATTTATTTCATCATCTTTCCATTCATATTTTGCAACAAGACATACCCTAATAGCCCCAAAACCTTAATATAATTAAGTATATATTAAAGAGGTAATTAAAGATGTCTCGATGAAAATCAAATAAATTGAACTGTCACTTGTTAGACCAATTAGTCGTCCAACAAATTGAGTGAGTGGCATCACTGTAGGATGTGCGAAGGGTGAAGTTAACCTACAGCAAATTAAATTTTTTTGACTGGGATCAATATCGGTGCAAGGTCAAACTAGAAAAAAAATCGATATAAAAGAGCAAAGAAGGTAAAATAAGATGGCTGAATGTCCGGTCGAGGCGAACAACTGACGTAGTTTTTGTTGAGATGGGTAGCTGAAATGGAGCATCTAGGTGAAAGCGCGGAGTTGCAAAGCATCTTCTCTTTGCTCCTTTGGCTCTCTCTCTAGTAGTCTAGTATGTCGTTGTTCAAGTCTTATATACCCAATTAATTATGATATAAAACTATAGCAAGGCTATCGATGATCGTTTGCCTAAGGTTAACATTATTTTGGACCATGCAACAATTATATGGCGTGATACTGAATATAGTCTCTAGAGTGTCGTCCCAAGTGGTAAAACGATAACTTTGCGTACGGCAGTTCTTAGGGATGATGCGCTAATTAATACGGCACAGTATTGTACTAAAGAATAAGGGTCGATCTTTATTGTTGGATGAAAATATCAATCAGGATGTCTTTTTTTCGTCGTACTAATCAAGTTTCGTATTGCGTCGTCAGTGTTTACAGAAAGGTGATTTATATAATTCTTGTTTGCGATTTGGAGTTAATTAGATGGGTGTAATTAATTGAGGCTAACACCGAAAGTTAAATGAGTAGGAGATATGCCATGCATGCGCACGAACAGTATGAACTCTCCTTTTATCTCGTTGATAGCCAAGTTAGGAGCATGCATTGCATCAACCTTCAACAGCTACCTGCCAATTAAAGGACTTGAATTGATGCCACCATGTCATGGATTCTTTGACTGAATGGCTGTTACATGGTGCGAACTAAACCGTTCTCAATCTGTTTCAACTCAACTCTACTGAACATACACTTATATTATGTAGCCACGTACGTTTCATATTGAAGTCCACATCAACAATAATATTTGGTAGGCTTCTAAAATAACAAATATTCATAAATATTAATTTTCTGATAACTATCTCGTATGTTGAACTATATATCTGGTCGCCCTGCCTTGCACCATGCATGTGCAGGTGCACGCCTTGTACATAATCAGGATTGTAAACTTAATCTAATCTAAAGTATTAACTCAACTAATCGAAAGACATCTTAATATTTAAGTATATCATAATAATTAATTCTCAGATGCACAACCAAGAGATTTTTTTCTTCTCATTTTCACTTTTTATATATTCCCCAAAATCCCAAACATAAAATCTTTGATGCTTATAATTAGTTTCTACGTCGATTAATTTATTATATTTTTTATATTTAGATAATATGTTTGTATTCCTAAAATGAAAAAGTGATCCTCAACTGCATCAACTTGGCATCCGTGTGACATGAGATTGAGTCATCCATCATGATGCAGTGAGAGTGGGACTGTCCCACCAGACATTTCATATAGCTTTTCTTCCCTACCTCATTATTACGAACGTAATTGATGAGAAACCCACAATTTATATTTAAATGTACCAATACTATTAATTAACTAACTGACAGGGAACCTATACTATTCATGAGGGAAGACCGGCCTGCTTTTATTCTTTTAAATCTCGTTTTACTTGTCTCTTATATTTGTTGCTCTTGATTCTATTCAGCAACCGACTTTGGATTCAAGGACGTACACCTCTTAGCATGACTGCTGCTGCATTATTATAACCATGTTGCCTAGCTAATGGCTGTCTGCTTAATTTAGTGGAAGCATTAGCTGGTTTACACTTGTGTCAGTGAGCACTCTTTCACAGTATTTACATACAGTGGCCAACACCAACAAAAGCAGTAAAAATTCTAAAAAATAAATAAATAATCATATTAAGTTTTTTTGTATCCTCCTCGATCGATTCATTAGTTAATTAGGTTAAGGATGGGATAGGGTGAGGTCGGATTAAGTTGAGTTTTCTGCCAACAGGCGACAAAGATCCAACCTGATCAATCTAACAGTATATATGTGAAGATATATATATAGTCAGGACATTCTATCCGTCTCAGCCAACAAGCGTTCTTGGGACCCCTTAATTAGAAGCCCTCCGGCCAGTCCGAGCGTAGGATAGGGTTACATTAACCGATTAACGGAAGTCAAGACATGGTGATAAGCCCCCTGACGGTCATTTAGATGGCATTAATCTTCTATGGGGCAAGTTATTGATTTGTCCGGCATTAAAATGCATTAGATAAGACTATGCGCGGAGTCAACTTGCAATCAGGAGTCGGTGCATGGCCACAACTAATTAAACGACGGCCAGTTATATTTATATAGTCGATATAAAAAAACCTAATTAAACACGATTAAGGACCTCAGATCCCTTCTTTGAGTGAATACTGTGTATTGAGATTTAGAGATATTTGAGCGAAACGGTTCGAGTACACTTTTTACAAATTTTTTTTTCTGTAAAGGTGCACGGTAGTACTCATGCATGACCGGGTCGTCGATCGGGTTGCAAACTCTGTGCTCCTCCCATTTCGCAGGGCTTCTCCTAAAGAATCCAGAATCCATTAAGAAATAATGGGCATTAATCCTTGAATTACGTGCAAACACTCCGTGTGTACCCATTAATATTCGGCTGATGCGCATAGGAACATTAAGAAATATTCCAACAAAGACGCAAGGAATTGGTCAGTAGTCCAGCCAATCCTTTGTCTGGGAACACAGAAAATGGTGGTGATGGTGGGAGGTGATGCATCCATGCCGATGTTGCTCTCCCATTTGCTTTTTTGCAAATGGGTAAATGCATTGCTCCACTACAGATTACTCACATTCTTTTTCCTCCAAGGTGTCATATAATTCTCTCCTTTAATTGGTGCCTGGTAACTTTTCTCTTCTTTTTTAGCCATTACATATTTTTATATAATAAAGCCAAGTGGATGGTCATCCACAATAAGATGCCTCTACAATTTATTACTGAATACGTCTGCGCATGCTGTGTTTTTGATTGCCATTCACTATTGTACCATTTTCTTCTTATTTCTTCTTGATCACCTAATTATTAATTAACGAGGCTACTTTGTGAAATTAAAATGATTGACGATCTTTATTAATGACAACATTAGCAACTCATATTGTTTAAACTTCTTGTATTTATGGCGCTGTTTGTTAACTTAATTAGATTTGTGATACAAATTGATTAGAAGATAGAGAATTAGGGTTTAAAATAATATGGACAAATACTAAAGTGATTGATACCATGACAAATATAATTAAATATTCACATTAGTCAAAGAAAGAGATTAAAGAAATTTGATCAGCAATTTATTTAAATATAGACAAAAATATAATAAAGAATCGAACGAGTAGGAAGATTCATTATTCATATATATGGCCATTAAAGCTTAGTTTCTGTTGAACCAAGTTCCTTAATCATCAAAACATGCATGTAATTAACTAGTGGAACTTTGGCTTTATCCATATTCTTCAGCAATGGCATATTTGATCCTTTGACTGTAACTTTGAATCAAACAATAAAATAATGTCTGAGAATCATGTTTGATGTTCTCTCTATTAATTCCAACATCCATGAGAAATTGACAGCATGAATATTGTACGCCACATACGAATAAAAAAGGATTCAAACAATTCTTAATAGGAGATTGCATCATCAAAATGTATAGCTAGCAAATATGCAAAATAGAAAGTCATGAATACAGTAAAGAGAACCTGAATCAATGTTCGTCGCCATTGACTTGATGCCACCTGATCAAGCTGAGGATCAAGGAAACACAGCGGAACTCGATCTTCCATGGGCGACTACAGTCGCATTCCTTTTCTCGGATGGGATGAAAGATGAATCTCCCTACGTACAGAGACCACAACCTCATTTATAGTTTTAGATTTAATTTCGTTATCAATCCATTAATAATAATAGAAAAATGAATTAACATACATAAAATCCGCATCCATTAAATCAGCCTATATAAATCAATATTAATTAGTTCGCTTTATTGGACTAATTATTTGACAAATTTGTGTTATAGTCTTAACGTGTAGCCCACCAAATGTAGAAAGAATTCTCAACAGATATCTTAACGACGTCTAAGACTTCTGTTTTTTTTTTTTGGAATAAATTATAAGGATAACAATTAAAACATGACTCCTCATCAATTTGATATTTTTTGGTAGAAGGCGAGTATGTAAGTGAATATAATTGATTATGTTATCTAATTAAGAACTCTTGGTGACATTATTTGCACTACATTTGCTGGAGACAGTTGTCTGTGGTTAGCTTTTGTTTTCGAAACATATTTCTGCTGATGTTTGTATAAATGTATATATATGGCCACCACACAATCCACTAAAATGTTATATTTTATTTTCAAAATGATCACATAACATGTTTGTGAGAATTCATAGAAGATATTGCAATAGTGCAAGATGAGTAATAAAGGAAAATCTTTTAAAAGAAAGGAACTGATATTAGGATTCATTTGTTTGTTGGTGGTTTTTTTAGGGAAGTTATAACAAAGCGATTTATGCTTTTTTGCCGTTGATGATACATGGAAAATATCTTCCAATTATTTCTTTTAGCAATATTCGATCTCCACTAGATAATGCTCCATGTGGTCAATCCGCGATCTCACGGAGCTCCGTTGGATCGAGCGCCTTCTAGAGGGCACCAGTACAAGAAGAGAAGGTGCATATATGCTATATGAACCGGACTCCTGCCTTCAATTAAAATCCTTCATTAGGCTGATGAGAGGTCATAAAAAGCTCCACTGAAGTCTACTAGAGCAATCAGACGGGCAAATATCGTTGCCAATTAAAGGTGCTGGAGGAGTTGAGTAAGGATCGAAGAAGGTGTAGTGGGCAATGGGAAGGCAAACGGGGTCAAGGAGAGAATAGATGGTGCTGCTGCCTTCCTCTGCGTGGGTCCGAACGACAGAGTCCTCTTCATCATTCGTTCGAGCAAATCAGAAGTCTACAAGTCAACATCAATGCTGATTCCTTCGACGATCAAATGAGCATGAAGCTGAAAAGGGAGACAAACAAAATAGAGAGGGAGAAGAGTTATGTGCACTAGAGAGTGTTACCTTTGTCGCTATTCACCTACCCTCTTACAACGACGAATATTGTTGTCCATGTGAGTTGTCATGTTGCATTGTGATCGGTATGTCCGATGGAAGCGTGGCAGCAATGACGTCGATGTCGTACTTCTGATATAGTCCGAATGCTCGTTGCGAATCCCACTTGCCGCCACATGTCACGTCAATAGCGGTAATTGACAACTTTATATCAGAGCCACAACTCTGAGTGATTGATACGGAGAAGTTTAAGGTCGGACCTTTCGAGAGGCTCGTAATCGAGGATCATTCGATCGAGAATCACGTATTCTTTCAATAACTGTCATATTTATTTCTTAATTATCTCTCTCAATGATATTATTAGGATACATGGAGAGCCAAGTGAAGATTTTCTACAACAGTTATTTTTTAAAATCCCGTCAAATGACATAGCTAGTAGAGGATAAGAAAGTGAGACGCAAACTCTATATAAAGATCGGTTGAGATAAAAGAGAACTATTTAATCACTTTTTTCTACTAGCTATATTTTATATTTTCATTTTTCATCTTCTTCTGTTTGACTTAAGTATTGAAGGAACTCGTAGTCAGAGCATTAGTGGTTGTCTAATTGTGTTGACTTTGATAGGATTATTATTGTGACAAGGTAAACAAGCTCTCCGAGAGAACTCAATGAAAAGAAACTACAATTGAATCGTATCAGTGATGATCGAGGATCTTGGTCAGAAGATTTTAACCCAGAGAGATTGAAATTCTCATGGATGCAAAATTCAAATTATTTCATAATTGTGGATACCTTAGAAGAAGATAGTCCAGTTGGGTCAAATTTGATTCCCGAGAGGCTTCTAGAGTTTTGGTGGCAGACTAGGCTCTTGGCAGCTCGGCGAAAGATTCAGATCTCCTAGCTTGAGTTTTCCCTAATTGAATTTGACAGCCTAATAGCTCTTGAGCCATGACATTACCACGCTGAATTTGTTCAGTTTGAAGGAATAATTGGGCACGAAGGGAATCAACTTCCCGAAGAGCTTCTTCTTTGGCGCGCCCTGCCGCGGTCAATTGAGTCTTTAGTTCATCGCAGGAAGCTTTCCAGTTTTTCTCAGAGGTGGCTAAAGTAGTTTCTCGCTGCTGGCCTTCAACTATCTGTTGGGTCATTTGTTTCAACTAAGTCTCGTGTCAAGCTGTCATAGTTGACTACCAAGTGATGAACTGTCTCATTGTAATTAGTGGCTATCTATGCAACGAAAGGGGAATTTTTTAGAAGTAGACGTTAAGGTAGTTTAAGTGCAGTAGGGTTAAGAGGGAGTACCTCTGATAAGTTTGCTCTCAAGCATTCAAAGGGGCATTGCACTCCTGATTGGTCGAATAATTTTACTTATTGAGGAGTGCGGAGCCTAAGAATTGACCGAAGAGTGATGGTGAGGGGATTGAGGGGGAGAATATCTCTCCTTGGAAGAGGGGGCTCACCCCTAGAAGGGGAAGGCTCGAAAAGAGTAGGGTGACAAGGGGATGAAATTGTAGGTGGTTCAACGGAGGGTGGAATTGATGGTGAAGTAGATAAGAGAGGGTCAATCCCCACACCTGAGGGAGAGGGAATTGGGGAAGAAAATAAAATTGGAGAACTCTTTTCGCGTCTAAGGGAAGAGTCTCTGGAAACGTCAAGATCCTCCTCAGAGGGGTTGGGAGTAGGAAGGTATCGATCGGCGCAGACAACGACGGAGAGGAGGAGGGCTGGGATATTGAGAGGGAGAAACTGTAGGAAGAATTGTGGAGGTGGTCGGACCTCACATATGACGGAGGAGTTTTCTAGGAGGTGAAGGCCAGAGGGAGATCCTTCGAAGCTGACAGAGTAAGGAAGGGTTTTTCAGGAGGAATAAGGGTTGTATTGAGGGTCAAATTGAGAGGAGGGGAAAAAGGGGTCATAGGAGATTTCCCTCGTTTGCGCTTTCCCTTGGCTTTCTTAGCTATAGCCTTCTCCATGCTTACCATGGCCCTTTGCATCAAATCGTTTGGAGAACAGGGTATACCAAATAACAAATAATAATACAAAAGGTTAGTAAATACGAGGTAATGGTAAGACTTGCAACATTGAGATGTTTTGGGGCAATATCCCACCTATCAGAATCATGTCGTCCAGGTGGAAGGGGGAAAATCCATGGTGACTGAGAAGGTGGGAATCCAATAGGAGGTCAGAGTTATAGTGATGGTCCCGCAACACCCTGTGGACCTTAGCAAAGGAGCATTTGAGCTGACAATCTTGGAAGGGGGCAAGTCGAGAAGGATGGTCTTCTATGTTTCGGAATAGGGAAGAGGAATGGAAAGTCGGGCGAAGAAGTATAACTCCCTCCAACCCTTATGGAAAGAGGGATTGTTTGTAAAGAATTGACAATCAGGACGACTGACAAAGTAAAAGATACCTATCTTTGAAGACTTCAATTGGAATAGACAGTGGAATACTATAGGGGATAGAGGAACTAGGTGTTTGAAGACTATGACGGTGCCCGTGAGTAGTCGGAAGGCATTGAGGCCTAAATGATTGATAGCTATTTTATAGAAATCTAAAAGTTTGAAATAAATAGGGGGTACAAGAAGTAGAAAACCATTTCCTAACTTATCTAGAAATAAACTCCACTTATTTAATTTGTATTTTTTTTGTATTACCTCACTTATTTTTTGTATCATATATTATTATTTTTATATTCGTAATTTAGTTAATTAGCGTATGAAAATTCAGAGTGCTAACTCAGTGATTGCACTAAAAGATTGATAATAAATTGATATTAATCTATACAAAATTGATAAAAGGTTCATATAGAAAACACAAAAAAAAACAAATAATTGATTAAAACGTAAATCAACATAAATACAAATATTTTTTTTTTGATATAGTGAGATATTCAAATAATAAATAGGCTATATCTGCTATAGAATAAAATTAAAAGTTTGCAGGGACCACCCGATTAGCACGTGATCACATGTTAAATTTGAAAAAAATACAATTGACGTACCAAAAGTTTTTGTTCGCGGGCTCGGGAAAAAAATAATAAAAAACTTAAAAAAGAAAATCGACGATGTTTACCTGGGAAGCGCAGACCCCAACTCGATACCTATAAAATTCCTCTGCTCTCGCGGAGGATCCCTAACCGAACTCGGTCGTCGCTCATACGTGGCTGGTACGATCTCCGTGAAGACGTTGACAACGAGGTGGACGATCACCCTTGAGGTGGAGTGATCGGACAACATCGATAACGTGAAGTTGGAGATCTAGGATAAGGAGGGCTTCCCACTGGATCAGCAGCAGCTCGTCCCGTCGATGGATCTCGAACCTTAGGAACCACTGTGTGACTTGTAGATCTCCGTGAAGACGCTGATGGGGTGGACGATCATTCTTGAGGTGGAGTCCCCGGACACCATCTCCGTGAGATCTCGGTTTGACGTTCTTGGTCTTGGTGGCGAGGATGTATAAGAACATTGCGAGGAGTTAGCGCAGTGTGCTTGACCCTGCCGTCATTATCGTGCATACGGGAGGGGTCGGATCACGCACCGAGGTTCAAGGCGACCGTGAACTTTAATGGGGAAGTGTTCGAGAGTCCAAGCTTCTGTTTGACGCTACAGCAGGCGGAGCACTCGACGACGGAAGTGGCGCTCAACGCGCTCTCCCAGCGCAGACCCTCCCATTCCCTAGCCGCCCAGATCTTGATTAGTTGTACATCATCTACTCATCATCATCTTCTTCTTCTTCTTTCCTTTTCATTTCGCTTTGATCCACGCCCAAGTAAATGCAAAAAAAAAAAAATTCGTCTCCTTTCTATTAGATTTTGCCATGTCCGGATTTCATGGAATTATGTTTAAGAAAAATCTCTCTTGAGGGCTTCCCGCTGGACCAGCAGCAATTCATCTTCGCTGGGAAGCAGCTTGAGGGCGAACACATTCTCGCAGACCAACACCCAAAAGGAGTTCACCCTTCGCTTGGTGTTCCGTCCCAATGGCGGCGGCAAAAAAACGCAAGGGGAAAACCTACACCAAGCCCATGATGATCAAGAGCAAGAATAAGAAGGTCAAGCTCGCCTTCCTTCGGTCCTACAAGAAAGACGACGCCACTGATCAAACTTCACCTGGTCAAGCTCGTCGTTCCTATTTTTTTTTGTTCAAACTAGGATATAGTCTTCGTAAAGTCTGGTTAGGGTTATAATGCACAAGAATAAGAAGGTCAATCACGCCGTCCTTCAGTTCTACAAGGTAGACGTCGCCGCTGATCTAGCTTCACCTTGTCAAACTTGCCATTGTTATTTTTTGTTCAAACTAGGATTTAGTCTTTGATATGGGGTAAATATCGGTCCATAAAATGAAACATAGGCCCGGCCCATGAGAGGGAATATAAAAGAAGTGGCTAGGATTTAAAAAAGAGGGGGGGATCTTCTCTTCTCCCAAGAAGGATCTCGGGGAGTGAATCATCTTCGTGGAGCGGGCTTCTTCTTCTAAGGCGGCTGAGGTAAAAAAGGGAGGGGGATGGTGGCTGTTCCATTTTATACTATTTCTATGGTGCGGTACTCAGCTATGGGGGGACTGAAATTAAGGATCCTAGATTTTTTATCCTGGTCGAGTGGGACCGTACCTCCGGCGACGTCCATTTGTCTCTATGCTCAAGGTTTTAGCTACGCCGCCGGTAAGTCACAAGTGGTCATTGCAAAGGATGGCTACTCTATTAGTAGCAGTTCGCTCCCTGCTCGCTTGGCCTCTTTTTTGCCTTCTGCTCTTACTCGATTCCTACACTGCGCTTCATCCTTCGCCTGCGGATCGGCCATGTCTACCTCAGTCCGACAGCTGATGGTGAAGGAAATGCTCGGCCTTCTCAAGGTGAAGGTGCTGCGAGGGTTTGATCTCGGCGTCCGGGACCTCCGGAGTAGCGATCCCTACGTCATCATCAAGATGGGCAAACAGAAATTGAAGACTCGAGTGATAAAACGAAACACTAATCCTGTTTGGAATGAAGAGTTGACACTTGTTGTTGAAGACCCTAACCTTCCAGTGAGACTGGGGAAGCTGATCTTATTGGTTTTGAGAATGCTGGCAATTATCTACAAGAGAAGTATGGAGGAAAGCTGTTCCCTATTCTTTGCATTTGGGGAATTGGTTTACTAGCAGCTGGGCAAAGTAGCACGATCACTGGGACGTATTCTGGACAGTTTATTATGGGTGGTTTTCTAAATCTACGTTTGAAGGAATGGATCAGATCATTAATCACTAAGCTTTGCAATCATCCCAACCATAATTGTTGCTTTGTTCTTTGAGACATCTGAT
The DNA here is from genome assembly GCA_025175895.1 of Wurfbainia villosa. Lineage (NCBI taxonomy): Eukaryota > Viridiplantae > Streptophyta > Magnoliopsida > Zingiberales > Zingiberaceae > Wurfbainia > Wurfbainia villosa. Next base: position 97,690,886 of record CM045988.1, on the reverse strand, counting down.
TCTGCACTAGATATTCTGAATCAGTGGCTTAATGTGCTTCAATCAGTTCAAATCCCATTTGCTCTGATTCCACTTCTCACCATGATGTCCAAGGAACAAATTATGGGAGCTTTCAAGATTGGTCCTATTTATCAACTTCTATTTATCACCGTGTTTATATCGTATCTGAGATCTCAAGGTTTGATGAGTACACCAACGCCCCACCTTATCTAAGAGAAGGATTATGCTTTCCAAGTTTTAATTGAGGTTATGTTGGGTTGCCCAGTGCTCGAGGTTGACATTGGAAGTGGATCTTTGACTATCTCTCTTACTAAGAGTTTTGGCACCTTCTGGTCACGGTTATACATTCAGCTGGCACGTACAAAAAGCGACCTTGGCAAGGAAGGTTGAGATAACGAGCAAGGGGGTCTCCTCGGACTATTCCTTTTTCCTATTCGACTCCAGTCGTCCTGATTGAGAAAGGGTGAACTTTTTCTCTTCATCTCTTACATGCTTATAACTACGTATGAGATAAGTTCTCCTCTTCTTTTACATTTTTTTTACTGCATTCAATACATTTTTCTTTCATTAATGACCGGCCTAACTTAAGCATCGGAGTGCCGTCGCCGGGTAGGCCGGCGACGGTTTAACTCGTGTTAACTTTTTCAGGACATATTTCAAATTTACTGATGCGGTCGGAGAGAACCCCTTCCTCGGTGGCATCAGATCGAGGAGCAAAAAAAATCCATGCCGTCGGGTTGGCGTAGATGCGTGGGAACATCTGGGCAAGACGTTGAGATAATAATACAATCATCTGATTAGGATGATCAATTTCTCATCAGAGCTTCTCTATTGGATATGACTCTGCGATGGGAGGAAGACATAAATCCTCCATGTTGTTAAATTCAGTAAGTATGTATATAAATACTTACCTTTAACATCTTGTTGCATTCTTATACCTTGTCATTTCTCTAGCTATATTTAAAATTTTCTCCGTTGAAGATATATCACATGAGACATATTTAGAGAACAAACAATATGATTATATATGCACTTAGAATATCTTAAAAACTCAAATTTCATTATCTCAGCATTTAATGCTCATCTTGCAAGTTTACATTTAATTCGGCATTTTAGTGTCTCTTAGTCATACATACTTAGTTGGTCACTCGACCGCATATCGAGCCGACCACTCGGTCAGGGTAGATATTTACACTCAGTCATTCGACCGAGAGCATACTTCATTCTCTCTGGCCACTCGACCGAGATAAGTTGTTCCACTCGGTAGCTCATCCGAGAACATACTTCATCCCTTTCGACCATTTGGTTAGGGTAATTACTTGTACTTAGTCCTTCGGCTGAGTTTATACTTCATCCCTTTCGATTACTTGGTCAGGGCCATTACTTGTACTTAGTCATCCGACTGAGTTAATATACTTCATATTATCCGGATACTCGGCTAGGGTAATTATTTGCACTCAACTACTCAGTCGGAGTCGTCATCCCCGCATAGAGGAAGAACCGAGATTCCTCGGTTATATATTATATATATTATTTTTATCCCCGCGAGGCGAGGCGGAAGATATCCCCGTGTGGTGGTGGAATGGAAGAACCGAGATTCCTCGGTTATATATTATATATATTATTTTTATCCCCGCAAGGCAGGGCGGAAGATATCCCCGTGTGGTGGTGGAACGGAAGAACCGATATCCTTCGGTTATTATTTACTTTATATATTTCTATCCCCGCAAGGCAGAGCGAAAGATATCCCCGTGTGGTGGTGGAGCGGAAGAACCGATATCCATCGGTTATTATTTACTCTATATACAAATTTCTATCCCCGCAAGGCAGAGCGGAAGATATCCCCGTGTGGTGGTGGAACGGAAGAACCGATATCCTTCGGTTATTATTTACTTTATATATTTTTATCCTCGCAAGGCAGAGCGGAAGATATCCCCGTGTGGTGGTGGAACGGAAGAACCGATATCCTTCGGTTATTATTTACTTTATATATGTCTATCCCCGCAAGGCAGAGCGGAAGATATCCCCGTGTGGTGGTGGAACGGAAGAACCGATTTCCATCGGTTATTATTTACTCTATATACAAATTTCTATCCCCGCAAGGCAGAGCGGAAGATATCCCCGTGTGGTGGTGGAACGGAAGAACCGATATTCCTCGGTTATTATTTACTTTATACATATAAATTTCTATCCCCGCAGAGCGGAAGATATCCCCGTGTGGTGGTGGAACGGAAGAACCGAGATTCCTCGGTTATATACTATACATATAAATTTCTATCCCCGCAGAGCGGAAGATATCCCCGTGTGGTGGTGGAACGGAAGAACCGAGATTCCTCGGTTATATACTATACATATAAATTTCTATCCCCGCAGAGCGGAAGATATCCCCGTGTGGTGGTGGAACGGAAGAACCGAGATTCCTCGGTTATATACTATACATATAAATTTCTATCCCCGCAGAGCGGAAGATATCCCCGTGTGGTGGTGGAACGGAAGAACCGAGATTCCTCGGTTATATATTATATATATTATTTTAATCCCCGCGAGGCGGAAGATACCCCCATGTGGTGGCGGATCGGAAGAGCTGAACATTCGTTCAGCTATATATTATTTTATCCCCGTGCGGTGGCGGATCGGAAGAGCTGAACATTCGTTCAGCTATATATTATTTTATCCCCGTGCTGTGGCGGATCAGAAGAGCTGAACATTCGTTCAGCTATATATTATTTTATCCCCGTACGGTGGCGGAACGGAAGAGCTGAACATTTCTTCAGCTATATATTATTTTATCCCCGTGTGGTGGCGGATCGGAAGAGCTGAACATTCGTTCAGCTATATATTATTTTATCCCCGTGCGGTGGCGGAACGGAAGAGCTGAACATTTCTTCAGCTATATATTATTTTATCCCCGTGCGGTGGCGGAACGGAAGAGCTGAACATTTCTTCAGCTATATATTATTTTATCCCCGTGTGGTGGCGGATCGGAAGAGTTGAACATTCGTTCAGTTATATATTATTTTATCCCCGTGCGGTGGCGGAACGGAAGAGCTGAATATTTCTTCAGCTCTATATTATTTTATCCCCGTGTGGTGGCGGATCGGAAGAGCTGAACATTTCTTCAGCTATATATTATTATTATCCCCGTGTGATGGTGCATCGGAGGAGTTAGGTTTAAGATAAGATGCACATCGGAAGAACGACGGAGTTTATTATCGCAGCGGGCAGAGGCAATTCGTAAGTCCTCCAATCGGTCTACATTCTTATTCAGCTCGACATTAACTGAAGTTTACATTCATCGGGCACTGACAAAGCGGGAGGAGTATGATTTTATATTCAGTTGATCGAGGAGAGGAGTATTCATTTACATACTTATGAAGTGTTGATATGGAGGAAGTTTTTATTTTATTTAATCCGCGTGTTCTTAAGCAGCCGAGACATTTAAATGTGGTTATTACTTTATTCTAGTAATGTGTTCTGAGGCAGCTCATATATTATTAAGCTAATTCTTATTCTATTGAAAGATATATATTCAGTTCATTCAGGCCAGGTATTGTCGGGTCAATTCTTATTTTATGGAAGTATTGGAAAGGTACCGTCCAGATGAAACGGGATAATTCTTATTTTATTGAAGTATTATGAGGCGGACATTATTTTACTCAGTTTAGCTGAGATATGTCAGGCCAGTTGATATTTTATTTCTTTAAGCAAATTACTCCGAGCCAAGTCGTTCTATTTTTACAGTTATTTTATTTGATCAAACTGAATGGAAGGAGGTATTATTTCATTTCGGCGGGACACTCTGAGTCAGACATTATTTTATTCATCGGAGGTGTTCTAAAGTGGATCTTATGTTATTCGATTGAGGCATTCCCAGCTAGCTCTTATTTTGTTCCTCCGAGGATTCGGAGGTCCTTCTCTTATATCTATTTGAGGTGATTCATAAGTCCTCGCTTCGGGTATTCTCTTATTCTCTTATTCATCCGAGGCTATTTGTCAGTCCTCGAATCAATTATCTTATTATGTTCATCCGAGGCTATTTGTAAGTCCTCGCATCAATCATCTTATTATCTCCATCTGAGACAGTTCATAAGTCCTCGAACCGGTAAATTTTTCATTCAGTCGAGACAGATCTCCGGATGTTATAGATGTGTATGATATTTCTGAATATATGAACAAGGAGTAGAGATATGATTTGATTCGAGATGATGAAATGATAAGACTAAAGTCAGACTTGTCAAAATGACTCGTCTGACTGTTTAGGGGGGTTACCTGTGATATGGGGTAAATATCGGTCCATAAAATGAAACATAGGCCCGACCCATGAGAGGGAATATAAAAGAAGTGGCTAGGGTTTAAAAAAGAGGGGGGATCTTCTCTTCTACCAAGAAGGATCTCGGGGAGTGAATCATCTTCGTGGAGCAGGCTTCTTCTTCTAAGGCGGCTGAGGTAAAAAAGGGAGGGGGATGGTGGCTGTTCCATTCCATACTATTTCTATGGTGCGGTACTCAGCTATGGGGGGACTGAAATTAAGGATCCTAGATTTTTTATCCTGGTCGAGTGGGACCGTACCTCCGGCGACGTCCATTTGTCTCTATGCTCAAGGTTTTAGCTACGCCGCCGGTAAGTCACAAGTGGTCATTGCAAAGGACGACTACTCTATTAGTAGCAGTTCGCTCCCTGCTCGCTTGGCCTCTTTTTTGCCTTCTGCTCTTACCCGATTCCTACACTGCGCTTCATCCTTCGCCTGCGGATCGGCCATGTCTACCTCAGTCCGGCAGCCGATGGTGAAGGAAATGCTCGGCCTTCTCAAGGTGAAGGTGCTGCGAGGGTTTGATCTCGGTGTCCGGGACCTCCGGAGTAGCGATCCCTACGTCATCATCAAGATGGGCAAATAGAAATTGAAGACTCGAGTGATAAAACGAAACACTAATCCTGTTTGGAATGAAGGGTTGACACTTGTTGTTGAAGACCCTAACCTTCCAGTGAGACTGGGGAAGCTGATCTTATTGGTCTTGAGAATGCTGGCAATTATCTACAAGAGAAGTATGGAGGAAGGTTGTTCCCTATTCTTTGCATTTGGGGAATTGGTTTACTAGCGGTGAGCAAATGTACGATCAACAGGGCGTAATTACAGACGATTTATTATGGGTGGTTTTCTAAATCTACGTTTGAAGGAATGGATCAGATCATTAATCACTAAGCTTTGCAATCATCCCAACCATAATTGTTGCTTTGTTCTTTGAGACATCTGATTCTGCACTAGATATTCTGAATCAGTGGCTTAATGTGCTTCAATCAGTTCAAATCCCATTTGCTCTGATTCCACTTCTCACCATGATGTCAAAGGAACAAATTATGGGAGCTTTCAAGATTGGTCCTATTTATCAACTTCCTTCTAGTATTTTAGGGAGGCATTGCTGTTCATCAGGAAAACTCTTTCCGTATGGGAATTGTTTATATCGTATCTGAGATCTCAAGGTTTGATGAGTACACCAACGCCCCACCTTATCTAAGAGAAGGATTATGCTTTCCAAGTTTTAATTGAGGTTATGTTGGGTTGCCCGGTGCTTGAGGTTGACATTGGAAGTGGATCTTTGACTATCTCTCTTACTAAGAGTTTTGGCACCTTCTGGTCACGGTTATACATTCAGCTGGCACGTACAAAAAGCGACCTTGGCAAGGAAGGTTGAGATAACGAGCAAGGGGGTCTCCTCGGACTATTCCTTTTTCCTATTCGACTCCAGTCGTCCTGATTGAGAAAGGGTGGACTTTTTCTCTTCATCTCTTACATGCTTATAACTACGTATGAGATAAGTTCTCCTCTTCTTTTACATTATTTTTACTGCATTCAATACATTTTTCTTTCATTAATGACCGGCCTAACTTAAGCATCGGAGTGTCGTCGCCGGGTAGGCCGGCGACGGTTTAACTCGTGTTAACTTTTTCAGGACATATTTCAAATTTACTGATGCGGTCGGAGAGAACCCCTTCCTCGGTGGCATCAGATCGAGGAGCAAAATAATTCCATGCCGCATCAGTCTTCATAATGTTTTGTTATTGTTTCTATTTTAGTCTTAGTCTTCTCTCTACAGATCTCCCGTCGAGGCCAATCAACTAACCTGGTTGGGAATACTTGAGTTATATTGGTGGGGAAGATGCTAAGAGGAATCTTCTAAATGACTTTCATGTTCTTGACTTGCTATCCATGACATGGAAAGACGTCCATTACTCCATGTAAGCTAGTGTTATTTTCATGTTCTTTCAACATATTTGTAGCAGCTTGATTCAACAAATATAGTCGTCATTTTTAAATGAATTTTGTTACTTATTCATATAGAGAAATAATAAGTTATTCTTTCACCTAATTCATGTTTGCATAATAGTTTCTGTTATAGTCTAGATGAACTTAAAAGAACTAAATAAGAGATTAATTGTAGTCTGTTCGTTAACCATCTATGTTGTTTACAAATCAAGATGTTTTTCCTATAATCAACTATTTATAACTAGATGAAGACATAATGAAAACTATTTGAAATTATAAACTCAAAAATTTGTTATTGCAGTTGCAACAAGGCATGCTCTGTAGTTGTTTGACGCTGTAATTACCTCATACTTAGACTCAAAATCAGCTATTGCAGTTGCAACAAGGTAGAATCTCTAGTTGTTTGGTGCTGTAATTACCTCTTGGAAATTTTTAGCTAAACATAGAACTCTATAAGTGAATGTTTATTATGGTATGAGCAACAATAGTTTAGAGTCTCAGAATGATAATTTTATTAGTTGTTATTATGTTTGTTTTCTTGCTTAGGGTATCAGAATGCCAAAGAGATGATGAAAGACAAGAATTCAAAGGAAAATAAGGGTTTTGCTTTCATAATGTTTACAAACAGCGATGTAGCTCAGAAAACCATCAAAGGGATCCATGAGGAAGATTTCAAGGTAACATGGTTAATTGTCACATATGAGTCATTCTCTAGTGATAATATGATGAATATCTAAGTGTTTAATGTGTCTACTTTAATACAATTCCTTCTATCTGCCCTCCTATGAGGATAATAATAATACATATGAGTAACGAGTCAGCTTTTACAATCCACCATCGTATTGAGAAAATAATAATATAGTTGAGTACAAACTCAATTTTTTCGATCCACTATCACAGAGATAATAATAATATACTTGATTGAGGACTCAACTATTTCAATCCATCATTACACGGGGATAATAATAATATAGTTGAGGGAAGATTCATCTCTTCCGATCTACCACTACATAGAGATAATAATAATATAGTTGAGTGAAGACTCAATTCTTCCGATCCACCACCACACGGGGATAATAATAATATAGTTGAGAGAAGACTCATCTTTTCGATCCACCACCACACGGGTATAATAATAATATAGTTGAGTGGAGACTCAACTCTTTCGATCCACCACCATACGGGAATAATAATAATATAGTTGAGTGGAGACTTAACTCTTCCGATTCATCACCACACAGGGATAATAATAATATAGTTGAGTGAAGATTCAACTCTTCCGACCCACCACCACACGGGGATAATAATAATATAGTTGAGTGAAGACTCAACTCTTCCGATCTACCATTACACGAGGATAATTGCTTGATCCTAAGGTAAGTAGAAAAATTGTAACGACTGGACCTAGGGCTTATGGTCAAATCGGAAAATTTTTTTACTCCATCGTTTTTTTCTTTGCATCCATCTTGAGGCCAACTCATTCGATCTGCTATCATACGGGGATAATTGTTTGACTTGGAGGCAAGTAGAAAAATTGTAATGATCTGACTTCGCCTGGTTAGGTTGAGATTTTTTACTCCGCCGTTGTATTTCTCCAGTGCATCTATCTTGAATCTAATTTCTCTATTCCACCATTATACGAAGATAATCGTTTGACTTGAAGACAAACAGAAAGAATAGTGACGACTTGATTCAGGACTTCACCTGTTTATTTTAATATGCACTGTAGAATAAATTGAGTAGTGTAAAAGATTTATATATTAGAAAGTTCATTTTAAATATTAAAACTGCGGGAGTAAATTTCTTGACAAATCAGTAAACTGTGAAATAATTTATGCTTTTCCTTTATAAACTCTACTCGGAATTGGAGGGAATGACTCTTAAAAATCATTGCAATGCCAAAAAAATAGAAATAATAAAAATAAAACAAAAGCTACCAACTTAGACACCACAAGACAGAGAGGAGGCGGCAGAGCACTGCGTCAAGTGGCCGCTCTCTAATTAAAGCGCGCGCACACTTCTTTCTTCTCCCGCTCGAAAAACGCCTTTTTTGGGGAGGCTTCTTTTGACCTTTCCTCCTCCTCCTCCTCCTCTCACTTCAGATCTGCTCCTTGCTCTCTTCCCTTCTTCCACAGTGCCGCAGGAGGAGGGTGCCCATGGGGTTCTTGTGGGCTGCCCTGTTGCTTCTCCTGGCGAGGTGGGGCGAAGGAAGCGAGTTACGGAATGGGAGCGAGCTGGAAGCTGCAAACTATGTGATTTCTTCTGGAGCCCTCCTTTGTTCGTGGGGCTGACCACTATTCATTTCGCTGTGGGCAAGGGAGCTGGTAATGCTCGCCAAAGCCCTCGCCTTTCATCGATTTGCTCACTTTTATTATTTTTTTTCTGTGATCCGTGCGCAGTGCGTTGTTATTTTTTATGTGTTGATCATTCCTCTTCCGGAGTCTTTATCTCGAAATCATTTTGGCTACGACTGCTTTCGTAAGCGCAAAGAACATTGATTTTCTTCCTGTCAGTTTGTAGAGTGTTGGGTCATCGTTGTTTTCCTTCCTTCCGAAAAGATAACATAATTAATCGGTTTATCCTTTTATTTTAATGGAAAATCTCCCCCGGAAATGTTGTTTTTTTCCTTGTCTGATTCGATGGTTTATCTCTTATTCCAACTCGTTCTTTGTCATCTGACAAATTTTTTCCCCAGTCATTCGGGTTCACCTTCATCAGATTCTTCAGTTCGCTCCTAAGGACTTAATTCTTAAGTCTAATTTGCTTGTACTTCTGAACATATTTTCTGTTTGCATCTGTGAAATCAAATACTCGCTGACTAATGGGAAAACAAAAAGAGAAAATACTACGTTTACTGAGGCTTGCATAACACTGTCAATCACAGCCTGTATATATTTTTAAGGCATTAATGTCAGAGCTTTAGACTAACAATAGAATTAGGAAAATGCCTGTTGAAAAACTTAGAACTATACTGATTGTGAACTGGTCATAGAATTTTTTTGTCCGGTTCAATTTCCTTGAACAATACATTTGCTTGCATTATATTTTCTTTGTAATAAGATCAATGTGATGCACACTAGCCCGTTATTTTGAGGGGCAACTGATTAGCTCCTGGTTTCTGTATTACTTATTGATCCAGTATGTTTGGATGGGAGCCCACCCGGTTGCCACCTTCATCGTGGCTACGGATCTGGAGCAAACAACTGCATCATCAATTTAGAGGTGATTTACAAAATCTGGAGATTGACTTTGATTTCTGAAGATGCTTCAGTTAAATGCACACTTTGTATTATTTCTGCCATCACACTTTTTTCACTATCCAATCTTAAATTCAAATGCTACTGATTGGGAGCTTCAACTTGAATGCTACCTAGGGAGGAGGCTGGTGTAATGATATTCGATCATGTGCGGAAGATGAGCCACTCTGATTCATTCTACCACATATTCTACCATTGTATTTCTCCGGTGCATCTACCTTAAACTTAACTCCTCCGTTCTACTATCATATGTGGATAATTGCTTGTCTTGGAGACACTAAGTGTAACAAGACTCTTGGTGGTAATTTATAGAAGGCGAAGAATGCCCCATAATCCTCCTTGGAAAAGGAAGGAGAAGATGAAGAGTCAAAGGGAGAAATGACGTTGGTATGGAAAATACTAGAAGTCTTAATCCCGAAGTGAATGATTGCATCTCCATCTAGGTCAGGAGAAGCAATTTAACTTAATTTATTGTAGTACGCCTATGTCACAAGGAAAATAACTCTGAATTATAGAGAATAGTCTTTATTTCTGCCTAAGCAAATTCCCAAGTAAGTGTAAGTGTCAGTCGATTGACACCTCAAAAGGTAAGTGATCTTGGTGTTTCGGGACAGGGAAAGAAGAAAGTTTTAAAAGAAAGGAAGACATACCAGATTAAACCATCAAATGTTGTTCATTAATAAAGTTGTTAATACATTATGGGGAGTACAAATATTACAATTCAAATATTTCCTCCGGGTAATTGGCTAAGGCAACCTCAATATGTAAGTGACTTGTATCGGCCCTCGGCGGAGGATAGCCTTTGGTGGCATTCTGAGTAGAAGACCCTTCGAAACCCAGGATGAATAGCTGCACTTCTTTGCGGGTATATTGCATCCTTAAATCTACCTCTCGCTTCTTTCATTGAGCTTGAACATAAGCTAGTTGAGCGGCCAGGAGGTCTCTGTCTTCGGCGGCTGCTACAGTTTGCTAGCCCAAGGAGGCCATAGCTTCAGAGTACTCTTTGTGTAATTCTTAATGCTATGTCGAGATGACTGTCAACACTCTAGGAAGGCTAGGAACAGTGGAGGAGAGGTCTATATTATTTTGTAATATTCGTACATCTATTAATTATTATGTAACTAACACATTTAATTTGTACTCAATTTTATTTTGTTGGAAGGTGATTGTGATTGGTGTATTATTTTGTATTAAGTATTTCTCGAAAAGTATTCAATAGGTTGATTTACATAAGAGAGTATTATGCCACTAATAAATTTTACTTATGAATTTATTTGGTGCTTGAGTTTCTAGGAGAGAATAACATGGATATAAGGAGGTTTTCAAAATGCTGTACATTTAAAGTTCCTTGTATATTGGACCAGTACAGATGTCCAGAAGTTTCCACGGTATATTGGTGGAGTGCGTAGACCATGGGAAGTTCCCATGGGCTATTCGAGCTGTGCAGATGATGGGAAGTTCCCATGGGCTATTCGAGCTGTGCAGATGGGGGGGGGGAGGGGTAATGGTGGCGGCGGCAAGGGGGGCAGTGATGGTGGCGATAGACGATTCTTGCCTCCTAATACCTAAATTTTGATTTCTAGACCCTTTAATTGACTTTTCCATCCTATTAAGAGTCTTTTTTAATTTTTCAAGTTTTGACCTCAAAACTTAATTTTCTTTTTCCAATTTCTCAATATTTAAATTTTCATTATCCTTTTGGGCATTCCTCTTCTTCCTAAGCATGTGTCTACCATTCTTAGGATTAATGCCTAAATTGTATTTATCATGGTTATTTCTAAGGTTCTCCTTAGATGTTGACTTGTCCTTAACCCTAAGATTATGAGATTTGGCCCCTAAGCAAACATATTTATTGCTCGCTTGCTTCTTCACTAGCATCTTCTTATCCTTAAATAAAGAAATATCATTATTAAAATATAGCTGAGAGTTTGCCTTAGCTTCCTATACATATGATGCTCCTCTGATGTCCTTCCTAAGGTGACTCTCCCTCGGACATTGACTTTTATAGTGTCATTTTTGATATTTGAAGCACACTTTGTGATCCTTGATCTTGCAAATTGGGGATCCAGTATCCTTTACTTTCTCCTTCCCCTTTGACACTATTTAAATTTTTTTCTTGACTATTTTTGGGCATTTGCTCTTGTAGTGCCGTTGTTCCCTACACTCAAAGCACATTATATAATTTTATCTTTTATAAATTATGCTTGAGTTACCTATAGGGGATTTTTGAGTTTGCCCTCCACAGGCTCTGGAGGTAGAGGGTTCCTCTTCTTGCTCCTACATTGAAGAATGTCTCTCCTCCCCCTTAATCATTGAGGTAGAGACTTCTTTAACTTCCTCAACTATGGATGTTAAACATCTCTCAACGTCCGAGTCTTCAACTACTTGAGATGATGATGGACTTTCTTTTTTCTCGGGCTTGTCATCATCCCTACTTTGGGCTGGTGAGAGATCTTTGTGGAATTTGACCAAATTGTTCCATAAATCCCTTGCATCCTTATAACAACCTAACTTAGATAAAATATCATTAGATATTAAATTAACCAACATTTTTACTATCTTATCATTAGTCTCTGAATTTTTAGGTTGCTTTTTGGTCTATCACTTCTTAAGATATCCACCCTTATTACTCCTTGGAGCATCGAAATCTTCCATTAGGATGAACCATTGCACAATGTCCATCATAAGGAACGTCTCCATCCTCGCGCTTCTTGTCGAAAAATCTTCTCGGTTGAATGGTGGAGGAATCCAGATGTCATATCCAAGTCCATCATTGGGCAACTACATTCTTTTTCTACTCCTCTAGGGCTTGCTTTGAAGGCAGTTAAGCTTTGAAGAGCAGTCTCGCTCTAATACCACTTGTTGAGAATCATTTGATGTGCTAGAGGAGGGTGAATAGCGTCATTCGATTTCGTTCGTATTCGTGTCTCTACAAAACGTTAGCATAACAGAATACAAATACAAATATAAATACAAATACACAAGAAACACAAACTAAATACATCACATGCACAACACGAGTATTTTACGTGGTTTGAAACCTACAGTTCCTACTCCACGAACGAGCTTTAGTGTCCATACTACTAAAACTTATCTCCTTCCTACTCCATGACCGAGCCTTAGTGTCCACACCACTAAAACTTATCTCCTTTTCAGAATAACACCGGAGGTGGAGAAAACTCCTTACAAGGGTTTACAATGAAGAAATACAATCAAAAATAAAACACAAGCAAATACAAGTAAAGAACATTTTACACAAGAGAAGTGTAGATCATTTTGCTTTTTGGTTGCTTTGGGATGCCTTGAAGGTTTGGAATCACAGCAGCAACTCTCTTTCAAACCCTTAGAAATCGACAGCTCCGAATCTTCCCTGCAATCGAATGAACTTACCCACCAATCGATTGATCACAATGTCTTTGTCTCATAATGACTTAATCCACGTCGGATTAAGTCAAACAGTCGACTATCCTTACACAACAGTCGACTACAAAACCTTCTGTGTCATGTCCACTTAAGGCCAGTCAACTGCTCAACTCTCGCAGTTCACTGTCCATATCCAGTCGACTGCTCGACCATAGCAATCAACTACCAGAGCCATAGTCAGTAGTCGAGCCTCAGTCGACTATTCGACCAGTTGACTGGGTTATAACCCCAATCGATTGTTCGAGTCAAACTAAGCTCCCGAGTATCGAGCACTTGGCCAAACGACTGGCCAATGCCATTAGTCGACTGGTACACCTCAAATATGAGGTTTAATCCAAGTATGATCCCCTTATACTTAATACTCACCTCAGGCCTAGACCTAAGCCTTCAAGTGCTTCCATCGGGTACCCTTTGTCTAGACCTAAGCCTTCAAGCCACTTCCATAAGCCTCACGCCCCTTGATTCGAGTCTAAGACTCCTCACCCTTGGCGCTAGCCTTCAAGTATTTCTGTCGGCTTTGTCATGTTAACAGGTATCCTTTGCCAAGAGGCCATGCCTTCAGAAATTCCATTGTTAAGTCTCCAAAATTAGACTTTCGTTGCCAAGACTATACACTTGGACATACACGACTAAAACTACACCCTTGGATTTTTTCTTACCTAAGTATTCATACTTGGACTTTCCCTTGCCAAGTTTACACCCTTGGACTTTTCCTTTTCCAAGTATCCATACTTGAACTTTCACTTGCTAAGCTTCCAAACTTGGACTTCCACTCGAGTCTCACTCGAGCATGGTCAACCTTGATTTGAGGTAGATTGCTCCAATAGTCACCTCCTCATATGACCTTGGATATTCGACTTGTCAACTAGTCATATGATCAATATGAGGTCAAATCATTGTCAACCATATTGGCAAATATCAAAACACTACTCGAGTCCCACTTGAGTATGGTCAACATTGATCTGGGCCAATTGCACCAACAAGATGGTCTGCTCAGTCGTTGCCACCGCCACCGTCGTTGTCACTGTCACGGGCCAAGCCACCCCTCCTTCTCTCGGGAGGGAAGGAGGACATCGTCGCACTTATGAGACTTGAGAATAGTGTGAAGAAGCTCAAGAGCACCATGGCTGCCGCCACCCCTCTTCCCAAACCATAGGTTGATGCTGCTCTCACCCTCCTTGCCAACTAGATTTTGGAGTCAGGCGATGTTGTCTCCCCTACCTCCCTAGACCATTCAAAGTTCTGATCGCTCCTCAACTAGGTCACCCTCCCGTCTGTTTTTCTTCGTCGGATCGTCATATCCCAACTGCACACGCGATACCTCGAGGTCCTCTCCGACTCACCCCTTGTTTGGGTGAAGGTGAGAGGAGTGTAAGTAATGGGAGGGAAAGGGAGGGGAGGGGAAGGGAAGTTGTAAGAAAATTTTCCTTTTTGTGAGTAAGAGGGGTGCAAGTTATCCTCCTTTTTCCTCCCCTTCCCCTTCCCTCACCTCTTCCCAAATAAGATTTATCTTTTTTTTTTTCCTTATTTATCCTTCCCCTTATATTATTTACACTTCCCCTCACCCCCTCCCAAACAGAGCCTCAGAGGCCACAATCCATGATGTCACCTTGTTCCAGCTCTCCTCCGACAGCTGGAAGTTGTCAGCCGTATCATCCAACCATGCGATTTTGAGCTTTGTGATTAACCTCTCCAATGAGAAAACATTATTCTCTACTAAAGTAGAACAAAAAACTTGACACTTGATAGCATCCGTGTATCAATGGAGGGCGGAAGCGCTCTCAAATTGAGATAAATATTCCTCCGGATCGAAGGTATTGTCATATAATCCAATATGAGGGGGGGGGGGTGAAAATGCGGAGGTGGATCCTCCATTATTCTCTACTAAAGTAGTACGGAAAGCTTGACACTTGATAGTATTCGTGTACCGATGGAGGGCGATAGCGCTCTCAAATTGAAATAAATGTTCCTCCAACACTATGTCTTCTGTGAAGGGGGAGAGTTCATACGACTCCTGAGCCTTAGGGGGGGGCGAAAATGTGGAGGTGGATCCTCCATTATTCTCTATTAAAGTAGTATGAAAAACGTGACACTTGTTAGCATTCATGTACCTATGGAGGGCAACAACGCTCTCAAATTGAGTTAAATGTTCCTCCAGATCGGAGGCACCGTCATATAATCCAAAATGAGGGGGAGGGGAGAAAATGCGGAGGTGGATCCTTCAGTACTATGTCTTATGTGAAGGGGGAGGGTTTGTATGACTCCTGAGACTTAGTTGAAAGATTCCCTCCTTGTTCTTCCCTTCCTACAGGCAGGAAAGGGAGAGGATATCGATCAACTCCTCCTAGGAGTCCTTTCACCAGCGCCACTTCTGCCCTTTGTTGACCAGAAGCAAGGACGTGTACGATTCCTTCATATGGATAACCCTCTAGATGTTCTCTCAAATGGGAAAGAAGATATCCTACCCTTCTGCCTTATCATATCCACGAATCTGCCACCACCTTGTCTATCAATGCGCTCTATTGGGAAAGCAGTAGAGTAATGAGAGTTTCTTCAGAAGTGGATGTCACATGAGGAGGAAATTTTTGAGGTTGAATCTCTACGTCTTGCTCAGTATTGGGAAGGCAGTAGAGTAATGAGAGTTTCTTCAGAGGTGGAGGTCACATGAGGAGGAACTCTTTGAGATTGCATCTCTACGTCTTGCTCACAGTATTTTTCACAGATGACACTAACTGATGCAGTATAAATTTTCTTCCTCAATTCAAGGCCACTGAGGATGAGTTCTCTTCGATCGCAATAATAAATCTCCGGTTATTTCCCGCCAAAGTTAACATAGGTCAGATGGTCGTTGGTGTCTCGACTAACAAATCTCCAGATTGCATCTCTACGTCTTGCTCATAGTATTTTCTACAGACGATACCAACTGATGCAATACAAATTTTCTTCCTCGATTCAAGGCCACTGAGGATGAGTTCTCTCCGACCGCAACAATAAATCTCCGATTCTTTCTTGCCAAAGTTAACATAGGTCAGATGCCCACTGGTGTCTCGGCTAACAACTTTCCGATGCCTAAGTTAGAGTTGTTGAAAGAAGATAAGCAGGTAACCGAAGTAGAAGAAGAAGTAGTATAGAAAAGTAGGTGTAAAAATTAAGCAGGTAACCGAAGTAGAAGAAGTAGTAGAGAAAGTAAGTGTAAAAATTATTAGATACCTTTCTTCCTCCTCTCTTTCCTTTTATATCCCCTTTTTCCCCTCTCCCCACGATCTCTTGGTGATGCTTTTAGGGCAGGCCGTTGTGTAACAACTTGCAAGGATGATCGTCTACGTGGAGGACCACATGGGTTGCGGTAGTGATGTTGTTAGGTCGTTAGGGAGTAATTTCTGAAGATGATCGTCCATGTGGAATTGCGATAGTGATGATGTTAGACCGTTAGGAAGTAATTTTTGAAGATGATCGTCCACGTGGAAAGCCATGCGGGGTTAAGATGATGAAGCTATTAGGTCGTTAGAGAATTACTCCTATAAGGAATTTTTTGTGGGACCTATAAGACGTCTTCAAGCCGTTACTAAAAAGGGATGATGCATATGAGTGAACTCTAACAAACTGTTAAGGGAAAAATTTCATGAGGTCTCACATTAAGTGATCTCATACTAACTGACCTATTATTTTTCATCCATGATTTATCCCATTGAGGCTCAACCACTCATCCTATTAGGTCATTAGAAAATTACTCTTGTAAGGAATCTTTTGTGGGGTCTATAAGATGTCTTCAAGCCGTTATTAAAAAGGGATGATGCATATGAGTGAACTCTAACAAACTGTTAAAGGAAAATTTCAGGAGGTCTCACATTAACCGACTTGCTATTCCTCCATCCGGAAGTGATCTCATACTAACTGGCCTATTATTTTTCATCTATGATTTATCCCACTGAGGTTCAACCACTCATTCTATCTCCCAAGTCATTCCCCTTAGATTCAACACCTTTTCTCCTAAGTTGTTTCTTCCTTTCTGAGTCATCTCTTTCCTGATCGACATTCTGTCTGCTTCTTGAGTTGTCTCTTCCCTGGTTTGACACTCTGTCTGCTTTCTGAGTCGTCTCTTTCCTGATTGACATTCTGTTTGCTTCTCAAGTCGTCTCTTCTCTGGCTCGACACTCTATCTGCTTCCCCAGTCGTTTCTTCCTTGACTCGGTATTATGTTTGTTCTCGAGACATCTCTTTATTGACTCGATACTCTGTCTGCTTTCTAAATCGTCTTTTTCCTAACTTGACCGAGTCATCTCTTTCCTGACTCGACACTCTGTCTACCTTTTGAATCGTCTCTTTCTTAACTCGACTGAGTCGTCTCTTTCCTGATTCAACATTATGTTTGCTTCCCGAGTCATCTCTTCTCTCTCTGTCTGTTTCTTGAGTCATATCTTTATTGACTCGACACTTTGTCTGCTTTCTGAATCGTCTCTTTCCTAACTCGACACTCTCAATATTTAATCATATTATCGTCGACATTCTGTCTGACTCCTGAGTCGTCTCTTCCTTGGCTCGATGCTCTATCTACTTCCTGAGTCATTTTTTCCTTGACTCAATACTCTGTCAATTTCTCAAGTCATTTTTTATTGACTTGGTATTCTATCTACTTTCTAAATCATCTCTCTTCTAATTCGACACTCTCAATATTTAATGATATTATCGTAATATCATAAGCTTTGGGCAGCCACCTTTGGCACAGAAATTATGATTAAAGAAAGCACTCCAGTCATGTGTTCCAACTATTATTCTGTCTACTTTCTGAATTGTCTCTTTCCTAATTTGACACTATCAAATTATATTATTGTAATATCATTAGCTTTGAGGCAACCGCCTTTGGCACAAAAGTTATGATTAAAGAAAGCACTCTAGTCCTGTGTTCCAACTTTCCACTTACTTATCATTTCTCTTATAACTCTTTGGATTCCTTGGCTGGTACAGTGCTATTGCATGCATGTATACAACAAGATAAGTCAAACTTGATGAGACTAATAATTGTGTCTTTTAATGCAACTTTATGCTGCGCTTCATCTTGAATATAAATAACTATAAAATTTTATTTTTGTATCTTAAAGTGAGATGATTTGTGAATTAGTTTGTCCATTAGAAATAATGGAAAGATAATAACAGTCGGGGGCATTTTGATAAATAATCGAAGCTGTAGGAGATAAAATGGTGATTTAAAAATTTTAGGCGACATTTTATGAAAATATTCCCTTTCAACGGTCTCTTTTCGTCGGAGCTTTAGGCGCCATTTTGTGAAAATATTCTCTCAGCTGCCCCTTTAAGCGGTCTTTTTTCGTCGGTGCCGAATCCTCTCAATTCCGTCATCGTTCGGCCGGACGATTGCGCAGTTGTAGGAGGTCTCGCCGTTCCCGGTTGGTGGCATGGAGAGAGGTGCGTGCTTTTTTCCCCCTCCTTATCCAATTAGGTGTTTGTCGGTTCGTGTCTCGAGACAATTTATAGGGTTTACTGTATATCGTTATGATCGGTCATCGTTCGGGCGGACGATTGCGCAGCCGTAGGAGGTATCGCCGTTCCCGGTTGGTAGCTTGGAGAGAGGTGCGTGTTTTTTTCCCCCCTCCTTATCCAATTAGGCTTTGTCGGTTCGTGTCTCAAGACAATTTATAGGGTTTACTGTATATTGTTATGATCGGTGCTTGTTCTAGATGCGGTGTTGTGGGAAGAGTTTCGTATTTCTTGGAAATAATCTAGGGTTTTACTTTTCAGAACGTTAATTTGTCAGATTAGTGGATAAGCTTGTCGTTTGATATCCGAAATTATAGTTTTGAGACAAATCGTGCTTGGCATGTTATCTCACTGGAAATTTTGGAACTTCGTAATCGATGTTCATTATTTTTTAAAGGAAAGAAGAGCTTTTGCTTTGTTCTTCTTGTTAATCGTGTTATAGTTACTGTTCTTTACTTCTTGTGTAAGTTTTTGTCGTTATTGAGATCGTCTGTGCTTGATGCATGATGGAGATTTCATTTTTCTCGCGCAGAGTGATACTCTGAGAAAATGAAGAGGGGAAGAAGTAGTATGGATGACTTCTTTGGTTTTGGGATCCATTTCCTGGGTTTGGTGGCTTCCGCAGGCCAGGGAATTTGATGTCTAGTTTTTTCGGTGGGAAGGACCCCTTTGACGATCCTTTGTTCACACAGCCATTTGGAAGCTTAATGGAAAGGAGCATGTTGGGACCTAGTATGTTTCCTGATCAAGGAACCCTCTTTGGGGAGACTAGCAACCCTTGGTTCTTGGAGCAGGCTCCTCCAGCCAATAAGTTGAAGGGTCCTGTAATCGAGGAGCTTTCTGATGACGATGGAGGTGAAGAGAAGGCTGCCAAGGAGCACAAAGAGAACTCAAGAAAAGATTCTAGACCATATGGAAAGCCATTTATTCAGGAACCTGATGAAGCAGTTGAAGGTACACAGATACCTTTCTGATAGCTTCAGCTTCTTGTAGGCTATTAAGTGTCAATGTTTATTAATGATGAAGGAAACTAAGTAAGCTTGTTTGTTTTCAGAAAATCACCCGGCATGATGCAATCATAGGGTAACCCTTTTACATTCCAAAGCTCAACTGTGACTTATGGTGGTCCAAATGGTGCATATTACCCTTCATCCACAGCAAGGAGAATGGGAGGCAATGGAGTAAGTTATCACTGCTGTGAATTGGAACAAAATATTAAATTATCTCAACATTCCTCTTACACTACTGTGCTTTATAATCTTGCCAGATTATTATGGAGGAGAGCAAGGAAGCCAACACCACTACTGGTAGAGCTACTCATAGGCTCTCTCGTGGGCTTCATGACAAAGTATCCACAGCTTGGTAGACATTCTTTTCTTTATTATTGACTTGTTTGGAACTGGTAGAAAATGATATGTTTGGACAAATTCTAAAGGATTATGAATTCATTTTTTTTAGAATCGTGATTTCAATTCTTAGATTTTGGTTAAAGTGTGGAAATGGCTAAATGAGACTTGTGATTTAGTTTCTCATGTTCGGAACCGTACGGATATATTTGGTATTACAAAATTACATTCCAGAATCATTTGGTCTCATGATTTTTAGTAATGCTCGGAAAGAATTCCCCTAATTTTGTTTCCAAGCCTCAAGTTGTTGGGGCGTTGGAATTCTAATCTCCATCTTCTTTGTTTTTTGAAAATGGAAATCACTAAAATATTAAAATTAGAATGTAATCTTCATAAATATTATTTTCTAAACTTGCTGAATGGCACTTTTTTGAGTTTCTGATACAATGTTGTACATAATAGGTTTTATCACTTTATAATATTACTTGGTAATTATATTTTAATTGATCGGTCTCAAGAAAAGCAATTCGATGGGAGGCTAGATCGATCACGGATGTTACATAATCTCAATGAAGGTTAGACGCTTTGTTCTAGAACAGTTTTAAGGATGAATTTTCTTTTTCTCCTAATTTGATTAATTTGACTGCGTTCCTAACATTAGATGAGCTTCT